>VSWD01000009.1:48836264-49536264 GCA_033119305.1 Pinctada imbricata | reverse complement strand
TTTAAAACTATTAATGATGGGGAGTTAATTCTTTATCCAATATTATTGATCTGTAGTCTTGATGTGTCATTGATAGTTCATTTGAGCTAGCAGCCCTTGGCACGTAGGATCTTGGAAAATGGGTGTGACATTCTTTTTAGAAATACTTTATCTCGGATATTATGAAGTATATGAGTGCTATTATAGTTGCAGTATAATGGATATGTAGTTTTGTCATGCTACTTATAATTTGTTAGAGCACCTGCTCCCTATGGTCTTGGTTTTAAAAAAAAAGAAAGGAAATTGATGTTTTAGAAAAAAACAACCAGGAGAGCTACAGTCTCGTCAGAGACTTCTGGTTTATTTCTTTCTTTCTGTATTTCAATATCTTTTTACATAATAGGTTTATATAGGGAATCTTTAAAGGAATCGGGGGAAAAAGATAAGGAAATGAGCGACAAGAGCATCTGTAAGAGAGTTTTTTTTTTTCTTTAATTTCGGTGAAACACATGCAGGCAGATTTTGAGATTTTCACTTTACACTAGGGTTCATCCATAAACTAAAGTATCAGGCGAGCAAGGGAAGGACTGCAAGGAATTTATACTATCCCCTAAAACAGATGAGGGCACGGGGACTACCCGCAGAAAATTTCTCAACTGCGGAAAATCAAAGGCGCGGTCATATTATGTGATGTATGATTGACACCACCGGATGTTTATTCGGTTATGGATAATACAATGTAAAGAAAATAGAGTCACGAAGAAAAATGGTACATTTTGTGACATTTTGAAAACAATTTAAATTATAAAATTCATTATTATTCGCAAGTTTTTATTTATTTATTTATTTATTTATTTATTCATTCATTTTTTTTTTTTGAAAATTTATTCTCATATTTTTTTTCAGTTTTGAGATAATAAATATCTTTATCTAACCATTATGTATACTTTAAAGTTTTATAAGTACAACACCTACAACGACATTTTGCGGTGCGGAGTTTGAATAACCAGCCGTCCTACAGATAGGCTATTAATGTACATATAACTGACACGTGTACTTCACATGCGCATGTCTCAGGAAGTCTTTTGTATAGTTTGCAACGGTTCGAAGCCAATTGTTGTTCACCTAGTAGACATATTACTGGCACATCATGTATGTATTGAGTAAAATTTCCCACTTTGCGCACTGAAAAAAAAAATCCTTCCCGTTGATATTGCAAGTAATTGAGTGTGTATATGTACATTGCTCCGTTCAGATCACATTAATTCGTGACGCCAATATTTCTACATTGTATATTATGAATAATTAAAGATTTTAAAAAATTGCAAAATATTACTTAAAACCTCAAGGTCGGAAAGGAAGAGGATTGTTCGATTGCACGTGCAACTTTTTTCCGTTGTAATGCCTTTTTTTTTATTTATTTATTTTTTCTTATTTATTATTTCATTTATCTATTTATTTATCTATTTATTTTTTGGCTTGTTGAAAGAAGAATCCGATATTTTTATTGTTTGGCATTCTTTTGATTTAAGGTACTTTTACAAATCATTTTACTGGTATCTAACCATTCAATCGTGAATTTTCACGTTACATTTTAAACAATCGTGAAAAAAAAACGAGTTCACGGGTTTACAAGTCAACTCACATGGGAGGATCTAAAACATTCTTCATTTATTGACTTTCAACTGAATGTACATGCACATGTAGTTTACTGGCAATGTACGTGTATGCAAAGTAAGGCCATAGTACGGTAACTATAACTCTTTTGTTTTACGTCCGCGGGCGCTCAGAAAAAAAAAAACACGCGCACACAAACATACATGGGGGGAGGGTTAAAAAATCAGTATATGATCTTAAATTCCGTAAAATTGCCTGTACTATCGTTAATTTTAGGTGACAATAGTGGTTTTTATATAAAAAAATAATAAAGTCAGCTTTATACATCTCTATTTTTTATCTTTTGTTTTCAGTCATCCTCTCCAAATATCTTTATATTGATCATGTGTTTATGTGTATTCATGCCTGGCGGGAGGATACCTTTTAGGAAAAGTTTAGGACGTAAAGCAAAATATTTAATAACTATAGATGAAGATTAAAATTCTCTATCAGTCTATATTCAGAGTCTAATCAATTTTGCCGTATAATTGATATGAGAAAAATCGGAACAGTCAGTGAAGCATCGAAAAGTCGACACTCGTCAAAATCAAAATTCAGGTGGTTCAACAAAGTGCAACTGTCACCGTTCACTTCAAGAGTAAAGGTACTGATTTTTATTTAAATACTCACAGCAACGGCGAGAACTGCTGAGATATTGCTAGCAGTGTTGATATTTTTAGAGTATCACATATTAAAATATGATTTTGTTCAACGTATACACGAAGATAAATGTACTTTCCTGTGAAACCGATTTTCTAAATTTTCAAATGATTGCTGCAGGGTCGTGTTTCCTAACAGCTGATATTTACATGTACATGAAAGTGGCCTTATTACAATGTCCAACGGCAAAACCATAGAATTGAATTCTCTGTGAAATATTTACACATGCATTCCTGATTCTACCTAATAATTTTACAGTTTGCATCTGTTGCTCTAGGTTACTTTATAGCTGGTGTCTTCTCTTTAATCATTTTAATCAAAAGCTCCATTAATTTATTTATTTGGCGCATTTAAAAGTACGAAAATGTCCCATTATTTTTAAACGCAAGGGACGTTTGTCCCATGAACTCTTTAATATTCTTCCTAATCACTGATCATGTACGTGTGTCCCGGCGGGAAATGAATACATGTATATATATCTTTGAGAAAAAGGGATGGGCAGAAGAAATACATTCGATGTCTGAGAATTTACCTAAAAAAATTCTACGAAACGTTTTACCAAGGACTGATATAAGTCCTTTGTTTTACATATACGTAAACACAATGCATCTAAGCTAAAGAAAATAGACCTTCATTATCTGGGTGAACCTTTACGGTACATTTGTACTTTGACCCTTTTCTCACAAGTGTCGAATATATCTGTGACTGTTTGAATATAAAAAAATGAAGATGTTGTAGATATTGTAAGCATTGTCTAATATTAAGTAACTCTTGATAGTGGCTTATAATAATGTACGTTATTTAATATTTGTATGGGTTTAAAGATTTCATGTGCACTAACTGACCGGGCGGGGATAATTCAATTAATGAGACGAGTGAAAATAATTTACGGTAGGAGAGATTGTGCGTGCATTAGTAATTAGAGTATATACTCAATACATGTCATTTTTATACCGGGAAGCTGATATCAGCTGGTGAAAAGTAAACGCTACTGATGACCAGGTGAAACTGAGCCCCGCCCTGCCCGATCAGTTTTCCACGGCAATTCATGTACATGTAAATTACATCCATTACGTTTTTATTTAAAATTATCAATTTGTGTATTGACGTTATTATATCTCATCAATATCCATAGAATGAGAGAATGAAAGTCAAACACAAAAGCAGAAACCAGATTCCAAAAATCACAATAGAAAGAATTAGAATACTGTACATACAGTGTCAAAGTCAATCTCTAATATCTTTTTGTTCCCTCATTCAACAAGAAGCGTGTCATTAAAAGATCGCGAATTTAGCCGATGATGAGGGAATTACGCATTCATATTAGCTCCGCCTTCGATCCACTAAGCTCCGCCCATAAAGCCCCGCGCTGTATTTTGGAGGAAATCCTCGGCGGGCATGGCGTTTTCTATGGAGTAAACAAAGGGGGCAAGGAGGAAGAAAGAGAAATTACTCTGGGGAATTATGGAGTAAGCTTACTCCATCAACGCGATCTCGTTGTGAATCTCCTGGTACGTACTGTATGATACAATGTCTTAAAGACCCGAAACGTGCATGTCTGGTCCATGCTGTAAATTTATCTGCTCTAAAATGATGCTCATGAATTTGAAGACGTTAAACTTAAATCATTGAAGTACTATTACATGAAATATGAAAAAAAATAAACAATTTCTCTGAAAGATTTGTAGAAAACACATTTAATTTGCAAAAGATTATGTTATTTTGATTTTTTTTTACTTAAAACCTAAAAGCACGAGGACGCAGAACAAAAAATAACAAATGAATGGCCTAATTTCAATAATAATCGTAGAAAACAAAAGACATATTCATTTTTCCACTTGGATACTTATAAAGCATAATTTGTTCGATTTGGAAATCTAGAATATCTGCTCTTTCTTTCATCAGGTTACATCCAATCATTTCTCCTCTCCCTATGCTCACAGTGGTGTTCCCGGACTCTTGTCTGGCATAGGTTATCCAATAGCTGTACCATAATTCCTGGTCGAAAACATCACCATACCAGAATATTGCGGGTGATCTTCCCAAAACTACAGATTATGAAATAAATATCTATTAGTGGTAAGCAAAATTTTGCAACCTGCTTGAAATGATTATCAATGCAAATTCTGGAAAATTGAAAATTGAAAACAAATGATAGAAAGAGATGGAAACTAGTAAGTCATTATTATACACTTTCACGCAAAATTCAAGTTTTCATTAGCGCTTTTGTGACGATTCTTAATTAAAGTTGTCGGAATCACCGGCTGATGGTATATCATTTGATCAAACTCGACATTAATGGTACTTAGTACAAACGTGAAACCTGCAAGATTCATCTTGAATTCAAACATTTTGATTGAGGATTACTGAAGAGGATTCAGTACCCGAAACGTACATGTCAGGTCCATGCAGCAAATTTATCTGTTCTTAAATGATGCTATGAATTTGAAAACGTGTAATATAAGTACAAATTACAAATCGTATTTAGAAATTTCCAAGCAATTTGTCTACAGATGCTGTACTAGTAATCGCAAATTTATAAGGAGTTTTGCTGATAAAATTTCTAATTTTATACAGAAAATTTGAGTCAAACACAGATAAGCTCCTCAGTCAGGGATACGTTTGTGATCGACTAACATCGTCACTGAGGAAGTTCTACGGTCGATATGAGGAACTCGTCATACACTATGATGTCCCATTGTCCAGAATGGTGGATGATATTTTGTCTTAGAGCATTTGAACCATCAAACCACATAATATACTTGTATCTTCTGAAATGGAAGTAACCAGATGTGATATTTCTGCCGAATTGAAGCGACGGGTGTTGCATGCAAGCAGGATATGCTGACTCTCCCTGGGCACCTTGTCTCACTTCCATATTAGGATTTCGCTTCTTTCCATATGGTGGCGGGTTCTATTTGTTTGCTTTGGTTCCTGTTTTATTCAGATATTGTATGCCTTCCGTTTAGGATTTCCTGAATTATCGAGTTTGTAATGTGTATTGGGATATGATCATTGTCTATATTTGTTATGACATGGTTAATCTAATCACATAGGATAATAAACGATTTTCTCTGAAAATGAAATAATTTTGTGTATCTAGTGTCTTCAAATGTTTGTTACAATTTACCAACGATTTGGTTTTTTTTTTATGAATTTCTACTCTGTATTTTCGAAAACAAGAGTTACCTCCCGTTTCGGACGGTATCTGACGTAGACTAATTGGGACGTCATCAAATTCTATAGAAACAGTCCCTAAACTCTGGGAAATAAATGACGGTACAAAATCGAGGTTACCATACCATTTTCATGACGTCATAATTATTTCATGTCAGATACCGTGTCTCAAATGAGAAATAACTGCATTCCACAAAGACTCAATACATTGATATATTCTGATCCAGTTTTTATATTGAAAACCAAATGACAGCTGTGATACACTTTCTTGAAATTTCTAAAACGTGGGTCCTGTAGCATCATATCCCACCCATTCTGCTACGTCTTTTGGTACATTTTTGGACATAACAATTTTCATACTTTTTGGCCATATTGTTTAGACTGAGGATCACTGACGAGGGTTTAGTGCCCGAAACGTGCATGTCTGGTCCATGCTGTAAATTTATCAGGTATTAAATGATGCTATTGAATTTAAATACGTTTAACTTCTGAACACCCCGCCCATTCTCTATCATCGGGATAGTAGGTAACTTGTTATCAAAATTTCTTGAAATTTCCTGTAGCATCATTACCAACCCATCCTGCTACGTCTTTCGGTACATTTTTGGAAATAATAACTTTAACACTTTTTGGTCATAGTTCATTGTCTAGATTGAGGATCACTGACGAGGGTGAAGTACCCGAAATGTGAATGTCTGGTCCATGCTGCAAATTTATCTTTTCTTATATGATGCTATTGAATTTGAAGACGTTTAACATTTTTGCCACTTGGTGAATGTCACTGCTGGTGGACCAGGATTCCCCAAGGGCACATATAGCCAAGTTCGATCAATTTCGGTAGATCGTTTCTTCAAGGCATATGAAAATTTCTGTTATCAAAAATTCATGAAATTTCGAAGTCGTGGGTCCTGTAGCATCATATCCAATCCACCCTGCTACGTCTTTTGATACATTTTTGGAAAAAAATAACGTTCATACTTTTTGGTCATATTTCATTGTTTAGATTGAGGATCACCGACGAGGGTTAAGTATTCGAAACGTGTATACATGTCTGGTCCATGCTTCAAATTAATCTGATCTTAAATGGTGCTATTGAATTTAAAGAGTTTAACATTTGTTCCATTTGGTTAGTGTCACTGGTGGTGAACCAGGAGTCCCCGAGAGCACATGTAGCCAAGTTCGATCAATTTTGGTTGATTTTTTCTTCAAAGCATTAGAAAATTTATTTTATCAAAATTTCTTGAAATTTCAAAAACGTGAGTCCTGTAGCGTCATATACCACCCATCCTGCTTCGTGTTTCGGTACATTTTTGGAAATAATAACTTTCACACTTTTTGGTCATATTTCATTGTCTAGATTAAGGATCACTGACGAGGGTGGAGTGCCCGAAATATGCATGTCTGGTCCTTGCTGCAAATTAATCTGTTCTAAAATGATGCTATTGAATTTGAAGACGTTTAACTGGTTTCAAATAGTAACTTGTCTTTGGCCATTACTTATGAAACCAGAAACCAATTTTAGTGATAAAATTAGCCATTTTATTTGCTATTTGCAAAACGCATGAATGTTCGGATATTTTATCAATTTCAAATGAATTACATCTGAATATCAAAAGTGAATATGTTTTTATTTTGTAGTATGGCATGCTATAAATCTTATTTTAGGACAACTTACCGCTGAGCGAAACATATTCCAAGGAAGATATATCTTTCAATCCTAATCGGAAGTGTCTTTCTCCTATACTTCCGTTATGCAGAATAAAGTAAGTCATATCGTTTCCGATATCCGAAACTGGTTCTGATTCTTTGATTTTAAACACCAAGGGAGAATGGACGAAATCCGCACTGCAAATGTTATCCATTGATACACTTTTGTTGTTTGACAATGTAAATGAGCATGGTGGTCCTATAAAAAGATGCAGATATCTTCATTTGTTTTATGGCATGTGTAGTCTCTTTCGTATCAATAATAATAATAATTAACCATAATAATAATAATAATAATAATAATAATACGTTTTTAGGCCCGCTTATGTATCGGACAAATAATAACGATTTAGCATGTTTTTATAGTAAAAAGGAATTAATCGAAATAGGGACCCGATTCCGATTATTAACATGCATATAAGCGACCCTAACCTGTTTTGATAACCCCTTATTACAGCTAGTATGAAAACGCGGACCCAAGCGTGCCAGGCGAGCTAAATCTCCAAGGAAAACAAGATGGACGCCGAGGTTGCATTTTCCGCGCGACGCTGAAAATGGAGCTGAATAAAACCTTCTATATGCTGATTTAATTCATTTCAATTAGGTAAGCTACTTAAAGGGAAGATATTTATTTGATTTCATTGGAGCTTAACGAGATAAACGGTGCAAGACATACCGGGTCAAACACAATGATCGTCTGCAGGCTGACAGGTGCGAGTAAAAGTTTTCACAGTCATCGCGAAAACTCACTAGCCCAACTGCCCGGGCTACTAATATTTGCTCAGGGGCCCCAACTGCACGGGGAGCACATACAATTTTTGATGGGAAACACTTGCGAGGCCCAAAGGGCCGAGTTGGGAGTTTTGTAGAAAACACGAGACTACCCCCACCTGGGATCGAACTCGCAACGTTTTGATGTTAAGTCGGACGCTCTACTGAATGAGCCAAAGAGACGTCCCACTGGTCCAGTCTAGTACAAGCTCCAGTTTACTACACTACTCTCCCCTTTCAATTTTGGGCCTCCCTATACCCCTCCTCGTCAACCCTCCTACCCACCATCTCTCCATGGGATTTATGTAAGGCGCCATTGCAGAAAACACGAGACTACCCCCACCTGGGATCGAACTCGCAACCTTCTGATGTTAAGTCCGACGCTCTACCGAATGAGCCAAAGAGACGTCCCACTGGTCCAGTCTAGTACAAGCGCCAGTTTACTACAGCATTTTTGAAATTTTCGATATTTTCTCATGCTGTACTGGTCGAGCAGATATTTCCGAACTGAAGGTATTTCATTTCTAGACCGATGTTCATATTGTTTTTTACATAGGCATCCGTATGAAGGGTGCAGCAATATTTGTTCCAAGTTTCATAAAGATTGGACGTTTAGAAGCGGAGAAATAGACGGAAAACCGCTAAAATCGTTCGGAAATATCTGCTCGACCAGTATTGTGATTGCACGGCATGCAGAAATGTTTAGAAATTGATTGAAGCGTTTGACAATTATATTGATTAACAGGTTGTTTTTTTTTTATTTTGGCGAAGGTGCCAGTGCCTGTCTTAATTAGCCTTTTTCGCATCACTCATGTTAACTGCGGTCCAGTTATTTTGGACGGCAAAATAACTACTTTTCCCGCAATATGACGTCAAGGACAATCAATCTTTAACTGTGACGTAACGAAAGTTGGTACTTGCCGTCCACAAAATGCTAGTCACCAAGTTACGTGAAAAAGGCTTATTGATCCATCCGATTGCGGGAAAAATGCAAAATTTTGTGACGTCACAATGCTTTTACTTCGTCAAACAAGCTTCGAATTTCGGTCAAACATCGAAATTGCATTGTGACGTCATGGAATTTTTCAAATTTTTCCTGCATTCGAAAGGGTCAATTTATAATAAGTCTGCATCGATCATGTATACGCTCAGTCTGTATGAATGGCATCCTCAGAAAAATGTGCGTTTGCTAAATATAACACAACCAAGTTACTCACTCGCAATAGCGCAACTTGATTTTTTTATAACCCTTTATAATTGATTTTTTTATCAAGAAATTTATTTTGTGGTTCGATTTTGGTGTTTTCTTTATCACATTATTAGCCAATTATCTGCTATTTTCTCTTGATAAATTGACCAAAATTATTTTTTTCAAATAAGTGACCTGAAATTATTCGGTCTCTCCAAAAACTTTTTTTCAGCCACAAGCCCGAAGATAAATTTTACTAGCTTTTTGTATAGTTTCTTAAAGAATTTCTACTAGCCCAGAAAAAAATTGGTAGCCTCGGGCATCACAGAGTTCTTAAAATCTTCCCATATTGAAATGTCGGATATTTTAGAGTTTTTAACGGTCCAAATGATGAATAGAAAATGAGGTTTTTTAATCGCTTCAAATAATTTTTAGACACAATATGAGTATTTATCGGACCAAATCATTTTTTATCGGCAAATCCGATTAAACTGATACATTTTATGAACTATGGAGTTAGGCTACTGAGTTATTGGAAAGACTGCTTGAAATTATCAAGATGAACATGTAAATTGTTACGATTATTAGGCATTGAAATCAGTACAGGCTTGATTGAAATTCGAGAAAAATTATGGAATGGCCGAATGCATATTGCATCTGCCAAAATGAAGCTATTGCTTAAGAAATAACAACTAGCTAGCCATGGTTTGTTGTCCAGTAATTCCCCCAGTTGCATGAACAAAACAAATTATCACCGAGCCGCGAAGCAGCGAGGCCATGGATTAATCTACTTCTGCGTCCTGCATTACTGATGCATAAAAGTTCCCCAGGATCCACTGATTCCAGATCGTGCGTCCCACCGTGCGCATTATTCATTTTTGTAAAATGTGTCCCCTTTAGTTCATCGTTCTCGACATTGAAAGTTTTATGTAAAATCACTGTTTCGTGATTATATTTTGTCTGGTCATTTTAACCTTACAGAAGGTTGATCATGTCCATGGTATTGTAAGAGACATTGTTGCGCATCAAAATGTTTGGATATAAAAGTTATATGCAGTCCGATGCGAGTTTAACTTCTTATCATTCGGATTCAGAGGTACATGTAACGCAAACATTCTTCCATGCCGTGGTAAACTTTGCAGGATAATATGAATCAACAAATTGAAATTGTTTGATTCACACCTAAGTGTAGTAAGTACCGTCTTTATTATTCTCGAGCTTAAGACGCAGCGAAGAAAAGACCCTTTATTATACGCCCGTCATTTGACGGGACGTATTATGATATGGCGAAGTCCGTCCGTCTGTCCGTCTGCTTAAGGAATGCAATTAATTGAATATGCGTCAACAGATCTTTATGATATTTGTACATTGTGATCAGACTATGGAGAGGAAGCCGCCTTTCGATTTTTAGGTTCATCCAAATTGTCGTTACGGAGTTATGGGACTTAGAATTTTAACATACTGTGAAAATATACTAAAATAGTTAAAAATTCTTTAAAAATCTATTTTGGTCGAAATGTTTTGAAATTTTGTATACTTCAAGTAGAAAGGATGTTCTTTGACATATGTAACGGGTTTTTAATTTTTTTGGCGCATAACCGAGATATTATGTGTAATGTAGGGAGGGGTTATATGCACTCATGTTAAGCTAAGGGCAAAATATATAGGCGCATGGACGCAATAACTTGAATATGCTTCAACAGTTTCATGATATTCATACATTATGATTGGACTGTGGAGAGAAAGCCACCTTTTGATTTTCAGGTTCATCCAATTTGTCGTTACAGAGTTATGGGACTTAGATTACTAAAATAAAGTGAAAATATACGGAATTAGTTTGAAATTCTTTAAAATGTTAAACGTTCTAAACTTCAATAGCATCATTTAAAATCTGATAAATTTACAGCATGGACCAGACATGCACGTTTCGGGTACTAAACCCTCGTCAGTGATCCTCAATCTAAACAATGTAATATGGCCAAAAAGCATGAAACGTATTATGTCCAAAATGTACCAAAAGACGAAGCAGAATGGGTGGGATATGATGCTACAGGACCCACGTTTTAGAAATTTCAAGAAATTTTGTAACAGAAAAATTCAAATGCGTTGAAGAAAATCTATTTCTGGTCAAAATGTTTTGAAATTTTGTATACTTCAAGTAGAAAGGATGTTCATTGATATATGTAATGGGTTTTTAATTTTTTTTAACGCATGACCGAGATATTATGTGTACTGGGAGGGGGTTATACGCACATACATGTTAAGCTAAGGGCAAAATATAGGCGCATGGAACGCAATAACTCGAATATGCATCAATGGATTTTCACGATATTCAGAGATTATGATTGGACTGTAGAGAGGAAGCTGCCTTTCGATTTTCAGGCTCATCGGATTTGTGTTACAGAGTTATGGGACTTAGATTTTTAAAATACAATGAAAATATACTAAAATAGTTAAAAATTCTTTAAAAATCTATTTCGGGTCAAACTTTTTTGAAATTTTGTATACTTCAAGTAGAAAGGATGTTCTTTGACATATCTTATGGGTTTTTAATTTTTTTGTCGCAAAACGCGAGATATTATGTGTAATGTGTAATGGGAGGGGGTATATGCATAAACATGTTAAGCTAAGGCTAAATATAGGCCCATGGAATGCAATAACTTGAATATGCGTCAATGGATTTTCACGATGTTCATACATTATGATTGGACTGAGGAGAGGAAGCCGCCTTTTGATTTTCAGGTTCATCCAATTTGTTGTTACAGAGTTATAGAACTTAGGTTTATAAAATACAATGAAAATATACAAAAAATTGTTCAAAAATTCTTTAAAAATCTATTTCTGGTCAAAGTGTTTTGAAATTTTATATACTTCAAGTAGAAAGGATGTTCTTTGACATATGTAATGGGTTTTAATTTTTTTTTCGCATAACAGGGAAATTATGTGTAATGGGGGGGGGGGGGGTATTATATGCACATACATGTTAAGCTAAGGGCAAAATATATGTGTATGGAACGCAATAAATTGAATATGCATCAACAGATTTTCATGATATTTGTACATTGTGATCAGACTTTGAAGAGGAAGCCGCCTTTCGATTTTAATGTACACCGATTTGTCCTTATGGAGGTATGGGTCTTAGATATTTTGATGTTGTGAAAAAAATCTCAACAGGCGTATCTTGCTGCGTGAGCATAGGCTTTATAGTACTTGGGACCCATAAAATTCTGCTGACCCATTGGTCAAATTTCATTGGGTCCAAAGGACCCATTTAGATCAAATTGTAGATTAATCTCTGGCGAGTTGATAATTTGATCGGTTCATGTGACAAGGGGAATTACTAGACAACAAATCACAGCTTGCTAGTTATTTCTACTCAAATATTGTTCTGCACAAACTTTATAGCACGTGAAGGGGCAGAGCTTAGCGAACTGGAAGTACACCAGGCGAGTATTATAGTACACATTTGGAGAAAATCTCAAGCCATGTTAGAATTCTGTATAGATTGGACAAAGTGACGAATAATATTTTACCAGGAACGGACAAACAATATCAACAATCGATTGATTATCATGACTCGTATATGTTTACAACGTCAACGGTATTTTTTGAAACCAATTTCAGTCCGCGATAGATAATATTTTGAATGTCCGGTAACTGTAGAGCTACTAATCAAAATTAAACTGTGTAGACGTTCAAATAATGAATTAAAAATCAGCATGTTTTATTTCTAACTTGCAGTCACAAATGTACAAGTACATGTACTTAAACGTTACCCAGATACATTACATATTTTAAGAGGAGTTATGCTCCTTGGTGACTTGCAAAATTCAGTTTGTTTTTTTTCTTTCAGTTTAACAGACGTTTTTCTGCAACAAATAGAGATATTCAGTTCAGGGTTAAACATAAGGATATTGAAACCAGTTGTCCGGGGGCAACCTGAATATGAAATTAACTTGCCCCCCCCCCCCCCCCCCAGAAAATTTACTTGCCCGTCATGTTTCTTCTAATTTTTATTATACTCCCGTCATTTGACGGGTCGTATTATGGTATGGCGAAGTCCGTCCGTCCGTCCGTCCGTCTGTCCGTCTGCCTATGGAACGCAACAACTTGAATATGCGTCAACGGATTTTCACGAAATATTACATTATGATTGGACTGTGGAGAGGACGCCGCCTTTCGATTTTCAGGTTCATCCGATTTGTCGTTTCAGAGTTATGGGACTTAGATTTTAGTGTACAGTGAAATATACTAAAATAGTTAAAAATTATTTTAAAATCTATTTTTGGTCGAAATGTTTTGAAATTTTGTATACTTCAAGTAGAAAGGATGTTCTTTGATATATGTAACGGGTTTTTAATATTTTTGTCGCATAACCGAGATATTGTGTGTAATGGGAAGGGGAGGGGGGTTATATGCACATACATGTTAAGCTAAGGGCAAAATAAAGGCGCATGGAACGCAATAACTGGAATATGCGTCAACGGACTTACATGATATTTCTACATTGTGATCAGACTTTGAAGAAGAAGCCGCCTTTCGATTTTCAGGTTCATCCGATTTGTCGTTACGGAGTTGTGGGACTTAGATATTTTAGATACAATGTAAAAATATACTTAAATAGTTAAAAATTCTTGAAAAATCTATTTCCGGTCACAATGTTTTGAAATTTTGTATACTTCAAGTAGAAAGTATGTTCTTTGACATATGTACCGGGTTCTTAAATTTTTTTTTCACATTATCCAGAAATTATGTGTAATGGCGGATTTTCATGATATTTGTACATTGTGATCAGACTTTGAAGAGGAAGCCGCTTTTCGTTTTTCAGGTTCATCAGATTTGTCGTTACCCAGTTATGGGACTTAGATATTTTAAATGCAATGAAAATATAATAAATTAGTCAAAAATTCTTAAAAAATGTATTTCTGGTCAAAATGTTTTGAAATTTTGTATACTTCAAGTTGAAAGGTTGTCAAATTTTTTTTTGTCGCATAACCGAGATATTATGTGTAATGGGAGGGGTGGGGTGGGGATGGGGGTATATGCACATACATGTTAAGCTAAAGGCCAAATATAGACATGTGGAACGCAATAACTTGGATATGCGTCAACGGATTTACATGATATTTCTACATTGTGATCAGACTTTGAAGAGGAAGCCGCCTTTCGATTTTCAGGTTCATCCGATTTGTCCTTATGGAGTTATGGGACTTAGATATTTTGGTGTTGTGAAAAAATCCCAACGGGCGTATCTTGCTGCGTGAGCGTAGGCTTTATTGTTTATTTTTATATGGCAACATCTTTTAACTACAGTATCTGTATGTACAATGTTATCCAAGTCTCTTTCAAGCTGTATTCAAACTATAGGGTATACAATATAGTGTTTCAGAACTCTGACTGGAACCAAAATCACTTCAATAATCAAATTGAATCCAAAAACCTTTGTCAATAATACAATTGATTATTTCATGCTATAATTTCTTTTAATAATATGAAGATGTGTTACAGCTTGGTCCTACATGTGTAACAATGAGGTCCACCCCACCTCCCACTGCCTGAGTGTGGAAATAATAAGTTGTAATGTTCTACAGGTTGGGTAGGGGGTTGTCTCAACATCGGTGACGTATTCTAGATCCACAAGCTTATCCTGTATCATTATGTTTCCAGCACGATGGATTGCACCGATTTAATCGAAAATTGGGGACATATACATTTAAGCTAATACAATGATAACGTCATAAGAACGTAAAACAAACATGTCGATCAGAACTAGTATGCTGATACGACTACCTTTTCTATTCACTCAATTTAAAATGTAATCTAAGACCAATTTTCAAAATACATCATTTTTTTACTGTGGCTTTTTTTTGGGGGGGGGAGAGGGGGTAGATATGCAGTCGCTACGTTTTTCTGGTAGACGGAATGAGGTTGCAAAAAAATCCTGAAAATGTTAGTTTTTTACCTGGATGAAAAAAACATGCATAATAAAAATCAATAAGAAACCGAGAAGGTCAACAAAGGTTTTATAGGTGGCTGCGGGCAACATATATCATACTCAGATCATACATAGCAGTTACCAAATCCGAGTGGAGGTCGTACAGACCTACAGATAACGCACTGACTAAGTACGTACGGATGCCCAAAATTTTGCCCAAGTGTTTGCAAGAAGACATCGTGACTTATACTATGGGGCCATGACTGTCATGCATATGGTCATAATGTACGTCCAGTCGACAGATAAAGATATAGAAACAGACATACATATCAAAGAATTGTACTTTGAATACAATAACATCGCATTATAAATAATTTCCTCTTTATATAGACGTTGGTCCGTGAACAATGAATATCGAACAGTTTACTGAATATAGATGCGTATCTACGTAGTTTCCGTGCCTCGCTCTCTTGATTTGAGCAGTGTATACAGGTGATCTAATTAAAAATCAAAATGCCATGGATAAAAACAGAAAGACAGACCAGAAAAACAACTTGCCCCGTGGGCTAGCTGAATTCAGAAATGACTTGCCCGACCGATTTTTGATACGGCACGGGCAATCGGACAACCGCTTATGTTCAACTCTGCAGTTGAAATTTGATACACAGCTTATTCTTGGATAGTTACAGTGCAAGGTCAACTTTCCTCTCGCTTGACCTATTTTTCGAGAAGTTATGCCTCTTGATGACTTGCGAAATTCAGTTCTTGTCAGTTTGCCAGATTTTTCTGCAACAAACAGAGATTTTCAAGTGAAATTTGATACACAGCTTGGATAGTTACAGAGCAAGTTCAACTTTGGTTACTCTTGACCTATTTTCCAAGAAGTTATGCCCCTTGATGACTTGCAAAATTCATGACTTGCAAATTTCAGTTTTCCTGACTTTTGTTCTGCAACAAATAAGATATTCAGGAGAAATTTGTATGTACCTTTGTCTTGGATAGTTACAGAGTAAGTTTGACTTTGGGTCACGTATTACCTTTTTCGAGGAGCCATGCTCCTTAAACCAAAAAACCAGAAAAAAAATAAATAAATAAGTTTTATAGCTTGGCCTTGAATAGTTACAGAGCAAGTTTGACTCGAATTATTCATGCTTGTTGCAGGACATAAATTTATGCCGCGGGTAGGGGACTTAGATCGCACAGCCATCATAACATTTTAGAATATGCTTGATATTAATTTACACACTGCAGTGATCATGGTGATCAGAATGTAGAGAGGATGCTGCCTTTCTATTCTCATGTTCACCTAATATGGTGTTACAGAGATATGGCTCTTAAATTTGTTTGGTTTGTGAAAATCAATTCTGACAGGCATAATTTATTGTGTTAGCATAGGCTTTATTCGAAATGATGGAGACATTTATTAATTCATAAGACATGTGTCATACACCTGTGCTTCATATGACTTAATAATATGTGCACACTTTTAAAATCAATGAGTCGGTATTAACCTATACATCAATTATTCCCTTCTGAGTTGACTTTCTGAATTCATCCCTTCTTTTATCATATACATATTTTTTTTCTATTTTCAGTATACTTGGAAACTGAATGACATTTGATGCACTTCCACTCACAATTTCTAAATGTGACTCAACAGATGCAACCTGTTGTCGAATTTTTCTTTCATGTCAAGTGAAATAATGAAGGGCAACATTTGTCTGATTGATGAAAATTCTCAAAATCAGCATTTGTTACCTATTTGATATGATAGATAATTTCATCGAATTTAATGTGACTGTGCTGCTAAATGAAGGTAAATGAAGTTCAAGGCCAGGCCATAACAAATTATACATGTTGTTCATGTTGTCTGATTTCCTTCACTATTCTTGGCTAAGTGGAAAACAAAACATTCTTAACAGGTATTCCATTATCTGAACATATTCACTCAGAATCGGTTTGAAATTCATTTCACTTCATTGCACATTGATTTAAATGTGACAGTTTTGAAAAACGAAATCTGATTTATCAATAGTATTATGACACGCCAATATTTAGACATAAATATCACAGTATCTGGATGTTTGTATCTCTGTCCACCTCCTCTTCTGTGTGCCACAGCTGATAAGATACTGACCAAACACCTAGCCCTATAGAAATTTCTTCAATTTACCATGTTCATTGACTGTATGGGACCAGATAGAAAACCTTTCACATATGGACATGATGGAGGAGCATAAAGTCACCATACTGTCTGTCTGTCTGTCTGTCTAAGCTCATATCTTCTAAACCCTACATCAGAATTTGTTCATATTTAATATTAATGTTCATTAGGATAGATCCTCTGGGGCAAAGGTACTTAAGGTCAATTATCAAAGGTCAAGGTTATTACAGGCTAAAAAAGTATATTTTTTGTGAAAGTATATTTCTTGTGCAATAAAAACTTTTAAATTAATTAAAAATCAGTGTGTTGTCTAAATGTTCTGAAATTTTGAATAATGATAGAAAAATGTATACCAGAAATCTCTTTTTGAGATTTTTCATTGAGTTGATGAGAAATTTTGTGCCAAAAGGGGAGGGGATGGTTGTTTCACATATCTTCAGGTGAATGTACATATATAGGCTGCTTAAGAGTATTTCATCATGTATCCCACAGGTCACAGATTAGATTTTGCTTGACTCTGACCTCATATTCCATTTGGATGATGCCGGTTCATACATGTATTACCTATGTAGTATATATGTACTAAATTATTACATGTACCGCAAGTTAATCGGTTCCATAATTAATAATATGGTGATTTGAGATAGAAAAGTTTTAACCATGATCACCATGGATCATACGATGGAAAAGTATAAACCACTAAAATGGAATATAGGCATTTTAGGGGATGTCATTGTTTCCAGGTTTCAGATACTTTTTGGCTAGATTTTTGTAATCACCATATTATTATTATGGAACCGATTAGCTTGTAATAATAATAATAATAATTAACCATAATAATAATAATAATAATAATAATAATAATAATAATAATAATAATAATAATAATAATAATAATAATAATAATACGTTTTTAGGCCCGCTTATGTATCGACAAATAATAACGATTTAGCATGTTTATATAGTAAAAAGGAATTAATCGAAATCGGGGCCCGATTCCGATTATTAACATTCACATAAGCGACCCTAACCTGTTTTGATAATCCCTTATTACAGCTAGTATGAATATAGCTTGTACAGAAAATAATTATTTTCCATCTTTAAAAATTAGTAGCATTTGATTATAAGCACTGAAACTTAGATTTAGCATGTTGAAATCTAGAAATTCATTTTCAACTATGTAGAGGAAATTCGCGGACCCAAGCGAGCCATGCGAGCTAAATCTCCAAGGAAAACAAGATGGACGCCGAGGTTGCATTTTCCGCGCGACGCTGAAAATGGAGCTGAATATAACCTTCTATGAGCTGATTTAATTCATTTCAATTAGGTAAGCTACTTAAAGGGAAGTTATTTATTTGATTTCATTGGAGCTTAACAGAAATTGTAAGCCGAGTGAGACGGTGCAAGACATACCGGGTCAAACTCAATGATCGTCTGCAGGCTGACAGGTGCGAGTAAAAGTTTTCACAGTCATCGAGAAAACTCACTAGCCCAACTGCCCTGGCTACCAACAATTTCCTCGGGCTACTAATATTTGCTCAGGGGCCCCAACTGCACGGGAGGCACATACATTTTTTGATCATATGGGAAACACTTGCGAGGCCCAAAGGGCCGAGTTGGGAGTTTTGTAGAAAACACGCGACTACTCCCACCTTGGATCGAACTCGCAACGTTTTGATGTTAAGTCGGACGCTCTATTGGCTCTACTGAATGAGCCAAAGAAATGTCCCACTGGCCCAGTCTAGTACAAGCGCCAGTTTACTACATTACTCTCCCCTTTCAATTTTTGGCCTCCCTACCCCTCCTCGACAACCCTCCTACCCACCATCTCTCCATGGGTTTTGTGTTGGGCGCCATTGTAGAAAACACGAGACTACCCCCACCTGGGATCGAACTCACAACCCTCCAATGTTAAGTCCGACGCTCTACCGAATGAGCCTTTAAGAGACGTCCCACCGGCCCAGTCTAGTACAAGGACCAGTTTACTACAGTATTTTTGAAAAATTTCGATATTTTCTCATCATGCTCATGCTGTATAGTTATTGCATGGCATGCAGAAGTCAACATGTTCTGAAATTGATTGAAGTGTTTGACAATCATATTGATTAACAATTTTTTTTTGGGGGGGGGGGGGGGAAGGTGCCAGTGCCTGTCTTAATTAGCCTTTTTCGCATAACTGCGGTCCAGTTATTTTGGACGGAAAAATAACTACTTTTCCCGCAATATGACGTCAAGGACAATCAATCTTTAACTGTGACGTAACGAAAGTCGGTACTTGCCGTTCACAAAATGCTAGTCACGCAGTTACGTGAAAAAGGCTTATTGATCCTTCCGATTGCGGGAAAAAATGCAAAATTTTTTGACGTCACAATGCTTTTACTTCGTACAAACAAGCTTCGAATCTCTGTCAAACATCGAAATTGCATTGTGACGTCATGGAATTTTTCAAATTTTTCCTGCATACAGTCTGTATGAATGGCATCCTCAGAAAAATGTGCGTTTGCTAAATATAACACAACCAAGTTACTCACTCGCAATACCGCAACTTGATTTTTTTATAACCCTTTATAATGATAAATAATAAATAATATCAAGAAATTAATTTTGTGGTTCGATTTCCGTGTTTTCTTTATCACATTATTAGCCAATTATCTGCTATTTTCTCTTGATAAATTGACCAAAATTATTTTTTTCAAATAATTGACCTGAAATTATTCAGTCTCTCCAAAAACTTTTTTCAGCCACAAGCTCGAAGATAAATTTTACTAGTTTTTTGTATAGTTTTTTAAAGAATTTCTACTAGCCCAGAAAAAAATTGGTAGCCTCGGGCGTCACAGAGTTCTTGAAATCTTCCCATATTGAAATGTCGGATATTTAAGAGTATTTAACGGTCCAAATGATGAATAGAAAATGAGGTTTTTATCGGTTCAAATAATTTTTAGACACAATGTGAGTTTTTATCAGACCAAATCATTTTTTATCGGGAAATCCGATTAAACCGATACATTTTATGAACTCTGGAGTTGGGCTACTGAGTTATTGGAAAGACTGCTTGAAATTATCAAGATATTTTATTATGAATATATTATGTAACTATATATTCAGAACATGTAAATTGTTATGATTATTAGGCATTGAAATCAGTACAGGCTTGATTGGAATTCGAGAAAAATTATGGAATGGCCAATAAATGCATATTGCATCTGCCAAATGAAGCTATTGCTTAAGAAATAACAACTAGCTAGCCATGGTTTGTTGTCCAGTAATTCCCCCAGTTGCATGAACCAAACAGAGGAGCTGTTAAGATAAGGCGTAAAATCAGCCCTGAAAAGTGGAATTTTGAAAATTGAAATTTCAAGAACCTTTTTGGTAAAATGTATACCTATACGGCATCCCATCAGAATATGAAGTCATTTTTTATCTGTTTTGCATAATATTGCTAATTTTTAGGTCAAAACTTATCTTTTTCTCATAGAAATCAATAGAAAACGGAAAAGTTTTATTGAACATTGTTCCCCCCGGATATACAGAAAGCCACTTTTACTGGAGATGTGTATCCATGATACAAATTTTTTGGCAAAGTGGGGTTCTGCATCTCCGGGGGGAACACTACCCCCGAGACGAAAAACTAAAAATGGAAAGGGGGATGCATTTTATAAGAATCGATCTTTTTGACCATTAAATATAGCACATTTGACTATTTTTTTATGATTGAATGAAAGATACAAGAATTAGAAACGAAATAAGCAAGTGTGTCGTTCATTTCTCCGTCAATGCGTATTTCTCGCTAAAAGGCTAACATTGTAGCCATTGAATGAAGAATAAGACCGTATTTTAAGTTCCGGATTTCATTATTTACCGATTAAAGGAGGTAAAACGTTCGAAATCTATTTCTGATACACAATGTAGACATATTTGATGTCTTTTAGCCATTTTAGATAAAATATTCAAAAATGTATGCGTTTTTTGTCGATATTATTAGATTTTCTATCCGAGCACCCCTACCTCATTCGACCTTAATTTTACAACCTTAAGAGTTCCTTAACATAATGTAAAACATGTAAAAGGTCTGCAAATACATTATATTTCAATAATTATTCATGTTTTTCTGTGTACGATTCGCCATGCGGAAGAAATAAGTCATGAGATTCAGGGCTAAATACGGCCCTTATCTTTACAGCTCCTTATCATCCAGCCGTGAAGCAGCGAGGCCAGGGATTAATCTACTTCTGCATCCTGCATTACTGAGGCATAAAAATTCCCCAGGACCCATTGATTCCAGATCGTGCGTCCCACCGTACGCATTATTCATTTTTGTACAATGTGTCCCCTATAGTTCATCGTTCTCGACATTGAAAGTTTTATGTAAAATTTCTGTCTCGTGTTTATATTTTGTCTGGTCATTTAAACCTTACAGAAGGTTGATCATGTCCATGGTATTGTAAGAGACATTGTTGTGCATCAAAATGTTTGGATATAAAAGTTATATGCAGTCCGATGCGAGTCTAACTTCTTATCATTCGGATTCAGAGGTACATTTAACGCAAAAATTCTTCCATGCCGTGGTAAACTTTGCTGGATAATATGAATCAACAAATTCAAATTGTTTAATTCACACCTAAGTGTAGTAAGTACCCTCTTCGTACACCATATATAATTGGTTTGTACTATACACATGTACGAAGCCTCACATGCATAAATAAAGCAACTAAATAAACTACAACTTACTTAATTTGGAAAATTTTACATTTAGATGTAATGTTGTGAGATACATTGTTTTATTTCTATTTTTTATACGCCCGTCATTTGACGAGTCGTATTATGGTATGGAGAAGTCCGTCCGTCTGTCCGTCTGCCTATGGAACGCAATGACTTGAATATGCGTCAACGGATTTTCACGAAATTCATCCATTATTAATGGACTGTGGAGAGGAAGCCGCCTTTCGATTTTCAGGTTCATCCAATTTGTCGTTACAGAGTTATGGGACTTAGATTTTTAAAATACAGTGAAAATATACTAAAACAGTTAAAAATTATTTAAAAATCTATTTCTGATCGAAATGTTTTGAAATTTTGTATACTTAAGGTAGAAAGGATGCTTTTTGACATATGTAACGGGTTTTTATACGCCCGTCATTTGAGTTTTGACGGGTCGTATTATGGTATGGCTAAGTCCGTCCGTCGTCTGTCCGTCCGTCCGTCCGCCTATGGAACGCAATAACTTGAATATGCGTCAACAGATTTTCACGAAATTCATACATTATGATTGAACTGTGGAGAGGAAGCCGCCTTTCGATTTTCAGGTTCATCCGATTTGTTGTTACAAAGTTATTGGACTTTGATTTTTAAAATACAGTGAAAATATACTAAAATAATTAAAAATTATTGAAAAATCTATTTCTGGTCGAAATGTTTTGAAATTTTGTATACTTCAAGTAGAAAGGATGTTCTTTGACATATGTAACGGGTTTTTAATTTTTTTGTCGCATAACCGAGATATTGTGTGTAATGGGAAGGGGGGTGGGTTATATACACATACATGTTAAGCTAAGGGAAAAATATAGGCGCATGGAACGCAATAACTTGAATATGCGTCAACAGATTTTCATGATATTCATACATTATGATTGGACTGTGAAGAGGAAGTCGCCTTTCGATTTTCAGGTTCATTTGATGTGTTGTTACAGAGTAAGGGGACTTAGATATTTTAAGATACAGTGAAAATATACTAAAATAGTTAAAAATTATTTAAAAATCTATTTCTGGTCGAAATGTTTTGAAATTTTGTATACTTAAGGAGGTTCAATAATCGTTTCACGTCATCACATTCCCGGAGTCAATACTGGTTCGAATAGTATCGAGTGTGGTTTCGGTCTTCAAACTCCTCTAATTCGCTTGTTTCTTGACGGATTTCGACAAGTTTGGTATCGATGGAACCAAAAAATTATCATCTACAAACTGAATGTAATATATATATAGTCAAATGCATCGTTAAATCTATATATAGAAAATATTCCGTAAGTGAGACACCCTCCTTGCTATTGCCGTAAACATATTATTTTTATAACGTCACCATCGGAAATTCAACCGTGTATTGCTTGGCAATAAAATCAAGTAGAAAAACTAAAGTTTTATGATCAAACAGGATATTTCTGTGAGATTTTAGCAATATAATAGATAAAGTATTTCAAGTTTGCTATCTCTAATTATCTTAGGTTATACGAATTTTGCTACAATTTTGTCAACTATCGTACTTTGCAGCGAGATGTTATCGTGTAAAGTTTCCCTATTTAAAAACATTGAGCGAGTGAATTTTAGTTTTAACCCTGCTTTGTTCAAAGATATATTCATTTTACAGATAAGTGCACGCATTATCGAGAACGAGGGAGGTTAGTGACGTCCACTTATTGACCTTGAACGTCAAAATGTTTAAAAACGCTTCCGTTTACTTTTTCTATTTCTCTTATTCATATTTCAGTATCTCCGACACCCGGCGATCGTTGTACTTTATAAAACCGCTTATTTTACATTGGTAACGCCTTTTATAATATGACTTTATCTAGAAATTTCATCTTCTGTGTTACTTATTTCAGAATCGCCCCCTCTTTAGGCATTATTGACAACAATACCCCCCTTTAAAATCGTTACTATGACAACCAAGTATTTTGAATCAGGATGAACGAAAACATGTACTTTTTTATATATTTTTTTATAGGACAGATTTTGTCGTTGAGAAATATGTAAAAGAAAATAACTTCTGACAAAGACTTCTTATCACTTTGATCAAAAATAAGGGTACAGGGTACTTTTTTTTTTATATTTTCATTTTGGGGTGGGGGTGCACAAAATGTACTTTTCGGGAACAGTTTTAGCTATTATTCTGTTTGAAAGCATTATCTATAAAGAAATATACATATTTGATTATATCATGGTGAAAATCATCACAAGAATGGTTTTAATGTGAAATTATTATCCCTATATCATATATTTATCTATCAAAATTCATTGTTTTGCGACAGATCTCGGAATTGGTTTACACATGTATATTCAGAGGACCAATAGTCAATCAAATGAACGATGATATGTTATCTTAATTACAAATATAAATCATCACACATGAATGTCAAATAAACAAAAAATTTTTTTTGCTCTGACAAAGGATTCTTGGATTATTGAGCCACCTTAAGGTAGAAAGGATGATCTTTGACATATGTAACGGGTTTTAATTTTTTTTGGTCGCATAACCGAGATATTTGTAATGGGAAGGGGGGGGGGGGTTATATGCACATACATGTTAAGCTAAGGGCAAAATATAGGCGCATGGAACGCAATAACTTGAATATGCGTCAACAGATTTACATGATATTTCTACATTGTGATCAGACTTTAAAGAAGAAGCCACCTTTCGATTTTCTGGTTCATCCGATTTGTTGTTACGGAGTTATGGGACTTAGATATTTTAGATACAATGTAAAAATAAACTAAAATAGTTAAAAATTCTTTTAAAATCTATTTCCGGTCAAAATGTTTTGAAATTTTGTATACTTCAAGTAGAAAGGATGTTCTTTCACATATATAACGGGTTCTTAAATTTTTGTCACATTATCCGGAAATTATGTGTAATTGGGGTGGTGGTGGTGGTGGTGGGGGGGGGTTATATGCACATACATGTTAAGCTAAGGGCAAAATATAGGTGCATGGAACGCAATAACTTGAATATGCGTCAACAGATTTTCATGATTTTTGTACATTGTGATCAGACTTTGAAGAGGAAGCCGCCTTTCCTTTTTCAGGTTCATCCGATTTGTCCTTATGGAGTTATGGGACTTAGATATTTTGGTGTTGTGAAAAAAATCCCATCGGGCGTATCTTGCTGCGTGAGCGTAGGCTTTATTTCTTTCAGTTTAACAGACTTTTTTCTGCAACAAATAAGAGATATTCTATTGAAATTTGATACACAGCTTAGTCTTGGATAGTTACAGTGCAAGTTCAACTTTCCTCACGCTTGACCTATTTTTATACGCCCGTCATTTGACGGGTCGTATTATGGTATGGCGAAGTCCGTCCGTCTGTCTGTCTGTCCGTCCGTCCGTCTGTCCGTCCGCCTATGGAACGCAATAACTTGAATATGCGTCAACGGATTTACATGAAATTCATACATTATGATTGGACTGTAGAGAGAAAGCCGCCTGTCGATTTTCAGGTTCATCTGATTTGTCGTTACAGAGTTATGGGACTTAGATTTTTAAAATACAGTGAAAATATACTAAAATAGATAAAAATTATTTAAAAATCTATTTCTGGTCGAAATGTTTTGAAATTTTGTATACTTAAGGTAGAAAGGATGTTCTTTGACATATGTAACGGGTTTTTAATTTTTTTTTGTCACATAACTGAGATATTGTGTGTAATGGGAGGGGGGGGGGGGGGGGTTATATGCACATACATGCTAAGCCAAGGGCAAAATATAGGCGCATGGAACGCAATAACTTGAATATGCGTCAATGGATTTACATGATATTTCTACATTATGATCAGACTTTGAGGAGGAAGCCGCATTTCGATTTTCAGGTTCATTTGATTTGTCATTACGGAGTTATGGGACATAGATATTTTAAATACAATGACAAAATATACTAAAATAGTTAAAAATTCTTTTAAAATCTATTTCTGGTCAAAATGTTTTGAAATTTTGTATACTTCAAGTAGAAAGGATGTTCTTTCACATATATAACGGGTTCTTAAATTTTTTGTCACATCATCCAGAAATTATGTGTGATTGGGGGGGGGAGAGGGGGTTATATGCACATACATGTTAAGCTAAGGGCAAAATATATATAGGTGGATGGAATGCAATAACTTAAATATGCGTCAATAGATTTTCATGATATTAATGTACATTGTGATCAGACTTTGAAGAGGAAGCCGCCTTTCGATTTTCAGGTTCATCCGATTTGTCCTTATGGAGTTATGGGACATAGATATTTTGGTGTTGTGAAAAAAATCCCAACGGGCGTATCTTGCTGCGTGAGCGTAGGCTTTATTCCAAAAGCTATGCCTCCTGATGACTTGCAAAATTCAGTTCTTGTCAGTTTGCCAGATTTTTCTGCAACAAACAGAGATTTTCAAGTGAAATTTGATACACAGCTTGGATAGTTATACAGAGCAAGTTCAACTTTGGTTACTCTTGACCTATTTTCCAAGGAGTAATGCCCCATAATGACTTGCAAAATTCATGACTTGCAAATTTCAGTTTTACTGACTTTTGTTCTGCAACAAATAAGGTATTCATGTCAAATTTGTACGTACCTTTGTCTTGGATAGTTACAGAGTAAGTTTAACTTTGGGTCACGCATTACCTTTTTCGAGGAGTTATGCTCCTTAAACCAAAAAAAAAACCAAAAAAAAAAAAAAAAAAATAAAATAAAATAAATAAATAAGTTTTCCAGATATCTTTCTGCAACACATAGCTTGGCTTTGGATAGTTACAGAGCAAGTTTGACTCGAATTATTCATGTTTAATTGAAGAGTTTTTAGAAGGCAGAGTTGCAGGACAAAAATTTATGCCGCGGGTAGGGGACTTAAATCGCTCAGCGATCGTAACATTTTTGAATATGCCTGATATTAATTTATACACTGCAGTGATCATGGTGATCAGAATGTAGAGAGGATGCTGCCTTTTTATTTTCATGTTCACCTAATATGGTGTTACATAGATATGGCTCTTAAATTTGTTTTGTTTGTGAAAATCAATTCTGACAGGCATAATTTACTGTGTTAGCATAGGCTTTATTCGAAATGATGGAGACATTTATTGGTTCATAAGGCATGTGTCATATACCTGTGCTTCATATGACTTAATAATATGTGCACACTTTTAAAATCAATGAGTCGGTATTAAACTATACATCAAGTGTTCCCTTCTGAGTTGACTTTCTGAATTCATCCCTTCTTTAATCATATACATATTTTTTTCTATTTTCAGTATACTTGGAAACTGAATGACATTTGATGCACTTCCAATCACAATTTTCAAATGTGACTCAACAGATGCAACCTGTTGTCGAATTTTTCTTTCATGTCAAGTGAAATAATGAAGGGCAACATTTGTCTGATTGATGAAAATTCTCAAAATCAGCATTTGTTACCTATTTGATATGATAGATAATTTCATCAAATTTAATGTGACTGTGCTGCTAAATGAAGGTAAGTGAAGTTCAAGGCCAGGCCATAACAAATTATACATGTTGTTCATGATGTCTGATTTCCTTCACTATTCTTGGCTAAGTGGAAAACAAAACATTCTTAACAAGTATTCCATTATCTGTACATATTCACTCAGAATCGGTTTGAAATTCATTTCACTTCATTGCACATTGATTTAATTGTGACAGTTTTGAAAAACGAAATCTGATTTATCACTAAGTATTATGACACACCAATATTTAGACATAAATATCATGTGTTTATATGTTTGTATCTCTGTCCACCTCCTCTTCTGTGTTCCACAGCTGATAAGATACTGACCAAACACCTAGCCCTATAGAAATTTCTTCAATTTACCATGTTCATTGACTGTATGATGACCAGATAGAAAACCTTTCACATATGGACATGATGGAGGAGCATAAAGTCACCATACTGTCTGTCTGTCTGTCTGTCTGTCTGTCTAAGCTCATATCTTTTAAACCCTACATCAGAATTTGTTCATATTTAATATTAATGTTCATTATGATAGATCCTCTGGGGCAAAGGTTCTTAAGGTCAATTATCAAAGGTCAAGGTTATTACAGGCTAAAAAAGTATATTTTTTTGTGAAAGTATATTTCTTGTGCAATAAAAACTTTTAAATTCATTAAAAATCAGTGTGTTGTCCAAATGATCTGAAATTTTGAATAATGATAGAAAAATGTATACTAGAAATCTCTTTTGAGATTATTCATTGAGTTGATGAGAAATTTTGTGCCAAAGGGGGAGGGGATGGTTGTTACACATATCTTCAGGTGAACGTATATGTATAGGCTGCTTATGAGTATTTCATCATGTATCCCACAATTGTTTATTGGGAAAGGTCACAGATTAGATTTTGCGTGACTCCATGCTATAATTTATCAGGTTTTAAATGATGCTATTAAAAGACGTTTAACATTTGAACTACTTGGTGAGTGTCACTGCTGGTGGACCAAGAGTCCCCGAGGGCACATGTAGCCAAGTTCGATCAACTTTGGTTGATCGTCTGTCTCTTCAACGCATTTGAAATTTTCTGTTACAAAATTTCTTGAAATTTCTGAAACTTGGGTCCTGTAGTATTTTTGGTACATTTTTGGCCATATTACATTGTTTAGACTGAGGATCACTGACGAGGGTTTAGTACCCGAAACGTGCATGTCTGGTCCATGCTGTAAATTTATCAGGTTTTAAATGATGCTATTGAATTTAAAGACGTTTATCATCTGACCTTATATTCCATTTGGATGATGCCGGTGCATTACTTTGAAAATACTGAAATAACATACATGTATTACCTATGTAGTATATATGTACTGATATTACATGTACCGCAAGTTAATCGGTTCCATAATTAATAATATGGTGATTTGAAATAGAAAAGTTTAAACCATGATCACCATGGATCATACAATGGAAAAGTATAAACCACTAAATGGAATATAGGCATTTTAGGGGATGTCATTGTTTCCTGATTTCAGATACTTTTTGGCTAGATTTTTTTAAATCACCATATTATTATTATGGAACCGATTAGCTTGTAATTAACCATGATAATAATAATAATACTACGTTTTTAGGCCCGCTTATGTATCAACAAATAATAACGATTTAGGATGATTTTATAGTGAAAAGGAATTAATCGAAATCGGGACCCGATTCCGATTATTAGCATGCACATAAGCGACCCTAACCTGTTTTGATAATCCCTTATTACAGCTAGTATGAATATAGCTTGTACAGAAAATAATTATTTCCATCTTTAAAAATTAGTAGCATTTGATTATAAGCACTAAAACTTTGATTTAGCATGTTGAAATCAAGAAATTCATTTTCAACTATGTAGAGGAAATTCGCGGACCCAAGCGAGCCAGGCGAGCTAAATCTCCAAGGAAAACAAGATGGACGCCGAATTTGCATTTTCCGCGCGACGCTGAAAATGGAGCTGAATATAACCTTCTATATGATGATTTAATTCATTTCAATTAGGTAAGCTACTTTAAGGGAAGCTATTTATTTGATTTCATCGGAGCTTAACAGAAATTGTGAGCCGAGGGAGACGGTGCAAGACATACCGGGTACGCGCGGGTCAACATCAATGATCGTCTGCAGGCTGACAGGTCCGAGTAAAAGTTTTCACAGTCATCGCGAAAACTCACTAGCCCAACTGCCCTTGCTACCAAAATTTCCTCGGGCTACTAATATTTGCTCAGGGGCCCCCAACTGCAACGGGGGGGGGGGGGGGGGGGGGAGATACAATATTTGATGGGAAACACCTGCGAGGCCCAAAGGGCCGAGTTTTGAGTTTTGTAGAAAGCACGAGACTACCTGGGATTGAACTCGCAACATTCTGATGTAAAGTCGGACGCTCTACTGAATGAGCCAAAGAGATGTCCCACTGGCCCAGTCTAGTACAAGCGCCAGTTTACTACACTACTCTCCCCTTTCAATTTTGGGCCTTCCTACCCCTCCTCGACAACCTTCCAACCCACCAACTCTCCATGGGATTTATGTTGGGCGCCATTGTAGAAAACACGAGACTATCCCCACCTGGGATCGAACTCACAACCTTCTGATGTTAAGTCCGACGCTCTACCGAATAAGCCAAAGAGATGTCCCACTGGCCAAGTCTAGTACAAGCGCCAGTTTACTACAGTATTTTTGAAATTTTTCAATATTTTCTCATGCTGTATTGTTATTGCACGGCATGCAGAAGTCAACATGTTCAGAAATTGATTGAAGCGTTTGACAATTATATTGATTAACAGGTATTTTTTTTTTATTTTTGGGAAGGTGCCAGTGCCTGTCTTTATTAGCCTTTTTTGCATAACTGTGGGTCAGAAATTTTGGACGGCAAAATAACTACTTTTCCTGCAATATGACGTCAAGGACAATCAATCTAACTGTGACGTAACGACATAACAAAATTCAGTACTTGCCGTCCACAAAATGCTAGTCACGCAGTTACATGAAAAAGGCTTTTTGATACTTCCGATTGCGGGAAAAAATGCAAAATTTTGTGACGTCACATTGCTTTTACCTCGTACAAACAAGCTTCGAATCTCGGTCAAACATTGAAATTGCATTGTGACGTCATGGAATTTTTCAAATTTTTCCTGCGTTCGAAAGGGTCATTGTATAATAAGTCTGCATCGATCATGTATAAGCTCAGCCTGTATGAATGGCATCCTCAGAAAAATGTGCGCCTGCTAAATATAACACAACCAAGTTACTCACTCGCAATACCGCAATTCGATTTTTTTATGACCCTTTATAATTTATTTTTTATCAAGAAATTAATTTTGTGGTTCGATTTCCGTGTTTTCTTTATCACATTATTAGCCAATTATCTGCTATTTTCTCTTGATAAATTGACCTAAATTATTTTTTTTCAAATAAGTGACCTGAAATTATTCAGTCTCTCTAGAAACTTTTTTTCAGCCACAAGCCCGAAGAGAAATTTTACTAGTTTTTTGTATAGTTTCTTAAAGAATTTCTACTAGCCCAGAAAAAAATTGGTAGCCTTGGGCGTCACAGAGTTCTTGAAATCTTCCCATATTGAAATGTCGGGTATTTTAGAGTTTTTAACAGTCCAAATGATGAATTGAAAATGAGGTTTTTATCGGTTCAAATAATTTTTAGACACAATGTGAGTTTTTATCGGACCAAATCATTTTTTATCGGGAAATCCGATTAAACCGATACATTTATGAACTCTGGAGTTGGGCTAGTTATTGGACATGCATGTTGGAAAGACTGCTTGAAATTATAAAGATATTTTATGATGAATATATTATGTAGCTATATTCAGAACATGTAAATTGTTATGATTATTAGGCATTGAAATCAGTACAGGCTTGATTGAAATTCGAGAAAAATTATGGAATGGCCGATAAATGCATACAGGCTTCTACTGTTCCTACTATTTCCTACTTTTTCCTACTTTTACCTACTTTTCCTACTTTTTTATTTTGATCCTATTTTTTCCTACTTTTTCTTCAAAACCTCCTACTATTCCTACTTTTTCATCTTTAATGTTAAAAATTACTTGCTTCACTTGTCATCGACATCTGATTCAAAATTTTTTTTAAAAATCGGGCTCGCTTCGCTCGCCAATTCTATATATTTTACATTAAAAATCAATCTGTCCTTATTTCTCTCTGTGATTTCCTCAAAGATTAACATTATCAGTCTACAATCATTGCTTACTGTGATTTGTGTGTCATACTTACTGAAAATTGACGATAAAAGTGATGGAAACCTTCCTACTTTTCTCCCATTAATTCCTACTTTTTCCTATTTTTCTCCTACTTTTTTTCATTGACGACTCCTACTTTTTTCCTACTTTTTCATCAAGGTAGAGTAGAAAGCCTGTGCATATTGCATCTGCCAAATTGAAGCTATTGCTTAAGCAATAACAACAAGCTAGCCATGGTTTGTTGTCCAGTAATTCCCCCAGTTCCATGAACCAAACAAATTATCACCGAGCCGCAAAGCAGCGAGGCAAGGGATAAATCTACTTCTGCGTCCTGCGTTACTGACGCATAAATTCCCCAGGACCCATTGATTCCAGATCGTGCTTCCCATGGTACGCATTATTCATTTTTGTACAATGTGTCCCCTTTAGTTCATCGTTCTCGACATTGAAAGTTTTATGTAAAATTACTGTATTGTGTTTATATTTTGTCTGGTCATTTAAACACTACAGAAGATTGATCATGTCCATTGTATTGTAAGAGACATTGTTGCGCTTCAAAATGTTTGGATATTAAAGTTATATGCAGTCCGATGCGAGTCTAACTTCTTATCATTCGGATTCAGAGGTACATGTAACGCAAAAATTCTTCCATGCCGTTGTAAACTTTGCAGGATAATATGAATCAACAAATTCAAATTGTTTAATTCACACCTAAGTGTAGTAAGTACCGTCTTTGTACACCATATATAATTGTTTTGTACCATACACATGTACGAAGCCTCACATGCGTAAATAAAGCAACTAAATAAACAACAAATTACTTAATTTGGCAAATTTTACGTTTAGATGGAACATGTGGAATTTTGTGAGATACATGTTTTATTTCTATTTTTTCTGGAATATAATGATCTCGCGGACATAAAACGCCGCAAGCCATTCATATCACTTCTATTCTCGAACTTACGACGCAGTGAAGAAAAGACCCTTTATTATACACCCATCATTTAACGGGATGTATTATGGTATGGCGAAGTCCGTCCGTCTGTCCCTCCGCTTAAGGAACGCAATTAATTGAATATGTATCAGCAGATTTTTATGATGTTTGTACATTGTGATCAGACTATGGAGAGGAAGCCCCATTTGATTTTTAGGTTCATCCAACTTGTCGTTACGGAGTTATGGGACTTAGAATTTTAACACACTGTGAAAATATACTAAAATAGTTTAAAATTCTTTAAAAATCTATATCTGGTCGAAATGTTTTGAAATTTTGTATACTTCAAGTAGAAAGGATGTTCATTGACATATGTAATGGGTTTATAATTTTTTTGTCGCATGACCGAGATATTATGTGAACTGGGAGGGGGAGGGGGGTTATACGCACATACATTTTAAGCTAAGGGCAAAATAAAGGCGCATGGAACGCAATAACTAGAATATGCATCAACAGATTTTCACGATATTCAAACATTATGATTGGACTGTGGAGAGGAAGCCGCCTTTCGATTTTCAGGTTCATCCGATTTGTTGTTACAGAGTTATGGGACTTAGATTTTTAAAATACAGTGAAAATATACTAAAATAGTGAAAAATTCTTTAAAAATCTATTTCTGGTCAAAATGTTTTCAAATTTTGTATACTTCAAGTAGAAAGGATGTTCTTTGACATATTTTATGGGTTTTTAATTTTTTTTTGTCGCATAACCGAGATATTCAGGGTTCTCAATAAGTTCTGAAGTAGGAGGTGAATCAAGAAAAAGTAGGAGGCGATCAAAAGATGCGAGCGCCGAAGACGTGAGACCTCTAGGGGGGTCCGGAGTATGCTCCCCCGAAAATAAAAATTGAAATTTAGAAGGCAATTGAGGGCATTTCACGCCATTTAGACTGATTTTTTCCTTCAATAGTACTTTTATAACATGTGTGGCAAGTTTTATGAACAATTTTCATCACTAGCATTCTCATGATTTTTAATAGTATAAGAGAAATGCTTGGAATTTCCTAGTATACTGGGAAATAGTCGTTTTCTTTCTATCCAAATAGATTGTAAACTAACTCAATAGCTTTCTGATTCCTACATCATGTACATGAAAAATTAATCTTATGTTTAGTCACCCCCCTTCCCCCATGGAAGCTTTGAACTATCGGTCATAACATTGGTACTTTGATGTATTTTTATGGCTCTCCTCATTGTGAACAATTCTGAATTTTTTAGATAAAAAACATTTTCCTCCCGAATTTTTTGAGAGCATTGAGTTTCAGTATAGATAATAATTGACAAACATTCGGTCTATGGATGCAAAATATCAAACGAGTAGATCTATGTCACCGAGTATGTGACGTTTTGAATTCTGCGAGGGGGATCACGCACTTAGCACATCTTGTGGATGCATCAATAAACTCAATATTACAATGAATTGTTGATATTGTTCGTATAATTATTAGTACGTTGTTTACATACAGAAAATAGACCGAGGTAGAAAATTATACGAACTTGCGAATGATGTCTACACACGAAAGATCGGCTGTTGATTGTCCGTGACACATGGAGGCGCGTGGTCAATAACTATACAATTTTCGTATTTAAAAAAAAAATCTTATTTACAGGCGTGAAAAGTCGAGATCTAATCGTCCTATTGTGCTTCTTTTATACACGTTGCCGTAAAATGACCCGTCACGCCGCGTTGAAATCAATGTTTTCTCACTGTAGTTATTTACCGCGTACCTTGTATAGTGACAGCTTTTTAAAGGACAACGTAATTTCCTTCAGTACACGTTCAATTTTCATACTTAAAGAAATTGAAATTGAAATACGACACTTTTATTACGGAAAGTATGCCGCGATTTTACCCAAAGTAGGAGGCGAGAAATCGCCGGTCGCCGGTTCTTAATGAGAACCCTGGATATTATGTGTAATGTGTGATGGGAGGAGGGGGGGGTATATGCATAAACATGTTTGCTAAGGGCAAAATATAGGGGCATGGAAAGGAATAACTCGAATTTGCATCAACGGATTTTCACGATGTTCATACATTAGGATTGGACTGAGGAGAGGAAGCCACCTTTTGATTTTCAGGTTCATCCGATTTGTGTCACAGAGTTATGGGACTTAGATTTATAAAATACAATGAAAATATACAAAAAAATGTTCAAAAATTCTTTAAAAATCTATTTCTGGTCAAAATGTATTGAAATTTTGTATACTTCAGGTAGAAAGGATGTTCTTTGACATATGTAACGGGTTTTAATTTTTTTGTCGCATAACTGGGAAATTATATATGGGGGATGATATGCACATATATGTTAAGCTAAGGGCAAAATACAGGTGCATGGAACGCAATAAATTGAATATGCATCAACAGATTTTCATGATATTTGTACATTGTGATCAGACTTTGAAGAGGAAGCCGCCTTTTGATTTTAATTTACACCGATTTGTCCTTATGGAGTTATGGTACTTAGATATTTTGATGTTGTGAAAAAAAATCCCAACAGGCGTATCTTGCTGCGTGAGCGTAGGCTTTATAGTACTTAGGACCCATAAAATTCTGCTGACCCATTGGTCAAATTTCATTGGGTCCAATGGACCCATTTGGATCAAATTGTAGAAAATTAATCTCTGGCGAGTTGATAATTTGATTGGTTCATGTGACAAGGGGAATTACTAGACAACAAATCACAGCTTGCTAGTTGTTATTTCTATTCAAATATTGTTCTGCCCAAACTTTATAGCACGTGAAGGGGCAGAGCTTAGCGAACTGGAAGTACACCAGGCGAGTATTATAGTACATATTGGGAGAAAATCTCAAGCCATGTTAGAATTCTGTATAGATCGGACAAAGTGACGAATAATATTTTACCAGGAACGGGCAAACAATATCAACAATCGATTGATTATCATGACTCGTATATGTTTACAACGTCAACAGTATTTTTTTAACCAATTTAAGTCCGCGATAGATAATATTTTGAATGTCCGGTAACTGTAGAGCTACTAATCAAAATTGAACTGTGTAGACGTTCAAATAATGAATTAAAAATCAGCATGTTTTATTTCTAACTTGCAGTCACAAATGTACAAGTACATGTACGTAAATGTTACCCAGATTCATTACATATTTTTCACCTATTTCAAGAGGAGTTATGCCCCTTGGTGACTTGCAAAATTCAGTTTGTTTTTTTTTTCTTTCAGTTTAACAGACTTTTTTCTGCAACAAATAGAGAAATTCATTTGAAATTTGATACACAGCTTAGTCGTGGATACTTTCATTGCAAGTTAAACTTTCCTCACGCTTGACCTATTTTTCGAGAAGTTATGCCCTTTGATGACTTGCAAAATACAGTTCTTGTCAGTTTTCCAGATTTTTCTGCAACAGAGATTTTCAAGTGAAATTTGAAACAAAGCTTGGCTCTTAAATTTGTTTTGTTTGTGAAAATCAATTCTGACAGGCATAATTTACTGTGTTAGCATAGGCTTTATTCGAAATGATGGAGACATTTATTGGTTCATAAGGCATGTGTCATATACCTGTGCTTCATATGACTTAATAATATGTGCACACTTTTAAAATCAATGAGTCGGTATTAAACTATACATCAAGTGTTCCCTTCTGAGTTGACTTTCTGAATTCATCCCTTCTTTAATCATATACATATTTTTTTCTATTTTCAGTATACTTGGAAACTGAATGACATTTGATGCACTTCCAATCACAATTTCCAAATGTGACTCAACAGATGCAACCTGTTGTCGAATTTTTCTTTCATGTCAAGTGAAATAATGAAGGGCAACATTTGTCTGATTGATGAAAATTCTCAAAATCAGCATTTGTTACCTATTTGATATGATAGATAATTTCATCAAATTTAATGTGACTGTGCTGCTAAATGAAGGTAAGTGAAGTTCAATGCCAGGCCATAACAAATTATACATGTTGTTCATGATGTCTGATTTCCTTCACTATTCTTGGCTAAGTGGAAAACAAAACATTCTTAACAAGTATTCCATTATCTGTACATATTCACTCAGAATCGGTTTGAAATTCATTTCACTTCATTGCACATTGATTTAAATGTGACAGTTTTGAAAAACGAAATCTGATTTATCACTAAGTATTATGACACACCAATATTTAGACATAAATATCATGTGTTTATATGTTTGTATCTCTGTCCACCTCCTCTTCTGTGTTCCACAGCTGATAAGATACTGACCAAACACCTAGCCCTATAGAAATTTCTTCAATTTACCATGTTCATTGACTGTATGATGACCAGATAGAAAACCTTTCACATATGGACATGATGGAGGAGCATAAAGTCACCATACTGTCTGTCTGTCTGTCTGTCTGTCTGTCTAAGCTCATATCTTTTAAACCCTACATCAGAATTTGTTCATATTTAATATTAATGTTCATTATGATAGATCCTCTGGGGCAAAGGTTCTTAAGGTCAATTATCAAAGGTCAAGGTTATTACAGGCTAAAAAAGTAAATTTTTTTGTGAAAGTATATTTCTTGTGCAATAAAAACTTTTAAATTCATTAAAAATCAGTGTGTTGTCCAAATGATCTGAAATTTTGAATAATGATAGAAAAATGTATACTAGAAATCTCTTTTGAGATTATTCATTGAGTTGATGAGAAATTTTGTGCCAAAGGGGGAGGGGATGGTTGTTACACATATCTTCAGGTGAACGTATATGTATAGGCTGCTTATGAGTATTTCATCATGTATCCCACAATTGTTTATTGGGAAAGGTCACAGATTAGATTTTGCGTGACTCCATGCTATAATTTATCAGGTTTTAAATGATGCTATTAAAAGACGTTTAACATTTGAACTACTTGGTGAGTGTCACTGCTGGTGGACCAAGAGTCCCCGAGGGCACATGTAGCCAAGTTCGATCAACTTTGGTTGATCGTCTGTCTCTTCAACGCATTTGAAATTTTCTGTTACAAAATTTCTTGAAATTTCTGAAACTTGGGTCCTGTAGTATTTTTGGTACATTTTTGGCCATATTACATTGTTTAGACTGAGGATCACTGACGAGGGTTTAGTACCCGAAACGTGCATGTCTGGTCCATGCTGTAAATTTATCAGGTTTTAAATGATGCTATTGAATTTAAAGACGTTTATCATCTGACCTTATATTCCATTTGGATGATGCCGGTGCATTACTTTGAAAATACTGAAATAACATACATGTATTACCTATGTAGTATATATGTACTGATATTACATGTACCGCAAGTTAATCGGTTCCATAATTAATAATATGGTGATTTGAAATAGAAAAGTTTAAACCATGATCACCATGGATCATACGATGGAAAAGTATAAACCACTAAAATGGAATATAGGCATTTTAGGGGATGTCATTGTTTCCTGATTTCAGATACTTTTTGGCTAGATTTTTTTAAATCACCATATTATTATTATGGAACCGATTAGCTTGTAATTAACCATGATAATAATAATAATACTACGTTTTTAGGCCCGCTTATGTATCAACAAATAATAACGATTTAGGATGATTTTATAGTGAAAAGGAATTAATCGAAATCGGGACCCGATTCCGATTATTAGCATGCACATAAGCGACCCTAACCTGTTTTGATAATCCCTTATTACAGCTAGTATGAATATAGCTTGTACAGAAAATAATTATTTTCCATCTTTAAAAATTAGTAGCATTTGATTATAAGCACTAAAACTTTGATTTAGCATGTTGAAATCAAGAAATTCATTTTCAACTATGTAGAGGAAATTCGCGGACCCAAGCGAGCCAGGCGAGCTAAATCTCCAAGGAAAACAAGATGGACGCCGAATTTGCATTTTCCGCGCGACGCTGAAAATGGAGCTGAATATAACCTTCTATATGATGATTTAATTCATTTCAATTAGGTAAGCTACTTTAAGGGAAGCTATTTATTTGATTTCATCGGAGCTTAACAGAAATTGTGAGCCGAGGGAGACGGTGCAAGACATACCGGGTACGCGCGGGTCAACATCAATGATCGTCTGCAGGCTGACAGGTCCGAGTAAAAGTTTTCACAGTCATCGCGAAAACTCACTAGCCCAACTGCCCTTGCTACCAAAAATTTCCTCGGGCTACTAATATTTGCTCAGGGGCCCCCAACTGCAACGGGGGGGGGGGGGAGATACAATATTTGATGGGAAACACCTGCGAGGCCCAAAGGGCCGAGTTTTGAGTTTTGTAGAAAGCACGAGACTACCTGGAATTGAACTCGCAACATTCTGATGTAAAGTCGGACGCTCTACTGAATGAGCCAAAGAGATGTCCCACTGGCCCAGTCTAGTACAAGCGCCAGTTTACTACACTACTCTCCCCTTTCAATTTTGGGCCTTCCTACCCCTCCTCGACAACCTTCCAACCCACCAACTCTCCATGGGATTTATGTTGGGCGCCATTGTAGAAAACACGAGACTATCCCCACCTGGGATCGAACTCACAACCTTCTGATGTTAAGTCCGACGCTCTACCGAATAAGCCAAAGAGATGTCCCACTGGCCAAGTCTAGTACAAGCGCCAGTTTACTACAGTATTTTTGAAATTTTTCAATATTTTCTCATGCTGTATTGTTATTGCACGGCATGCAGAAGTCAACATGTTCAGAAATTGATTGAAGCGTTTGACAATTATATTGATTAACAGGTATTTTTTTTTTATTTTTGGGAAGGTGCCAGTGCCTGTCTTTATTAGCCTTTTTTGCATAACTGTGGTCCAGAAATTTTGGACGGCAAAATAACTACTTTTCCTGCAATATGACGTCAAGGACAATCAATCTAACTGTGACGTAACGACATAACAAAATTCAGTACTTGCCGTCCACAAAATGCTAGTCACGCAGTTACATGAAAAAGGCTTTTTGATACTTCCGATTGCGGGAAAAAATGCAAAATTTTGTGACGTCACATTGCTTTTACCTCGTACAAACAAGCTTCGAATCTCGGTCAAACATTGAAATTGCATTGTGACGTCATGGAATTTTTCAAATTTTTCCTGCGTTCGAAAGGGTCATTGTATAATAAGTCTGCATCGATCATGTATAAGCTCAGCCTGTATGAATGGCATCCTCAGAAAAATGTGCGCCTGCTAAATATAACACAACCAAGTTACTCACTCGCAATACCGCAATTCGATTTTTTTTATGACCCTTTATAATTTATTTTTTATCAAGAAATTAATTTTGTGGTTCGATTTCCGTGTTTTCTTTATCACATTATTAGCCAATTATCTGCTATTTTCTCTTGATAAATTGACCTAAATTATTTTTTTCAAATAAGTGACCTGAAATTATTCAGTCTCTCTAGAAACTTTTTTTCAGCCACAAGCCCGAAGAGAAATTTTACTAGTTTTTTGTATAGTTTCTTAAAGAATTTCTACTAGCCCAGAAAAAAATTGGTAGCCTTGGGCGTCACAGAGTTCTTGAAATCTTCCCATATTGAAATGTCGGGTATTTTAGAGTTTTTAACAGTCCAAATGATGAATTGAAAATGAGGTTTTTATCGGTTCAAATAATTTTTAGACACAATGTGAGTTTTTATCGGACCAAATCATTTTTTATCGGGAAATCCGATTAAACCGATACATTTTATGAACTCTGGAGTTGGGCTAGTTATTGGACATGCATGTTGGAAAGACTGCTTGAAATTATAAAGATATTTTATGATGAATATATTATGTAGCTATATTCAGAACATGTAAATTGTTATGATTATTAGGCATTGAAATCAGTACAGGCTTGATTGAAATTCGAGAAAAATTATGGAATGGCCGATAAATGCATACAGGCTTTCTACTGTTCCTACTATTTCCTACTTTTTCCTACTTTTACCTACTTTTCCTACTTTTTTATTTTGATCCTATTTTTTCCTACTTTTTCTTCAAAACCTCCTACTATTCCTACTTTTTCATCTTTAATGTTAAAAATTACTTGCTTCACTTGTCATCGACATCTGATTCAAAATTTTTTTTAAAAATCGGGCTCGCTTCGCTCGCCAATTCTATATATTTTACATTAAAAATCAATCTGTCCTTATTTCTCTCTGTGATTTCCTCAAAGATTAACATTATCAGTCTACAATCATTGCTTACTGTGATTTGTGTGTCATACTTACTGAAAATTGACGATAAAAGTGATGGAAACCTTCCTACTTTTCTCCCATTAATTCCTACTTTTCCTATTTTTCTCCTACTTTTTTTCATTGACGACTCCTACTTTTTCCTACTTTTTCATCAAGGTAGAGTAGAAAGCCTGTGCATATTGCATCTGCCAAATTGAAGCTATTGCTTAAGCAATAACAACAAGCTAGCCATGGTTTGTTGTCCAGTAATTCCCCCAGTTCCATGAACCAAACAAATTATCACCGAGCCGCAAAGCAGCGAGGCAAGGGATAAATCTACTTCTGCGTCCTGCGTTACTGACGCATAAATTCCCCAGGACCCATTGATTCCAGATCGTGCTTCCCATGGTACGCATTATTCATTTTTGTACAATGTGTCCCCTTTAGTTCATCGTTCTCGACATTGAAAGTTTTATGTAAAATTACTGTATTGTGTTTATATTTTGTCTGGTCATTTAAACACTACAGAAGATTGATCATGTCCATTGTATTGTAAGAGACATTGTTGCGCTTCAAAATGTTTGGATATTAAAGTTATATGCAGTCCGATGCGAGTCTAACTTCTTATCATTCGGATTCAGAGGTACATGTAACGCGAAAATTCTTCCATGCCGTTGTAAACTTTGCAGGATAATATGAATCAACAAATTCAAATTATTTAATTCACACCTAAGTGTAGTAAGTACCGTCTTTGTACACCATATATAATTGTTTTGTACCATACACATGTACGAAGCCTCACATGCGTAAATAAAGCAACTAAATAAACAACAAATTACTTAATTTGGCAAATTTTACGTTTAGATGGAACATGTGGAATTTTGTGAGATACATGTTTTATTTCTATTTTTTCTGGAATATAATGATCTCGCGGACATAAAACGCCGCAAGCCATTCATATCACTTCTATTCTCGAACTTACGACGCAGTGAAGAAAAGACCCTTTATTATACACCCATCATTTAACGGGATGTATTATGGTATGGCGAAGTCCGTCCGTCTGTCCCTCCGCTTAAGGAACGCAATTAATTGAATATGTATCAGCAGATTTTTATGATGTTTGTACATTGTGATCAGACTATGGAGAGGAAGCCCCATTTGATTTTTAGGTTCATCCAACTTGTCGTTACGGAGTTATGGGACTTAGAATTTTAACACACTGTGAAAATATACTAAAATAGTTTAAAATTCTTTAAAAATCTATATCTGGTCGAAATGTTTTGAAATTTTGTATACTTCAAGTAGAAAGGATGTTCATTGACATATGTAATGGGTTTATAATTTTTTGTCGCATGACCGAGATATTATGTGAACTGGGAGGGGGAGGGGGGTTATACGCACATACATTTTAAGCTAAGGGCAAAATAAAGGCGCATGGAACGCAATAACTAGAATATGCATCAACAGATTTTCACGACATTCAAACATTATGATTGGACTGTGGAGAGGAAGCCGCCTTTCGATTTTCAGGTTCATCCGATTTGTTGTTACAGAGTTATGGGACTTAGATTTTTAAAATACAGTGAAAATATACTAAAATAGTGAAAAATTCTTTAAAAATCTATTTCTGGTCAAAATGTTTTCAAATTTTGTATACTTCAAGTAGAAAGGATGTTCTTTGACATATTTTATGGGTTTTTAATTTTTTTTTGTCGCATAACCGAGATATTCAGGGTTCTCAATAAGTTCTGAAGTAGGAGGTGAATCAAGAAAAAGTAGGAGGCGATCAAAAGATGCGAGCGCCGAAGACGTGAGACCTCTAGGGGGGTCCGGAGTATGCTCCCCCGAAAATAAAAATTGAAATTTAGAAGGCAATTGAGGGCATTTCACGCCATTTAGACTGATTTTTTCCTTCAATAGTACTTTTATAACATGTGTGGCAAGTTTTATGAACAATTTTCATCACTAGCATTCTCATGATTTTTAATAGTATAAGAGAAATGCTTGGAATTTCCTAGTATACTGGGAAATAGTCGTTTTCTTTCTATCCAAATAGATTGTAAACTAACTCAATAGCTTTCTGATTCCTACATCATGTACATGAAAAATTAATCTTATGTTTAGTCACCCCCCTTCCCCCATGGAAGCTTTGAACTATCGGTCATAACATTGGTACTTTGATGTATTTTTATGGCTCTCCTCATTGTGAACAATTCTGAATTTTTTAGATAAAAAACATTTTCCTCCCGAATTTTTTGAGAGCATTGAGTTTCAGTATAGATAATAATTGACAAACATTCGGTCTATGGATGCAAAATATCAAACGAGTAGATCTATGTCACCGAGTATGTGACGTTTTGAATTCTGCGAGGGGGATCACGCACTTAGCACATCTTGTGGATGCATCAATAAACTCAATATTACAATGAATTGTTGATATTGTTCGTATAATTATTAGTACGTTGTTTACATAAAGAAAATAGACCGAGGTAGAAAATTATACGAACTTGCGAATGATGTCTACACACGAAAGATCGGCTGTTGATTGTCCGTGACACATGGAGGCGCGTGGTCAATAACTATACAATTTTCGTATTTAAAAAAAAAATCTTATTTACAGGCGTGAAAAGTCGAGATCTAATCGTCCTATTGTGCTTCTTTTATACACGTTGCCGTAAAATGACCCGTCACGCCGCGTTGAAATCAATGTTTTCTCACTGTAGTTATTTACCGCGTACCTTGTATAGTGACAGCTTTTTAAAGGACAACGTAATTTCCTTTAGTACACGTTCAATTTTCATACTTAAAGAAATTGAAATTGAAATACGACACTTTTATTACGGAAAGTATGCCGCGATTTTACCCAAAGTAGGAGGCGAGAAATCGCCGGTCGCCGGTTCTTAATGAGAACCCTGGATATTATGTGTAATGTGTGATGGGAGGAGGGGGGGGGGGGTATATGCATAAACATGTTTGCTAAGGGCAAAATATAGGGGCATGGAAAGGAATAACTCGAATTTGCATCAACGGATTTTCACGATGTTCATACATTAGGATTGGACTGAGGAGAGGAAGCCACCTTTTGATTTTCAGGTTCATCCGATTTGTGTCACAGAGTTATGGGACTTAGATTTATAAAATACAATGAAAATATACAAAAAATTGTTCAAAAATTCTTTAAAAATCTATTTCTGGTCAAAATGTATTGAAATTTTGTATACTTCAGGTAGAAAGGATGTTCTTTGACATATGTAACGGGTTTTAATTTTTTTGTCGCATAACTGGGAAATTATGTGTAATGGGGGGATGATATGCACATATATGTTAAGCTAAGGGCAAAATACAGGTGCATGGAACGCAATAAATTGAATATGCATCAACAGATTTTCATGATATTTGTACATTGTGATCAGACTTTGAAGAGGAAGCCGCCTTTTGATTTTAATTTACACCGATTTGTCCTTATGGAGTTATGGTACTTAGATATTTTGATGTTGTGAAAAAAAATCCCAACAGGCGTATCTTGCTGCGTGAGCGTAGGCTTTATAGTACTTAGGACCCATAAAATTCTGCTGACCCATTGGTCAAATTTCATTGGGTCCAATGGACCCATTTGGATCAAATTGTAGAAAATTAATCTCTGGCGAGTTGATAATTTGATTGGTTCATGTGACAAGGGGAATTACTAGACAACAAATCACAGCTTGCTAGTTGTTATTTCTATTCAAATATTGTTCTGCCCAAACTTTATAGCACGTGAAGGGGCAGAGCTTAGCGAACTGGAAGTACACCAGGCGAGTATTATAGTACATATTGGGAGAAAATCTCAAGCCATGTTAGAATTCTGTATAGATCGGACAAAGTGACGAATAATATTTTACCAGGAACGGGCAAACAATATCAACAATCGATTGATTATCATGACTCGTATATGTTTACAACGTCAACAGTATTTTTTTTAACCAATTTAAGTCCGCGATAGATAATATTTTGAATGTCCGGTAACTGTAGAGCTACTAATCAAAATTGAACTGTGTAGACGTTCAAATAATGAATTAAAAATCAGCATGTTTTATTTCTAACTTGCAGTCACAAATGTACAAGTACATGTACGTAAATGTTACCCAGATTCATTACATATTTTTCACCTATTTCAAGAGGAGTTATGCCCCTTGGTGACTTGCAAAATTCAGTTTGTTTTTTTTTTCTTTCAGTTTAACAGACTTTTTTCTGCAACAAATAGAGAAATTCATTTGAAATTTGATACACAGCTTAGTCGTGGATACTTTCATTGCAAGTTAAACTTTCCTCACGCTTGACCTATTTTTCGAGAAGTTATGCCCTTTGATGACTTGCAAAATACAGTTCTTGTCAGTTTTCCAGATTTTTCTGCAACAGAGATTTTCAAGTGAAATTTGAAACAAAGCTTGGATAGTTACTGAGCAAGTTTGAAGAAATTTGTACGTACCTTTGTCTTGGATAGTTACAGAGTACGTTTGACTTTGGGTTACACATTACCTTTTTCGAGAAGTTGTGCTCCTTGAACCAAAAAAAAAAAAAAATAATAATAAGTAAATAAGTTTTCCAGATATCTTTCTGCAACACATAGCTTGGCCTTGGATAGTGACAGAGCAAGTTTGACTCGAATTATTCATGTTTAATTGAAGAGTTTTTAGAAGGCAGAGTTGCAGGATATAAATTTATGCCGCGGGTAGGGGACTTAAATCGCTCAGCGATTATAACATTTTTGAATATGCCTGATATTAATTTATACACTGCAGTGATCAGAATGTAGAGAGGATGCTGCCTTTCTATTTTCATGTTCACCTAATATGTTGTTACAGAGATATGGCTCTTAAATTTGTTTGGTTTGTGAAAATAAATTCTGACAGGCATAATTTACGTGTTAGCATAGGCTTTATTCGAAATGATGGAGACATTTATTGGTTCATAAGGCATGTGTCATATACCTGTGCTTCATATGACTTAATAATATGTGCACACTTTTAAAATCAATGAGTCCGTATTAACCTATACATCAAGTATTCCCTTCTGAGTTGACTTTCTGAATTCATCCCTTATTTTATCATATACATATTTTTTTCTATTTTTAGTATACTTGACATTTGATGCACTTCCACTCACAATTTCCAAATGTGACTCAACAGATGCAACCTGTTGTCGAATTTTCTTTCATGTCAAGTGAAATAATGAAGGGCAACATTTGTCTGATTGATGAAAATTCTCAAAATCAGCATGTGTTACCTATTTAATATGATAGATAATTTCATCAAATTTAATGTGACTGTGCTGCTAAATGAAGGTAAGTGAAGTTCAAGGCCAGGCCATAACAAACTATACATGTTGTTCATGTTGTCTGATTTCCTTCACAATTCTTGGCTAAGTGGAAAACAAAACATTCTTAACAGGTATTCCATTATCTGTACATATTCATTCAGAATCGGTTTGAAATTCATTTCACTTTATTGCACATTGATTCAAATGTGACAGTTTTGAAAAACGAAATCTGATTTGTCACTAAGTATTATGACACACCAATATTTAGACATAAATATCACAGTATCTGGATGTTTGTATCTCTGTCCACCTCCTCTTCTGTGTGCCACAGCTGATAAGATACTGACCAAACACCTAGCCCTATAGACATTTCTTCAATTTACCATGTTCATTGACTGTATGATGACAAGATAGAGAACCTTTCACATATGGACATGATGGAGGAGCATAAAGTCACCATACTGTCTGTATGTCTGTCTGTCTGTCTTAGCTCATATCTTCTAAACCCTTCCTCAGAATTTGTTCATATTTAATATTAATGTTCATTATGATAGATCCTATGGGGCAAAGGTACTTAAGGTCAATTATCAAAGGTCAAGGTTATTACAGGCTAAAAAAGTATATTTTTTGTGAAAGTATATTTCTTGTGCAATAAAAATTTTAAATTCATTAAAAATCAGTGTGATGTCCAAATGATCTGAAATTTTGAATAATGATAGAAAAATGTGTACTAGAAATCTCTTTTGAGATTTTTCATTAAATTGATGAGAAATTTTGTGCCAAAGGGGGAAGGGATTGTTGTTACACATATCTTCAGGTGAATGTATATATATATAGGTTGCTTATGAGTATTTCATCATGTACCCCACAATTGTTATTGGGAAAGGTCACAGATTAGATTTTGCTTGACTTTGACCTTATATTCCATTTGGATGATGCCGGTGCATTACTTTGAAAATACTGAAATAACATATTACCTATGTAGTATATATGTACTAATATTACATGCACCGCAAGTTAATCGGTTCAATAATTAATAATATGGTGATTTGAGATAGAAAAGTTTAAACCATGATCACCATGGATCATACAATGGAAAAGTATAAATAACTAAAATGGAATATAGGCATTTTAGCTAATTTAGGGGATGTCATTGTTTCCTGGTTTCAGATACTTTTTGGCTAGATTTTTTTTTAAATCGCCATATTATTATTATGGAACCGATTAGCTTGTAATGATAATAATAATAATAAGAATAAAACTTTATTTATAGAAGGTGACCCATTTAGTCTAGGACTAATTTACCATGAGGCCTTCTGATGAACACATTATGAAATAAAATGAATAATCAATACAATAAAAACATGATATGTGACGAACTATCAAATACATGTACATAGATGATTAACATGGCAATCGTTATGTGAAAACATTACATTCTCTCATATTTGCGAATTCAGTTTTCAATCGGCAAGTATTATTTTCCAGTGACTTTTTTATCCTAACCAAGCTAGAGGAGGATTTTATATTGTTAGGAAGATTTTTCCAGATCAATGTACCTGAATATTTCAAACTTTCCTTAACGAGGCCCTGGACAAAACGTGTGCGCATCGTTTCGCGCATTCCCGTAACCGGTTCAATCTTTTATCTCTACATCGCACCTAACGCACTGTCATACTATGACGTCACAATCAAATGACGCGACAAAGCATTTAACGCCGCGCTAAAAATCAATAGGCTAGTAATCTGTGTATGTCGTAATAAACGAAGATTAATGCAAAGCATGGTTAGATGATGATAGGATGGACTCAAGGTTTTTAATATTATCATTATTTGGTGCACCTCCTCTCACTAAATAGTTATTTTATTCTATAACGGGGGCCTTTAGAAAAAACGAGAAACAAATAGTAAATAAGTAGAACTTCATCGATCAAAACAATTTTTAATTCATTAATTTTGTAAAAACCAAAAAAAAACAAAAACAAAACAAAACAAAACAAAAAACAAAACAAAACAAAAAAACCAACAACAACAACATGTACTTTCCTGATACTATGTACACATATTTTTTTTTGCATCATAAATCATCGTATCATAATCCCAATGCTTTGGGGGAGGGGGGGGGGTTGCTAGCTTGTCATATGCACGGCACGGAAGCACGTGTTTTCTCATCATTATTTTTTTTTGGTTCAGAAATGGCTTGATGTTCCTTTTCGTCTCATCGAGAGAATTATCAGCCAAATTGCAGCAAGTAAATCGTCTCACCTTGCTCGCAAGTTTCATAATCAACAACGCTTACGAATCTTCATTTTACTTTAATTTAATCTGAGTGTATAAATATATAGTATGCATTTTATTTTCAGGGTTTCATTCTCCGAAATTTGGCCGGATCGAAAATTCACATTTACTTATAAGTTATAGAAGTTTCCGAGATATATACATTTTCCGATTCTTCATTTTTGGGGGTTAATTTCAGTATAGATACATGAGCAAATTTTGAAGGGGGCGCAAAGGGCGCACGCCCCACCCCCCCCCTTCTGAAATCGTCGAAGTAAGGTATTTTGGGGGCTTAACCTTTATGTGTATACTCATTTTCAGGCTGTTTTGAGTCGAATGTCGGAAAATTTTCGCTGGTTCGCTGCCGCTCGCCACCTAACTCAATTTAGATTAACTTCACACCATTTGCTAAGCATGACCATTTCATGCTAAAATAGCCAGAATTATAAAGTGATACTACGCCTTTCATACCTTTACTTTACTGTGACTATTTGGACGGTCTTTTTCTGACATGTGTACTAAGATTTTAGTCAACAAACATGTACTCTTGCAGCAAAGGGGATGCCATTTGGGTTGTGTACCCCAACCCTCTCTAAAACAATTTTAGAAAGTTCGCTGGTTCGCTTCGCTCGCCAGATATATTCAATAATACATAGTTTCAACGTTTTTGTATGAATAATACATTTTCCATTCTGGTGGTCAAAGGAACCCAAAACATGACTTCGTCCTGGACCCACTGGGGGAGGGAGGAAGCGGTCCCCAGACCCTTTGCCTCTTTTATATTCATGACGCCCCCCTAAACCCAAATCTTGTATCCGCCCCTGAGATAACTCTTACCAATATATAGTGCGGTTCAACCAGAGAATACTTTGTCCTACAGCATACTCCATTCCATAAATGATTATTACCACGATGATGGACGTATCATTGTCTTCAACGTACATCTTAGCTCAGCGGTCGGATAAAATCGCATGGAATAGAAATATATCAGAGAGGGTGAGAGGTGGTCCAGCTCTGTCATTGCAACTCATTTGGTCCATTTTGAATTTAAAAATATTATGCGCAATAATCGGGAAAAGGGGAAATAGGAGTCGCTCATAAACAACTCGACCCAATCTATTCCAGCGCATGGGGGTAGCCCCTTTCCATTTTCCTTATTCTTTTGAATTTTACTTTACATTTGGTACATGTATCCATCCATGATCTTTTATCGTATTCGAATCATTTTTGCAATTTCGCGTGAGCATGCAATACTAGACTTAATCTTGACAGTGGCGTAGCTAGGGTGATTTCTTTGTGGACGTCTAGAGAAGGATGAATTAAGTACATCAACTCCTCCCTCGGAAGGGGGAGGGTCACTGATACTAGGGAGGGGGGTCGTTTACGGGAGAGTATGGTTTTGGGTTCGGCCGCCTTTATAGTATAGTTAAAACGCCTATAGAAACGCTTATATAGATCCGAGACCTGTCGAGTACGCGATTCTGCAAGGGGAGCATGCAAAGTTTAAAGATTAATGTGTGATATGAGAGTAATCCATGTAACTTTTCAGACGTTTCCCCCAAAATACGATGTATTAAAGTTTTAGAATAGTGATATAGATAGCGATATTGCTGAATCAAATTGGACAAAAGATAAGGCAATAAGAGAAAAAACGCTTTGTTCATTTTATCTTCGAGACTTGCAAGTACAAGTTATATGTTTTAAAATTACACAAATTTGATTTGAGATTGTCCCTTACATACATTTTGTAAATTCTGGCGATAGCATTTGGCTGTCTTTCCCGAGAGGGATATGATACGTCGTATTATCACGCCTCAAACTAATTTCAGCCAATGACGTCGCAGTATTACGGTCACATTGTGTCCTACCTTGACGCCGAGTTAGGTCACTAAATTTTCAAACGTTAGAATTACACAGAGTATGTTACGAAATGGTTCTCGGTATGATAAATTCGTTATAGGGTTTGTTCCTGTCACACTTCCTACTCAAAGTACCTTGAGTAGGAAGTATGACAGGAACAAACCCTATAACTATATGAGCACATTCGTTCTTTATTCAAAATTAAGGGAAGATATGTTAAAAAAAAATGATTTTGAGATGGTCCCCGAAGCTCACACAAAACGGCTGGATATCAAACTTGAAAAAACTATATTCTGTCTTATGTTTCTCTTTATAATATATAAGAATATGCCATCAAATTCTCTGTTTCGGTTTTTTTTTTTCATTTCACTTTATATCTGCGAGTACAAGTTATGTGTAAAATTGCAAAAATATGCTTTTAAATGGTCCCTTACATATTTGGCAATATCATTTGGCTGTCTTTTTCTGGATAGATATATGCTAACGAATATGATATGCCATAAACAATAAATATACGAGCACGTTCATACTTTATGCGGCCTTCTTTCATAATAAAGGGCAAATATGCTAAAAATATGATTTTGAGATGTTCCCTGAAGCTCAACCAAGCGGTCAAAGTTGTACAGAACTTGATATATTCTGGCTTATGTTTCACTTTTCAATGTATGAACATGTCATCAAATTCTCTATTTCAGTTTTTTTTTATAATTTCAATTGTACTGATAAAGACAGAGTACAAGTTATGTGTAAAATTGAAAAATATGCTTTGAGATCACCCCTGATATATTTTCAGGATTGAATTTTGTTGTCTTTTTCTAGAGAAATATATACTAACAAACATTATATGCCGTAAACAAGAAATATAAGGACATATTCATCCTTTATGATGTCTTTATTTAAAAAAAAGGGCAAATATGCTAAAAATATGATTTTGAGATGTTCCCTGAAGCTCAACCAAGCGGTCAAAGTTGTACAGAACTTGATATATTCTGGCTTATGTTTCACTTTTCAATGTATGAACATGTCATCAAATTCTCTATTTCAGTTTTTTATAATTTCAATTGTACTGATAAAGACAGAGTACAAGTTATGTGTAAAATTGCAAAATATGCTTTGAGATCACCCCTGATATATTTTCAGGATTGAATTTTGTTTTCTTTTTCTAGAAAAATATATACTAACAAACATTAGATGCCGTAAACAAGAACTATAAGGACATATTCATCCTTTATGATGTCTTTATTTCAAAATATAAGGCAAATATGTAAAAATATGATTTTGAGATGTTCCCTGAAGCTCACACAGGCGGTCAAACTTCCACAGAACCTGATATATTTTGTCTTATGTTTCTCTTTTCAACATATGATAATCCTATCAAATTCCCTATTTCAGTTTTTTTATAAATTGCAATTATAATGCAAAAAAATCTTGTTTTTATATGAAATCATATGGAGAAAACAAGGAAAGTTTTGAGATGGTCCCCCCGAAAAACTAAGCGGTGAAATTGATTCATTTTTCACCAAACTCTTGTATATAAGTAAATGACATTATGATATGAATTTAATCAAAATCTCTATTTCTGTTTTTGAGTTATCTTATTGTCCAGGGCCTCGTTAAATTGTTTCGAGTTATGCTTAGGAATACAAAGATCCTTATTAGATTCTGAGCAAAAACTGTAGGAATCGGAAGCTTTGTCAAAAAGATAAGTTATATATCTAGGAGTTTGAGAGCTTAGAGCTTTGTAGATCAGAACTGCTTTATTAAATTCAATTTTTTCGTAAATTGTCATCCATTGTAACTCTTTGAATAAGGGCTGAGAGGGAGAATCTGAAGGTTTATCTAAACTAATTCTGGCTGCACTTTTTTGTAGCCTATACACCCTAGCCAAATGTGTTTTAGGTGCGTTTCCCCAAATTGTGAGACAATAATCTAAACTTGGTAAGATATAGGCATTGTAGTAAAGCTTCCTGTATTGGAGGGGAAAAAATCGTTTTATTCGCCTGAGAAGAGCCTGTTTGGAGGATATTATGTCACACATAGCGTCTACATGCTTAGAATAATTAAGGGCATTTTCTATATGAATACCAAGTAGCTTATCATTTTCCACACTTTCAATTAAATTTCCATCAACCGTTATCACAAGATCAGAGTTCATTCTTGAGATTCGTTGTTTTGAACCAATAACCATTGATTTTGTTTTAGACGGATTTATTACCATTTATTCGGAATTACACAGCGGTTGAAATCATTTGAGGACGTTCTTCAGTTGCTACGGGGGTATAATAAGAGCATATCAGATCCCTCTTTCTAGAATGATCAATGACATTCTGGAAGGCAATTGAATGACTGTCATCATCACCAAACAAGACATACTTTCCTGATATGTATATCAATATATACATCGAGACAACCACCGAATTTGACCAGTTTCCATGGAGCTGTTGTAATAGGCGTTGCTGACTCTCCCCGGGCACGTGGTCTCAATTCGGAATTTCGAGCTTTGCAACCGTTCCAATGGAAATTCACAGCTCATCCGGTGTGCTAAAGCATGTACCGATGTTTTGGATTTTTATAGTAGAAAATTACGAAGGAACATTTAGGTAAAGGATTTCCCTTTCATAAGCTAGTAAAGACTTTTTGGAAATTTTACAAAATGTTTGTCAACTTCTTTTGAAATTCGGCCCCAAACAAGCAACAGAGTATATTATTTTATTATATTTTGTAAATTTTGTGAGTGTCACTGCTGATGGACCAAGAGTCCCCGAGGGCACATGTAGCCATATTCGATCAACTTCGGATCGTCTGTTCCTTCAACGCATTTGAAATTTTCTGTTACAAAATTTCTTGAAATTTCTAAAACGTGGCTCCTATAGCATCATCTCCAACCCATTCAGCTACGTCTTTTGGTAAATTTTGGACATAATAATTTTCACACTGTTTGGCCATATTACATAGTTTAGACTGAGGATCACTGACGAGGGTTTAGAACCCGAAACTTGCATGTTTGGTCCATGCTGTTTATCTGGTCTTAAATAATGATATTGAATTTGAAAACGTTTAACAATTGGGTATTTTTCACAACCTGCATTTTATGATGACATAATTAACAAAATAAGAGGGATCAAAGGTATACAGAATTACCATTGAAATTGTGTCAGACGCCTTGGATATAATCCTTTCGTCACCAGACGGATACTTTAATTGGTACTGGACCAATCTACAGCCTTGTACCAGCACATTCTTAAGAATTGCACTCTGACGACAGGACTCGATGACGGGCCCTGTCCAAAACTCTTAAAAGGAGACAGGGCACCGACCACCTGTTCTCTCTGAATCTCGGTCGGACTCTTCGGGTGATAACATGCATGAGCCGGCATAGCACAGACTGTATTTCTTACGCCTTCTGTTTTCATATCAATTTACATATCCATATTTGTGTTTCTTGGGGCCCCTGCGTCATGCTATCTGTTTGTATGGTCATCTTACAGTGATGAAGTTATTTTACACCACTATCGTGCGTTCTTCGATACCTTATGTAATCGGAAAAGTGGAAGGTTGTGCGCACGTAATACGGATAACCACAGGTCTACGTCATCTTTTCAAGGAGAGTTCTGTTATATATTTTATCAAGAGTTTATAAGACTTTTATTTGTGATTTTTGGAATATGATTTCCGGGTTTTGTGTTTGAAATCAGTCACGGACTGCAACTTTTTGTTCTTGTGTATAAAGATATGCATCTTCTGTGTACATGTAATTATGTATTACTTGATGCTTAAAGTTAAAAAGAATAATGCAGTTATTCCTCACATCAATAGTTTTGAGAAATGGTATTTTTTTTAAAGACCGGCCTGTCCGCATACATAGTTTTCAATACAGATGCTTCTATCAGGAAAATGAAAGGAAAATGATACATCGAATGATACATCAGACAGGAAAATGATACATCGAAAAAACATTTTTAATCACAGGGATTTAACGCGCTTCCCGGTTGCTTGATGTACTATACTTCTTTAGTACATCAAACAACCGGGAAGCGCGATAAATCCCTGTGTCTTCGATGTGGTAATTTTTAAAAAGGATAAAAACGTAAAATAAGCAATGCTTCAATTTAATCAGCATCAACGAAATCATATTTTCGACTTATTAATCTTTATTTCAGTAAAATTAGAAGCTTTCTAAACATGCAAGCAGGGGATGCTCACTCTTTCTGGACACCTGATCTCATTCCTTCGCAGGGAGTTCACTTCTCTTCATATGGTAGATTTTTATTTATTTCTGTTCCTTTGCCTTAATTCTGGTTTTATCCTGGTTTTGTATGCCCTTTGTTATATGATTTTTCAATTAATGATTTTGTACTTCTTGATAGGGATATTGTTTTTTTTTCCATATTTGTCATTGTATGTATAAAATGAGTGAAAAGAGAAGAAAAAGTTACGTAAACATATTTAAAATACACTTACTGTTCTCTTTCCTCTGCATTGTGACAACATTACTCTGTACGGCATCTGTACAGTCCGTCGCTGGTGAAGCATAAAGTTTGCAATCTTTATCCATCTTTTCATGAGACACAGAGATACAATAATGACGCTGTGAACATTTCATCGTACAGTGGGACAAACTTTCTGAATAGAAATTCTCAAAATAAGAATTACCGCAGCTTTTACAAACCATTACGAATAGATCACTGGAGATCAGCTTCACGGCCATACACAGTACAGCAATAAGAAGGAGCATGGTCACTGATACGTTGATCATCATGCACGGACAATGTTGATTTGAGAAGTATTCCTTAGTTTGATAGCGTCTCGAAAATTTTATAATAAATGAATCATGAGGACGCACGAGAATTCCATAAAAATTTGGAAAGACGAAGAAACCTCCATGTTTTATTGCAGCTTTATTGTTTGCATTTACAGTTGAATGAACATCAATGATCATTAACCTTTCTTACTCCAAAACAAAACTATGAAATCAAATTATGTGATAAACAAATGCCCAACACTCTATTACGAAACTTATTTGAATGACATAAGCACTTTATGAATATTTTATTTATCCACTGTGTACTTTTGAAAATAACATAACTTTCAGAGTATAGAGTATAAAGTTACCCGGAAAATCCCTTTAAGTGACTGATTAATAATTTCCCCATTATTTGTCCGATTATGACTTAATAATAAGTAGGGATAAGCAGATAAAACCTTCAAATTGGCGTGAATATGTGCATATTCTTGTCTTTGTTCATCTGCAGCTTTGAACTAATATGTGAATTCTCGTCAAATCTGCACTTTGATCTTCATGAAAATGACTTGATGAAAGGTAAAAGTTATAATATGATTCTGGTTCATTAAAATTTTATGTTCATTTATATGAATTTCTAATGATCGAATTGTTACCACTAGATTGGTATCATGGCTGGTGGAATATACAAATTATCTACTTTAGAATTTTTTGGTATATAGTTTGGAAGGTCCATGTGCGCAGTTTACTAGGATTCTTATTTCAAAAATATTTTTATCAAATATTTGGACTAAAAGTAAAGCTTTATTTTGACTATGCACAACAGTGATGTTGAATGTTCACTAATTAGTTAAGCGAACACTTGATTAAAGAAAGATACATGATAAATTGACGATAAACTGTACATGTATATACAAAGTACACTAAACAATACGTTAATGATCAGTGTCTCCGTGCAGTACCATTTGTCAACCAAGTTGCATGTTGATGCCCTTGATGTCAAATTGTTATTTTATTTTACTTTTATTTACATTAAAATGTATATTAACATGTACCAAAGTGTGCACATGCTCCTTTACTGGACTAATTTAACAAAAACCGCATTCAGAACTTTCACAGATGATTTCACGTTTTGCACGCATTAACACGCTGGTAATTCCAATAAAGCGAGAGTGACTTACACACTAGAATTTACTTGAGCACCGAGACGGTGGAAAGATGAGTAAATGTTTATTTGTACATATTTATCACGCATATATCGGTACATAATTGAATTCATTTATTCAATATCAAAATATAAATACTACGTCTAAGTTAAGAAGCAGGGCGTTAAGGTTTCGAACAGTAAATGCAATTTAAAGATTTCAAACACGTACATGTATGTTATAAAGCGATTTAGACTTGAAATTGATCATATAAAGCGTTTTAGACTAATGATAAGTTAGAAGCTGAAAATAAATATCTTTGTTGAAAAAGAGGCTTATCGCTCAGCGAAATATTATCTGTATGAGCTATGCTAAATGGATATCATCATTAGCATTTTAAAAGCATTCGGTTATTGAGAGATGAAATCATTAGGGACTCATGAATATAAAGTAATTTAAACAAAAATGTACATGTTTGTCCATCAATCGATGCAATTTCACTTTAATGTGTTGATTTTTTAAATATTAGTTTTCAGCTGAGTCGAAACCTCTGCGCTTGATGTGGTATGAGACGGGCGGGCAGGCATCAAGATTTGTTTTCGACAATGATTCAAATATGAAAAGTACTAGTGCAATGGAACTTCATACACCTACTCACCGTGGGTCAAGGATGACCCCTACTGAATTAGGGGTCAAAAAGTAAATTGTACCTCGTGTGAAATTCACGTGAAATTTATGTAAAATTTACATAAAAGTTCATATGAAATTTAATGACATGATACACCCTTTATGCGGTTTCATAAAGCCATGTCATAAATATATGATATGATAACACGTTACATATTGCTCTGCTATAATGCAAATAGTCAAGTTTGGAACCTACTCACATTAACCTTGACGAATGTGACCTTTCAAATATCGGTCACCTGTTGAACTCAGACCCGGGGTCAATATCAATGATTGAAATTGTTGTTGTTGAATTAATTCTTGCATTAAAATACTATTCACAATTGAAATACTTTTCTATTTCGCACAGAAAATCTATACGATGGGACACTACTTCTCATGGCGTAGCAGGCGACTTCTAGATCGCGGCGTGGTTCGCATCTTTAGTTCTCAGAAACGTTGATTTCACGTTAGAAATACATATTTTTAGGCAATATCAAATGTGATAAAAAGAATCTCATATGAATTTTCATTTCAAGGCTCATGGATATAAAACACACAACTTGTTTTATAATACATTGTATGAAATGAAAATTCGTTTGAGATCCTATATATATGAAATGAGCACAAAATGAAATTTAAACAATTTCTTTAAAATAAAATTTCTGTAAAGTTTCTTAAATGAATTAAAAGTCAGTTGAATTTCGCGTGAATGTCACAAAGAAAAAATCATGTGAAATCCATGTGAAGTATTTTCATATGAAATTAATGTGAAATATTTTTCAATCAATCTTAGGTCAATTTTATATGTTTTAACATGAACTTTCATGTGGAATTTACATGATGCTCATTTCATATTAATTTCATGTGAGGAACAATTGAGGAACAATTGACTGTGTACATTTAATGGAAAGTCAAAAGTCAAGGTCAACGCCAACGTAGAATTTTTATTTTAACCTACTTTTAAAAATTCACCCAAGAAAAGCTTCCTATACTTAAAATATTTTTATCTATACGCGCATATGTAATGGTTTGCACATTCTATCTATTGCTGTCCGAAATTCTATTTTGCAGTAATAGCATCTATAAACCAACGGCATGCTAGGAAAATTCAGAGAAAAGAAAGGCTAACACGAAGAAATATATAAAGTTATATTCCTATGGAAGTTTAACGATATCCGCCATCACGTCAAAACATTTCTTCAGCACCTTACTCTGGACAAAAGTACTTAAAATTCAAATGACAATTTATAAATTTCAATTGTCTTAACCGTTCTAGCACAACATTATATGTATAAAAAGAGATAGTCATGACTGGTGCTTTCAGTTTTTTAAATTGATAAATTTATTGAAAAAGAAGTTTTGCTACCCACTCTACGGTTAAATCCTGGATCCGTACCTGCTTTCACTTCATAAGAAGTCATGATTTAGGAAATTTATGATACTCTTTCCATCATTTTGTTAAAATTCAAACTCATTGTAGATTCATTATAAATCTGCTTCTCCGTTATCCTTATTTCATATTTTAGAATGAGAAAATGAGATTTATTTCAATGATCAATAACAAAAAGCTGTAAAAATAGGGCGTATTTCTGAAACAGAACGTCCCATGTTTTGTATCTAGGCTAAGTCAAAGAAAGAACCGAGTCAAACCAAAATTCCAATGTCCCGACCACCTGTCCTCTTTGAACGTCGTTCGAACTTCTGGTAGAGATTGCATGCATGAGCTCACTGAAGCCGGCAGGACATGGACTGTTTGCGTACGACCAATGTTTCTATTTTTTTTTTAAATATCTATAGATTCGAGGATTCATCATGGTGCACTGAATCGTAATTCTTAGCTCCTACTCGAATCAAGAGTCGCAAAAGTCAGAAAATGATTCGAGTCGAAAAGTCTAATAATGCTTAATTCTTATAGACCTTGGATGCGTTCCATTTGAAAAATCGACCCGGTTGTTCCGAATGTTTCTGGTAATGGAACGATCCGTTCCAGCTGATCGAATCGTCTGACAAGTCTAGGACCGACGTTCCAGGTTGTTTCAACATGGCGGACAATAAAACTATCTCATTACAACGCTGGACATTTTTTTATGTTATTTTAAATTTCAGTATGGATATCACTAGCAATGATAAATATTTGATAAAAGAAGTGAAAATAGACCTATTTCATCTTTGATTACAACTTTATTTTGGGCTTAGATGAATATAGAGATTTTCCTCTTTCCACGGTTGCTATGGTGAAGTCATTCAGGAACCATTTTCGTTCCATTATCAGAATGGGATCGTTGTGAAACGATCCGGCAAATGGAACACAGCCCATTTTCACATTACTTTTTACTGTGACGTCACATCAGATCTATGACGTCATAATAAAAAATAATGTCGAAAGTTGTGATGTCGGGTCTTGAAATATCTAAAATGCAAATCTAACGGTAATATGAAAATGTTCTATTTATCATTAAAGATTGACTCACTGCAGGATTTCAAATGAGAATTATTTGAGGTGGTCATTTCCAATATAAGTTGAATATATCGGGTGCTTACGTTAATTTCACTTTGTACTTGATCAATCTACAGTCTTGTTCCAGCACATTCTTAAAAGTTGAACTCTGACCGACTGTAATGACGGGACTCCTTGAATGGCCCTATCCAAACTTGTTTAGAGACCACCTGTCCTCTCTGAATGTCAGTCAGACACCTCAGGTGATAACATGCATGAGCTCGCTACAGTTGGCAGAGCACGGTCTGTATTACGTACTTCCACCTTTTTATAACCATTTACATATTTATCTGTGTTGCTTGGGCCTCTGCGTTTTGCTGTCTTGTTTATGTGGTCATCTAATGTTCAGTTAGGAGGTTATTTTACACTACAATTGCTTCGAGACCTTTTTGTCACTGGAAAAGTGGGAAGGTTCTGTGCATGTTATCCGGATAACTGCACCATTTGCTAATTGCGTAGCAGATGACCGTCTTAAGTCGACACCAGTGACCCATGGATCTCGTTGTTTTATGTGTAGTCTTTTGTGTTTAATGTTTCTATTTCGTTTATCTCTTGTTTATCTCTTGTTGTGCTAGTCTTCTCTGTGTTTTCGCACCGGGTGTTTTGCTGTTGGTACTGGAACCGGGTCTGGATGGACATCAGCTACCTTCTTTCGTAAATGAATGCAGAATAATAGAAAATTCGAACCGCTTCTGTCACATTTCGCGAAGTGTCTCCTCTTACTCAAATGATTTTTTTTCAAAAAGCATTTACCTATTCATGTCATGGATGCGACAACGGAGCTAAGTTAGAGATTATCTCCTTTGTTTTTCTTCATACAACTTTTGTATATCTGAATATGGATAAACTTCATTCTTATATGTATCAAAAACAGGATTGTCAATGGTGAGAATATGATCATCCAGGTACCTAGAAGTATCAGTAAAGCATTTCAAATTATTCAAATTTCCTTTTCTTTTGAAGATTATGGATAAATTCTATTTCATAAGTATATAGAAATAAATCTGCAACAAGAAGCGCACAGTTAGTACCTATAATTCGTACGACCTGTTTACATAGATCCTCACCAAATCTAATATAAATGTTGTCCAACAGAAAGGACAAGGCATTACACAGGTCGCTACATGTCCATGATTTATATAATTTGTAGTCTGTTGAGGAAAAGAAACCCTTACATTAGAGAAGTGGTATGAAGAAATGGTTTTGGCTTGGAAATTTTTCATTTTGTCAATCTCACCCCCTGAATTTTTAATAGACCAAAATAAATTTACATCGTTCCTCTTAAGAATGTTTAATAGACCGAAATAAATTTACAGCGTTCCTGTTAAGAATGTTTAATAGACCAAATAAATTTAAATCGTTCCTATTAAGAATGTTTAATAGACCAAAATAAATTTACATTTTTCCTGTTAAGAACTGTTTCACAATATCCATATCTTGTTACGTGTTCCTTTTTAAGTTCTGATGTCAGATTTCTAGACAAAACTGTAGTGGAGCAGTTGCTAGAATTGGTAATAAATAGAAATTCATCAGGAGACTTGTGCAGTTATTGTATGCAATACATGGTCGGAAGATCCAATTTAGAAATAGAGATGTTGAATGAAGACAGTTCTCTGTTATGCTTGTTCAAAATATAAAACACACTTCGACGAGTTCCCCGTATCGACAATAGAACTTTCTCAGTGACGATGTTAGTCGATCACAAACGTATCCCTAACTGAAAGATGCCTTGTTCTCAAAACAAAATCTGTTTATTTGCTACTTGATCTGGCACTACATATCAATTGGGATATAAACAAGCCATAATTCAGCGATGAAGGGATGTTGCTACTCAGAAAAGGAAAGTTTGTCATGCTGAAACTGAAGTCGTCACATTTGTCATAAAGTGAGGTGTTCATGTGACCATTAGTGTGATAGGACAGTATTATATCAAAATATGATGCTGAATTATTTCTCTCCGTAGTTTCTTTGACTTCAACCTCCGACGGATAGATTCTGATTAGAGAAAGCTATTTAGAGAGAAGAAACTATTTATAGAGAACAAGAAAACTACTCATAGAGAAGAAGAAAACTATTCATAGAGAAAGAAACTATTTACAGAGAAGAATACTTATTATAGAGAAGAAAACTATTTATAGATAAGAAAACTATTCATAGAGAAGAAGACTATTACTCCGAAAATATGGAAAGGAAAGCTTTATTACTCTTAATATATTCCTTAAAATGGCGCAGGTTATAAAATCAAAATTAAATCCATTATTAAAAAAAAAATATGCATCAACAGTTTTAATACATTTCATTTTGAAAGCCAGGAGAAATAATGTTATGAAACTCATTCAAAACAAGCTAAAACAAATGACAAATACATGTATGGATAACGAAAATATCTCTGTATACAGCACAAAATCGATAATTCAGAAAATCATTAACCGAAGGCATACAAAATCAGGATAAAACAGGAACCTAAAGCAAACAAACAAAAACCTCCACCACATGAAAAGAAGCGGACTCCCGATATGGGAGTGAGACCAGGTGCCCAGGAAGAGTAAACATCTCCTGATTGCATGTAACACCTGTCGCTTCAATTCGGTAGAACTGTAACATTCGGTTACTTCCATTTCGGAAGTACAATCGTTGGTTGGATGGTTCAAATGGTCTATGACAGAATATCATCCACCATTCTGGAGAGCGGGACATCATAGTGTATGACGAGTTCCCATAGCGACCGTAGAACTTCCTCATTGACGATGTTAGTCGGTCACAAAACTAGCGTATACACATTTGTGTTAATTAACATTTCCATACGTATTCGCATGAAATAATAATATCATACACAATATCTTTAAATACAACTTGTACAACTACACGTATGGTTTCTTTACCACTCGATAATTTCAATAATTTCAATAATAATCATAGAACACAAAAGACATATTCATTTTTCCATTTGGATACTTAAAAATCCTAATTTGTTCGATTTGGAAATCTACAATATCTGCTCTTTCTTTCATCAGGTTACATCCAATCATTTCGCCTCTCCCTATGCTCACAGTGGAGTTCCCGGACTCTTGTCTGGTATATGTTATCCAATAGCTGTACCATAATTCCTTGTCGATAACGTCACCCATCCAGAATATTGTGGGTGATCCTCCCGAAACTGCAGATTATGAAATATATAGAAAGAATTACAATGTAAATCCTTTAGTGGTTTCTAGTTGAAATAATATGAATGCAAATTCAAAATGAAAAAACCAGAATAATGAGAAGATAGATTAAAGAGAGAGATAAAGACTAGTTAGTCATCATTATAAACTTTCATGCAAAATCAAACTTTCATCAAGTTTATTTTTTGACGACCCTTAATAAAAGATTGTCACAATCTCCGGCTGAAGGTATATCATATAGTCGGACTCCATTTATTTTACTCCCCTCCCTTCTTTGGTACAAACGTGGAACCTGAGAGATTCATCTTGATTTCAAACATTTGGATTTAGGGTCACTGACAAGGGTTGAGTTGCCGAAACGTAATTGTCTGGTCAATGAAGCAAATTTATCTGTTCTTTAATGATGGTCCCAAAATCTCATAGTGCTTAACCAATGAAATTCCGAGGATTTATCATGTGATGCACTAATTTCTCTGAAAATGTAATAACTATGCTTATCTAGTGCCTTTAAATGTTTGTGAAACTGTAAGATATGGTACCAGTTACCAAGGATTTGTTCTTCATTCCGGGGTTCGCAACCGTTCCGATGGGAATTTTCACGACTTGGCATTGCCTTCTCGACGTTGAGACCGAATCAAACTGTTAGGTCTTTCTTTGATGTTTATAGGTTTTTATGTCCCCGTAATCGGAGATTCGGAAGCATATAGTTTTTAGTCTGTCCGTCTGGTCTTTTTTTCTGTTTGTCTTTTTGTCTGTTTGTCCGCAAAAACTTTAACCTTGACCATAACTTTTGAATGGTTATTGATAGATCTTTCATATTCCATATGTGTATTCCTTGAGACAAGACCTTTTCATGGATATCAAAATATTTGACCTTGTGGCCTTGAGCTTGGAGTTCGACCTTCTTTTGAAAAACTTTAACCTTGGCCATAACTTTTGAATGGTAAGTGATAGGGCTTTCATAATTCACATGTGTATTCCTTGCGACAAGACCTTTTCATGGATATCAAAATATTTGACCTTGGTTTATGTGTGGTCTTTTATGTTTCTATTGTGTGAGTTGGTGTTCCTTGTCCCTTTAGCATCTCTTTCTGATGGTGTCTGTTCTGTGGTTTTTTTTTGCATTTGGTGTTTTGGGGATTTGCTGTGGGTGCTGCAACCTTGTTTGTTGGAAATCCCCTCCTTTCTTGGAGTTTTAACTACTTTTGAAAATTTAAACTTTAGCCATGACTTTGGAATGGTAAGTGATAGGGCTTTCATATTTCACATATGAATTACTTCAGGCAATGTCTTTCCATGGATACCAAATTTGACCTTGTGCTCAAAATGTAAACTACTTTCAGCTGTTTTACCGACAACGTTTCACGAACACATGTTTTTATTTTATTATGAATGTCTATATATCGATATCGTTTGATCCAGTTTTATCTTCAAACCAAATGACTACTGTGATAGACTGCTGAATTCGGTCTTTTCGAAATACAGAGTTACTTCCCATTTGTGCAGGTATCTGTACGTCAACGTATTGTGACGTCATCAAATTCTATGGAAACCAGCATGAAATTCAGGGAAACAGGGTTACATGTATGATGTTTTCAAAGGAATTTAATGACGTCACAATGCTTTTACGTCAGATACCTGCACAAATCGAACGCGGGACTGTAAAATCGAAAAGACGGAATACCCCAACCATTCTCTATCACCAGTATAGTAGGTAATTTGTTTCAAACAGTATCTTGTCCGTAACCAATACTTCAGCTGCCAGAAACAAGCTTTATGGACGAAACTAGCCATCTCATTTGTAAAACATATGGATGTTTAGATAGTTTATTATCGTCAAATGAATTACATCTGAATATCAGAAGTAAATATATTTACTTTGTAGTATGGCATGCGATAAATCTTATTTCAGGACAACTTACCGCTGAGTGAAACATATTCCATGGAGGACCGATCTTCCTGCAGTGCTTTGATTTTAAATACCAAGGGAGAATGGACGAAATCCGCTCCGCAAATGTTATCCATTGATACACTTTTGTTGTTTGACAATGCAATTGAGCATTGTGGTCCTATAAAAAGATGCGAATTTCTTCATTTTTTACATGTTATGTTATGTGTAGTGTCTTATATTAAAGTTTTGATGTCAATTTTGATATTTGGTGTTCGGAAAAGTGGAAGGGTTGTGTGCGCGTAATCAATATAACTACAACGTCTGCTACTGGCATGGCAAGTGACCGTCCTAAGTCGGTTTCGATTGCCCATTGGTCTCGTTGGTTAATTTGTATTTGATATTTCTATGTGATATGGTGTTCTTGTACCTTTTGTGTCTCTTTCTGTGCGTGTCTGCTCTTTGTTTTGCATTGGTGTTTTGGGGTTTTGCTTTGGGTGCTGCAACCGGGTGTTGTGTGAGATCCCCTCCTTTCTTTTGTCCCTTTTGCGACTCTTGTTGTATTTATTTACTCTATGTTTTCACATAGGGTCTGAAATCATGCTGTTACGGTGTGATAATGTAAACTTAAGTATTAGGATTTCAGTTATAGCTTTCTTTTACAGAAAAGTGAAGAAAGCAGCTAGTTATGATGTCATGGAATAAAGAAATCACATGGTATTACAAATCGGGTAGAAAGGAACCTCTAATTACAGGAGTAAACACAGAGACATCGTTCAGTAGATAAAGTTATCCGTCGTGTTTCTATACAGTTGTGTTATTGTCTACGTCCGTTTGTTAGATTTTTCTTTTTACATAAAGTGATGTTATGTATTTGTTCAAAAAATTGTAAACCTTCCGATTATACTTTTTTTGAAATCTGATTGAAGGTTTCGTGTATGCCTTCTTATGGCGTGTTCATATCTCAATTGATACGTTATGCCAGAGCAAGTACCAAATATACATAATTTGAGAGCTAGGTGTCTCTCAGATAAGCTTCTCGGTCAGGATACGTTTGTGATCGACTTACTTCTTCTACGGTCGATATGGGCAACTCGCCATACACTACATGATGTCAATTGTCCAGAATAGTGGATAATATTCCGTCTTATACCATTTGAACTTTCCAACCACAGAATATACTTGTATCTTCCGAAATGGAAGTAACCGGATTTGATATTTCTGCCAAATTAATTCTGCATGCAAACAGGAGATGCTGACCCTTCATGAGCACTTAGTTTCACTACCATATTTGGAGTTCGCTTCTTTTCATGTGGTGGAGATTTTTGTTTGTTTGCTTTGGTTCCTGTTTTATCCTGATTGTATGCCTTCGGTTTATGATTTTCTGAATTATTGATATTGTAGTGTGTATTGGGACATGGTCATTGTCCATATTTGTCTTTCACTCAAGGATTTCAACGTTGTATACTTATGGGAAAGTCTTTCTTTGATTTGATGCTTAAAGTTAAAAAGAAGTTTTGAATTGTTACCATAATTAATAGCTTTGAAAACAAAACAATTGTAGACCGAAACTGTCTACAAACATAGTTCAACCTGTTAAACCAATAAAGATGCTTCGATCAATCATATAACAGGAAAATGATATATCGATGTGATAAAGAATAGAAAAGTGAAAACATCAATGCCTCGATCTGAGCATTAAACATATTAACAGAAAACAAAACTGTCAATCATATTTCCGATAATTTATAGTAAATGACAGTGAAGTTAAAATAAATGGCTTGACTCTATGAGGTAAGTAAAAACACATGTATGAAAATGAGTTTATCAAGGAAAATAGCTTATATGATAAGACACAACGCACTTACTGTTTTCTTTCCTCTGCATTGTGACAACATTACTATGTACAACATCTGTACAGTCTGTCGCTGGTGAAGCATAAAGTTTGCAATTTTTCTCCATCTTTTCATAAGACACAGAAATACACTGATGACGCTGTGAACATTTCATCGTACAGTGGGACAAGCTTTCTGAATAGAAATTCTCAAAGTAAGAATTACCGCAGCTTTTACAAACCGTTACGAATAGATAACTGGAGATCAGCTTCATGGCCATACACAGTACAGCAATAAGAGGCAGCATAGTGACTGATACGTTGATCATCATTTACGAACAATGTTGATTTGAGAAGTATTCCTTAGTTTTAATGTGTCTCGAAACATTTATGATAACTGCGTCATGTGGACGCACCAAGAATTGTATAATTGTATAAAAAGAGATAATTTTCAATATTTGTGAAGACGGAAACTCTATGTCTTATTGCAGCTTTATTGTTTGCATTTACAATTGAATAAACAGCATTGATAATTAAGCTTCTTTATTTTGAAATAAGCTCTGAAATCAAGATATGTGATAAACAAATGCGTAAGACTCTATTACGTAACTAATTTGTATGACATAAACACATTATGAATGTTTCATTTATCCATTGTTAATGTGTAAAAATAACATTACTTTTAGAGGATAGAGTATGAAGCTTCCCGGAAAATCAATTTTACAAAAGTGACTGATTAATACTTTTCATGGTTCCTTTTCCCATTTATACTCCGATTTATGACTTAGTTTTAAGTAGGGATAAGTAGGGAAAAGCATAAAAGTTAAAGACTTCAAATTGGCGTGAATATGTGCAAGTTTTTATTATTGTTTACAACTCTGAACTAATATGTGAATTCTCGTCAAATCTGCCCTTTAGTCTTAATGAAAATGACTTGATTAAAAGTAAAAGTAATAATGATTATCGCTATTTGAAATCTAGAATATGATTCTGGTTCACTAAAATTTCATGTTCATTTATATGAATTTTTTCATGAATTGTTACTGCTAGATTGGTATCAGTGTTGGTGGATTATACAAATTGTCTACTTTAGCAGCTTTTGATGTAAACGGGTAATTGGGAATGTCCATGTGCGCAGTTTACCAGGATTCTTACCTCAAAATATTTCCCTTCTCAGTTTTGGACTAAATGATAAACTTTTATTATTACTATGCGTAACAACTATGTCAAATCTTTACTAATAAGATAAGGGAACACTTAATTTGTAAAAGAAAGTCACGTGATATCTCGACGCTATACTGTATATAGAAAGCACACTTAATAATATATTAAGGATACGTTTCTCCGTGCATTAACATTTGTCTGCCTAGCTTTAAGTTGATACCCATGATGTCAAACTACAGGCTTTTATTTACATTAAAATGTATGCTTACATGTACCAAAGTGTGTTCATACTCCTTTATTGGACTGATTCAACATAAACTGCATTCAAGACTTTCACAGATGATTTGAGAGGACAACGTTTGCACGCATAAGCTTCAGTTTGAAGGCTTCTCTCATTTACTAATCAATGGTTTGCTTTCAGAGTATATAACGATAGATTTTGAATAGGTTATCCACGGAATGCCAATATTCTCTGACTGAAATACGAACAATGTTTCATATTAATTTTTTTAAACATTCTATTTGTATTTATTTGGAAGACTTTGATAACAACTTGTTATTTTCGACGGTCATTCCTTGATTGGTTAAATTATAAATGTGTTTGTCGTAAAGAAAAAGTACACATGATAACTAAATGGTATTTATGTTTCCAATTTAAGTGAACCTAGTGCTAATCAAGAAAAGTGATAAAGAATAACTAAAACGGTTATATTTTCGTCGAATTTGTAAAATTTTTTTTTCTTTCATTTTTTCCCATGTGTGCCTTAGAAGATGTTCAGCCCAACCACCCTGTTTTTTTTTCTGCGCATGATCTTTCATCATTGTCTCCGAAGTCAGAATATTTCACGTACGGTCCTCTTTTCAGATTTCACAGTAAAAGCATTATGACGTCATTAAATTCCTTTGAAAACGTCATATATGTAACCATGTTTCCCTAATTTTCATACTGGTTTCCATAGAATTTGATGACGTTACAATGCGCTGCACACATGGGAAGTAACTTTGTATTTCGAAAAGACCGAATACATGTTAATCGTCTTCAAATTCAATAGCATCATTTAAGAACAGATAAATTTGCAGCATAGACCAGACATTGACGTTTCGGATCCTGAATCTAAACAATGCTATATGGCCAAAGTATGTGAAAGTTATTATGTCCAAAAATGTACCGAAGGACGTAGAAGGATTGGTGGGATATGATGCTACAAGACCCACTCTTAAGAAATTCCAAGACATTATATGAACAGAATTCAAATTTTCGAATGCGTTGAAGAAACAACCGGAATTGATTTAACTTGGGTCCATCTTATAGATTAAAACGGAAACATAAAATTGGGTCCTGTAGCATCATATCCCAGCCATCCTGCAACGTCTTTCGGTACATTTTTGGACATAATAACGTTTACACTATTTGGCACATTGTATTGTTTAGATTGAGGATCACTGACGAAGATTTAGTACCCGAAACGTGCATGTCTGGTCCATCCTGAAAATTGATCTGTTCTTAAATGATAATATTGAATTTGATGACTTTTAACATATAAAGCTATATTAAGTAATTCTTGTATGTTAGGTGTTTGGTGCCCTCTCTAAGGTTAGATCCTGAATCCCTACCTGCTCTCACTTCTATGATACTCTTTCCATAATTTTGCGACACTTGAGACTCATTGAAATTTCATTATAAATCTGCTTCTACGTTATTCTATGATCAATAACAAAAAACTGTAAAAAAGGGCGTATTTCTGAAACAGAAGGCCCCATGTAATGGGCTGTCCTCGTTTGTATTTAGGAAGTCCAAGGAAGATCATAGTCAAACCAAAATTCCAATGTTCCGAACTCCTGCCCTCACGTCGGTCAGACTTCTAAAGGAGATTGCCTGCATGAGTTTACTCCAGCTTTCAAAAGAAAGGAGGGGATCTCAAACATCACTTGGTTGCAGCACCCACAGGAAACAGAGCAGACACCCACAGAAAGAGACGCAAAAGGGACAAGAAACACCAACTCACACCACAGAAACATGAAACACAACAGACCACAAACAAACCAACGAGACCCACTCACACCATAGAAACATGAAACACAAATGACCACACATACACCAACGAGACCAATGAGCAACCGGTGCCGACTTAGGACGGCCATCTGACACCCAAGTAGCAGACAGTGTGGTTATCTTGATTATGTGCGCACAACCCTCCCACTTTCCCGATTACCCACAGGTCTCGAAAAACGCACAGTTGTGGTGTAAACTAACTTCCTCACTGTAAGATGGACACACAAACAGACAGCATGACGCAGGGGCCCATGAAACACACAGATGGATATGAAGATGGATATAAAAAGCAGAAGACATACAAAATACAGTCCATGCTCTGCTGGCTGTAGCGAGCTCATGCATGTTAACGGCCTAGGAGTCCGACTGAGATTCAGAGAGGACAGGTGGTCGAAGCCCTGTCTTCTCTAAAGAGGTTTGGACCCGTCATGGGAGTCCTGTCGTCACAGTCAGTCAGAGTGCAATTCGTAAGAATACGCAGGTACAAGGCTGTAGTTCGTCCAGTACCAAGCCAAGTGTCCGTCTGGTGACATAAGGATCATATCCACGATATAAATGGCGTTGAGACACTGACTGTTTGCGTAAGACCAATGCTTTTTAATATCAATTTACATATTCATCTGTGTTACTATAACAGCTTCAACGATTCACCATAGTGCAACGAAATTCGGAATTCTTAGCTCCTACTCGAATTGCAAGTGGAAGAGGAAGGAAAGGGTGGGGACGAATAGTCTAATAATGCATAAAAAAGAAAGGAGGGGATCTCCAAAAACACCTAGTTGCAGCACCAACTAGTTGCATATAAACGTTTCAAATTCAGCGTTAAAAATTCACTCAATGCAGTTGACTGAATACTTACTTTTTATTACAAAGCAATAGGAGCAAAAACAAAATAAAAAATATTCATTTGAACATTTTTAAAGAAAAATAGACAAGCGATAAGTCTCTTATCTTGATCAACAAGTCACATATTTTCAATATATAAAATCAAAATAAAATCCATTGTCTTCAAAAGCAAGATATGCAAAACACTTTGCATACAATTATTTCAGTATTGAGATGCTAATGGAACAATGTAATAATGTTCATTGAATTGCTTAAAAATCTAACCAATAAACAATTATATGAGCTTTGATAATACGTCTACTTCGATTGTAAAAGTTCTTAAACGCTGTATGTCTCAAAGTACTAATAACAAAATATTTCTGAAGTGTTTTCGTTACTTATAAAAAAATTACGTCACATGGAAAAAATATGTTGTTTTCGTTAGATATACAAATCTCTAAGCGGTAAATGTATTAATGTTTAAAAAGACGAAATTAACAAGGATAAATACATGACATGTGATATACAGTTTGCCTTCTGCAAATATGAACTGGGGATTGTTAAAAAATATGAACTGCTATGAGTTAAAGACGATCAATAGCACTCTCAATAGAGTACCACAATTGAGCCTCGACGGGCTTCCAGCAAGCTAGAGCTGGAACAGGTGCAAGGTTCAGTATGTTGTGGCGAATTCCAAATTACCAAACAAATTCTAAAAATATAAGATGACTATCCAATTCATCTCTGTATTCACTTTTTCTTGTCTCTCATTATTTTAGTGGTGTTTTCTTCCTGTGTTGTTTGTTTTCTTTCTGTGTTGTTTGATGATCCATATATTGAGTTTTTTGCCACTGTTCTTTATCCATTTGAAGAGAAAAGGAAAAGCTGAATACCTTTATATTATTGAATTGCAATTTATGAATATACTCATTACACACGAAACCTCCATGAATAACATGTAAAGAAAGAAATGGATAAATCTTTCCTGTGTGTCCTCCATAATAGATATTCTCATTAAAGCCGTTGTTACAACAAGTCATACATGCCAGTCTACGTACAAAATCGTGGCTTTTATCAGAACGTGGTCCGTACGGCCTCCGTCCGTATTTGAGAAACGTAGACAAGTCGTAGCAGTTTAAGTGCGTCCTGTCTGCGTGTAATCTACGGTTTCATTAAGAAGTAAGACACGCACGTCGTAAATACAAGTATGTTGTAAGCACGTACAGCGTACTTGTCACGTAAGGGAGTGAGGACCATGTATGTTTAAAAAAAAGCACTTGTAAATAAAACACCATTACGATAAAGTGTAAGACGTACGGGAATCGAACTTTGTAAGCAAATTGCACGCACGTTGTCAGTACTTACCACGTACGCAACACTTATTAACACAAACCGCCCATATAGCTGTGCCTACGACATGCGTTGACGCACTCCTTCCGTACTCTTGCTACTTTCTTCCCTACTTCTCCAGAAGACGTAGCGATATATAACACGGACGACCAAGAGCACGCACGCACAGCGGGCTGTGACCAAGGATTTAGGTATAAAGAATTCGCATGAAATAATGATATCATACACACTATCTCCAAATACAAACTATACAACTACAAGTATGGCTTCTTTAATAACTTCAACTTCAATAATAATCATAGAAAACAAAAGACATATTCATTTTTCCACTTGGATACTTAAAAAGCCTTATTTGTTCGATTTGGAAATCTACAATATCTGCTCTTCCTTTCATCAGGTTACATCCAATCATTTCGCCTCTCCCTATGCTCACAGTGGTTCTCCCGGACTCTTGTCTGGTATAGGTTATCCAATAGCTATACCATAATTCCTGGTCTAATACGTCACCAAACCAGAATTGTGCGGGTGATCCTCCCGAAACTGCAGATTATGAAATATATATAGAGAATTATATCTTTTATATGTTTTAGTGGTTTGAAAAAATAGCGATTTGTTGAAGTTATACGAATGCAAATTCTGTAAATTGAAAATACAAGAATACTGAGAAGACTGATGATAAAAAGAGATGAAAACTAGTAAGTCATCAACATAAACATTCGCGCAAAATTCAAGTTTCCATCAACGCTTTTTTGACGACCCATTAGAAATGATTGTCACAATCACCGGCTGGTGGTACATCATTGAGTCGGACCAAACATGTATTTTACTTGGTACAAACATGGAACCTGAGAGATTCATCTTGAATTCAAACATTTTGATTGAGGATCAGCTGACGAGGATTAAGTTACCGAAACGTGCATGTCTGGTGCATACAACAAATTTATCTGTTCTTAAATGATGATTCGAATTTGAAGACGTGTAATATTATAATCGTATTTAGAAAATCCCAACCAATATATCTACATGTGTTATACCGGTAATCGCCTAATTCATAAGGATATTTGCTGATAGATATGACAAGGTTAATCTTATCACTCAGGATGATAAACGTTCCTCTCTGAAAATGTAATAATATACAATTATGGACTTATGGACTTATAACTCAGAGTATTTGATGTGATATAGACTTACTGTGACAATATTGACAGAGGCGAAGCCGAGGTCAGTATTTTCATAGGACGTCAATATCACATCATATTTACTGAGTTTAAAGTTCATAACTGTTTTATTTGATAATTTCATATTTGATTCACAATATAAAACGTCGTCATTTGCAGAAGTTAGTGGGGTAATCCCGGTTTATTTTTAGACCGTGGTATATGGTGATATATTCAGGAGCGTCGGCAACGTTATCAGCCAATCAGAGCATCGCTACTCAAAATTTACAGAATAATTATGTTTATCTGGTACCATTAAATAGTTTGTGAACTGTAAGATATTGTACCAGTTACCATCGATTTGGTTTTGTTTATGAATGTCTGTATATCGATACAGTTTGATCGAAGTCTGTTGCAAAGTTCGATCAACTTCGGTAGAACGTCTGTCTCTTCAACGCATTTTAAATTTTCTGTTATAAAATTTCTTGAAATTTATAATACACGAGTCCTGTAGCATCATATCTCACCTATTCTGCTACGTCTTTTCGTACATTTTTGGACATAATTTTCATACTTTTTGGCCATATTAAATTGTTTAGACTAAGGATCACTGACGAGGGTTTAATACCCAAAACGTGCATGGCTGGTCCATGCTGAAAATTTATCAGGTTTTAAATGCTTCTATAGAATTTAAAGACGTTTAACACTTTATCTTGAGATCAACTGACCGCCGTGATAGACTGATGAATACCCCACCCATTCATTATCACCAGGATAGTTGGTAACTTTTTCTATACAATAACTTGTCCTTGACCAATACTTCAGCTGTCAGAAACAAACTTCTTTGACAAAACAAGCCGTCTCTTTCGAAACATTAAATAATGGATGTTCGGACTATTTATAATACATCTGAATATCAAAAGTAAATATGTTTACTTTGTAGTATGGCATCCGATAAATCAGTATTTCAGGAAAACTTACCGCTGAGCGAAACATATTCCAAGGAAGATTGATCTTTCAATCCCACTCGGAAATGTCTTTCTGCAATACTTCCGTTATGCAGAGTAAAGACAATTATATCGTGTCCGATAGCCGATACATCAGGTTCCGATCCTTTGATTTTAAACACCAGGGGAGAATGGACGAAATCCACACCGCATATGTTCTCCATTGATACACCCTGGTTGTTTGACATTGTAAATAAGCATGGTGGTCCTATAAAAAGATGCGGATATCTTCATTTTTATATGTCATGTGTAGTCTCTTATGTTTAATGTTTTGGTGTCGTCTTTGGTATTTGGTGTTCGGAAAAATAGAAGGGTTGTGCGCATGTAATCCGGATAATTACACCGGTTGCTACTGGCGTGGGAAATGGCCGTCCTCAGTCGGTACCGATTACCAATTGGTCTCGTTGGTTTATGTGTGGTCATTAGTGTTTGATGTTTCTATGTGATATGGTGTTCCTTGTACCTTTTGTGTCTCCTTCTGTGAGTGTCTGCTCTGTGTTTTTGCATTGGGTGTTCTTTTGGGGTTTTGCTGTGGGTGCTGCAACCGAGTGTTGTCGGAGATCCCCTCCTTTTTTGTCTCTTGTTGTGTTTGTTTACTCTATGTTTTCACATAGGGGTTTGAAATCATGCTGTCAGAGTTATTGATAGATAATTATTGAAACAATGAAGTCAAGTTAAATGAAAGAGACATATCATGTGATATTAAAGATTGGGATTTCAGTTATAGCTTTCTGTTACAGAAAATCTAAGAAAACAGCTGTTTAAGATGACAAGGTATAAAGACATAACATGGTATTACAAATCGGGTAGTAAGGAACCTCTGACTACACGAGTGAACGCAGACGCATTTTGATAATTGTAATTATGCATTTTGACAGAATTGCAGAAGCTTACTCTGTGCTCTGCACTCTGGAGATTGTTAATTAGATAGATGAGTTAAAGAAGATCCTGACGATAATCTCAACAGCACTCACAATACAGCACAAAATTAAGCATCGACGGAACCCTAGCAAGCTACCAGGTGCCCGATAGGAGTAAGCATCCCCTGTTGGCTAGCCGCGCCCGCCGTTGATGTTTAAGCACGAAAATGAAAACAATATCTAAAATTCATGCACTCTCTGACGTTATGTCTATATAGAAAGTGCTATGGCGACAATGCCAGGGAAATATATTCAAATCACTTACTGTCAAACCCCTCGCGGGGAACTTTTTTACGAGCTCCACACGGCAAAGGGCATAAGTGTGACACAAATGAGTTAAAGAAGAACCTGACGATAATCTCAACAGCATTTACAATAGAGCACAAAATTAAGCGACCCCTAGCAAGCTAGAGTCATCCGTCATGTATCTGCAGATCTGTCTGTAATTTCGTATTTTCTTTTCAAAAAGAGTTCTGTTATATATGTTATCAAGAGTTTCTAAGCCTTATGTTTGTGATTTTCGGAATACAATTACGGGTTTTGTGTTTGACTTTCAGTCACTTATTGCAACTTCTTGTGCTTGTGTATAAAGGTATGCATCTTCTGGGTTATGATGTATTACTTTCATTTAATGCGTAATGTTGAAAAGAAATTTACAGTTGTTACACTAATCAATAGTTTTGAGAAATGGTCTTAAGAACTTTCTGCATACATAGTTTTCAATCTCTTAAATCAATACAGATGCTTCAATCAGGAAAACTACATCAGACAGGAAAATGATACATCGAAATAACGTTTTCAATCACAGCGATTTATCGCACATTTCCAGTTGCTTAATATACTACACATCTATATTACCTCAAACAACCGTGAAGTGCGATAAATTCCTGTGTCATCAATGTGATACTTTAAAGTATAAGAAGGTAAAGTAAGCAATGCCTCGATTGGAATAACGTCAATGAAAACTGTTAATCATATTTCAGACAATTTACTGTTTATTTCAGTGAAATGTAAAGTTTATCTCTATCAAAATATTAACAAAACATGTGTAAAATGAGTGAAAAGAGACGACAAAGTGAAATTGATATAAAAAACGTACTGTTTTCTTTCCTCTGCATTGTGACAACATTACTATGTACGGCATCTGTACAGTCAGTCGCTGGTGAAGCATAAAGTTTGCAATCTTTCTCCATCTTTTCATAAGACACAGTAATACACTGATGACGCTGTGAACATTTCATCGTACAGTGGGACAAGCTTTCTGAATAGAAATTCTCAAAATAAGAATTACCACAGGTTTTACAAACCGTTACGAATAGATCACTGGAAATCAGTTTCAAAGCAAAAGACAGTAAAGTGATGAGAAGCAACATAGCGACATTGGTCATCAGTATTCCCTAGTTTGACCGCGTCTCGAAAATTTTATGATAATTGCATCCTGCGGACGCACCGAAACTGGTATAAAAAGAGTTTATTTTTGAGATTTATGACGATGAAAGCTCTATGTTTTATTGCAGCTCTAATGTTTGCATTTACAATTGAATGAACATCAATGATCATTAAGTTTTCTTACTTCAAAATGAGCTCTGAAATCAAATTTGGTGATAAACAAATGCTTAACACTCCAGTATGAAACTTAATTGTATGACATAAACACGTCATGAATATTTTATCCATCCATTATGTACGTTTGAAAATATCATTACTTTCAAAAGATGGAGCATAAAGCTACCAGGAAAATCCATTTTTAAAAGTGACTGATTAATACTTTTCATGGTCCCTTTTCCCATTTATATTCCAATTTATGACTTAGTATAAAGTAGGGATAAGTAGGGGAAAGCATAAACGTTAAAGAATTCAAATTGGCGTGAATGTGTGCAAATTTTTGTTATTGTTTAGCTACAACTTTGAACTAATATGTGAATTCTCGTTAAATCTGCCCTTTAATCTTAATGAAAGGGGCTTGATGAAAAGTAAAAGTGATAATGATTATCGCTATTTGAAATCTAGAATATGATTCTGGTTCACTAACATTTCATGTTCGTACTTCAGAGAAATTTGTGGAATTTTCGTAACTTTCAAATAAAGCCTGAATTTTTTTTCACTTTAGATTGTGTTGTCCTTTCTTATAGCATTTCCACATACTAAATACAAATTTAGAAACAAAACATCGCGATTTGTAGTTACTAGGTGATAAAGAGTTACGAAAATTCCTTAAAGTTTGCTTAAGTATTTTTGTAAAACAGGCACAAGTAACATTTGTCGACCAAGTTGCAAGTTGGCATCCATGATGTCAAACTACAGGCTTTTATTGACATTAAAATGCATATTTACCGAAGTGTGCACATGCTCCTTTATTGGAATAATTTAACAGAGAGCGCAGCAAAAACTTTCACAGATGATGACAAATATGGAAAAAACCATATCCCTATCAAGAATGACAAGTATAGAAAAACCATATCCCTATAAAGAAGTACAAAATCGTCAATCGAAAAATCATCAAAGCAAGGGCATACAAAACCAGGATAAAACCAGAACTAAGGCAAAGAAACAGAAATACAACAAATCTACCATATGAAGAGAAGTGAACTATCCATGAAGGTGTGAGATCAGGTGCCAAGGAAGTGTGAGCATCTCCTGCTTGCTTGCAACACCCACCACTTCAATTCGGTAGAAGGTCACAATTGATTAATCTCACAATTCGTTAGAAAGGTCACAATTGGTAACTCCCACAAAGAAGTACAGATTGGCATGTCAACTTCGTCAATATAAGTTATGACGGTCTGTCCATGACTTGTTAAATAATAAATTTAGTTTAAACATATTTTATTTTCAATAAGAAAATTGGATTGGGCATAAGTTCTAAAAACATTATTTGCGCCCTCTCCATACATGGTATATATGAAAGTATAAAAAATGACATCATGATGACAATACAATTTGTGACTTTTTTCTACAAATAACAGAAGTAAATAATGAGAGAGAGAGAGAGAGAGAGAGAGAGAGAGAGAGAGAGAGAGAGAGAGAGAGAGAGAGAGAGAGACTGTTTTATTTTAGACATTAAACCTTTTTGTATCTCTGATATATTTTTGGGTCGCGTGCATTATTATTTCGTTTTCATCGTTTGTCAAATTTAAGTCGCCATAGAGCAATTTTTGAAGTGTAAGGGGATTAAATATAGACAATGATGTAAAAAGATTACGTCTTTGTTCATTATAAAGAGGGCATATGAAAAAGAAATGATGTACAGATTCGTCTGATCCTCCACATTGACAGTTTGGTGAGTTGATAATGTTGACTCTATAAAGATCGGAGTTCAGGCTACTATCGAAGCAACGCAGACGTGTGTGTAGTATATTAAGGGATCTTTCTCCTTATAAAAGGTAAGTAGGAAGTACATTTACATCGCTTTGAGATTTAAGTGCTGATTTAAACTGTTCAATAATAAATATGTTTAACTAAAGAAAAAGTACAAATGGAATCAAATTATTTCAATTTTACATAGCATCGAATAAATAGAATAGCTATAAAGAAATACTAAAAGGGTTGTCACCCCTCGAAGTTTTTACAAGTGTTCTTTAACAGATATCATCATTCAAACATGTTCAGTCCCCCTCTCATTATCCCGACAAAGCTTGACATACACCCTGTTTTGTATGCGCATGAACATGATGAACATAGCACTTTCTATATAGATATAACCTAAGACAGTGCTCATTTTTTGGAGATATTGTTTTCATTTTCGTGCGTGAACATCGACGGCGGGTGCAGCTAGCCAAAAAGGGGATGCTTACTCCTCCCAGGCACCTGGTCCCACCCCTAGGTCTGTCGATGCTCGAATTGGTGCTCTATTGTGAGTGCTGTTGAGAATCTTCTTTATCTCATTTAATCATTTTCCGACGTAAAAATATACCGCGTACTCTCCTCATTTCAAATGAAAATTCGAAATGATAAATACATGTTATAGATTAAAACGGAAATAAAAAGTTATATCTAAGTATTTTTTCGGGGGTGAGCTCCTTTTTATCGAGGTTGACATATCTCTGCTCTCGAATTTCTATAAATGAAAAAAAGTAACGTCAAAAGTGGTGTCGTGTCTTGGAGTATTTAAAATGCAAGTTCAACGGTAATATGAAAATTGTTAACTAGAAAAGATCTTTTCGACATCAAAGATTCACTCCCTAGCTGCAAGATTTCACATGAGAATTATTTGAGGTGGTCATTTTAGATAATAGGTGAATATTTCGAGTGCTTTCGTTATGGGCATATCCGGCACCCAAAATTTTGATTCTTCACGTCGAAGAGTTCCCCTAAATCCTAAATACATATAAAGTGATTTTGAAATTTATATTACCGGCTGACATGTTTTACCTGTTTATGCTTGCTTGATAACTGTGCATTGATTTTGCAATACTTGTTTTAAGCACAGTTTTTGGCGGCAAAATACCAAGATTGGGTTGTTGCCGCAAAAAAACTTTGTGTGTCCACCGGGCGTTGGTGACTCGGGACTCGGTTATTCTTCTCTCCATGGTTCTTAGACTGATTACCCAGATGATTTGAGTAATCTCGCAATTTCTTCATCCTTTTCAAGAAGCAATTTCCTCTAATCAGTAATAACAATTCTTTCTTTTTCTTTACGTTCCAATTCCAATTTTGAATTTCCTGATTCAATGATTCATTTTGAAAACATAATTTTGCAATTACTTCATTTTTCCCCTCGACAAGTCTTTGAGTCAATCGTAGCTCGGCCTCAAAGAAGATAATTTTGTCGTTCAGTGTCCGAATTTTCTTTTCAAGAGAATCATTTATCTTTTCAGAATTATCGATTTTTGCCAAATGTTCATCATTTTTCGTTGGGAGTTTTTAATGTTCCCATTAAATTGATTTACCTTCTCTGTTACCGCTGTGTGCTTTGGCTCAGATAAAAAGGAATCGGTGTAGAGCAAGAAAGGCCCAGAGCGAGGAATTCTGGTTCTGTTAGGCCACTGAACGGAAGTTCCACTTAATGTTCTCTCTTTGAATGAAACTCCGTCCATCGTCGATTATCTCTTCCCTTCTTCTTCTTTGACTAGCGCGCTACCACTCGGATCACGCTAACTGATGGTTGCTTGGCGATTGTGCACATTTTTGATAGATGACCAATTTTCTTGCAGTTAAAGCAACATCTATTCATTACTTTCAGACTCCAAGATGGCCGCGTCCGAAGTTTTCTCCACAAGGATAGCACTTGGTTTGGTTTGAATCTATTGTGGGTGCTGTTGAGATTGTTGTCAGGATCTTCTTTATCTCATTTGTGTCACACGTATGCTCTTTGCCGTGTGGATCTCGTAAAAAGATCCCCGCGAGGGGTTTGACAGTAAGTGTTATGAATTTTCCCCCGGCATTGTCTCCATAGCACTTTCTATATAGATACGACCTCAGACAGTGTATGCTCTGTAGATATTGTTTTCATTTTCGTGCATGAACATCGACGGCGGGTGCGGCTAACCAAACAGGGGATGCTTACTCCTCCCGGGTACCTGGTCCCACCTCTAGCTTCCTAGGGGTACGTTGATGCTCAATTTGGTGCTCTATTGTGGGTGCTGTTAAGATTGTTGTCAGGATATTCTTTAAAAATGATAAAACTTGGGAATTAATTTGGTTAAAAATTTGGTAGAGTCTGAGGTACGGAATCAAGGATGCACAAAATATATGGACTACCTCCGGGCAAGTCACCCTAAGGATTCTCCGCCACTCATCACGACGTATATTTTGCTTGTGATTGTTTAAAATGTTAAATGATGAAGGAACGTTCGATGATTGTTGATTTAGTTTATTATGGTCCGAAATATGAAAATAATAAAATCCGCATGTACGCATACATTCACTCCAGAAAATAAAATCGTTGTATTTTGGTTGTACTTGTTCAGTCCGCAGTGCGTAGGAAACAGTTAATTTTCAGAAGTCGGTAATTCCGTACAACTGCAGATCACGCCCTGTCAGCTCGGTGGCGGTCAACTAACCACCGAGATCTCTCATTCCTTCACACGACTCACTTTCACTGAATCCGACACATACAAGAACAAAAAAGTTAAAAAGTGTCAATACAAGCAGTTAAAAGATTAAGAAGAGACAAGACAACCAGTAAATGAAGGCAAGCGGCATTATAAAAAATGACATCATTGAGAGATTTGCTTGTGGAAATGATTATACAAACAGTTTGAATTCAACGTAGACAAAAAGAATTACTTTTGACGGATATGAAAGTGTCTAATTATAGTCTGAATTATCACATTCCTATGAAAGCTGAGAATTTATGGAGGATTAGAAATTAATTAAATGAAAACAAATTTTAAAATAAAACTGTCTAAATTGTCGCTGGAACGTAACTTACGTAATATTAGATAAGTTAACATATTTGTATATTTTATGTATGACTCTTTAACTCATTTGTGTCACACTTATGCCCTTTGCCGTGTGGAGCTCGTAAAAAAGTTCCCCGCGAGGGGTTTGACAGTAAGTGTTTTGAATATACTTCCCTGACATTGTCGCCATAGCACTTTCTATATAGACATAGCGTCAGACAGTGCATGAATTTTATATATTTTCATTTCCATGCTTCATTTACATCGACGGCGGGTGCGGCTAGCCAACAGGGGATGCTTACTCCTCCCGGGCACCTGGTCCCACCTCTAGCTTGCTAGGGGTCCGTCGATGTTTAATTTTGTGCTCTATTGTGAGTGCTGTTGATGTTATCGTCAGGATCTTCTTTAACTCATTTGTGTCACACTTATGCCCTTTGCCGTGTGGAGCTCGTAAAAAAGTTCCCCGCGAGGGGTTTGACAGTAAGTGTTTTGAATATACTTCCCTGACATTGTCGCCATAGCACTTTCTATATAGACATAGCGTCAGACAGTGCATGAATTTTATATATTTTCATTTCCATGCTTCATTTACATCGACGGCGGGTGCGGCTAGCCAACAGGGGATGCTTACTCCTCCCGGGCACCTGGTCCCACCTCTAGCTTGCTAGGGGTCCGTCGATGTTTAATTTTGTGCTCTATTGTGAGTGCTGTTGAGGTTATCGTCAGGATCTTCTTTAACTCATTTGTGTCACACTTATGCCCTTTGCCGTGTGGAGCTCGTAAAAAAGTTCCCCGCGAGGGGTTTGACAGTAAGTGTTTTGAATATACTTCCCTGACATTGTCGCCATAGCACTTTCTATATAGACATAGCGTCAGACAGTGCATGAATTTTATATATTTTCATTTCCATGCTTCATTTACATCGACGGCGGGTGCGGCTAGCCAACAGGGGATGCTTACTCCTCCCGGGCACCTGGTCCCACCTCTAGCTTGCTAGGGGTCCGTCGATGTTTAATTTTGTGCTCTATTGTGAGTGCTGTTGAGGTTATCGTCAGGATCTTCTTTAACTCTCGTATAAAATACATAGGGATTCTTTTCAGATTTGTAAACGTTATCACAATTATATCATTTGGATCTTATATCAATTTTTCCAAGTGAATTTAAAATAATATAATTTTCATTGTCGCCGGTAAGCGGATGAATGTAAACAAATAAACGTCATCTCAATACGTCAGTATTAAAAACCAACGAATTCTTCCGCGTGTATATTGTCTTTCAATCGTTGTCTGTGTTACAAACTTAATATGATTTAAAAAAAAATCGATCTGAAGCGAAAAATGACCAAGAAATAGCTAAGTGTGAGAATATGCAGCGAGAAAAATGCCAAAGAATGGCCGTAACTACTGCTTAAAGTTACAGCCTTCCGGCTTTGCCGTTACGGTCGTCTTTTGGAGATGTTTGATGAAGATATCTAGCTTGTCGAGGATTGAAAGGGGCCAACGAAAGATAACTATTATCGTGAGATGATGTTCACGTGTTTCTCAAATTATGTCCCTTTTCACTTTCATCGTCGGCATGGTTTGATTTCAGGGAAAAAATCGTCAAAAATTGATAATACATTTTGTATTTTTCCAAAGGATGTATTTCAGCATAAAGCACAATATTTCCATTTTAACAAAAGATGCGTGTTTTAGATAATATACCTCTAAATTTGAATAATCTAATCATATTACATAATAGGCCATATCGCCTACATTGTAATAGGCCTATACGTAAGAAATTGAATCACGGGTGAAATTATCACTTGTAGCTATGGATAAAAGGTCGATCTAAAAGTAGTCCTGAGAATTTAAAAATCGCATTTTAGACTTGAGTGCAAAAAATTGTCCAAAATCTTCAATTGGATAGATCTTTTCAGACTCTGTGGTCTGCTTTTACTTAGTTATTATTTTTAAGTATCATAAACTTTCATTTACAAAACTTATTTAATGAAACGTTTGGGTAAATAATGTGAGAGAGGGGGGTTCTCTATGGACTTCAATGAAAAAGCATTAATGCGTTCTCGAATGTTTTATGGAAAAAAATGTAAGACTGTACGTCGTATATATCAGATAACGAATATGTTTCGATAAAAATGTGGCAAAATTAGCCTCCTGCTTATATGAAAAACGTTTTGCAAGAATCATCTCACTAAATGTATGACACTTAAAAAGTCGGGGATTAGAATGGGATTATAAATGAGAGGAAAAAATGAAGTTAATGTTAAGTGTCCGACGCCGGTTTTAAACTTTAGATTTTCTAAGATTTGTTGTAGGAAAACGGTGAGACATAATTAGTGATTTCGCGTTCATTAAGAATAATTATTTCTAAACCATGATCAAATTCACATTGTCATATCATATGCTATATCTCCACATCACACCATTCATCTCCGAAGGAGAATCGGCCAATTCGTTAGAAGTATAATATTCTGCGCAAAAAGTTAAGAATATTTATTTAGAGTTTACATTGGATTACCATTGTGTTAGGGACTTTTTTTATTTGCATAGTTCTATTGTCATAACTGTTGGTTACAAAAAAGTCAACGGGGGCTAGTGTCTATCTCCTACGAATTTCTGTAAAAATGCGAATTTCAGAAAAAATAGAATTTTGACCCAAAATCGACACGTAATGACAGTAGAAATTGAATGTTTTCTCCACCAATCAGAAATAAGCAAAATTGGCAATGATTCATGATCATTTGATAATGTCCATTAATTACCCATGGAATGGAATCGTAAAGCGTACATTGATTAGGTGTCCACACAGGTGCACATATATAATTTCATGATGCTGCATATTTCTGACTTGGATTTCTCTTTGCGTAAAATATTTTCTTAGAATTAGGAAACAACTTGGGTAATCTAGCCACGCAGAACAATAGGTTTTTCTATAATTTCGTGCGATATAGATAATATATCACAAAAAAGGGGAATGATATGCAGTGTCAGGATGTCATAGCTATGAGTTTTATCTAAAACAAAAGAATCATATATCTTTATAGCGCTGACAAAAAACGATCGGCGTGATCCATGTAGATGAAAGCAGAACGCCAATCGTTTTTATGCGTTATTTAAAGCTGATAATCACCTTATTTTGGATACAAATGAGTGAAAGAAAATCCTGACGATAATCTCAACAGCACTCACAATAGAGCACATAGTTATGCATCGACGGACCCCTAGTAAGCTAGAGGTGGGACCAGGTGCCCGGGAGGAGTAAGCATCCCCTGTTGGCTAGCCGTACCCGCCGTCGATGTTGACGCACGGAAAAGAAAACAATATATAATACATGCACTGCCTGACGTTATGTCTATATAGAAAGTGCTATGGCGACAATGTCAGGGAAATATATTCAAAACACTTACTCTCAAACCCCTCGCAACTCATAGCTAAGACATTCTTACACTGCAACACATTCCCTTTTTTGTTATAAATAATCTATGTTGTACAAAAATATAGAAAAACCGATTTATCTGCGTTGCGAGATAACCAACCGTGCCTCGGAAAGGGTTGATAGAAGTTAATTATGTAAAAGAAATATTGTTTAGGCAAGTTTTAAAAGTGTTTTTATTTTTTGAAAAATAAGCAACATTATTCATGCTTGTGCATACGATACATCTAAGAAAAAAAGTATAATTTTAAGGAAAAAGATATAATGAAGTACTATTTCACATATCATTATGGTTGTTTTGTCTAAAATATTTCTTTTTTTTTCTATAAACTTTTTGTAATAATCGAGACTTTCCTTCATCTCTTCATATCTATTAGAGTTATCTTTCTTTGAACGCTTTGTGAAATTACTATATAACTAAACTTTTTTTGTCCCCGATAGTAGACCGTTTGCAAGAAAAAAGAAGCATAGTTTTCGAGTATAATCAACATACCTAACACAAGCATGAATTCGGTGTTAAATTGATCTTAATATTGAAACTTTGATTCTGAGTAAAACTGTTGCATTATACAAATCTTTGTGCAAAAATGTTGCATGGAGGTAAAACATGGTAGTAAGATTTATCTTGATCAAGAAAATAATCCTTCGAAGTTGACGTTCTTACTAACATGACAAGTGGTACTGATTCTGGTATTTGCCTTAGACCTTGAAGGTGTAATTTTGAATGCGACTATATTAAGTCAATACTATATAATATACCGCATTGAAAATTTGAATGGAGATAAAACTTGGTGAATATTGTATTCGGTTGCTCTCAACGGACAGTATTTCAAAACAAGTTGTGTTTCTATCAACAAGCTGGTCTTTATTTACGTCTTCATGCAGTGTCTTGTCCAATCAAGAAAAGGGATAAGGTACCGAATGTCATCTTCCCAAGTCGCGGTGATCGATCCGCGTTGCGCCCGCGGAATATAAACGTAATAGGTCAAGGTGAGAAGTGAAGGGAAGCGAATCGATCACCGCGACTTGTGAAACTGCCGAATGTCAGAAACCCTTGTCTTTTGTGTTGTGTCGGGCCTGCACTTTGTGTTTGTAACAATGGAAAATTGAACACTCTCAGATGATTAATGTGAAACTTAATTGGAAGACATGTTTTCCGTCTGACATGTTGTTTGGTTTTCTACAGTAATACATTATGCAAATAAGTGCTTCCACGTGTTCAAAGCTGGTGTCCTATTGAGAAACCTAGGTTATATCAAGGTTTATTTTATATGTGCAATAAATTATCAATGCTTGTTAGCGCGGGCATATGTGAACTGTTGTAACCACCACCTAGTGTCTACTTTTTAGTACAATAGACTAGTCTTTGCTGACATTTTGACAAAAACAGATAATTCATAGTATATTCCTATGTGACCACATGTAACTTTAATACAATTGTGTTATTATTTTTTTTATATTATTTTAAAGCAATTTCAATTGAAGATAGTACTCAGATTTTACTTCATAAAAAGATATAGAGTGCAAGTATGCGCCAACCGGCGGTCATAATATTTTTCTCTCGTTTTAAGCAAACAAAAAGAACAACTCATATCTCTTTGCACGTATTTGTGCAAGCATTGTAATGAATTGATGTTATACTTATTTTTTATTGGTCTATGGCATCTTAGTCCCCTTCATCACGTTTCAAATAGGGCCTAAATGATAGATGATCTCACCAATTCCCACAGTGGGCGCCATTTTGTGTTAATGTGAAGGCATAAAAAAAGTTTCCGTCATTAATCAAAGCAATGAACATTAGTCATATATTCTATTTGATTCTTTGATTTGGAAAGATCTTATCATTTGACTTTTGATTAAATGGCAATCCATTTCCGTGTCTGATCTTCTACTCTATAAGCAGACGTTTGACTTCGGAAGTTTCAATAAGGAAAATTAAGGGAACAAATTTGGTCATTTCCCATCAAAACAAGTATTGAAATGTTCAAAGGCCTTTGAAATGCATATTCCATTCTTATACCATCGTAAATGATTTGGATATTTTCATGTGTGACACCATCAACTCTCTGACTCCTTGCATACTGATGAGAGCATACATCATCGGATTTTCGGCGCCATTCTCTATTACATAATGGCAACCTCTATAAATGTCAAAGTGAAAGCTATGTCAGCTACTGATTTATTAAATCTATCTGTTTCATAATCCTATCGTTATACTGAATCATACATTTCACCGTTACATAACTGTAATCTATTTTTACATTTTTTTGTCGTTTTCCCTTGCTGACATGGAAATACCAGCAAAATGACAGTATGTTGCATTGACTTAATGGTTCAGCAAAGTAGTGAGATTGCAGCATTCCACTGCTGTTCGTTTTCTCTTTAGGTACACTGTTATGGATAATTGCTGACGCTCGCTCATTTCATGTGCATGTGTTTAAATTTGAAATGGTATGCTTTCAGACATCGTATCAAAAATGTTATTAGACTGATTAATGTCTTCCATGACAGGTTTTGTCCTGACTTTATCAAATTAATTTGACCCCTTATTTTTTTTTAATTTTCTTGGAATTCTCTGTTGATTAAAACGAGCTCATTTGGTCAGCGAAATCGGGACGGTGTATTTCCTATGCTCGACGCTATTGATATACCTGTTCAAAGTGTTTGTCTCATACCTTCATGTATAGCCATTCTATATAAATCTTTTCTTGTATACCAAGGAAGATTTATTTCATTCTAATTCAACCGCGCATCTTGGAATTCCTCTATGCATCCAGTTAATAGGAAGAACTGTGCGCACATCCAACATCCAACCGACTGGCGTGGTAGATAGCCGTCCTAAGTCGGCTCCGATTGCCCAGTAGTCTTGTTGGTTTAATCATTTGTATTTTTCTTCTCATGTTGTGTTTTGGTGTTTCTTGTTCCTTTTGTGTCTCTTGCTGTGCGTGTCTGCTCTCTTTTTGTGCTTCAAGTATTTTGGTGTTTTGCATTGAATGCTACAACCGAGTGTTGTGTTTCTGCATTGGGTGTTTTGGGGTTTTGCTGTGGGTGCTACAACCTGGTGTTGTTGGAGATCCCCTCCTTTGTTTGATGGAGATCCCCTCCTTTCCTTTCTATCCAGAGATAATGTTGTTGACAGAAAGCATGATGAGAACCATTCAATCGCAATCCAGAATGTCAATGATCATACTAGAAAGGGGGATCTGATACCCTTTTATTTTACCCCCGTAGCGACAGAAGAACTTCCTCAAAAATGATTTCAGCCGTTGTGTAACATGACCCTGAACAAGTTACTTACTTGCAAGCCGTCTGGCTCTAACGATGAAACCTTCATATTTGGAACATACCCTGGTGAACCACATCAGATAAGAACAAAAACGCCATAAGCAGGAGAAGACGGAATGTTGCTACTCACAAAGGGAAGTTAGTTAATCATCACCAATGCAATTCAATCATTATGAGAAATCGAAATGGTAACATTGAGTTTAACTTTTGATTGCCAATCGAATTTAGCAATTCGGAATAGAAAACATGATTGATCGAGAATTGCCGAAACAAGTGGATAGCATATCTCGGTATTCACGCAAAAAGATTAGATACAAACTGTGTTTGTCTCCATAAAAAGTTAAAAAAAAAGATCCAAACTATAAGCGCTACGTAAATTTATGAGACTACATGTTCATAATCGAGTTTGATGATTTTCCTGATGTTTCCTGTTCTCTTCCGCTGACGTGGTGATATGATAGTCTTGTTGGATATCTCTACCGTATCTTAATGCTATAGCTAGATGTGTTCATTATATCTCCAAAAATAAAATTGGATTCTCTTGTTCCAATTTCTTGATTGAGTATAAATCAAGTGAAAAAGGATTTTGTCGAAGATAAAGCCATGTCCCAATAATATAATATAGAACAGATTTAAACGAAACTTTAATTGTTCTGACGATATATCCTCCCGTTAATGATTGGAATAAACTCGTGGTTACAGCTGAAATCCTATGCTTAGATAATATCTATCATTTTATGATGCATTCTAAAATGCGATAAGAGCTGTCATTTCGAATTTGCACTCGGTTGTTAATCTTTTCCGTAGAAGAATGAACATATCGTATATATGCAACAATGAAATACTCTCATTATTTCCTACTGGAAATTTTTCATGCTCGCGAACTTCGGACTTCGGACTTCCGACATCGCATTTCGAAGGGACAAAAACGCAAAATATAAAATTCTATTCCAATGAACATAAAGTACTCTGAGTGAAGAATTTATTTGCTTTCATATGTATAAATTCATACTAAAAGTTGTCCATTGTCATTTCAACCATGAGTGATCAGATTTAACGTTTCTAATCGCGCCTGATTCCTTTTATATGACACCTAAAGTGCGAAGTCCGGAGTGCGAAGTCCGAAGTACGTTAACTTGAAAAACGTCCAATTGACATATTTCATGTTCGGACTTAGCACTTCGGACACCGCACTTCGAAGGGACTGTCATACAAGCAAAAAGTTGATACTATTCCAATGAGCTATGGATACTTTATGTGAAGAAATTATTTGTTCTAATGTGTGAAATATATATTTAAAGCTCTCCGGTGTACTCTCATCCATTGTGTGTCGGATTTTACTTCTTTAATAACACCTGATTTCTTTTGTATGACCTCTAAGTGCGATGTCCGGAGTTCGAAGTCCGAAGTACGTCAACTTGAAAAATATCCCTTATATAGCTGTGACCACTGTCAAGCCAATCGGAGATGTCCATCCGCTTACAGACATGTAATTTGTCTTCAAATTAATTATTTCTATAAAGGTAGTTTTATTTGTATGTCATGTCTGAGTCATGTTGCTTCTGTCAATACCGAGTAAACCAAGATTTTGTCAGAAAAAGTAAATCCTAATGATCTAAAAAGGCATAATCAGCGAAACATTAAATAGTCGTGACGAAAGATAATTTCGTCAAAGGTGCACTTGAAAAAGGTGTAAAAGCCATTTGCAAGGATCAAGCATGCAACTGTAGCATGGGTGCTTGGATGAGATAACAATTCTTAGTCATAGGAAAATGTGTTAATACTTCACAAGCAAAAGATATGACAGTGTCGATGACAAATCTTTATCATTTAATCAAAGTGTTACGAAGTAAATCAATTCTAAAAGCGGACGCTAATTCTATTGTGCATTGCTCTTCTACCACTGATAAAACATGGTTACAAATCAAAAGTAAGATTATTATAGCAAGACTTATTTGCAGCCACAAAATTGGGGCAAGGGCATTCAAAGGACGAAAACACAAATTCAATCTGGTGTTTAAATTATTCTACTATTTCTGATTTCCAAACTAAATGGCACAAAATCTATACGACTTTAATCATTACCTCAACGCGTGGATAACCGGTGGCGACTTTGCTAAGTATACAGAAAGAAGTTAAAGAAGATCCTGACGATAATCTCAACAGCACTCACAATAGAGCACCAAATTGAGCATCGACGGACCCCTAGCAAGCCAGAGGTGGGACCAGGTGCCCGGGAGGAGTAAGCATCCCCTGTTGGCTAGCCGCACCCGCCGTCGATGTTCATGCAAGAAAATAAAAACTATCTAAAATACAAAGAAGTATCAATTCAGGAGTCAAAGATCCAAGTTAATATGGCATAATCGTGTACGTTTTCATGAACGAGGCAATCGCGAACCCCCGAATGGAGGCAGGACCAGGTTGTCGACTGGAGTTAGCGTTCTTTAAGTGCATGCAGTATGCAGATTATGTCAGCTTGCATGAACATCCCAATGACATCCGTGTATAATTTTAAAGTCTAGGCTTCATATGTACGATCTTATAAAGAAAGTTATCATACACAAAAATTGTGCGTTCATTGAAACATTTGGGTAATCGGGAAAATGGGAGGGTTGTGTTCACGCTATCCGGATAACCACAGATATCTGTCTTAAATCGGCACCGATTTCCCATTGGTCTCTTTGGTTTGTGTTAATGTCATATTTGGTGTCCCTTGTCCTGTTTGTTTGTATGTTCTGTTTTGGCATGGAGATTTTCGATGTTTTGCTGGTGGAGCTGTTACTGAGGCATGCGGAAGATCCCCTTTTCAATCTTAACCAATACTATAGTCCTGTTGTGACTGAAAAGGGTACATATCTCATTTATCAATGCATAAAATTCAGCAAAATCTATTGATATTTTTGCATATAAAATCTTTTTAGGTCAAAATTGTAAAGATATAGGTTTTTATCCGACCTTCCTAAAAGAAAGGAGGGGATCTCCAACCACACCAGGTTGCAGCATCCACAGCAAAACCCCAAAACACCCTATGCAAAAACACAGAGCAGACAAGCACAGAAAGAGGCTCAAAAGGGACAAGGAACGTCAACGCACAACACAGAAACATCAAACACAAAAGACTACAGATAAACCAACGAGACCAATGAACAACCGGTGCCGACTTAGGACAACCATATGCCACGGAAATAGCAGAAGGTGTGGTTATCCTGGATTCCTAATACATGAAACATTGAACTATTTGAGAGATAACCACTTAATATACCCTTCCTAGCCAATACATACATCTTCTACGTATTTCCTATAGTATAACTTAGTACAATATTTTGCTTACGTACGACAAAACATGAAGTCAACTCTTTACACGTAAAAATTTTAAGGGACAAAGTGTCCGACTGATCTTTACAAGTATCTTTACAGAGACAATAAAAATCTAAATAATTCTGCAGTCGGAATGTACTTCAGACATATTATCATTAGTGTGGATAAGATTACCCTCCATACTAATTTTGTAAGATACCATACCCCGGAGGTTTGATCTCACTTACTTGTAGAAATGTAAGATCACATTTTTGCACTATAATTTTACACGATGACGATGTCGAAGTGTGTCATTGAAAAAAAAAACCACCTCAAACACATTAGTACTGTTTAAGCATTGCTTTATAATGGCAATAACCTACGACGTATAAAAGGGTTTGACAATTTGACTAATCTTTTGCTCTTATCATTCGTTAAGATGCATCAATAGCTTTGATAGAAATATCAGAGGACAGTCTGAAACGAATGCAAATGACCATAAAATCATTATATGTAATTACCTTTCCTTGTCTCTTAGCGATTTTAGTAAGATTTAAGGTTGGCCCTTGGATGGTTTGAGCGCAGGCGTCCTTGTCGAAAAAGGACCAATGAGTCTCGAAACAAATCTTTTGATTCCTTCGGTAATTATCTTAAAACATGTCATTAGACTTCGTACAAAAACGATAAATGTGCTTCTTGAGGGGGAATAATACCTTTTGATAGCTATGTTACGTAAGATATCTTTTTCCATGAGGAAAAATACCTTTTTAGAGCTTCCGAGAACATGGTAAATTGCGCAAGCACGCTGATCGTCTACAAATTTTCGATTAAATACATGTAATTTGGCCTTTAAAGAAGACAGGACCCCGACCACCTGTCCTCTCTGAATGTCGGTCGGACTCCTCGGGTGATAACATGCATGAGCTCGCTACAGCCGGCAGAGCACGGACTGCATTTCGTGCGCCCCTTCCCATTTTTATATATATTAACATATTCATCTGTGTTCCTTGGGCCCCTACGTTGTGCTGTCTTGTTTGTATGGTCATCTAACAGTGAGGAGGAGGATATTTTACACAACAATTGTGCGTTCTTCGAGACCTTAGGGTAACCGGAAAAGTTGGAGTGTTGTGCGCACGTAATCCAGGATAACCACACCATCTGTTACTAACGTGGCTGGTGGCCATTCTAAGTCGGCACCGATTGCCCATGGGTCTCGTTGGTTTATGTGTTGCCTTTATGTTCGATGTTTGATGTCTCGTTTGCTGTTCCTTGTCTCTTACTGTGAGTGTCTTCTCTGTGTTTTCACTTGGGGTGTTTGGTGTGTTGCTGTTGGTGCTGCAGCCGAGTCTTGTTAGAGATCCCCTCCTTCCTTTAGAATATGAAATTTAGTCGGACATTGAAATAATTTGAATTTTGAACAAGATTAGGTATTTGTGACTACAATCGCTGAAACGGAAACTACCTTTTTCATTCTTTGTGTTCTTTACAGTTCCATTTTTATGTATTTGATAGTACTTTTTTGAATACAAACAGGTGATGCTTACTCTTCACGGGCACATGGTCCCATCTCTAGTTTGCTAGAGGTCCTTCGATGCTCAATTGTTAAACGTCTACAAATTCAATAGCATCATTTAAGAACAGATAAATTAGCAGTATGGACCAGACATACACGTTTCGGGTACTTAACCCTCGTCAGTGATCCTCAATCTAAACAATGTATTATAGCCAAAGAGTATGAAAATTATGAGGTCCAAAAATGTACCGAAAGATGTAGCAGGATGTGCTCTATTGTGAGTGTTGTTGAGATTTTCGTCAGATTTTCGTCAGGATCTTCTTTAACGTATTATAAAGATAACAAAGGCGGGGACCGTCAACATGACTTTGTTGCGGAATCCACAGAAATATACAGAAACAGTCAAATGTGAAAACACAGAGTGCGTAGGAGCAACAAGAGACAACAAATGTGCAAGGAAAATAAAGTTTCATAACCTATTTTTTCTGTTTTATTTCAAAGGTTGTTCATATTGATACTTCTTGAAGACCTTGCTCTTTATTTTAAAATGCTAACCGATGTTATGGTCAATAAAGGCAAAACGGGGATACGATTGATGCAAATGAATCCAAAACAATAATGAAATCAAATAACCGAAGGATATTTATTATTCTTTAAAAACTATACCTTTTTATGAAATTCGTGATGAGTTTTTCCTTTTGGCAATCTTGATGTTAATGTAGGTTAGTATGAAGAGGCCAATTCCTGTTACAGAATTTCAGAATTAAACTTACATACGTTCAAATATGCATGCATATAAATATGATTTTTGATTCAATGAAATTCAGAGTCATAATTTCAACATATCCTTTGGCGCATCATCTGCTGATCTGAAGAAACGTACCAAACATCTCTAGCTTTTCTATCGTGGCGTCATATACAATATGTATTCCTCTATTGAAAAAAAACCCCCAAATGCCCCCGATCCCACTCCCCCCAGAAAAACCCCAAACGCCCCCGATCCCCCCAAACCTAAACCAAATGTACCCCCCCCCCCAAATAAAAACAAGACGTTAAGACATATTAACAAAATTATCTGCATTAAAACGAATGATCCACGTATTAAAGACAAAACACCTGAAAATTAAGAAAGCTCATACAAAAGGTAGATCAATGTTTCGACGCACCGGCATCTCCAAATACCGAATCGCAATATAGATGGCACCATAAATGAACAAAATAGAATATTCAGACTTAACAAATACAGTGTAATTACAAAGGCTGTCAGTTCAATCCCCCTCCAACCGATTGAAATAAGGAAAATAGAACTTCCATGAAAATTAGATAAATCATTAGGCTGAATTGTAAAGAAAACAAAAATAAAGAAAAATACAACTCTGCGTCCAGAAAATAGATATAAATGGATTTATTTGCATAGTTTGGCAAAATTTACAAAGGAAGCCATAAGCGTCATGGACTGGATAGGTGGAAAGTACACGGAACAACAGTAACCAAAGGTTATTCGGAATGAATGAATGAAAGTGAAACAAAATACCATAGTCTGAATTTAAAAATCACAACAAATTGGCAAACAACAAAAAACCAAGCAAAATATCAAATCGAATAAAAAAACCCGGCAAACAAACATAAAACCAAGGCAAAGCCATAAATAATTTCAAAAACCCCAAGCTATTTTGCAAAGAAGCTGAAGTAAATCCCCAATTATGAAAGTACCCGGGATGTCCTACAGAAACAGAAGCTGACATCATTGATTGTAGAAAATATCTAACTCTGTGTTCTTGAATGGTTCTAAGCTTCCATATATTCATCTCTGTAGGCAAAGAGATGTTTTAGTTGTGTGTATTTTCATTTTCTCGTCTAAACATTTCCACCACGTGGCATCGAAACGTTTGATGTTTGATTCTTACGGAGAATTTTGACATTTTCTCATTATTTAAGTAAAACTGCACAAAATTGATGAGACGTTGCAGTAGGATAATGCCTAATAAGTAAGTCCTTATCGTTTATATATCTTGAAAGTCTATAGTTTTTGCAAAAACTTCAAGAGTTCGTCAGAAGGAATGATTATCTGTCGTCGACAAACTATTGAAGTGTTTGCAAAACCTATGAGTTTTTCATATATCTGGGCGATATGGATTAATTTACTGGGTTTCGCCTACTGCAACGGCTCATCAGTTTTGTAAAAGTGAATTTAGAAAATGAAAAATGACCCCCCCCCCCAAAAAAAAACTATGTAAGGCCCACGTGGTGATTTCGCAGTGACAAATTTATTTGCTCATAAATATAAAATATCCCTGAATAGGTTTTGACAACGTTCCATTGCTATTAGAACAATGTTGCAGCAGTTTGAGCTTTTATCGCTATTATAGCTACACCGGATTTGGAAAAAGCTACAGTAGAAGGTTTTCTCATTTCAAAGTTAAACAGGTGATACGTTTAGTTGTGTCAGTTATTTGTCTTATATATTTTTTTCTATTAAGAAGCGTGTTTGCTAAATTCAAAATTCCATAGAGGAATCACAAAGTCCCATTTCAAGCAAGCAACTGTTATGTTGTAGACATATATTTGATTTTATTGGCTTTCTTCGAATCTACAAAATCGACCTACTGCTGACTTCCTGGTGCAGTACAACAATGTCTTGTTAATAATTAGTTTATCCTTGCTGTGATTTACTTTCGATAGGTTTATGACCGCAAAGAAACAAAAACTTCTCTGAGTTGATCAATTGGGAATTTTGTTATGTATGAGGGAATCAGATATTCCTACAATTTCTCAGAAGTAAAACAAAGGAAGGGATATCCAACAATACTCGGTTGCAGCATCCACAACAAAACATCGAAACACCATTATGTGAAAATATTAAGTAGACAAGTAGACAAGCACAGAAATAGACACAAAGGGACAAGGAACAACAAATACGATATCTTAACACCAAATACAAAGGACCACACATAAACCAGCGAGAACAATGGGCAATCGGTGTCCATAAAGGAAATGTTGTTCCTTCATTTGAGACTGATTTGTCCGCGAAAATAGGTGTCAGGAAAAATGTTGTCTCCCTCTACAGGGTGAGATAAGCCCATTCCGGAAGTGTACTGTCATTGTGACGTGATAAATGATTGCTGCGTTAGCCGATCATAGTATGAAAAACAATACATGAAAACCTCATTTTTGAGCTCTTTTAGACAGTGAGAAAAAAATAATCAATCCCCAGATGTGATCAGGGATACGGATATTCCAACCCTCGTGTCTTGGATTTGCTTTTGTCCACAACTAGGCAAGTCTCGGGTTGGATTTCCTTGTCCTTGATCACATCTTGAATAGATTCTTTTATTCTCAATGCCCCAACTTGATCCATTTTCTTAAGCGAAAATAAACTTCAGAGGCCGACGAGGGACTTAATAATAAGGAACAGTTAAATTTTCTGTCATTTCCCCTCAGCCCGAAACGGGTTAACATCTATAATTGTTATCTGGTTGGTTCGTTTAAACCCGTTAACCGCAATCCATTTTTGATTGACAGTTTAAAAAGATGAGGCATGGGTATCTCATTGGCATGATAAATATTTAACTGTAGGTATGTCTTTGATATCCCACCTATCCTGCTACCTTTTTTTTTTTTGGTGCATTTTTGAACATAATAATTTTCACATTCTTTGGCCATATTACATTGTTTAGATTGAGGATCACTGACGAGGGTTAAGTACCCGAAACGTGCATGTCTGGTCCATGCTGCAATTTGATAATTTCTTAAGGAGGTTCAGAACAGCCAGACTTAAAAATGATCCTATAATTCAATTTTCCTAAAAAGTATAAATGTTTATAATTGAAACATACTTTTTCTATATGCAAAGTTTCATAATTTTTTACCGTCAGTTTTGAAGCTACGGACGTACATTTATCACGCCTCAGACACATATGTTGGAATCTGATTGGTCAGATCATGGTCACATGACGCCGTGAAAAAAGCCGTATCAGGCTTGTAAATCCGTATCGGGCGAGTAGTTTATTATGACGTCAACGTGACGTCGTATCATGACGACGTAGCAAAACAAGATGGCGGCGACCAAGAGATTTGGGCAGACTTCATCAACAGAAATTGACGAAAAAAGACTTGAAGTTAATACGTGGGTAGATTCCTTATAAACAATAATAAAAAATAAAAATAACAATTGTTTTCAATGATTGATGCGCTTAAAGGGAAGACATTTGAGTGAATTGTATGATGCAGAGACCCCCACACATACAGTTAGAGGTCTTCGACGTGATAAATTCGTTACATGGTTAGTTAGTGACCTGATACGGGAAAATACATGGTGTGAAAAGAAAACCCGTATCGGGCTCGGCTTTCGCCTCGCCCGATACGGGTTTTCTTTTCACATCATGTATTTTTCCGTATCGGTCACTAACTAACCGTGTAACTAATAATATACCCCTTGAAAGTCCCAAAATGGGCCGTTAATGTGACGTGAAAATAAACACCCTTTAGGGAACGGAAAACAGTTACAAATCTTGTATGGAGGCAGAAAATTACTGTATTTTTTCATTTAGATATGAAGTGGGCAATCGGATGTGTATAAGATTATAAATGATGACTAAGACTTTTAAAGGAAATTGTCGAAAGGAGATAAATTAATGTCAATTTTAGAGCATCTTTGGGCTGTTAATTTTTGATAGTGCAGTCCGTTTATTAGAGACCCTATCATTTACTTTCCGTTAAAAACTTGATATTATTTTCTTCATATGTCATGTTAAACACCGGTAAGTTCCTATTGAAATTTGACCGTCAGTTATAGTGTAGTTAAAGTGACTTTGTTACCCCCCTCCCCCTTATTTTTGCGTTATCTAATGCTCACGTTCTTGCGAAAAACGCGCCAATATCAATGTTTCTATTTTGACGTCGTAATTGATCAAGAGCTTTCCGATGGGGTTCTTTCGGATACTGTTTTGGACCCCCTTAAACGATGCTATTGAATTTGAAGACGTTAAACACATGTAACACACCGCTCGCCAATAAGTTGCAAAGACGCGCTATCTTCAAAATAGGATATATTGCGCCTACCGATAATGATCGGGTGGTTTCCAATGAACATTGCCTTTAACAGACTCACATTAACCTTATCCATTTGCTACAAATGGCCGTCTAAAGTCGGCATCGGTTGTTCATTGGTCTCGTCGGTTTATGTGTAGTCTTTTGTGTTTGATGTTTACATGTCGTGTGTCTCTTTTCCGTCTCGTGCTGTACTCGTCTTTTGCGTTTTTGCATCGGGTGTATTGGTGTTTTGCTGTTGATGCTACAACGGGGTCTTGTTGGAGATTTCCTCCCTTCTTTTATCCCCAGCAAGAACTCAAAGAACCAAGATAAAGGGAAATTCCCAACAAGACGAAATTGCAATAACCAAAGTATAAGATACACACATGATAACTTTACCAAGAAGACAATAAACATCTAGAGTCAACAAAAACAATCAAAGGAGGTATGTAGAGCAAAATAAAATCATGAAGGAAAATACAGTTGAAAGAAAACGATCAATATACAAGCATTGAGCGGTTTGTGAAAACTATATAAGAAAACGGAATTTTATTCGAATGATTATCAATATAAATAAAAATATAAGAAAGAAAAACCCACAATATTTTTAAGTGGCAAGGAAAATATCCATAATAACTAATATGGTCATGAGCAGTCATATTCGTTCTCCAAATTTTCTGAAAAAAATTATTCAAAGCTTGGCTTTTGTGCATGATAACTGATATTGTTTGTTTTCTGCTTTGATTAGAAAAAAATAAAATACCTTTCCTCTAACTCGTTTCAGGATACAAATATATAGCATTTAATAAAATTTGAAATGTAGACTTTTCACCACAAATGATTTTCATTTGATGATCGAAAGTCAATTTATGAATAAACATGGCGAGCAATTATTGAAATTAACTTTATGATTATCAAGGGACCCTTTAGATTGCTTTGTTTCAGAACTTCGTTCCATTGCAGGGTAGCAAATCGTCGTATCCAATGATCAAATAGAGTTTGATCATTTGAAGTATTATCTTTTTTCTATAATTCATTATTTGGTATGGAATCGCACCGGGAGCGTGCTTTGCTTTGGTAAGATAATGAGATATACATTATTTTGTCTTAAGAAGTTCAATAAAAAATCATTCTCTCCGTTAAAATGATGATTAAAGTGTGGTTATTAATCTTTTATATGGTAATCATCCGCAAATCATAATTCATTTAATTAGGTCTTGTGTAACTATGCAATTATGTATCTCAAAAGACCGACAAAATAAGTAAAGCTGTTTGTTGTAGAGACAGTATTTAACATTTTATGTAATAGAAGAAATCTCTTGTTGCATTTTCAATCATTCAGGATTGGATTCTTATATCCTCATTGTATTTATTTTCCCAGAGAGCATATCGTATGAAGACGAGGATTCGCTACGTGATGATGGTAATAAACTGTATATTGTTTGACAACTGGGCCACAATTTGCTGGGAATGCTACATAATAATTATCTGATTATAAAAGCCAGGAGAATACAGAAAATGCTTCATTGCAGTTTTCTAGTAAGTGAGTATGGACGATAACAATGTATAGTGAGGAATATGTAACCAATTAAGTAATTAGGTAAGACAGCGAATTTCTAAAAAATAATGCAAACGAAAACAGTAAAAAAGTATTCTGTCACTTAGAATAATTGATAGAGTGATAAACATCTTAAAATGCGGCGTTAGACGTATCATTTGTGCCTTGTTAACAGTGATTTATGTCGTAAATTCCATTTCACAAACGATTAGTTACCTAAATTGTAGACGAGATGGAAAGAATAATTGCTTTGAGCATATCTGTATTTTGAACATACCAGTCCTCGGAGAAAGAAGACAGTTATAAATATTCTCATTTCTTTATTAATTTCAGAAAGACAATAGATATAAGCATTCAAAATTATTCTTATTCAAACAAAAAAGCATTTCCTATATCGCCGTTAATATATATCAATTTGCCGGTTTTTAAAATTTTCCTAAAGGGAGCTTATGTGATTTTTTTTATACAAGAAATAATTTAAGGAATAAAAAAAAAACCTACATGAATTTGCAGTCCAGAAGATTAATAATTATTGCTGTGAAGTCGTTTCAATTTTGCGAAAGCATCATATAGTACGTACAAGGTCATTATTCGTTATGTTAATTGAATTTTCAATAGAAAAGGAGAGTCAAAGTTGACTGAAGTAAAAGTGATTAAAGATTTGAATGGCAATTTTGAAATTGAAATCATTCTTTTAATAAGATATATTTCATTAGTATCAAAGCAATTTATGCATGGTATTCGGCTTTTTTCGGAAACCAGAGTTACCTTGCATTACTGACAAATTATGGGCAGACTAACTGTGACGTAATCAAATTCTATGGAAACAGTCACTAAAATCACGGTACAAAACGGACATGTCAGTTACCGTAACATCTCCGTCATTTACTAACAATGAGGAACATCCTTCTTAAATATGTGAATCAAAGTTTAAGAAAAGGTAACAGGACATGCATATGTCGGTCGTTAAATAAACACACCTCATCAAATACATATAGCATCTTGTTATCCAAAAAAGACGCATGATACACATTGTCTTTCTAAAAAAAAATGTGTTCCCATTCAGGTTTCTTTGTGTCTACTTTGGTTGTAATTTGGATCTAAGCATGATTCTTTCATTACGGCTCGTTGTCCCATACTGTGGTCCAAATGGGTTTAGTGTTATAGACTATGTAATTACTTTACCTGATGTGTTTGATTTGATTACAAAGTTTATTACTTGTAGTTTTAATATGTATTCAGATCATTCTCCTTTACATTTTGAAATCAGTTTGGAAATCGAAATAGAAAGAGTATCACAGAATGTACATGTAGCTGGTAGTCATGATAGATTTAGATGGAATAGTGATTTTAGTGAAGAAAGTAAAAACGCCATTGAAGAAAATTTGTATGTATTTGAAAATCTGATACGTTCACATGATTTAAATAACACAGATAATATTGAATTGTGTGTATCTAATTTTATCGAGAACATTAAGGACTTAATGTCTGATTATCATAAGGTTGAAAAGAAAACTTATAAAAATGAAGATTATAAACAAAATCAAAACAGAAAATATCAACCAAAATTTGACTATGACAAGCCATGGTTCGACGAAAGATGTAGAAATTTATTTCATAGATATAGAAACGCACTAAATATGTTTAACAAAGAAAAATCACACGAAAATCACACTAATCTGCAAAAATGTAAAAAGATGTATAAGAAAACGGAGTGTAAATTAAAACGTGATTATTTACGTAAAGAGGGGGATATGCTTGAGACGATAAGAAAAAGTAATCCAAAACTATTTTACGCTAAATTTGCAAATAAGAATAAGACTATGATTAAAATGCCTGAAATAGATAGTTTCTTTGAACATTTTAAGAATCTTCATTTATCAGAATCTCGAGATGAAACAGAAACAGATAATCAAGACAGTAATATTGAAGAACCTAATATTGGAAATTTTGAAGATTTTGATTACTTGAATAATGAAATTTCGATTGAGGAAATTAATAAGGCAATAGGACGTTTAAAACGCGAAAAAAGCCCAGGTTTTGACAATTCATTAAATGAGTATTTCATAGAACTTAAAGAGCTCCTTAATCCATATATTCATAAATTATTTAATGCTATGTTTAAAAAGGGATATTTCCCGAAATGTATTTCTAATGCACTGATTGTACCAGTATATAAGAAAGGTAATCACACAGAAGTAAAAAATTATAGGGGAATCAGTTTACTTAGCCACTTTGGAAAATTATTTACGTCTATTTTAAATACTAGATTAGTAACATGGGCAGAAAATGAAAATATACTTTCTGACGCGCAATTTGGATTTCGACCTAAATTGGGAACAGTTGATGCCATCTTTGCATTTTCATCTATTGTATCAAAATTCCTTGGAAGAAAAACTAAGCTTTACAGCTGCTTTATTGATTACAAACAAGCTTTTGATAGCGTTGATAGAGTTAAATTATGGAACAAAATTTCGAAACTGGGTTTGGCGGGAAATATTTTAAATGTGATTCAGTCTTTATATAAACATATTAAATCTAGTGTTTTACTGAAGGGTGAATATTCTACCTTCTTCTCTAATGACATTGGAGTTTTGCAAGGGGAGATAATTTCTCCCATATTATTTTCCCTATATGTTAATGATTGTGAAAGACATTTTTTAAGCAATAATTTAACTCCTACAGAACTTCAACATTTATCTCTCTTCTTGCTTATGTATGCTGATGATATGGTCATTTTTTCTGAAACAGCAGAAGGTCTTCAAATGATGCTTAATGAATTACTGAAATACACTAAAAAGTGGTCCCTCACTGTGAATGTTGACAAAACAAAAGTATTGGTGTTTCAAAATAATAATGTAGAAATAAAAGATAAATGGTATTTTGATGGTAAGGAACTTGAAATTGTTAATGAATTCACATATCTTGGAATTAAACTAAATTATAATGGTAATTTTAGTATTGCACAAAAACAGTTGGCGTTACAATGTAGAAAGGCTATGTTCGCTTTAAGGAGAAAATGTATGAATATGAATTTAAACTTTGTTACTTTACTGTCATTGTTTGATACCTATGTTACAAGTATTGGTAATTACAGCTGTGAAGTGTGGGGGTTTCACTCGGCACCAGATTTGGAAAAAGTACACACCGATTACTGTAAGAATATTCTAGGGATCAAAAGGTCAACTAACAACAACATAATTTACTGTGAACTTGGGCGCTACCCTCTGAAAATACACAGGAAAATTAGAATAATAAAATATTGGATAAAATTATTAAATTCAAAAAACGACATTCTAAGGTCAGCCTACGAGTTTTTACTCACACAATGTGAAATCAGACAAAATAAGAAAAACTGGGTTTCAAATGTTAAAGATTTATTAGCACAAATTGGTTTATATGACATTTTTGTATCGCTAAACAATGTACGTTATAGTAATCAAGTTAATTCTGTATCGAAAGGAGTCGTATCTTTAGTTAGGCAACGGTTACACGATGAATTTTTACAATTTATATTTGGCAGTTTTGAATCATCAAGTAAATGTCTCCTGTATAAACATATTATTGATCACATTACCTTGCAAACTTATCTGATAAAACCTTTACCGACATTATATAAGAAACTGATATGTAAATTGAGACTTTCGGCACATACTTTACTCATTGAAACAGGTAGATATAGAGGTATACCTTATAATCAAAGATTTTGTCCTCTGTGCAAGTTGGACATTGAAGAAGAATTTCACTTTCTTGTCAAATGTAACTTTTATTCGGCTATTAGGAAAAAGTATATAAAACCATATTACTATCGAAGTCCGTCTGTTTTTAAAATTGTTCAACTTCTTAGCTCTCATAACACTAAGGAACTATGTAATTTAGCACTTTTCATTAAAAAAGCATTCGTTATTAGAAGTAACATTATTAAACATTGATATGTATATATACATGTATATATGTATATGATATATTATTAGTAACCACCTGCACGGTGATCTTGCTGCTCGAGATTTGTGTTGAATGATTCATAATATCTTCCAATGAACTGACGGTCACCGATGTTTGAAAGCTTTTTTGTCATGATGACAAATATGGATAATGACCATATCCCTGTATACAGCAAAAAATCGATAATTCAGAAAATCAGAAACCGAAGGCATACAAAATCAGGATAAAACAGGAACCAAAGCAAACAAACAAAATCCTCCACCATATTAAAAGAAGCGAACTCCAAAAATGGGATTCATACCAGGTACCCAGGAAACATGCCTTCAGCGATTTCCGAAATAGCCTTTTTATGTCGGTACCAACATATTTCTTACAATCTAGATTATTAGGTAAATATCAATAAAATCTTGCAAAACGTGCTTATTTCAATATGGATATAAATGCTTTGAATTAGTCGAGATGGAAAATGACGTGTCATTGACACTTTTGTCTTTGATGTAAAAAGGTTCTTCATAAAGATAACGCTTATTTGACGGAAATGAATTGGACTGTTTACATAAATGTGACATTCTCGTAAATACATTTATTTCATCAATCACACAATATTTTATGTCTGTACTAACCACGTTTTGCAGTATTGCATAAAATATTACATAAATTTGTCTCAATTCGTTTGTCACATATGATGATTTTAAAACAATAAAACGAAAGCATGCATGTTTGATGCACTTAGATGAATTAGCAGAGGCAACGAATTAATCTCTGGGGTTCCGGGCGATATGATATAATTCTTCCCACACTGTTAGAAAAGAAATTAATGAACAAAAGATTTTCACTGGTTGGCATATTGATTTGTTATAAATTTGTTATAAATTACCTGCACTACGGTTAAGGTTTCATAACTGGAATAGATCAAGTGATAAAAGTGACAAATTATTAGAGGATTCTCCTTCATTATAACTACAGTGAAGATTTTAGAGGTAGGGATTTCATTCATATTTGATACAATGTAGGAAACAGGACGGATTTCTAAAAGGGTTTCTCACACGAAAATGTACTGTAATTTCATCTGCTCTAAAATGATGCTAATAAATTTGAAGACGTTAAACATCTATTCGAATCCATGATTTAGTTGATAGAATGGGCGATGAAATTCTGAATTAAATGATATAGATATCTTGTTCCTTAATTGCTCCTTGTGAGATTTTTTTTGTATAATTATACCTGTAAGTACAGTAGATTTTTGAATTTTTCTATTGAAAAAGAAATGAAAGCTAATTCCGATGAATACTTGGGAAAGAACTCACAACAGTGAAATCTTAAAACCGAACTGAACACCCCTCCCATCCCCCTGGAGGCAGGTATCACAGCCAATTGTGCCTCATATGAAAATCATGTGAAATTTACATGAACTTTACGTGAAAGTTCACATGAAATTTATGTTAAATGAGCACGAACATGAAATTTACATGACATTTTTCACATTAAATTCATGTGAAGATTTTTACATGGATGTTATGTGAATTCCGTTTCCTGTGAAGGTCACTTAGAAAAATTCATGTGAAATTCATGTGAAGGAAATTTATGTGAAATGCATGTGAAATATTTTTCACATGTATCTTATGTGAAATTTATATGGATTTAACATGAACTTTCATGTGAAATTTACATGATGCTCATTTCATATGAATTTCATGTGATGCACAATTGGCTGTGTATGGTAGAGTTGATTTAATATGAGCACAGTAACTGATTTTGAAAATCAATAAATTGGAGCTCTCTGTAGCTTCGATTCGGAATAAGGAGAGTATTTCAAACATTTCAATCTTTAATGGATTTTTTGTTGCAATATTTTCTCATTTTCTAAAAGATTAAATGCAGTTATTGACTACGTCCTTATCTACTTTTGATTTTCCACTTCGGATTCTTTTAATGAAAAATGTTATTTTCGAGTTTATTATTCTGAAAATCATACAATATGAATCAGTAAGTATTATATTTGAATGATGAACAGAGAATATAAACATGCCAGCATAAGGGGAAGATCCCTAAAATGATTGATCTCAGACGAACACACACACAAAAAAGGGGAGCAAATCTTTAGCCCAAGGAATTCAGCCATTCTCATTGTCTACTGACTTTTAGTACAGTAAACATGAAAAATTTCGCGTAGAGGTAATTTTCGATGTTTTCGCGATTGTATAACTATCGCGAAAATAACTCCCGCGTGAAAATTACAACCAATATAAAAGACGAAAGGGATTACTCACGAATTCGCCAAAAATTACCCCATTGTGGTCTGTTGCAATGGTAATTTCCCGAAAATTTCCCCCTGCGAAAATAACAACGTGCACGTTTACAGTATCAATTATAGCGAGCGGAGCTCGCTGCAAAGGCCCGAAGGGCCTTTGCGAGCGAAGCTCGCCCTTATGGTAACGCGTATACACTTACCTTAGTGAGAAAATATGCTAAATCAAAGAATGAGAATGTACTACTAAGCTTTCAAAAACTTTCGTCCCCTCGCAGACAGAGTTACTGCGGAGATGCTGAATATTGCCATTTAATTTTTTTTTCGACTCCGAGTATACGTATATGTTATACTCAATTTTTGTTTACAAGTTAAATTTATTGACATAATTTTTCGTAAAGCAGATTACGAAATAGCATCAACAACTCGGCGTAACCGCGGAATCTTTTTAGGAAAGCCGACATCTTCGTTTGAGTATTTTGTTTACTGTGCTTCTATGACGTCATTGACGTCATCGCGCCAAATTCTTAATGTCACTTTGACGTTGTAAGATTTTCCTTTAATGGACGTATTTTGCTTGACGTAAACGCTTCTAAAAAGGTCAATAAACCGGCCAAAGTATTCCCATGGGCGATTTTGTGATCAATCCGGATGGCTTAACGTTATTAAGTTTCTCAATCCAGAACACTTCTCGGATTTTACGATAATATTTGGAGGCATCCGAACATTTCTCCAAAATTATAATTTTGATGTCCGATATTAAAGTGGTTTTCTTTATTGAAATGTTATGAAACAGGCTTTGGACGATTGTATCTGACATCGGCGAGATGGATTTTTTTCTTTTGGGCGATATGCAATGAGTTATTTATTTTCATTTAACCGTTTTATAACAAAATTAAAATGGCTTGAAATAAAAAAAATCACATGTAGGAAATATAACCAGGTCTGTTTATAAATCCTTGGTCTGACCAGTTCTAGCTGAGCTCTTTAAACTAGATCGTTGATATAAAGTTTTAAAATCATACACCTTTTGTGTTTGCTCGTATTTTTCTGTAAATTTGACTGGAATCCCCCCTCAACCTAATCTAATATTTGCCGGTCAAAGCCAAAACAGGAACGTACAAAGAACCATATTTTAAGCCCCCCCCCCCCTTAAAATGTTCATCTGCTGGTCTAGACCAGTTTTATAAATGCCGCTGTGTTTCCACTCGCCTTATACTGCCTTTTTTTTTTTTTTTTTTTTTTTTTTTTTTGGCAATCACCAAACAGAAAGTTTTGTAAGATAGGATAAACCGTCATAGTCTAAAATTATATTTATTTTCTCTCCGCTCGCACAAAAAGGCTTTGCCTTGATTCATATTAATATTGATCGTGTATAAAAAAGGAACGGGATCTGTTGCATAAATTTTCATAACGCCTACCTTACTTAATTTGGTAAACATAAGAGAGATTAAGATTTATCTCCGCGATTTAATAAAACTCAATTATTCAGAATGTTCGTTTCCTGTTCTGAATAACTTTGTAACGGAATATACATTTTTATATATCTCTCACTTTCTTCAAAGGTTTTGTTCAAGCAAACGACGATCAGAAAAGAGAGCATATCAATTTACTTTTTATGTCACCAATATAACAGGCTTTCACTCTATCCTATTAAAGTAATGCGGTTTGTTTGCCCTGATTCTTAAGACTAAGCATACATTAACAAAGTGATGAGAATGTAAATACAAAGTGTGACACCCGTTCTTCGAACAGGGTTCATTGAGTTCCTACTCGACGTTTTAACTAGGGCTGGGTATGGAAACCAAATCTTCGATACGATACATTACAATACAAAAAGTACCGATATCCAATCTATAGTATCTAATTTCTTTTTTATTCACTGATCATTACCCCCCCCCCCCCCCTAAATTGAATGAAAGAAGATCTGGACGATAAACTCAACAACACTCACAACAAAGCACTCAATTGAGCATCGACGGATCCCCAGCAAGCCAGAGGTGCTTGGCCTGGCCAGCCGCACACGCCGTCAATGTTCATGCACGAAAATTTTAACAATATCCAAAATACACTGTCTGAGGTTATGTCAATATAGAAATGTTAAACGTCTTCAAACTCATCATCATTTAAGGTATTCGATGGGTAATGAGCAGTGATGGGCCACCCATTTATGCATTCCTGAGACCTAAAAGCACAGCATAGTTATAAAGTAAAAATTGATTTAAAAGTTTTGACCGATTTGGATATTGAAAAAATTGGTTACTCTATGAGTTATGGGCCCTTACAGTTTACATTGAACTCTATGCGAAAAGTTTTTATTCCTTAAATTTTTCAACAGAATGACGGGGCGTCAAATATCGATTGGTAAGAAAATTCTTAAAAATATATTTCATCAAATGTTAAACGTCTTCAAATTCAATAGCATCATTTAAGACCTGATAAATTTACAGCATCGACCAGACATCAAATTTCGATGAAAAATCAAAAGCTCACCAATCAGTTTTCCTGCAATTATTTTTTCTTTATTTTTGATCAAGGGGAGATAACTACTCAATACGACAGTCATCCTCAATCTAAAATGCTATATGACCAAAGAGCGTGAAAAATATTATGCCCAAAAATGTATCGAAAAATGAAGCAGGATGGATGAATTATGATGCTACAGGATCCACGTTTAAGAAATTGCAAGAAATTTTGATAACGGAAGTTTTCGAATGCGTTGAAGAAACGATCAACTGAAATTGATCGAACTTGGCTACATGTGCCCTCCAAAAGCAGTGACACTCATAAAGTGGTACAAATGTTAAACGTCTTCAAATTCAATAGCATCATTAAAGAACAGATACATTTGCAGCATGGACCATCATTTAAGAACAGATAAATTTGCAGCATGGACACAGGAAGTGCCATAGCGACAATGTAAGAGAAATATGTTCAAAACGCTTACAGTCAAACTTTTTTACGAGCGTCACACGGCAAAGGGCATAAGTGTGTAACAAATTAGTCAAAGAAGATCCTGACGATAATCTCAATAGCATTCACAACAGAGCACAATATTGAGCATCAACGCACCCCTAGCAAGCCAGAGGTGGGAGCAGGTGCCCGGGAGGAGCAAGCATCCCCCTCATGGCCAGCCGCACCCGCCGATACCCGCCAACACACACAAAGTGGTATGGGTTCCTGGTGGTTAGGTCTATGCTTATAGTTCTTGCGCATTTCTTTTGACATGCCATCATGTCCCCTTTTGGGTCATTTTTATGTTATTTTTCTCCTTATTTTGCATGTAGTCATAGATCGATACTTTTCGGTCGAATTTTTTCCCTTCATACCCTTTACAGGAAATCTCCGAAATGAAAAAAAAAAAAAAACAACAACAAAACGTGAGGGTATTTTGCTTTCCAACGTTTCTGGAATAAAGAACTAAATATTGAGTCGATAATACATTGACGTTTAAATGAATCATGTTGAATGACAAAAATGTAACATACATGCCGACCTTCCAATTAACATTACGTGTAATAGACTTCGAATCATGAAATAATTTGAATAGCCAGCATGAGAGGCAAGCATAATCGATCCAATTAAGAACATACTTGTATCTGCGTTTTACGAACAAAACAACTATGGTTAAACATACATTTTCATGATTATGCTTGGGATTCCACATGAAAATTATGTTTTGTGCTATAAATAACTGTATCTAAATGTATCGGAGCAAAAATATCGATACCTGTATCGATGACCAATGTCGATACGTATCGATATATCGATATGACCCAGCCCTAGTTGTAATACGAACTTCTGTAATAACTATGAGTATAAGACATCCATAACGAACATGTTTTTTTTGTCAATCAACACATGTATCGAAGTTAAATATATTTTCCAACCTATGTTTTAAGAAAACTAGATAAAGATATGATAATCTATTTTATCTGCGTTTTGCAGTACAATGTATGAATGTTAAACGTCTTCGAATTCAATAGCATCTTTGAAGAACAGATAAATTTGCATCATTGACCAGATATGCACGTTTCGTGCACTGAACCATCGTCAGTGATCTTCAATCGAAACAATGTAATATAGCCAAAGAGTGTGAAAGTTGTTATGTCCAAAATAAGCCGAAAGACGTAGCAGGATAGGCAGGATATGATGCTACAGGACCCAAGTTTTAGAAATTTCAAAAACATTTGATAACAGAAAATTTCGGATGCGTTGAAGAAACTATCGAACTTGACTACATGTGCCCTCGTAAAATTCCTGGTCCACCAACAGTGACACTCACCAAGTGGTTCAAATGTTCAATGTCCTCATATTAAACAGCATCATTTAAGAAGAGATAAACTTGTAGCATGGACAAAACATAAACGTTTCGGGTACTTAACCCTCGTCAGTAATGTCAAATATTATTAAACTTGCTTCTGCATTTTTATTACTTCATTCGTGGACCAGTTATGAAAATAATAAACCAATATAAAGCCAATATAAAGCAAGCATCTTTGATGCACTTAGATAGATTAGCGGAGGCAACAAGTTAAACTCTGCGATTCCAGACGAAATAATACATCTCTGCCCACGTTCTTATAAAAGAAGCTAACGAATTGAAGATTTTCGCTGGAGTGCCCGTTAATTTGTTATAAATTCCTAGCATTAAGGTTAAAGATTGATAACTGATAAAGACTATGCGATAAGCATCATTATACTGACAGTGAAAAGAAGGAAATATTGTGGAGGTAAGAAATGTACCGGTACTCATCTTTGGGATCAGGTAGAATGGATTTCTAAACTTTTGATAGGGTAACTTAAAATGAAGGTTTTTTGTTTTCTTTACTGTCCCTTGTAAGTATCCTTTGTATGTTAAATGTAAGTACCTTAGCGTTATTAAAATCAGTTCGTAAAGGTTATTCAGAATATGTACATAAGCTTCTCCCATCGGCTTAAGAGTCTTGAAGACGAGACAATTGAAGTCATATTGTATCAATACATTTTCGTCTGAAAGTCTATGTACTCTAATTCCGACATGGGCGGATCCAGGAATTTTTTCAGGGGGGTCCTAATTTCCGAATTTTTTTTGAAGAGCAAAAAAAAAAAAAAGCAAACGCAAGAAAATATAGTTTATGTCAGCTCTGTTTCTAATTATTAATAAAACAGGTAGCTGGAGACTAATGACGAGCAAAAAGATTAAAATCTTGAATTTTCACATCATAGTACTTGATTATTGATTGTTAGTTCTAATATGTAAATACAACAAATGGCAAGCGACAGCGAGCCTGCGAAATTTTTTCCGAGAATTGGAATAAAATACACCATTCGTGTCTTTTTCAGTTTTCTTAGTGCCCTTGTTTATTGGCATAGGTGTAATGTATATGTATTGTATATAGGAAAGCGCGTCATCATTTGAAAATAACGTACATGTATGTAATAAATTCTGGCGAGCGGTAGCGAGCCAGAGAACATTTTTGAAATGCTGACGTCAAAATCTTATGAAAATGAAAGATTTCTAATACGAATTCATGATATATTTTTCAAATATAATATGACAAGAAAAGGGGAATTGGGACTTAATCTTATGAAATATGAATATGAATATGAACCCCCCCCCCTCTAGATCCGCGCTTGTCCGATGAAATTATAATTTTGAATATTTGGGCCAGACCTGACATAGTGAAATCTCGAACGCACTGATCACTTCCAGTCATCTAGAGCTGATCGAATATGCAGTCTTAAAAAGTTATGTATAAACATGCCGGGAGATGGGGTAGCTCCCTAACATGACGACATTGCAGTGATCACAGAAATGAGAAAAGGGGAGCAAACGGACCAAAAAATACCGGTAAGATGTTCACTTGGTCTTATGAATTGTGGATATCATTGTAAATGAATTAAATAACTATAATTTTGACCACAGTAACGATTTAGCATGTCCCTCCAACAATGTTTTGGGCCAAATAAGGGGGGGGGGGTTGTAGAATAAAACCATGTTTAATCGATAAATTGAAAAAAACAACCTAAAATACATGATCAAAATAGACAGCTGTATATGCTTTGATAGAATTTTGGTATTGCCAAGAATTATGAAACATAGATCAAATTGATAACTTTTGAAGTTATCTTACTTTAATCTGCTAAAATAAATTTAAGCAGCTTAAAATTTCTACAACGAATTTTTACAATTTCTACAACGAATTTTTACAATTTCTACGACAAATTTTTACAATTTCTACGACGAATTTTACAATTTCTTTAACGAATTTTTACAATTTCTACGACAAATTTTTACAATTTCTACGACGAATTTTACAATTTCTTTAACGAATTTTACAATTTCTTTAACGAATTTTTACAATTTCTACATTTCTAAAACGGGTTTCGCAACCGTTCCGATGGGAATGTTCACGATCTGGCCTTGACGTCTCGACTTAATAACTGTTAGGTACTACTTTGATGTTTACATGATATCTGTGGTTTATTCATTTTGCATAAACCGTTTTAATACGATCTTTTTGCTTGTGATTTTTTTTACAATACATCGACAATAAAATTAGGAATTCTACATCGCCGCCATTTTGAACTGACAATTAATTCGTGATTTATAGCTGGATAAAAACTTTTTATGGATACATTCAGGTTTCATGATTTGACAAACATTATCCGGGATTTATATTACCCAAGCCGAATGTTACATTTATATTTTTTATCAACAGTTTGAAGGAAGTTAGTCATTGATACACATGTAGTTTGTGGGTTTCCTCCGGGGAGAAATACTCATTCAAAAATAGATCCGTGTTTATCGACGTTCAGTTCGTTTCGTTAAATACACATGTAAGGCAATGTGTTGTGTAAATGAGACATTTGTGTATAGTGGAAATAATTTATTCTGTTCATAAAAAACGCGGCTTTCCCTTTTGGTTTTAAAGGTGAGATAGAGAAGATTCTGACGACAATCTCAACAACACTCACAACAGAGCACCAAATTGAGCATTGACGGATCCATAGCAAGCAAGATGTGGGACCATGTGCCCGGGGGGAGTAAGGATCCCCTGTTTGGCTAGCTGCAGGACGGATTTCTACATGGATTTTCCGATCGCCATCCCTTCCTTGCATGCAAGCAGGAGATGCTTACTCTTCCAAGGCATCTAGTCTCACTCCCATATCGGGAATTCGCTTCTTTTCATATGGTGGAGGTTTTTGTTTGTTTGCTTTGGTTCCTGTTTTATCCTGATCCGCTTCGTACTTGGTTATACTTCTATCTTTCGACGCAAACGGCCATTTGAACACCTCACTGTATGACAAACATGACGATTTCAGCTTCCAGATAACTTACTTCCCTTTCATGAGTAGCAACATTCCCTCTTCTCCTGCTTATGGCGTTTTTGTTTCTCGGCTGATACGGTACGCCAGGGCATGTTCCAAATATGAAGATTTCATTTTTAGAGCCAGACGGCTTGCAAGTAAGCTACTTGTTCAGGGTTATATCAAACAACGGCTGAAATCATCATTGCGGCAGTTCTTCGGTCGCTACGGGGATATTATAAAAGCATATCAGATCCCCCTTTCAAGAATGATCAGTGACATTCTACATTGTGATTGAATGGCTGTCGTCATCACCAAACAAGACATACTTACCTGATCTGTACATCAAAATGTACATCGAGACAATCACCGAATTTGACAGGTTTTCATGGAGCTGTTGCGACGGGTGTTGCATGCAATCAGGAGACGCTGACTCTCCCCGGGCACCTGGTCTCACTTCGGAATGTTGTTCATTCCGGGGTTCGCAACCGTTTCGATGGGAATTCTCACGATTTTGCTTTGCCTTCTCGACTTTGAGACTGAATAACGGTTAGGTTCTTCTTTGATGTTTATTTGTATGCCTTCGGTTTCTGATTTTCTGAATTATCGATTTTGTGCTGTATACAGGGATATGGTCATTATCTCTATTTGTCATTTCGAACACTTCAATTTTGAGTAGATATTCTGTTACATGTACCACGAGATCTCACCAAGCTGTTTTCGTCCTTTACGAGCTCTCTAATCACAGTGTATTTTACTGAACTTCTCGATATGTCCAAACACAAAACTGACCTCTTTATTAGAAACGTTCCAAACACTGAATACTAAAAATGACGTAGATGTGGTTTTAATATATGCAGACTCTTCAAGCGTAAAAAGTGGTTCACATGTTCATCATAGTCTTCAATCATTGAATAAAACTCAAATACTAAACCTTTATTCAGATTCGAAAAATCATTGTCAATGGGCATACGCATTCTTAAATAAAGCATGTGCTTGTGAAACACGAATGCCCCCCGGTTGCATCTTTTACCGGTCGAAAGTTTATCCCAATGTTAAAATTTTTGAAAAGTACGTCAACGTTCAAGGTAAAAGTCAGGAGGTCAAAAATTTTGGTATGCATGGAAAGGTCTTGTCACAAGGAATACACATGTGAAATACGAAAGCCCTATCACTCACCGTTCAAAAGTTATGCCGAATATTATTTTGAAAAGTAGGTCAAACTTCAAGGTCAAGGTCAGGAGGTCAAAAATTTTGGTATGCATGGAAAGGTCTTGTAACAAAAAATATGAAAGCCCTATCACTTAACGTTCAAAAGTATGCCCAATGTAAAAGTTTTTGAAAAGTAGGTCAAAGTTCAAGGTCAAGGCCAGGATGTAAAAAATGTTGGTATGCATTAAAAGGTCTTATCACAAGGAATACACGTGTGAAATATGAAAGCCCTATCACTTACCGGTCAAAAGTTATGCCCAATGTTAAAGGATTTCCAAGGACAAACAGACGGACAGGCCAAAAAATATATGCCCCCGAATCCATGATTCCAGGGCATAATAAAAATACAAAACTAAAGATGAAGATAAAATCACCGATAATAAAAAGATACTCTCATGAGAAAAAGATGACAAAACAAATTATAACCGAAAACTGCAATAGGTGGCGCCAACTTAAGTCGGTTCATGGTGGTCTTTATTGAGTTTTCTTGCTGGACTCGAATATTTAAGAGACCACGCTGAAATTATTTAAGTTTGACATTACTTTCATACTCATTGATTAGATTGAGAATCTCTGACGAGGGTTAAGTACCCGAGACGTGCATGTCTGGTTCATGCTGCAAATTGATCTGTTCTTAAATGCTGTTATTGAATTTAAAGACGTTTAACGTTTTAACCACTCGGTTAGTGTCACTGCTGGTGGACCAGGGGTCCCCGAGGTCATATGTAGAGAAGTCCGATCAACTTAGGTTGATCGTTTCTTCAAACGCATTCGAAAGCTTCCCTTCACAATATCATCTCGGAATTTCTGAAAAACAGTTCCTGTAGCATCATATCCTCCCATTCTGCTACGTCATTCAGTATTTTTGAACATAACTTTCAATCTTTGGTCATACTTCATTGTTTGGATTGATGATCACTGACGAGGGTGAATTACCCGAAACGTCCATGTCTCGACCATGCTGCAAATTTATCTATTCTTAAATGGTGCTATGAATTTGAAAAAAAAGAACTTTTAACATGTTTAAGTGAATATCATACAAATCAATTTGAAGAATTTGACAATATCCCTATCAATGCAAGTTATTTCAATTAAGATACCACTTTTAAAAATCAAATTTCATTTCTATATTCTACTTTTAAAAATTGACAGTACGCTTTAAAATGAATTCTGTGCTTTTTCTTCGTCGACGGCGTTAAGGTAGATTATTGTGTCTGCAGCAGTTTGAGAATATTGTTCTAGTCCCGTTATAGTCTAATACACCTTTACAGATTAACAGTGTTAAATGGTTTTTTTTATGTTCGGAACTTTCAAGTTACATTCATCAGAGTGATATTTGCTAATGACTGATTTGAGAAAATTCTCTACATTGTCAGTAAATAAATGAATGATTTATTGGGTTTATTAGTTTGTTCGAATAATAAACAATTCAGAAACTTATTTAAAAGGATAAAACTTTGCAACCCAATTTGATTGTAATTATTTCAGACAAATAATTTTCATCGTGTTCATGCGCCCGTTTATTTCTATACAATTTCATTCCTCGAGGTTAACACCGAAAAATTGATGAAGTCCTGCGAGTTCAAATTTTTGTTCAAGAAATCATAAAGTTTATGTTTACATCTTTTCATGATAGATTTATATTTAGGACATATTTTCACAGATTTTGGCCATTGTTTAGATTGAGGAACGTGCATGTCTTGTCCATGCTGTAAATTTATCTGCTTTAAAATGAATTTGAAGACGTTAAACATTCGTAGCAAGTGCAAAGCGCCACTTCGGTATCACTTTATCCGTCCGTCTGTCACGCCAAGCTTTTTTTCCCCAGCGTGTTCTTCGACATGTACATTTCGTAAATTTAGAATCTCAAATGAAATTTCATTCCTTACGTTGCATTATGAAATGAGTTGTGCGTTTTATATCCTCCAGCTTCGTCGTTTCATAAAACAATGTGCACCGTATGGAATGAAAATTCATTTGAGATTCTTTTAATCACATGAACTAACACGGATACAAAAAGAGACGTCTGCTCACTTAGATAACATCATTAAAAAAAAGAAATTAGCAAACTACATGTACTTGAAATAGACTTGTTTTTGCACTATGACGTATCTAGTTCGCCTTATACAAGAAGGATTATCCTTATATTGTAAGAAAGCAACCATTTGATTTTAAGGGGGGGGACTTCTGTTTGCCGGAATTTTTCTTTCAGCAAATTGTACGATTTTAAGAGCCGGATTTATTTTCGCTTGATTCTCTTAATTCAATTTCTCCGGGCCGGATTATTAATATATTTTCTTTTTTAAATTTTCCAATGATGAAAATTACTCTAAAGTTTGAATCATTCAGCGTGGTATGTCGACCATATGATGTATTAAATATCAAACACGGAGTAAGATCAGATACCAAGGATGAGTATAACTATTAAGGCATCTTTTGCTAGCGGATCACTTCTTTTGAATTTCTGGAATGGCATATGAAACAAATAATCTTTTCACTAAAATGATACTCAACATCATTTATCCGTTAAAACAGTAGTCGCTAACCTCAAAGGCTGCCAGGTGTGACATACGTCACTCTAACGTTACATTAACTAAGGCGACTCGAGATTTAGCACCGCTGCAGACACAATAGTCTACCTGTGACGCCAGGTGCCTGAAACGCCTTCGACGAAGAAATTGCAGAGAATTGATTAAGGTGTAATAAGTTAATATGTGTGCAGCTTCATCACTTTTGTTGTATGAAAGGTAAGAAACTATCAATTATTCAAAACATTTAATCATAAGATTTCAATTGCGAATTTAAAATTGATACTGATAGATTTGAAATGATAGAATTGGCATATTCTGTCCAGAGAAGAAGTTTGTCTACCATAGGATCGGCAGCAGGGTTGTACACTTTGTTTTTCTTTATTTGTCATACTGATACTTAGTTCCAGTGTGTACTTGTTAAAATGATTTTTGGACTAAGAGTTTAAAGTGTTTTTTCAATTTAAGGTATTTCGGACTTCGCAATCCGGACTTCGCACTTTATGGGTCATTTGAAAGAAATCAGGTGCGATTAGAAAAGTAAAATCTACACACAAGATAAGCGAAATGACACTGGAGTGCTTTAGATATGTTGAATATGCATTTTAACAAATGTAAGAAATAAATCTTCACACAAAGCATTTGAAGTTCATTAGAATAAAATCAACATTTTAGTTTAGTGACACAGGTCCCTTCGAAGTAGCGAAGTCGAAAGTTCATAGTCCGCAAACATGAAAGAGGCCCATTACTTACTTGCTAACACTGGGGACATGGAGAAGCTTTTCTTCTAGAACAAATGAATTCAACAATATTTTTGAAAATTTGCCTTGTCGAAAATGCCTTTTTATCTTAAATTGTCATCAAATATAGGAGTTTAAAGTCATTTGCACCACTCTTCAAATACTTTTTGGCGGCATTTTTCATTTCCTCTGAATACATTCTATACAAAATATAAATAAGAGATTAAACATGCAGATGCCACACTTAGTTGATATTTTCAACTTTAATCATTTTGGCTTAGGGTTCATGTACCTTGGATGAGGATTTGTTGACCGACACATGCATGTCTGGTGCAACGAATTTAGGCTTTCTGTCTAGATGACTGCCCTCTGGCAGCAAAAGTGGACATGTACTCTTTTTTTCTTCAGATAATGTCCTTTCAGCATGAAGCGAAGCTGACTCAAATTAAGAAACAAAGTGAAGGACATTATTGGAATGGTAAATCATTTACAACAGAACAGGCAATCGTTCGTGCCTTCAACCATAAAAGAAAAACATTTACTCCGAGAAGATATCTCAGTTTTTTTCCTGATTCATTTTTCCCATGTCATCCTATTTTTCTTGATGCCAAACAGACAGGACAGGAATAGATATGATTACTGATCGTAAGTCCAGGGGAATACACGTAAACCTGTTCGTAAAGGCTTGTGACCTTGTAAATGATAGGTATAAGGTCCAACGTCAATATTGAGAAATGTTTTATTTTTAAAATGTCAGTGCACTATATGCGCATTTCAACAAGTTATGTATCATTATTGATGCTGGATGCCGAAACAGATTCGAAATCCGTTCATGAGAAAATAAGTTAATGATATTAATTTTGATCACAGTTTCACGGGTTTTTCTACAAATAAATCATGCAATGGCGATCCCTACAGATAAAGAGGAAGTTGAAAATAAAACTACTCTCAAATTCATTTAAAGCCTTGACTTCGATTGAGATATGGTAATTATTCACATATCCCTTTCTGTATTATTAGTATACCCGTTACCCGGATCTACGGTTTGACTGCACACAGCCCTTCATGCATAAAACATCAAGAGTGTTCGACTCTCTCATCGATATTTTTAGGTCAACATTACCAATTTGAATGTTGTTACAAATGTATATCATAATCATACAAACATTTGAAGAAAATTTATAAATAATGAATTTTATTAGATGATGAAAATTCCAAATTTGCAATTTTGTATTATTTATTCAATAATTTTGAAGATGGTGTTTTTTTCTGAATCAAGTCCAAACGTGCCAATGAATAATGAATGAATACAACATACGGAAAGTAAACAAAGCAGTATGTACAGGTGCATCTTCGCGAGCCAATGGTATAGATCCGCTGTGCTTCTCAAATACTCAAGTATTTGAGGAGCAAGGCGGATCTATACCATGGTACAGGTGTAAGAGTGGATGGGTTGGTATATGTACTTGTATATATGTCATGCGTGACGAGTACAAAATCGTAAATGTTTCAACTCTTTGTCCAAATAAATGTTTATGTGTGACTTAAAAATCTCAACAAACCGATCCGAAAGAATCACTTTACTCTAACCTTCATTTAGATATTAAATTCTATATGCTCGTACCCGCACGAATACTAAATATTGTATATTCTTGGATTCGCAAATGTTCAATAGGAAATTCTAACGATTTTGCATTACCTTCTCGACTTTGAGACTGAATAGCTGATGGATACTTCTTCGATGTTTATTGACCTGTCTGATTTGATTGTTGGACTATTCGGTTTACGTAGTTGTATTGTTCCATCTCGCTGTCCTTATTGTCGTCTGAAGTTCGTCGGTGTTTTTGTGTTCATTCTGGTTTGTTCCACTTCGACTAGTTAGGGTAGTCTTGCTAGGAGTTATATTCCATAGCTTCCTCTGATGGAGTTTGAATATTCAAGAGGTCAGGCTGAACTAAGAACAGTTTGAAAAAATAGTGATTAATGTTGACTTCTTTTTATTCAAGAGTTTCAGAAAATGTCGATTCAGCCTGAGCCGAAATTGACATAAACTTAGAATTAAATAAAAGGACATGATGAGAATGATAAATCATATACAACAGATCAGGCAATCGTTCGTGACTTCAACCATTAGAAGAAAGACACTTTCTCCGTAAGATATCTCACGTGTTTCTTCCTGATTCATTTTTCCCCTGTCACCTATTTTTCCTAAGGTATTAGTGGCATAATAACAATATCATGGAAAAGCTATAAAATTATGTACTTCCAGAACTTACATATTTTTTTAGATATTTAGTCATATTATTTATTGTTCATGTCACATGTAACAATTGATTACATTCATACGAAAAGCGTGCTTACAGTGGTTACGTAAATTTTATATTTCAAATACATGAGTCATTTGGGAATTTCCCATGCAAGTATAAATCTTTTATTTCCAGGCATTTCACAAGGGAAAAATGAAACATATCCTTCGAGCAAAATGAGTTCAATTATACTGTATAGACCTGTTACTTGTTCAATGAAATAATATTGATTTCAAACTGAAAAATTGATTAGCTTCGTACTCGGAAATACCTTTGTCTTTCAACACAAACGATAATTTGAACACCTGAGTGACAAGCGTGAAAATTTCACCTTCCACATCCTAACTTCCCTTTCATGAGTAGCAACATTCTGTCTTCTTCCTGCTTATGAAGTTTTTGTTTCTCAGCTTATTCGGTATGCAAGGGGCATGTTTCAAATATGATAATTTCATCGTTTGAGCTCAACGGCTTGCAAGTAAATGTAAGCTTCCCGATCAAGAATATTCCATACAACGGCTGAAATCATCATAGGAAGTTCTTCGATCGCTACGGGGATCTTATTAAAAGCATATGAGATATCTATTATCCAGACTAATCAGTGACATTCTGGATAGCGGTTGAATGGCTGTCAACATCACCAAACAAGAAATCTTTCCCTGATATGTACATCAATATGTACATCGAGAAAATCACCGATCTGACAAGTTTTCATGGAACTGTTGCGAAGGTTTATGCATACAAACAGGAGACGCTGACTCTCCCGTGCACCTAATCCCACCTAATCCCACTTATTGTGTATTCCGGTGTTCAGAATTGTTGATGGAGACTGATAATATTGACAGCCATTCAGTCGCTATCCAAAATATCAAAGAGGGGTCTCATATGCTTTAATAAGATACCAGTAGCAAAAGAAGAACTTCATCAATGATGATTTTTAGCCCGTTATATAAGATAACCCTGGACGAGTAGTTTACTTGTAAGCCGTCTTTCTCTAATGATGAAATTGTCATACTTGGAAAATGCACTGGTTTACCGAATTAGCTGAGAAGCAAATACGCCACAAGCAGGAGAAGACGGAATGTTGCTACTCCTGAAAGGGAAGTTGGTTATGTCGAAGGTGAAATTATCACGCTTGTCATATAGTGAGGTGTTCAAATGGCCGTTTGCCTCGAGAGAAAGAAGTGCATGTATAACCAAAAATATTGTCAATCAAAAACCCAAGCATCCGGATGATATTCTTTTGAATATACTTTTTGTTTGAATTATGAATCTGAAGACGTGTAATATTAGAGTGACAAATATACTTCACGAAATAAGTATCCTCCCGCCATATGATAAGGTATGTGTATCTAACAGTGAAGAGTTTGTTTTACACCATAATTGTGCGTTCTTCAACATGTTCAAGACAGACCTCTGGGAACTCGGAATAGTGGGAGGGTTGTGCGCACATAATCCAGCATAACCGCACCGTCTGCTACTGGCCTAAGTCGGCACCGGTTGCCCATTGGTCTCGTTGATTTATGTGTGGTCTTTTATGTTTAATGTTTCTATGGTGTGATTTGGTGTTGCTTGTCCCTTTTGCGCCTCTTTCAATGGGTGTCTGTTCTGTGATTTTTTTTTTTGCATTGTTTTTTTTTTTGGGGTTTGCTGTGGGTGCTGCAACCTAATGTTTTTGGAGATCCCCTCCTTTCTCCTAATCCTAGTATTTGACAAAAAGGGTTTGCGAATGATATTGGCAAGTCTGTTTCGAGCTTTTGATGTGGGAATGGTAGTGAGAGCGTGGAGGTTTTTAAATTTCCCTTAGAAGTTCCCTTGAATTCTTAAGGATCAACGTCTGATTCATTCCATTTCTGGAATATGTTGTCTCACATTATTTTGAAGGCCTTGCTTCATGCAAGTTGATAGATTCGTAATCAAGATGAATAGAGTTTCTTGTGGAGCACCTGGACGATCAAGAAATGAACTTGCCAATCGATGAATTTAGAAAATACTGAATTAGTAAAATATTTGACACAAATCTAACCGCTTACATACTTTATAGTATGCATCTTACAATATTTTGAAACGCTCTATAGAAATCACATCCATAATTAAACACATCATGAATCCACATTCATGCAGTTGAATCTATTTTTCACCAGAAATGGAATTATATTTCATAGATGAAGTGAATTATGTATTTTTCTCTAGTGGTTCGAATAGAATTGACATTTGTATATTTAATGTCATAATTGGAGTCAATTCAAAATAACTGAATTAAACAATGCATGCTTCATCCACTAAGATGAGTAACCCCAGGCAAAAAAAAAACAGCAAAACAAAAAAAACAACAACAACAAAAAACAAAACAAAACAAAAACGAAACAACGCTTTGAGAATCTTTCAACTGAATCACTCCTTTCAGATTCGTTCTAAAAAGTTACGTTTTCCGAACAATAGCTCAAATCTCTACGCTCGCTCTATGAATGGAAACTGATACATTCCGCTTCATGAAACGAACCATTTCACTGATTGGCTCGTTCAATTATCTCGAATAAAGTACTTGCAATACGGAGAGTTATAACCAACAAATGACATTTAATGAAGTATTAGGTAATTACACCTTTACAATAATGCATGATACTCATTTCTGAAATGAATGAAATTGTGCAGACATGACGATTTATTCTCGTTTGTAAACAGGTCATTATACAGAGGTTGTGGGATTGTCATATAAATGGATCCTTTATCGATTTATATGTAATGATGGGGAGGATACCTCACTTTCAATATTTTCGTAAATTTATTTTCAGTTTCCTATCATGTGTTTAGTGGTTCAAGATATATGTTCGGTATCTCTTATCTTGGTTCACAAAGGATTTCATCGCATTTCGTTAGACGCTTCATTGCAAATTACTCTTAGATTCAGGGGGTCCCCCAGTTCGACAGATTTCCTTCCGATACCTCATCATGACGTCTTGTCATTGTGGTTTAATGTCACAAAACCGTTACAATAATGATACTACTTTCTGAAATGAATTTAATTGCGCAGACATGATGATTTATTCTCGTTTCTAAACAGGTTTTTATAAAGAGGTTGTGGGATTGACATATAAATGGATCCTTTATCGATTTATATGTTTCGATGAGGAGGATACCTCACTTTTAATATTTTCGAAAATTTATTTGCAGTTTTCTGTCATGTGTTCAGATATTTCAGTATATATGTTTCCGCAACGGCAGAAATCATCATTGAGGAAGTTCTTTGCTCGCTACGGGGATATTATAGAAGGATGTTAAACTCTTTAAATTCAATAGCATAATTTAAAACCTGATAAATTTACAGCATGGACCAGACATGCACGTTTCGGGTACTAAACCCTCGTCAGTGATCCTCAGTCTAAATAATGTAATATGGCCAAAAAGTATGAAAATTATTATGTCCAAAAATGTACCAAAAGATGTAGCAGAATGGGTGGGATATGATGCTAAAGGACCCACGTTTTAATTGTCAGATCCCCTTTCCAGAATGATCAGTGACATTCTTGATTGTGATTGAATGGCTGTCATCATCACCAAACAAGACATATTTACCTGATATGTACATCAATATATACATCGAGACAATCACCGAACTTGAAAAGTTTTCGGGGAGCTGTTGCAGGCAAACAGGAGACACTGACCCTCCCCGGGCACCTGGTCTGGTTGTTCATTCCGAGGTTTGCAACTGTTCCAATGGATATTCTAATGATTTTGCCTTGCCTTCACGACTTAAAGATCGAATAATTTATAGGTACTTTTTATGTGTATTTTGTATCTCAATCTCTGTATTTCCTTTTCTTGTACATATTCCGCTGTGATGACTGTAGATTCGTCATGTTGGGGATCTCTGCCTTATCTTTCTAGAATTGAAAATCTTTTCTGTTTGCTTATATCTTATCAATTGATGATACTTTAATCTTACTATCAATAACATCATGTGTTGGAGCTACTCACTATTCATCCATTATTAAGTTAGATGATTTTCACATTTTTTTTTCAAATTGAACATGCACTTTACAGATAGTTCAAATTTATTTGAAGCAACCGATATAAACTGAAGAACCAACTTTGAAATATCATTGAGGATTACAAATGATAATCGATCCTTAAGGAAAGTTTTAAGTATTCTAAGTAAATTTTCTTTCAATAAAAATGTAACCTTATCAATTAAATATGAATCGTGAAATGAATTATTCTAGATTCTCATTCCAGATTTTTATTAAAAACGACGATCCTGCAAAACGAGTGACGTTATTTTAGAAACAAAGATTGAGGTCACGATTGAAATAAATCATATACAACAGACCCGGCAACCGTTCGTGCCTTAAACCATCATAAGAATGTCATTCATGCCGCGAAGACTTCTCACTTTTTTTTCTTAATCATTCGATTCATTTTTCCCATGCGACATTTTTTGTTATATTATAGTTACCAAGGAGGAAATAAATGAAGGGTTTTCCTGACCGTAAACCCTATGGAATAAACCGTTGAAAAATTGTGTGCCACGGTAAATGCGAATGATAACATTTATGAGGACTTTGATCAACCTGTATATCTCACGTGATATGCAACACGCACCTTCGTTCGCCGACTATGATCAATATGCGAAACAAATGTAACAGTTTCCTTTGAAATAAACAACGACGTCACGTATTACCATCTGCACATAGTGATGCCACGAAATACGTCGTGGTAGAATAATATTTGCGACAATAGAATTATATAAGTCTTGCTTACAAATCATTTTAAAGAGACAAACATCACGGTCACGTATCACGTTGTACGTAAATTGTATATTCCACAGGAATCAATTTTGATTAAACCAGGTGAATATATTTCAGTTCTATCGTATGACCATCATTATCAATTAAACGATGATAATATATTAAACATATCATATGCGTATGATGTGATATGTGACCGTGAACATGTTGCCACCTAATGATAATTTCTATTAAACAGGACAGTGCAATTTGCTCATAATATAAAATGTAAGAATTATGTCCATATAAGTTACATTGCTCTATCTAAAGCAGGTGTTTCTTGCACGATAAGGGTACTCTTGTTTTCCAAACGCTGCATGACAGGTAGAAATAGAATTGAAAGTTAATCTTCAAAAAGTTTGAAAAGGATGTCAGTTTACTACAAAAAAAAAAGAACGGTTAGGCGATAGGTATCAAGAGGACTTAAAATGCTTTTCATTCACTACTTTTGTCATTATCATATGACATATTGGCAAACATCTCTAAAACAAACCAACTTATATCCCACCGATCCTGCTTCGTCTTTGGTACATTTTGGACATAATAACTTTCACACTCTTTGTTCATATGTGTATTAAATTGTTTAGATTGAGGATCACTGACGAGGGTTAAGTCCCCAAAACGTGCATGTCTGGTCCATGCTATAGATGTATCTGTTCTGAAATGATGCTATTGAATTTGAAGACGTTTAGCATTCTACAATGGGAAACGGAACAGCGATTTCTTGTAACAATCCATCAGCAAGAGAATTAAGAGTAATTACTCAATCTGTAATAAAGGACAAATATGGAAAAAAGCCACATCACTATCAAGTTGTACAAAGTCGTTAATCGAAAAATCATCTAACCAAAGCATACAAAACCAGGATAAAACCAGACCTAAGGCAAATGAACAGAAATGAAAAAAAAATCTACCACATGAAGAGAAGTGAACTCCTTGCGAAGGATTGAGATCAAGTGCCCAAAAAGAGCGAGCATCTCCTGCTTGCATGCAATACCAGTCACTTCGATTCGGTAGTAAGGTCACAATTGGTAACCCCCACAAAGCAAGACAATCGTATAAATTGGCATCATAAAAAGGTCTACGTCAGAATATCATTGATGACTCTGGGCAAGGGGACGTCATAATGTGATATCATTCCCCCATATCGATCAAAGAACTTCCTCAGTGACGATGTCAGTTGGTCACAAATGTATCCTTGACTGGGAAACTTAATGAAAGCTGTCTACGTCTTAGAACAAAATATGAGTACATGGAGCTTGCTCGAGCATAAAGTATTGAGAAATGAAAACGTCATATGCTGGTGACGACGGGATGTTGCTACTCAGAAAAAGAAAAATTGGGTAATATTGAAATTGAAGTCGTCACGTTTGTCATAGAGTGAGGTGTTCATATTACCATGGGCGTTCAAAGACACCATGATATCCAAATAGGACGCTGCGTTAACGGTATTTGTCGTTTCTTTAATGAGCTAAAAAAGATTCCTGAATGACAATCTCAACAGCACTCACAAAAGAGCACCAAATTGAGCATCGACGGACCCCTAGCAAGCTAGAAGTGGGACCATCTTCAAGTTCAACGGGATGGATTTGCAAATTTTGGATTATTAGTAGACAGTAGATCATCAATGTATCTGTACGTGAAGTTGAAAATAATAGTCTGCAGAACGTTTAAGTTTATCGTATTCTTTCTCAGTTGAAATATTTCCTATGTTTCTTGATCTTACCGGTATCTTAGTCTATAATGTAATAGCAGATTCAACTTGTAGTTTTTATGTTTGGCAGGCTTTTGGATAGATGAAATTAAATTTTGCATGACGTTATTTAATGTGCCGACTACAAAACATTTCGTAATTCAACTGGACTCTGTCCAGAGATATTTCTGGAGATTAGCTGTCTCTCTCCATGATTCTATGGCGTTGTGTTATTTCTCCGGTTATTGATCCGTTTTTTTCTCGTGAGTAAATTCTGTTCTATATTTTTTGAGGAATGAATTTAATTTTTAGATTCTGATTTTTGGGTTTAACTCTCATTCATTAATTTCAACTTAGTCCGCACAGAGATATTACATTGTATAATATTTAAATTTTATCGCCCAGAAACATTCCGCAGTGGCAGACTAATGTGACAATGGAAATCAAAACCATTGAATTTGCACAATACAAAATTAGACAGGTATGAATATATATAAATTCAATTTCAAAGAGGTTTCAACATCTGTTCGGTTTGAAGTATACCAGAGAAGAAATACAGTTAAACCTGTCTTAAAGTGACACTTTTTTAGCGACTTCCTGCTTTATGTAACCTTTTTCTATTCCTCCCGAGCAATTTTCCTATCAAATTAACCTGTATATAGCGACAACCTGTCTAACGCGACAACGCCGTGATTTTTCTGTCTTGTCCTAAATTCCAACCTGTATATTACGACTTTTAGCGTTGCAAAGGACCCAAGCTACATAATATTTTACATTAAAACTCTTCATTGGTGTCTTTCATAATTAAATCTTCCGTAATAAATAAAATCTTATGTGATTTCAAATGTGCAATAGGATTAATTAATAAATACACGAATTGATACATGCAGTGATTCGTGTAATAGTATTGCTCTTATACTACAAAAATTTTGTTGGTCAAAGTCGGATAAGCTTGAACCTGTATTCAGTGATCACCTGTCTTATGTGACCTATTTTCTGTTGGCCCTTGCAAAGTCACATAAGACAGGTTTCACTGTATCAGTCATAGTTCAGGAGTCATTATTTTTCAGTACATTATTTTGTAAGTATTACCAAAGCATCGCGAGTCCCCGAACGAAGGCAGGACTAGGCCCCCGGGACTAGTGAACACCCCCTGACTGCATGAAACACCCACCGCGAATGTTAAATAGAACTGTTTCAAATCCGGTAATGTCCAACTAGGTAAGAAACGGCCAATTGGAAACTCTAGAATGTCCTTAATCGTCCTTGATAGGAAAATGTGGAAATTTACAATAAATTCTTAGTAGCTATCATAGACCTTCCTCAGTGACATCTTAAGCTGTTCCCCTAAATAATATTGAGCAACCAGCTAACTGGAGAGCCTGTTTGCCATCAACATGAAGTTGGCGTACTTAGAACATGTTCTTGCATAGCGTAATTAGTTGTGAATCGAACACACCGTAGAAGGACCGTTGCACAGTGGAAGTTTGTGATGGTGAAATTAAAATCGTCACTTTTTTCATGAAGAGAGGAGTTTCAATGACCGTTGTCACTGATTGATAGTGGTATATCTAAGTAGGAGGCCAATGTGCTGCTCTCAGTTGTTTCTCTGAGTTCCAGCCCACTGGGATGCCAAGGTTATCCTGAATGGTTAGAATACTGATGGAGAGTACGTCACCGTTGTATCTGTAAGTCCAAATGAACTGCAATGTTAGTTTCTTTTCGCTGTTTCAAAGGTTTCGGGATTCCCTTTACATCTGTTCTAGTCTTATCCTCTGAAGAGATATGACATTTGTGTGTTACGGTTATCGTCGTGTATTTCCGTTTATTTTGATTTCTGAGCTTTGAAGCACAAAATACAAAGTTTCAGAAGAGGTTAGTTGAGCAATTTAGGCCCTCATTTTATCTTTGATTTTGGATTTCAATGATTTAAAGCAGATATATATGTTTGATTAGTTTGATCCATGAGTAAGACAATTTATTTGTATTGTGCGCACTTTTTGATGACGGATAATTCCATAGTGGAATCTTCGTTAAAAGAAACTGCTGCCTATTTCTTTTAATACGTTTGATGGAATTTATCAGATATACTGAATAATAGATAAAGGGATGGTAAGGAATGCGTAATGATCTCTAAGACTTTGGATCGGAAAAGGTTACATCTCTACATATGCTGATTTAAAGGTAAGAAATAATTAACGATTTGAAGGCCAATTACGGAGAAAATGAGTCCTGATGTATATTTAAACGAAAAGAGTATACATGTATCTACAGATTTTAAAAATGTTTGATCTCCAAAGTTAAAAAATTGACCTTAGTTATATTTTTTCTTGTACGGGCATTCCCAGTTCCTCCATAGTTTAAATCTTTTATTTTTTGGCTTGAGGATTGTCTTAATTCTTTTTTGCTGAAACGTTAAGATAGTGTGGTATCTGCAATGGAGATAAAATAATACCTTGATACATGTACATACATGTCAGATACTATCATACATGTAGAGCAAGTGAAAATATTTCGCCGTATTTTTCGCACATTTCATTGAAAATTTCAAAACTTGGAGGCAAACTCAATTATTGCTTTTGCTAAAATTAAATTCAACTCCATTCTCGATTAAAAAACTACGAAAAGAATTTATTTCACGTAGTTCATTGTTTCCTTATAAAACGTCAAAATATTTTGTTTCCATGTTTTCAGGGGTGACCATATTTCGCCGTTTTCGTTAAACGTATTCTATTTACACACAAACGGACAAAAATTGTGATTTCATTTTCAGAAAATGAAATCATGGCAAATAAAATGTTTTCTTTTTTGGATTTTGTTTCGGACTTTACGTCTTATATTTGGTGTTTTCGTTAAATTTACCCCCATTTGAGGTATTTCTGGACAAATTGAGTGGAGGATATATCAAAATCTATAGAAACATGACTGCTACGGTCATATTTGAAAGGATGTAGAAAATAATGCTTGACGAACATTTCCGATAACCAGTGAGAAGCAATTAACTTTGAAACGGCGAAATATGGTCACCGGCGAAATATGGTTCCTCACTCTAACTGTTAGTAAGTTCACTAGTGGAATCAGAATTTGATTTGAATGTACAAGAAGGAAAATTAAACCTCTTCAAATTCAAAACCATCATTTAAGAACAGAAGAATTTGCAGCATGGACCATACATGCACGTTTCGAGTACTTGAAAAAAGTAAGATGTATATATTCACCACGTGTCTATTTGTGTCACTGTTCGAGTATACTCGAACGGTCACATGGACAGACAGATCGTCAGACAGACAGACAGACAGACAGACAGAAGGGAAAAATAATTTCAAATATATCACTATTTGATTTTTTTTAATGTTTTAATTTGAAATGAGTGGCAGGCAATTTGACCACCCAAGGAAGACGAACGAATCAGTATAATCTACGATTGTTAGACAACTAAAACATCATAGCATCGTTTAAGAACAGACAAACTCATATGTTTATGATTTACATCACCTACTTGGCATCTATTCGAAATCGAAGCAAAGTGGGGTCCGTCATTAAGAGTCCGTGGTATTACATTATAAAAATCAATAAAATGAGATGAAATTGAGAATTTATTTTTACTCTGAGTTATACAAAGTTATCATGCATTTAGTGATTTAATAAACGGTAGAATTGTTGTTCTCCTTCAAAAACTAGTATTTCTTTTCCATACTGAGAACTTCATTTTTGGTTCACCATTTAACTCCCAATAGATGACAATTGATAAATGCGCTTAGTGCGTTTACATTACGAAAAGATAAGCGAAAAACTATCGCAATAAAAGATTTTTCTGTGGTTATTCGAAAAAACAGATAATAGAGTGTTTGATAATATGAGAAAATAAAATATAATCGAGAACAGTGTTCTTTGTTGTAAGGGTGGGTTTGAATGAATATCTCAAAAGAAAAAAAATGTTGTCGAAGAATGTTTACCACTCATTCAAAGAAATGAAATGGCGTCATAAAATAATGAATGAATTAACATATTATAATATAATTGCAATATACCATCACTCTAAACCCATCGAAAGAAAACATGATTGATTTATGTATTATAACTCAAGATTTCGAGCCTTTTCATACCCCTTTTGATATTTCGATCGCCTGGTTGACATCGATCCCCACCCTGCTACAAGATTTTACTTGTCATGCTGGTAGTTTCTATTAAAAGGAAATCCTGTAGCAAGTTGGGGGATAATACTCTTATTCTTTTTCCTGTTTCCATAAGCTTTAGTGTTAAAATCGACTGTTTTAATACAAATGATACACAAAATATAGGTCGCATGTTTGAAATACATGTATTACTATTTCCATAAAATTCAGCAAAATTCTGATCGAATTCAGAGTTTTAATTTTTTTATAATTTTTTTTCGGTCCCAAATGGTCGGAATTCCCTAACAAATAGTTCGAGCTCCTTTGCAGCATTGACCAGACATGCACGTTTTTGGGTACTAAACCCTCGTCATTGATCCTCAATCCAAACATTCAATGAAATATAGCAAAAAACTGTGAAATGACAAATATGAAAAAACCCATATCCCTATCAAGAAGTACAAAATCGTTAATCGAAAAATCATCTAACCAAGGGCATACATAACCAGTATAAAACTAGAACTAAGGCACAGGAATAGAAATACAAAAAAATCTACCACATGAAGAGAAGTGAACTCTCTTCGAAGGAGTGAGATCAAGTGCCAAGGAGGAGCTAGCATCTCCTACCTGTATGCAACATCCGTCACTTCAATTCGGTAGGGGAGAGTCCAGTAATTCATTTTTGTCCATTTTCCCATAGGACGCAATATTAGATATTAATGAATGGGTTTTCAGGAATTTTCTCTGTACTAATTAAAAGCAAGAAATGTTTCTATTCTAAAAAGACCAATTTTGTAATTATTGTCCCATCAGAACATCAGAAACATAATTATTTACAGGCTCGCATGTACCCTACACAAAATTGAACTATAGAATTTCCTCCGTTTTACCTGACTCTTCCCAGAAAGGTCACAATCGGTAACTCCCACAAAGGAAGACAAACGTATGAATTTGTATGTCATGGCACAAAAGGTCTACGTCAGAATATCATTTATGACTCTTGACAAGGGGACGTCATAGTGTACTACCATTTCCCCATATCGACAATAGAACTTCCTCAGTGACGATGTTAGTCGGTTACAAATGTATCCTTGACTGAGTAGCTTAACTGAAGCCGTCTACCTCTTAGAACATTATCTGAGTACATGTAGCTTGCTCGAGAATATTGTATTTATTGAGAATGCTAGTGACGACGGGAGAGTTATGTCCAAGAAATACAGAAAGACGTTGCAGGATGGGGTTGGGATATGATGCTACATGACTCACATTTCTGAAATTTTGAAAATAAAACTTATTAATATTGAAATTTTCGAATGCGTTTTGAGGAAACGATCAACCAAGGTTGTTTGTATCAATGGATATTTTTTTACCATGGCTCTTCTATTTGTTAAAGAAGATCCTGACGATAATCTCAACAGCACTCACGATTAAGTACAAAATCGAGCATCGACGGACCCCAAGCAAGCTAGATATGGTACCAGGTACCCGAAAGGAGTAAGCATCCCCTATTTGGCCAGCCAAACAAACTATTTGTGTAGATTCCACAGTCTTTAATAGTCCTTTATAAATAATTTATGGATACAATGACAAATATGGATAATGACCATATCCCTGTATACAGCACAAAATCGATAATTCAGAAACCGAAGGCATACAAAATCAGAATAAAACAAAGGTCTTTTAATTTCATAAATCTTTCATTAACAGAGTGTAAATATAATTTGCAAACCTACCTAACGGTTAGGCACTTAAATTTACCTCATTTATCACTAAGGGGAATCAAAAATTGATCGCTTTCATTTCTGAATTTTACATATGTTGCACAATCGTAGTTGAAATATATCAAACAACATATTTCATGTTCGGGGGAATTGAAGGGAAATTGAATTATTTAATCATCCCACGTCCTGTTAATCATACCAACAAATTGCTCTCACAAATCATTGAGCTAATGCTAAATACTCTTTGTATTTTCAGACATGTTTGACATCGAACAAGACGGACATCTGAAACAATGAACAATACCACAAACAGTTCCGTATCCAGGGCTATGTGTGCCGACTTTCTGGATTTTATGCCTTCTGAGAAGACTATTAGGCAGGAAAATGAAAAAGAAATTGTGGGAATAATAATTTTCGCTCGCGTTATATCTCTGTGTATCACTATAGTTGGAGTTGTAGGAAACACTGTTACAATCTACAAAATTACCAGGGAATTAAGGTTCCACCGACCAGTTTTTATACTGTTGAGATGTTTAGCGATTTCGGATTTCTTTAGCCTGGTTGCGAACTACCTCTTAATCTTCACTAACTTACAATCGATAATTGGTAATTGCACGACCATATTACATGTCATACCGTCTGATATATTCGATATTCTTTTATACTGGTCGCAACATTGTTCTTGTTTCCATATTGTTCTGCTAGCTGGATACCGCTGCTACCTGTTTGTGAGTCCACTAAGATGTCAACAAGGTATAACAAATAACAAAATAGTGATTGCGTCGATTTTAGTATGGATAGTTAGTCTGACGATTGCCATTACCTTTGCAATCTCAGGGCTTCTTTCTAAAGAATATTCAACAATCAATATTGTATACAGTGGATACGTGTTCAGTGTACCACTTTCATTGATATTAACTTTTCATATCAGAAGATTCGACATGCGCCCGTCCAACATGAAGCCTTTCCACGATCGTCCGTAAAATTCTTGTCCAACTCACTTAAGAGGAGGCTCAACATCGTATTTGTGATAGTTTTGACACTCTTTGGTGTACCTTGTGTTTTTCAAATTGCTTATTTCACTCTTAGTTTGCTGATTGAATTGGGCATAACTAGTAAGACTCTTCTGTTGTGGAACAATAGAATGAGAAGAGCCAGTGCGATAGCTTGGTTGTTCAACTATGCCGTGCATCCTATTGTGTATTTTTTCAATTCAAAACAGGTTCGAAGAGTAATGTGCCCATAATTAATTAATTTGGATCCAGGGCTCACTTTCCAAAAAAAAAAAAAAAAAAAATGAATACTATTAGTCTTTAATGTACACGCATTCATATACTCTGTTGTTTTTCTTTGTCAACAAATTATTTGAAAAATTGGATCTTTTTCTTTCTTCTAAAAATTCCAATGGTGAGAAAATAATCACATTTTCTCTTCAATCTGTTTGGTTTGAAGATTCTTTTATAATCGAGCAATTCATTAAGATATTCTCTTGTGGATTTACGAATTCTTTTCAGAATACATGTATTATAAAACTGATCTACAGCGTTATTTCAACGTTAGTTCATTTGCCTATTTTTCGTTCGAATCCTTTACTGTGTTTTATTCGAGAATTTTTCATATATGTCTTTTAACAGTACTGTTTATTTCATCACAGATATTATGCATTTTAGCGATATTATCATTTGTTCTAGTCAAAATAAATATATTTCATCATACATAAAGACTCGATATCATCGATCAAAAATGCATGTTTGTGAGTTACCAAAAAATAGTGTAAAGCAAAAAATCAATCCTCGTTCGGTGTTTGGTAATGAATTGTAATCGATTATTATTTTTTTTTTGCTGAGCAAAGTAAACAACGAGTTTTTCATAAAAGGAGCAAAATCAATAAATAGATTCACGCCTCCTCCCTCCAGGCCCCAAATTGTAGTCGTGAATTATGACAACTAAGTTTTTCGAAATGTTCCAACGAAAGTTAGAAAAACCAGTACTTACGAAGTATTAAACTAAACAAACAGGTCGTGAACATGAAAGAAAATACCCACTTCATTGCGGTTCAAATTAAAGTACAGATAGATCTTTAAATCGGGTAATGTCTTTCAAAGTTTAAAGGACTAGGAAATTGAGATTGTTAAATTAGCCGTTACATGTACATGTATAAGATTTGATGTCTCTAAGGTAACTTATTTGATGTAAAAGTCTTCAAATTGAATAGCACCATTTAAGAACAGATAAATTGGCAACATGGACCAGACATGCACGTTTCGGGTACTAAACCCTCGTCAGTGATCCTAAGTCTAAACAATGTAATGTAATATGCCAAAAAATTATGAAAGATGTTTATATTCAATTCGAAAGGGACTCGGCTACAAGTTATAGCACATCTTCAGATGTAACAGATGTATAACAGATATATATCGTCATGAAGAAATTTATGGAATATGATATACGATTTACTTAATTATTTTCAAATTATGAATTATGGTGCGCGAGGGAGAGTTTGTGAGGGAGTGAAATTTTGGAATAGTGAAGGAATTGTGAAGGGGGGTTGATCAAGAGTGTAAGCATGGATATGAAGTCTGATAAATAAGTGGCGGCCGCCAGATAAATTAAGAGGCGGCCGCTTCTACTAAGACTGAACCCGCGGTGACCTGAATGTTAATTTCACCTTTTCACGTAGAAATATGCGATAAATGCACCTGCTGTGTGTTGCATACCCGTGACAAAACACAAATTAGGACATTTATTCTATATATATAAACCACAATTGTCTGTTTCATTCTTGTTTTATGATATTGCATTTTTCTACATAAAAAGGTGACATTAACATTCAGGTCACCGCGGGTTCAGTTTGCAGGTTAGAACAGCCGTCACGACATGTTTCTTTAGATCTTATGCATTGTTACGCCATGAGCATTTTCATACGAAATGCCTACATGTTCCTTTCAATATTTTCATTTCAGGGAATTACATTGATTGTGAATATATAACAAATTGAATGATAAGAAATGAACTCAGAGAGACCCATGTTCAACCGATGCCGACTTCTGATGACCTCTCGCCATTGCATGATTGACCGGATAAGATGCGAACAACCATCCCACTTCTACCGAAATATACAACTAATTGGTGCAAAAACATTTTTAGTCGAAAGTCAAATTCAGTGTTTTAAACGATCGCAATAGGTCTGATTTATTTTGTTGCACAAAACAGATAGTTCAGTGTACAAGTTTGATTCAACCTGATTTGTCTTGTGTAATCCTCGTTTTACACAATACAGATTTTTTCAAGGAAGTATGTCACGAAGCCCTACAATCAATCCGGATAGATCTACTTCGTCATTCTATTGTTGTCGCTTTCAATGAAGCAGCTGAAACATATGCGGTATGGTTCTTAATCCAATAATAATGACAGTTTCATAAGACCATTGAGTGATTATCTAGACTATCACATTTTTCACATAAACGATGCAAATAAATTGTATATGTATCAATATAAAAAATTTCGCATAGAAAATCACTGACAATGTATTTGAGTATTTATATATCGTGTCTTAAACAAACAACAAGCGACTTCTCACTCATTAAGGACAGGCAGATCCGTGGTTCTCTTAAATAGGACCAAAGTATAGTATCCCATCGAAGATACATTTAATTAAATGCCGCTAGGTCCATAAGGAAGTTTTAGATAACTGATCCAAAATATGGTATAAATCGGAAGGAGTCGAATTGCTCTGAATGACTAGAAAACTTCAATTTTAGATGTAACCGATATTCGAAAAGATAACTGTTTCTTCCATAAAAAAAATCCAATCTCTTTCAAAATCCACTTTCCAAATCTAAAAAATTTTCAAATCCAAGTAGTTTACATGAAACAATATATCTTTGCACTTGTTGATAAAGCAGCAAACAACACCAGAATCATTTGAAATCATTGCTACATATCAACTTTATTTTAGGAACTTCCTTCTACAAATACTTATTTCAATAGCAATGGAAGCATCTATAAGATGCAACAAGATTTGAACAAAGATAACAGTATACTGTCTTCATTGATTATCTTTGTTTCGAATTGGATCTCCCTACCATATATTGAATACTTAAACTGCATCATGAAGTCTACATACAAATTTCGATACATTGCTAATTTTAGCAACTTCCACTACAATTTTTTCTAGAAATCCGACGTCAGCACTTTTGGCGATAAAGAAACACATTGTGAAGCTGTTCTTAACAAAATGATGTAAATTCCTTTTCGTCTATTCACAGTTCAGGGGATGTGATTGACAGAATGAAATCTAGAAATTTCCAAGACAATACGATTTCTTCATACGACTTCTTTAATATGTACACCACGCATCCTCCCGACAAAATAAATAATATTAATATAAGAGATAAAAATAATATTAAATGATCGAGAAGGCAAAACGTATATTTGTACATCTGAATCAAAGTTTTTTTCTTCCTGAACAGACTACAAATTATACAAATCATGGGCATCTAGAAACCTATGTAATGCTTTGTCCGTCCTATTGGATAACATTTATGTTAGATTTGGTGAGGATCTCTACAAGCATGTTTGTTGTAGGGATCCCTATGGGTACCAACTGTGTGCCTCTTGTTGCAGATCTCGTACACTTAAGAAAAAGAAGATATCCAAAATCTTCAAAAGCACAAAAACCTTCATAATTTGGAATGTTCCAATGGTACATGTACTAATAGACATCTTCTGACTATTGACAATCCTGTTTTGAGATATATAAGAATGAAATTTATCCACAAAATCGACACTAACCGAGGCAAACATTGCAAACACAGAACACCAGATTTATAAAAGTGTGTACGACAAAAGAGATGATTTTGGATTCAACATGACGAGGATTCAATATCCGAAACACGTGTCTAGTACAATAATTGGAACTATAGAACATATATTTTACTATTGACAATGGTAAATTTTCCCTGGCTTCACGGTGATATTTCAAGATTACCGTCGTACGGCCTTTAAATATCACATTTCATCCAGTACGTTAAAGCCTATATCAATGTTTTGGATTCTAAAAGTAGAAATTTACAATTCACCTAGAAACTTTTAGGTTAAGGTTTCCAGCAGAAGAAGGACTGTGTTTCGTTCGCCCTTTATTTCTATGTCAATTTACATACCCATATGTGTGTTGCTTGGAAACCTGCGTTTTGCTGTCTTGTTTGTCATCTTACAATAAGGATGTTATTTTACACTAAGGTAGCGTACAACTGCCAAAGGCATTTTTCGCAGTCGGCTAGAGAAACCGCAACACATTTTTCAAATTGGTTGCCATGGCAACAACTTTTTTCTTTATTTTACCAAATAAATTGAACAATGGGACTACAAAGAGTACCACATAGTAGTAACTTGTTTGTTCTATCACAATAGCATAGTCAGAAGGGCTAACCTTGTAATATGACAAATACCAGTAAAAATAGGGTGAATTTTGGAGGAAAATATCTCTTTTCATGGACCCCGCGAAGGAAGAACAGAATTTTCACAGAATTTTTCAACTTCAAAATTACTTGCAAATGTTCTAATCTTTCAAATGATACCAAATTGATCAATACTTCCCAGATTCATTTTCTCAGTAACTAGCGAATCCCAAGAGACACCAACCAAACACTTTGCTTTGGGGAAGAACTCTTACAGGAGTGTAACGCCCCCTAAATATGTATGTTCTTTGAGACCTTAGGGTAATGGGAAACGTGGGAGGGTTGTGTGTACGTAATCCGGATAACTACACTATTTGTCACTAACTTCAGTCTGACGGCACCAATTGCTCATTGGTCTCGTTAGTTTATGTGTCTTTTATGTTTGGTGTTTTGACGTCGTGTTTGCTGTTCCTTGTCCCTTTTTGTCCCTTGCTGTGTATGTGACTTCCCTGTATTGTCACTTGGGGTGTTAGGATGTTTTGCTGTTGATGCTGCAACCTGTTCTTGTTGGAGATCCCCCTTCTCTAAGAAGTACTGAATTTGTAATGTTCTATAACATAGACAAAAAAGGAAGATGATCTTCGACGATACTCAACGGCAAACCATACAGCAACATCAAGAAATATAAAAAAAAATGTATGCAGACGAACAGGAACTATGAAATGACGTTGCATGAACCACTGCATGGAACACACAACACAGAAACAAATGACGTATACTCAAGACAAACTACACAAATAACTTGAGACAAACGAGGAGATCAAGACACCATTTACCAAGAAAGAGAGAGATCCAGATGGCCCATGAGCCAACTTTGAATGGCCATCTGTATTTTTATAGAAAATTGTGTGGATATCCGGATTACTTTCTGTGCACAAACAGGTCTCGCACTTATCCATATATACAAAGTCGAGCTAGAAGTAAAATGGATAGAACATTCACAACAGTATCGGGAATGTCAACCGTGCAAGGAAGACAGTAAACAAACACCAATGACATTAATGAACATATCTACGAGGACTGAAGTCTATGGACAACTAAATTTTCAGGAAAAATCTTCATTGATAAAAACAACTTGATTTCCGAATTCTAAGCGTCATCTTGAATGCTCAACCCAAATGTCAATTTGAACACCTAACTACATATGGCAAGCGTGATTATTTCACCTTCCAAATAACAAACTTCCCTTTCATGAGTAGCAACATTCCTATGTTTTGCAGAAAAGTGACATTCTTTTAATAAATATACACCTTTAACCTGCACAACCTTTGTATGCGTCTTCATCTACTTTATAATCCTGCACTTTGCCGCCTGTTTGACCCTTACATGTCCATTTGATATAGAAGGTGACCGTCACTTTCATTAGGTGTTAAATCCCTGCGAGTTTTAGGGGGGATTGATCAGTAATCAATGTTAAACATCTTCAAATTCATTAGCATCATTTAAAAGCAGATAAAAAATTACAGCATGGACCAGGCATACACGTTTCGGGTATTTAATTCTCGTCTGTTATCTTCAATCCAAACAATGAGATATGGCCAAAATCTGTGAAAATTATGTCCAAAATATACCGAAAGACGTAGCAAGATTGCTGGGATATGATGCTACAGGACCCAGGTATCAGAAATTTGAGAAAATTTGGTAGACAGAAATCTTCAGTATAAATGAGCAAGGTTTGTGAAAGTGTGAAATCAAATAGACGGAAAGAACGATATCATGAAGGCGACACAAATGATAACAAAAATTCCTAGTTGATTCGAAAGTTTATTTTTGTTAGACCTTTCATGTTATACCTCAGTCACACCTAGCCGGATAAGGCGAACGGACGAGTAACGGATAGCTAAATTTTCCATCCGTTGGTGTCCGTTCGCATCCGTTACTCATCCATTATTCGTCCGTTACATCTACGTTTTATCCGTTACTCGTCCGGCGATGACCGTTGGTGACCGTTCGTTCCGTTGGCAAGTTTTGAGCATGCTCAAAACTTGTCAACGGACAGAACGGACTAAGGCGTACGTTACTTATACGTCACATGTCCGTTTGTATCCGTTTTGTCCGTTACTCGTCCGTTACATCTCCGGTAGGTGTCCGTTTATATCCGTTTGATGTCCGTTGATGTCCGGTAGACTCGAGTCATGAACGGTCATCTTCCGGACGCGAAACTGATAAAACGGAGATGTAACGGACAGCTACCGGAGGCCAACGGACGAGTAACGGATGTCTGTTTTGTCCGGTTCATATGCGTTGCACATCCGTTTTATTCGTTGCTTTTCCGTTTCTCGTACGGTGAAGTCCGTTATACGTCCGTTACTTTTCCGGTAGATAGCCGGTACTCGTACGGTACGTGTCCGTTCAAAACAAGTCGCCAGAGCCTCGGGCAGTGTCAGTGTTGACTTTTTAAAAACGGACGACAAACGGACTAAGGATATTGGCAATTTTTTCATCCGTTATACATCCGTTCGCGCTATCCGGTAAGGTGTGACGCGACCATAAATTCAGTAGCATCATTTAAGAGCATTTAAATTTGCAGAATGGACCAGACATGCATGTTTCGGGTACTTAACCCTCGCCAGTGATTCTCAATCTAAACAATGTAATATGACCAAAGAGTAAGAAAACTAGGCCCAAAAATGTTCCGAAAGACGTAGCCAGATGGGTGGAATATGATGCTATAGGACAATAATTTTCTTCTATTGTTATTAGAATGTGTTAATCTAGTCAATTGCAGAAAGAGTGTTATTGGTATCATATCCGTTAATTAATATATCCCTTAATTATAAGACGTTGAATCGAGACCTTGTTTTGTCTGATAAAAGCTTAACACGGCCTTAAGTGTCTTTTTCAGTCTACCGAAGTTAAAGTATCTTTCGTTACGGATGCAATTTTAATTCATATTTTTAGATCTAATGAATCACAAAAATGATGCGTATATATTGAGTGAATGCATCATTTTTTTTTGCAAATAAATGTCAGTTGTATACATTATGACGTGTATCATGACTGTGTATTCCGCTGTGATCACTACAATGACGTCAATTTTTGAAGCTCCTTGTAATCCTAAGAAACATATCGCCTACATGCAACAAAAATAACATCGTATCTGTAATAATTATTGAATCAATAGAGCACGAGTGACTGACTGGCACTTTGTTTATCAGATGATGGAAAACAAAATTCAGCAAAACATCAAAATTGCATGAGACAAAATACCCTTGATACACATTATTTGTGGATATTTTTTTGCAATTCTGTCTTACAAAACAAGATTGATTTGATCAATTTTAGGAATTGCATGCCCCAACCTTTCTCGTTCAAATAATATGGACAACGTGAAATGAGATCATCGTATCAATTCATCAAACATGATAAAACATATCAATTTACAGACTGGTTTGTTATTCTTATTGAAGTTCATCATGCAGTTTGGTCTATTTATAATTTGATTTCTTCCAACCCGTTAAAATGTAGATAGATCAATTTTAGCAGAGATAGCGAAATAATGTAAAAAAAAAAGGTACACATATGTACTGAAAATTCTGAATTCTTTTGTATTTGTTCTATACATTAATTTACGTCCAGTATGACCTTCGTATGTATGTTTAAGTGTGAGTTTGTGCGCACAACTAATCCGGATTATAGCTCAGTTTGCTATGATTAAAGGAGACGGTTATCATAAGTCGTCTCTTAGTTCATCTTAATATCTCTTTCTCTCTTTTTATGTGTATGATTCACATTGGAAAGTGTCCTTGCTTGATATCTGCACTTGTCTTATCGTCTCCAGTTATATGTGTTGTTTTACACCACAATTGTACGTTCTTCGAGACCTCTGGGTAATCAAAAAAGTGGGAGGGTTGTGCGCACGTAATCCAGGATAACCACACCTTCTGCTATTTCCATGGCAGATGGCCGTCCTAAGTCGGTACCGGTTTAGTTGCCCATTGGTCTCGTCGGTTTATGTGTAGTCCTTTGTGTTTGATGTTTCTGTGTCGTGCGTTGACGTTCCTAATGTCCCTTATGCGTCTCTTTCTGTGCTTGTCTGCTTTGTGTTTTTGCATTGGGTGTTTTGCGGTTTTGCTGTGGGTGCTGCGGCCTGGTGTTGCTGGAGATCCCCTCCTTTGTTTTAATCTTATCTAAGCATATCAATTAATTTATTTTCGATTCGATTTTAACAGATTCATCATCAGGGAATGAAAATCAAACACAAAAAGTCGAAATCAGATTCACAAAAATCTCAATGAAAAGGCTTACAACATTTTCAAAAAGAGAAAAAAATATATATAAAAACCGAAATTTCTCACGCAAAAAGAAAAATTGGACAAACAAATGGACTCTATGACACAAACCTAAATATAGAATTGAGAATTCCCCCAGGAATTCACCAAGGACTTCCCTACACCTAAAAATAAACCCGGAAATTCCCCAAACCTATACATACACCTAGGAATTCCCCTCTGGATTCCCCACATTTTTTCCCGCTAAAATACAGCTCCAAGAAAATAGGCAAGATAAATTTATATCTAAATGAATAAACAATCCACAGAGTCCGGACCGCACCGTGGGTGGCACCGTTATAAAATACCAAGTTCACTTGATAACTGCATCTGTAAATTGTAATACACTCTATCCTCTTTTTTCTATGGTGAAGAAGGTACAAATTGCGCTATACGCGTACCCATCCCTCAGATCTTAGATGCTCATATTTCCTAAATAATAACTTTTACAATATTTTCATTTCCATATAATCAAAGCCTATGTTAAACCTGATATACAAACAAAATATAATTCGTGATTTTATGATAATAACAAAACCTTCAGCCGTTTGAACTTTAACATTTGACCCTATGGGAAAAGTAAGGAAAGTCCCTTTTTAAAGTTGAAATCAAAGGACTGAAAGTCCTGTGAGTTGGCAAAAAGTAACATTAAGACGAACATAAAGAAGACAAGTATAATCAAACTCCAAATCTATGCCTCAAATGCTTGAATGAGTGATTCTCACAATTCAAGAGTTGTCTCAAATCTAAAAAAAAAAGTCTGGAAATATATAAATATATAAAATGATAGAACTTCTTAACCAAATAACTGATTTTGAGGTCAGAGTTCAAGGTCAATATGATCATGTCTTTGTTGCAATTGTTATGGGTGTATGTATGAAGTATAATGTCCTATCACTTTTACTTTGCTTTTGAAACTTCTTGACCAACTTAAAACCAACATCTTAGGGTCATTAAGTATCAAACTGAAAAACCTTTTTTCCTAGTCGGTAAATAGCTCATCAGAGCTTATGTTGATTGTTATAAATTATGTCTGACTTTAAATAAATATTATTGATTGATTGATTTATTTATTTACTTGCATGTCTTTAGTCTTCTACACATCCACAATTTTTTTAAAAAATCTAAGGTCTTTTTTATCCTAAATACAATACGTTTACCTATCTATCTAAAAATGGGGTGCTCCTTATATAGAGGAGGGAAGTACAAAGAAAAAAGATGCGCCATATTTTAATGTACTGACATCAACATGTGATCGCTATTCCTGTAGCATCGTTCCTTGTAGCATTTTTTGCATTCTCATAATGCATTTAACCCATTATTTACAACTTGAACTTAAACGTCTGTCTTCTAATATGTTCTTTTGTCAAATTGTAGTGGTCCTATTTCTTACTGCGCCAGTAACATTGTGCGTTGTTTGGTCCGTGCAGGGTTATCAAGTGCAAAGTTGAAAGCCATAGCAATGAGAGTTGGCTTTGCCAACTCAAAAATGTAACTATAAAAGTTTCTTTTCCCAAAACCATAGTAGTTTGATAATCTAAACAATATTCTGAAGAGAAAAAATGGGGTATTCAGGCAAAACATTATCAGCAATTCTGACCTGTGGGATCCTCTAGCTAATAAGTGAAGATATGAATAACATCATTCTAGAAATCATATTTATGTCTAGTTAAAATATAAATTAAAATATGTATTGATGTGAAGAATTATAAGTCGGCATACTGAACTTAAGTGGAAAAAATAAGAAGTTACATCGTTACTGTATACATATTCGACGATAAAGAGTCTATTATGATAATGATTTCCTTTCATTTCTGCTGATGTCCAGTATTCTATGGTCATACAGTAATGTCTGCTACTGTCAGCAATTTCTACAGAAACTTTTTTAAAGATTTAAAGGCCTATTTTTTTCAACTAAATGAGTATAACAGAACTTAAGAAGAAACAATCAGAAGTTTTTGTTGACTCCTACAATGGTTTGTGGATTTAATGAACCGCAAACGTGATTATCGACCTGTTAGCTCTGTCTTTAACATCACAAATTTCATCATCACCTCAGGCAAATAAACTTCTAACCATTGACACTGTGTGATCGAATATGATTTAACATCAAAGCCCAAGACTTAATGATATGAATCGAAGTACGCTCAATGTCGTCAGCAATGCCCCTTGAAATAAATTAGATGGTGAACTTTATTAATGATCTGTGAATAATAAGGAAGTTGATGAAAAAAAGTAGCAGCACAATTCATAAATACTGCTTTCATGTACTTTGGTTTTTTTTTAAAAAGAATCTCTGTTCGGTTTTTTTTTACCTGTTTTTTTTTTTTTTTTTTGTTATTGTATAAGAATAGTCTTCGGGTTGGTATGTGGAAAAAAACGAGACATAAAATCATTAAGTTTACATTATGAAATTATATCATTTAAAAATAATCTTCAATCTTAAAATGTTTAAACAGAATAAAGAGGGTACAGTTAAGAAACAAAATAAAATGTGCTACATATAAATATCTATTGCAAACCATTTTTTGCTGTCCAAAATTCTTCTCAGCAAAAACATAAGAGAGAAAAACACGCGAATTAAGAATTTCAGTAGATCATAAACGGTGCAGCAAGTGAAGAGCTTTATGTATCTTTTGTTTATGTGATTGACTTTGAGGAAAGTTAACATTCTGGACATCTTTGCTCCGTAGGTTTCGTAATAAAATGCATAATTGTTCCATTGGCGAACCCCGAAAATACCGCTAGCTCTACATTTAGGAGGATGGATTATCGAGGCCAGAAGTTAAGGTTCCAGTCTTTATCATTGAGACCATCGTTCTCAAAAATCAAATAATTTTTCATAGTTTTGCAGCATGGACCAGACATGCACGTTTCGGTTATTTAACCGTCGTCAGTGATCCTCAACCTAAACAATGAGATATGACCAAAATCTGTGAAAATTATGTCCAAAATATACCGAAAGACGTAGCAAGATGGCTGGGATATGATGCTACAGGACCCAGGTATCAGAAATTTGAGAAATTTTGGTAGACAGAAATCTTCAGTATAATTTAGCATGTAATAGGGCCAAAGAGTGTGAAAGTTTTTATGTCCAAACTGTACCGAAAGACGTAGCAGGGTGGGTAGGATATATATGATGCTATATGACCCACGTTTTAGATATTTCAAGAAATTTTGATAACAGAAATTTTTGAATTCGTTGAAGAAACGATCAACCGAAGTTGATCAAACTTGGCTACATGTGCCCTTGGGGATTCCTGGTCCACCATCAGTGACACTAGCCAAATGCGTCTTCAAATTCATAGCATCATTTAAGAACAGATTAATTTAATTGCAGCATGGACCATCATACGTGATGCATTAACATCGACGGCGGGTGCGGCTAGCCAATAGGGGATGTTTACTCCTCCCGGGCACCTGATCCCACCTCTAGCTTGCTAGGGGTCCGTCGATGCTCAAGTTGGTGCTCTATTGTGAGTGCTATTGAGATTATCGTCAGGATCTTTTTTAACTCATTTGTGTCACACTTATGCCCCTTGCCGTGTGGAGCTCGTAAAAAATTTCCCCGCGAGAGGTTTGACAGTAAGTGTTTTGAATATATTACCCTGTCATAGTCGCCATAACACTTTCTATATAGACATTACATTAGACAGTTCATGCATTTTATATACTGTATTCATTTTCGTGCATTAAAATCGACGGCGGATGCGGATAGCCAACAGGGGACGCTTACTCCTCTCGGGCACCTGGTCCCACCTCTAGCTTAATAGGGGTCCGTCGATGCTCAAGTTGGTGCTCTATTGTGAGTGCTTTTGAGATAATATTATCGTCAGGATCTTTTTTAACTCATTTGTGTCACACTTATGCCCCTTGCCGTGTTGAGCTCTTGAAAAAGTTCCCCGCGAGGGGTTTGACAGTAAGTGTTTTGAATACATTACCCTGACATAGTCGCCATAACACTTTCTATATAGACATTACATCAGACAGTACATGCATTTTATATACTGTGTTCATTTTCGTGCATTAACATCGACGGCGGGTGCGGCTAGCCAACAGGGGATGCTTTCTCCTCCCGGGCACCTGGTCCCACCTCTAGCTTGCTAGGGGTCCGTCGATGCTCAAGTTGGTGCTCTATTGTGAGTGCTATTGAGATTATCGTCAGGATCTTTTATAACTCATTCATTCTAATACTACCTTCTATGCTTTTCACATTTAGTCGTATTCTTAGAGAACTGCAAAATTTTATGTGATTTTGTTGAATAGAGCTAGGACACATGTACGCGGAGAGTATCCGCTCTCGTTATTGAATAGACGTCAAATTTATCATTGGACGGAGTTGTAGAATTTATGTATCCCTTCGGTTCTACTGTTATGAAAATATTGGATAAATAGTTATCTCCCTGTCACATATGAAATTACTATATTCGCACTATCAACCATCCACCCATCCATTAATTAAGTTTGTTTAAAGCAACTGGTGGCAATAAGTGTAAATTGCCTTTGGATCTTTGACCCGGATCACTCATTTTTGTATTATACAGTAATGTTCAAGGGCAAATTAGGGTTGTGATATTTGACTGACATACTGCATTATTTTAAATATATTCCGCTTTATTGAATTTGTCTATATACAATTACCTGACTTGATTTAGTGCCACTATTAAAAATATCCTTTTCTTTGCTGTTCAGAAAGACATCTGAATCCTGTTTGTAGTCAGCATCGGACTGACAAAAGGTAATGAAATACAGATATATTTTTGGAAATTCTTGAAATGTCTGATGAAGCCTAATATTAGGTGAATATATTTCCATTTTGATATCGAAACCCCCTTTGTAATGATTGCTGAAGGTTATTATCATACATTCATCTATCATCGATGCACACCATTTACATGGAACACAATCCCTCTTTAATGACGTGCACCTTTGCCTCATAAATGGATGACTGTTTTTTTTTTCTTTTTGTAATCTACACAACAACATAAAGTACTTTAAATGAGATCATAGTCTTAGGACTATTTATTTTCTATTTTTTCTCTCATGATAGCCTCTTATCATTTCCAAGTTTCATAAAGAAAAAGAAAGGAACGAAGTTATCAAATCGAAGGTAGTGGATGATATTTCCTATCACTTTCTGCCATCAGGCCTTCCCCTATATCTATGCTCTAGATTAAGGCAATCTCAGTTTTATGTCATCTTTTACAAAGCAAGCAGTTACTGTCTACATACATCACAACCCTGTATATTTTTGGTGCAAACTGACAATTAAAGCATGAAAAGCAGACATTTATATACTGTTATCTGTTGCATCATTAACGTCTCTTATCACGCCTCATTCTAATTTCAGCCAATGACGTCGCAGTATGACGGTCACGTCGTGGCCCTACCTTGACGCTGAGGTAGGTCACCAAATTTTCAAACGTCAAAAATTACAAATAAATCGTTACAAAATGGTTCTCGGCGTGATAAATTCGTTAGTTAGTCCCCATCATACTTCCTATTCAAAGTAGGTGTGTAAATATCTTAAATTTACACACCTACTTTGATAAGGAAGTATGACAGGAACTAACTCTATAACCATGATAACTAATAAATTGTATACCTAATGAATATGAAGATGCCGCACTGTCGATATGAGACTTCTCTGTTTTGCTTTATACTGTTACTACATATTCTAACTGAATTTCATAAACCATAGCAAATATAATAATTAGATTGAATATAAAAATGACATACTGTCCGTCATCAAATCTCATTTTCACAATAATTCAGATAAAAATATCCTCGCACACCCTCTTCTCAAAAACACTTGCAATTAAATGTAACCTTAAACGAAGGACATAAAACGAAGTCAACAGGGAAAACCCAGTATGTAAACAAAACGGTATTGTGGCCTTGCACCATATGCGCGCATTTCAACAAGTATAAATTTTATCATCAGTGATGCTGGAGTCCGAAATAGAGGAAATGCAAAATAATGAATGTAAGAAGAGAAAAATACTAAACATGACAAAGAATATGCCACTTGCTGCAATTCATAATGGCTGACAAAATGACGAAAAATGTCCGAGGTAGACAATTTAAGCACATTAAATTATTCCATTGTTACGTCACTATGGAATTGGGTCTTTTAACAGTGACGTCATAATGAAATTTTGTGCTTTCTAACAAGATCGGAAAATGGTCTATTGTAAGACCTTTCAGTGCACCGCATGAGCATTTCAACGAGGAATTATAATCGTAGATGACCGATTCCGGAACAGAGGAAATCCGAATAGTGAATAAAGACTTTTTGTCTCAATATACCAACAAATGGATGAAGACTCATCTGTGAGAGGTAGATTTTGAATTTTTAAATTCTGTTGCCATGGCAATAAGATCTTATAAGGGGATTTCCCAATTGACACAGAGCTTACCCAGATTTCATAGCGTACAGTCTCGAATCCAACTAATTGAACTTTTTCACTGCAGAATGGCCTCCTCTATACATTGAAATAGAAATAAACAACATTAACACTATTCATACACAACTTAATGTAACCCCTATGTTAACCCTGGTAACATTAGTGACGTATTTTCAAAGCGCACGGTACATTGAGACTTTTACAAAAGATATATGTTATTATTATGCTAAAGAGAGATAATTATCCCTATCTGCCTTATTCTTAACAAAGTCTCGTTTGTACGGCGTTCCTGATTCATTTTACGTCTAATCGTGTTACAAACATTTTCTATCTGATCCTCGGGGACTAACAGTCCACCAGTAGAAATACCAACCGAGTGGCTGGAATCTACACCGCATCTACAAAGGAATCAGAATAAAGCATACACAGCCAACTGTGCCTCATATGAAATCCAAGTAAAATTTACATGCACTTTACATAAAAAGTTCACATGAAATTTATGTGAATTGAGCAGAAACATGAAATTCACATGAAATGTTCTACGTGCAATTCATGTGAAGTTTCTTCTTTTATATCATATGAAGGTCACAAAGAAAAATGCATGTAAAATTCATGTGAAGTATTAATTTATGTGAAATTCATGTGAAAAAAAAATTCAAGTAAATCTTAGGTGAAATCTATATGAATTTCACAAGAACTTCCATGTGAAATTTACGTGATGCTCATTTCATATGAATTTCATGTGAAGCACAATTGGCTGTGTAAACATGATAATAAAATCATTCCAATGAATGCGTGTGCCGCCTGCGAAAGATAGCGACACTCAGGAATCCCTTTTATAGGGTGTGACATCCAAGTGTGACGACAGACGGACAGACGGACAACGGACAAAGTGTTCCCTAAGTGTCGCTATGCTTCGCAGGCGACACAAAAAAACAAATGTTTCAAGCATCACTGATGAGACATTACTTGTTGAATTAAATTTTTGATGCAAAGAATTTATGACAATAGCTTAATATATATTTCAGTATTGATTATATAATTTCATGATTTCTTCAGTATAAATTTTCCCATTGTTCCTAAATGGTTTAACAAGGAAAAAGAGTTTAAGTTTATCCGTCTTCCCTTTGCCTTTACCAATTTCCTTCCTAGTATTGCGGAACTTGTCTCCATTGAATTTCAATGTTTTTAAGAGAAAAGTGCTTTGTAGATCTACGTTTCAAATCTTTATAATCGCGATAAACAGGATTTTAGCAGTATCACTATCTGATACATATCGACTTAAACGAAGATGATAAGTGATCACGTTCGGAGGTTTGTTTTCTCTCATCAACAGGAAAGTTTAGACATGCCTCGTATATAATGCAAATAAAAGATAAGGAAATCATTCAAAATCATCAAGACAGTCTTTTTTTATCTTCATCTGAAAATACAAGATGGTAAAATATTGATAAATTTATTATAAGCGCTTGAATCTAAGCTTGATTATAGAAATATAAAACAACCTAAACTCGTTAGCACAACTTATTTTCAAAAATGTAATATTTAAATAAGAAAATCATAGCTAGAGGCAAGTTTATCAAACCGAATTCCATCAAGTTTATTCATTGAATAACAAAACAATGACAAAAAAGCCATTAATTTTCTAAAAGCAACATGCTACTGAATCGACTCTAGACTACAGGAAATTTGGAGCCGCGCACTCTCTGTAAAGTAAATGAACAGATTTAAATTCAAAAAAATAAACCTGAGGGCACTACTGAAAGGAATTTATGCGGCTTTATGCAAATCGCTTTGCCTGGAAGCATCACTGATGAAGATTAATATTCGAAACACGTGTCTGGTGCATAATAAATTGGTTCTAAATTTTCTACAAGAAGGTATAGAGTTGGAACACTTCCGTACACGTATTACACAGATAAAAGGTAACTGTTCTAAATTACAGATGGCCCTGAACTTGTACTTGTAATCCAGCTGGATATGCTTTCGATAGAACGTTTAACATCATTCCACAGACCCATAAAATATCATCTTGGAACAATGAGGAGACAATAATTTGCGAATTTTCTTATATATAGATATTACTTTTTGGGGAGGGGGGATCTCAGGTAAGTGAGTTAAAGAAGATCCTGACGATAATCTCAACATCACTCACAATAGAGCACCAAATTGAGCATCGACGGATCCCTAGCAAGCTAGACGTGGGAACAGGTGTTCGGTAGGAGTAAGTATCCCCTGTCGATGCTCATGCACGAAAATGAAAACAATATATAAGATACATGCACTGTCTGAGGTAATGTCTATGTATAAAGTCCTATGGCGACCATGTTAGGGGAAAATATTCAAAACACTTACTGTCAAACCCCTCCCGGGAAATTTTTTACGAGCTCCACACGGCAAAGGGCATAAGTGTGACAGAAATCAAACTGGAGTGGAGCACATCCACAAAAGGGGGAAGCACGCGGAAAACATGTACGCCGATAAACGAGAAAAAATGTAATGATCGCTGTGCGATAAAAGTCCCCTACCGGCGGCATAAATTTATGTCCTGCATCTCTGTTCATCAGTTCATAATCTACAACAGCCAAGAAAAGACTGGGAAACTGAATTCACGAAATTTGCGAAGTCCAAGGGCCATATCTCTTGTGAAAAGTAGTCAATCTAAATTAAACTCGAACTTGCTCTGCATCACACTACAATGTATTCACATACAAGAAATCAGTTCATTATCTGCAATAACAGGGATGAAAAAGTCCCAAAAACTGAAAATTTCATGAAATTTGCTAAGTCCAAGGGCCATAACTCTTGAAAAAATAGGCGAATGGAAACCAAACTCAAACTTGGTCTGTATCACACTGAGATGTATTTATATACCAAAATTCAGTGCATTATTTGCAATAGAACCGAAGAAAAGTCCGGAAAACTGAAATTTTCAAAAAATTTGCCAAGTCCAAGGGCCATAACTCTTGTAAAATTAGGTCAATACAAAGCAAACTCAAACTTGATCTGTATCACATTGAGATATATCCACATACCAAAAATGAGTTCAATATATGCAACAACAGCGAAAAAAGTCTGGAAAACTGAAAATGGGACAGACGGACTGACGGACGGACAGACAGACAGAGAGGAAACTAAGAGTCCCCTTCGGCGGTGCCGGTAGGGGACTAATTAATCACACAAAAAAGGCCAACCAACAAGCCAAATTGTTGAGGAGTGGACAGGGTGAAAGGGAGTGGGAGGAGGGAGGGAAGGGGGAATGGGAGGGAAGGGGCAGGAGGAGGGGGGGTAAAGGGAAGGGTGAAAAGGAGGGGAGGGAGGTGGGGCGGAAGGGGGTGGGAGGGGGAAGAGAGGTACACTCCTGCCCCCTTCCCCATTGATCACCAGTGATGCTCGAAAGACATCACACACAGTAGAAAAGAGACACAATTTATCTATGTTGGAAAAAGGAATACATAATCAGGCAATTTCTTGTTTTTTATTCCGTTTTGTGTCCTTTTGAAATTAAAAAAGCTACATGCTATCAGCTAGTCAGGGAGAAAAACAACCAAACATATAATTCATAATATTTGACTTATGTACCATGTGGAATCTGACAGAAACTATTACATTGTAACATATTTTAGTCAACAAAAAAATGATTTATAATACAATGTCTCAAATCATAGATTTACTTTGACATTTTTTAAAACATGAAATGTAAAAAAAAAAAATTAAATAGAATAAATCTATAATTTTTGTAAAAAAACATTTAATTTGCAAAAGATTTTATTATTTCAATTTTGTTTTATGACTATTGGCTCAAAACCTACCAGCATGAGGACGCAAAACAGAAAAATTTAAAGTTCTTTAACAGAAGTTTTCATTGTGATCGGTTTACATGCTCCTCGTAAACAGGCTAATAAATGCCACGAACCTGATTATTTAGACGTGATCAACATATAACACCAATACTACTTACAGTATACAGTTCACCCATACTAGTTGCAGGAAACTGTGGAGATCTCCTCCCTTCTTTCAAAATCACTCAATCAACATTAATGTCAGAATGTCAAAAGTTACCACTCTATACAAGACCTTGGCATTTGATAGATGAGGATGGACCATTTTAGAAGTACCGTCACTTTATCCGATCCTACTTGATTTTTGATTTGTGTTTAAATGTCGAATTTTGCTGTGTGTATTTGCTCGTGTCTCTTTCTATGACTTTAGAATAAGATATTAAATTTCTAACTATTTTTCTATAAATAGCAGGGGCGTAGACAGGCGTAGGCAGATGCTTCTATATCGTTTTGCAAATAAAAGAAAGTGTACATAATGTCAATTTCACGAAATTGTCCTGTAAATGTGTAAAATAACAAACAGGATTCCGACGGAATAGTCGTAATCCTTAATAAGGCAATTTCTTGTTTATTCTGTTTTGCGTCCTTTTGAAATTGAAAAAGCTACTTGCTACCAGCTAGTCAGGGAGAGAAACACAAACAAACATATAATTCATAATATTTGACGTACAGTATGTCCCATGTGGAATCTGACAGATGCTATTACATTGTGACAGATTTTAGTCAACAAAAGTATGATTGATAAACAATGTCTTGAATCATTAATTTACTTTTACTTTTTACATGAAATGTAAAAATTAAAAACAAAATCTCTAATTATTGTACAAACACATTTAATTTGCAAAAGAGTTTATCATTTTAATTTTGTTTTGTTTTATGGAAATCGGCTCAAAATCCTACCAGCACGAGGACGCAAAACAGAAAAGTTTAAGTTTCTTTTAACAGACGTTTTCAATGTGATCGTATCACAAACTCCTCGCAAACAGGCTAATAAATGCCACGAACCAGATTATTCAGTCGTGATGAACATATAACACCAATAGTATACAGTTCACCAATACTAGTTGCAGGATACTTCAAAACCACTCATATCAAACATTAATGTCAGAATGTCAAAAGCTACCACTGCATGGTTCCCAAGTAGGTCGCGTGATTATAACTTGCTAAAATGCTATAAAATGTCAAAAATATTCATCATGAACACGTACTCTATACAAGACCTTGGTATTTGATAGATGAGGATGAACCATTCTGTGAGTATCGTCGCCTTGCCCGATCCTACTTGATTTTTTGTCAAGTTTTGCTCTGCGCATTTTGCAGTGTAGAATAATGAGACTCGTGTCTCTTTCTATGATTTCAGAATAAGATATCAAATTTCTAACTATATTTTTCTATTGCATGTATGCACAGATGGCAGGGGCGTAGGCAGATGTTTCTACATCGTTTTGCAAATAAAAGAAAGTGTACAAAATGTCAATTTCACGAATCGCCCTGTAAATGTGTAAAATCGATAAGATTCAGGGGCTTTGCTCTTTGGATCCCCACCAGGGCTCCTCCGTGGACCCATAATGGGTCTCAAATCGATCGCTTCCAATTGAAAAGTGCTCTGGCTACGCGCCTGAATAGAAAGACCATGAGCCATAAGAAAAACAAAAAGAACTGCAGTTGCCCGTGTAATTCATTATGGCCATTTTTGTAGCAGGGCAAGTGAAAATTCTTTCATTTGAAACAAACTTGAAAAAAAATATGAAAGAAATAGACATCAGCACAACATTAGTTGCTGCGTGATATATGTACCTTAAACATAAATTGGTTCGTACAAGCGGATTTTAATGTCCTTTTTTTAATCGTAAATCAATCGCAGGCCGGAAAACAAAAGCATTATGGAGATTCTAGAGGAGGTTTGTCCATTTATAAAGCAATTACAATTGGGAAAATGAAACCATTCTTCACCATCAGCACCGACAAAGACGAATCGCAATGAACGGATCGAGCAAGCAAGTCTGTTTAAAGGCATCCATCACACAACTAATCATCCATTTTCGGAAACAGGAGATGCACATTTAGGAAGACTGATCATTGGAAAATTCACTTTAAAAAGGCAATCATCTTCAGTTAAAAATTCAATTGATTTCAGTGCACTTCACTGTCAAGCTATGACAATAATGACAAATATGGATAATGACCATATCCCCGCACACAGCATAAAATCGATAATTAAGAAAATGAGAAACCGAAGGCATACAAAATCAGGATACAGGATCCAAAGCAAACAAACAAAAACCTCCACTACATGAAAAGAAGCTAACTCCCGATATGGGAGTGAGATCAGGTGTCAAGGAGGAGTAAGCATCTCCTGCTTGCATGCAACACCCGCCGATTCAATTTGGTAGAACGGTCATATCCGGTTACTTCCATTTCCGAAGACATAGAGGACAATCTTTGTTTGGATGGTTCAAATGGTCTAACAGAATATCATCCACCATTCTGGAGAGTGGGACATCATAGTGTATGACGAGTTCCCCATATCGACCGTAGAACTTCCTCAGTGACGATGTTAGTCGGTCACATACATATTCCTGACTGAGAATATCACATCCGGTTGCAATGGAAACAGACTTTAAACATTGAAAATGCATTTTTAAAAAGTCACCTATATCATTAATGCAGCATAATCTGAAACAAAAAGTGATGAAATAGTAGTACTCTATCATAGTTCTTTCAAGTTGAAAATTAATAATGTTGGGTTTATGGTCTTATCTATATTTTTCCATAGCAACAACTCAGGTACCCAATCAAAATAACATTTTCGGCATTTTTTTCCAACTTAAATATAAATTACTTACGTTTTTCAGTTTTGTTATCCAAATAAAACATGAACATTCACATTAGAACAAAGTTTGTGTTCGTTGCTATGGCAACATAAACTCAAATCGCAAAATGAAAGCAATTTTAGACAAAAGTTAGACTCCTTTGTTTTACTAGATCATTGAACTTTACTTCAATGAGATGATATCTTATAAATGTATTCAAAGAGAACTTTCATTACATGAGAGAAAATTTTAAAAAATTATTCAGGAAATAGCTCGTTGCTATGGGAACACTTGTGTAAAAATGCACATAAGCCCACATTGAGACATTGGATACGGGCAAACTTAAGTTATCTGATTTTTTAATCTAAAATAAAGTTTAGACATTGCTTTATACTATATGTAAAAATAGTTGTGTAAGCCTGTTTCGTTTTGAAGAAAAGGCTTCGAAAAACAGCGAAAAATGCTTATAACTAGATTGTATTGCCAATTTTCTATAGCAACCATTATCAATTTGAATTCTTTTTTTTTTATTTTGATAGAGGCTTCCTTGATCTTTATTGATATTGAATTTAAACTTCTTGGGATTAAAAATAATTGTTTTATAAAAATAATTAAAAGTGGTTGCCATGGTAACATACGTTACCCGTAACTTTTTCACCGTTTTTGAAAGAGCTCTTTGTGTTGGATATATTCGAACAATTATCATCTGTTCATCATGATGCAAAAAGTTTGAAAATAACTCTGAAGTTGCAAAATTAGTAATATTATAGACCATAGTCACCATTGCCAAGGTAACTTATGTACATAACAACAAGTGGGTTAATCTTGAATTTGCTCATTTTATCAAATTAAGTCCATTTCCTTATCATATACCCATCAAGAGAGACTAAAAACTGGAAAATAGTGTTTTGAAATAAATATTAGATTAGCTAATTTTGTTGTCATGGTAACCAGCCTTTTTGCCAATATCAGACTCTATCAGTGAGCTTTTTTTAAAATTTTAGATTCATATCTTTAGGATGCATAAAAAATCTTCCGAAAATGTCTTATATAGACCAAATCATAGAGCTTCAAAAAAGCTCAATTTTGTCTATTTTTCAATTTTATAGGCTGTTGCCATGGTAACCAGATGACATAGAAACAATGTTTTTGTCAAATTTATCTTTTTTCATTGGTCCCTACTTATGTGTGAAATTTCATGAAAATTGGAGACAATGCATGCCGAAATTGTCTGAATGGTTACAGAAAATTGGAATTAATTGATCTGGCCATTGAGCACCTGGAGATGTTTTTGGACAGCTTTCCGTTACATAATACACTGAAACTAATAATACTTTCTCATGATCATCAACTTTTATCTCCAGTCAATGGGGCACATCCTTGACTGATATGAAACAAATCTTTAAAGTTTTATGATGACAGTTACACTACACTCTCCGTTTTGATCCCGATACCTAATTAATCATCAATGACGTACACAAGGGATTTCTTACCCTTAATCAGATGGTTATTTCTTGACTCATAGGGATCATACTAGGTGCAATACACACAACACTTTGATGCAGAAATCATTTTAATTACCATTTCTCCAAGTGTGCCCTTTTGAACCAAAGGTACATAATTGACCTATGGATTTTACTCATTCTGCTTCAAAATGCCAAACTGTCCTTGTTTGTATACTAAGATCTAGCTTATGGTCGACCTTCATTCATGTTAAAAGAATGACGATGTTATGTATAGTTTTGTCCACATGCAGACATCTGGAGCAACAATCATTTGATGAATTACATTGGTAATAAGAAACAAGGAAGTATAAACAGATTTCATGAAAAGCTCATCCCAATATTTTCTCATCTGAGCTTAAAAATGCGTGAAATTTTTCAACATATTTGATCGCACTATTTATCTTCGTACAAAAATGGAAAATTTCTGAGAATAGTTTTGGATTTTTTTTTCTGTCAAAATTTGACTTTTTTATGAAAAAATCTCAAAAATATATAAAACAAATTTTTGCTGTGAAATTTACTTGAATTAATTGTAGTGTGGTTAATCTTAATATTTTCAAAACAATGGAACAAAAATCTTTCATTTTTTGAAAACAAGAGGAATGTATTGCATGTGGGTGGGCAGTGTATCATTCTTGTGATTAGTTTGAAAATCACTTTAAAGCTTCACTTAATGAAAGATCCTGGTCTTTGTGTGACCGGGGACCATGCAGGGTCGGGGTGTGTGGGACTTTTTACATTATATACTGGTCATATTTGTCTGAAATGCATCATTTTGGTATACAGCTTGTATCATCCACAACCGTCTTATGGGGATAATATACCCAGGGCAAAAGAATTGGCAGATACTGCTACTCAAGGTCTCCTGGGAAAAAAAACCCTTATCATTTAAATTTGACCTTGACATAGGATCAAGCAAATCATGTATGAAGTTCCATCACTGTTGATCAAGAATGATTATCTTCGAGGTTAATTTGGTTAAATCAGTTTCTAAACAAGCATAATTTGATTTAATATTCTTTATTCATATATTGATAAAAGTACAAATGATAGTCTGCTTCATCATACAGTTTATCATCATGATAGAGTTACATCAAGCAATCCATCTGATACCATGCCTGGAGGCAGAAATTCACTCTGAAATTAGTATAAAAAATTATCAGTCAATATCACATGTAACATCTCATGTTCGTACAACTTATTCGTCATGAAATTAATTTTCACCTCGAAGCTCTTAAATCATTTTAGGAGTGAAATGAAAAGAGAACTTCAATATAAGCCAGCAGTGAAATCACTGAACCAACCAGAGTCTTTCATAAACATAATGGTTGTAATAAAACTGAAAGTCATACATCTCCAAGCAAATGAAGTGCTATCTGAATATTATATTATTTAATTTCCTCTCGACATTTGCTATAAAATTTTCCTGTTTTGTTACATTATGAAAGATTTACGGTCTTGGAATAACATTTAAATCAAATTTGTCTGCTGAAAATATATGAAATGTGTCTGCCTACAACTGAAGCAGAGATGTAATTGATCTTTTGTACTTGGATTGCAGATCACGAAAGTATTAATTTTGTATCATTTGATATCCCATTGTGAGAAGAGCAATAACCCTTATGTCTGCATAGTTCACTTCGAATGTAAGGCAATGGTTACATAGTATCTGTCATAAGACACGAGAGAAGCTGAAGAATGATTGTGCTTTGTATTAATGCTAATTTTCTTTTGGTCTGATAATCTTCTCCAGACAAGTGTACGTAATACATTACTCCCCCTTGTCGGATGTCATACAAAAAAATGCGTCCATGGTGAGTTTCGTTCGCAAAAGTATCAGGCCAAAACTTCGAACAAATTAATAGCAGTTCAGGTGCTGGGTTTGGTTGATTTTACTCTCAAAATTGCTTATATGTGAAAGTATAATAAAATATAGAGTCTGATCTTATTGTACAGGTATATACTCTCCCAGCAAAACTCACCAGAGACTCAGTTTTGTGTATGACATCTGACAAGGGGGAGTTAGAGTACTAACAGGATTTTAAGCAAACTGAAATTTTCCTTCTATTTGCAAATGGTATAATAGAATAATTGGAAAATGAAAATGGTAATACAGAAGGAAAAGCACTACTCAAAAACCTAGCTTTATAAGCCCTATAAGACATCAGTTTTGGTGTACTCATTGGAAAATAGCAATATTCTACGCTTACAAAACAACCAAGTCAATTTTCTCAACAAGGGTTGAGAATATTAAACTATAACTGGCGATTTCTATTCATATTAGATAGAAAATCACTGATCATTCAGGCATCAATCTATGTGTCGCATCTCGATTATGGCTATTGTATCATTCAAACTTGACCAGTGTAGGTTTTTCACGTAAGGTAAAATTTCCGTTTTCTTAACTCGCTGTTAGTACTTTAGGTATTACATACCATGATACACTTAACTCGAGAAGAAGGGTCTGCTTTGCTGTAATCAATCAATATGATCATTGGCAGATTTATTCATTTTTCAAGTTTACATCCTGTGTCAAAATTAAATTGAATGATAGTTTAATAAGCTTATTTTCTGTGAAGTTGCAAGAGACATCTACACTCAATAAAAGGGAGGGGAAAAAGACAATGAGAAGTATTAAAGTAAAGCAGATATGATTTTACTGAACAGTAAACAAATATGAAAAGGGGAGGTGGTGGAGAAATATGAGAGGGGTGGGGAGGGGGAGGGCAGGGACCCAAAACATCTGTAATTCGAAGGCCAAATTCAAGATTTCTAGTAACTTGGGATGCAGAATTCCAATGCTAAGCGGAAAAAATTAGTCTTGCGGTGAAGACTAAAAGCTACTGTTAACCTTTCTTTAATTTTCAACTTAAAATAAACTTACCCCTTACCTTAACGATGCAATCATACATTTTTCTAAGGAATGTGGTTGTTTCATCCCCAGTGTTTGTCAACGTACATATCTCAGTGACAACACATGTGTATGACAGTAGGTGACTGACACATGCTAGTGAACCTGGGTAACTGAAGGTATTCATCAAGGGATTATCTGAAACGAAAAATATATTTTCATGTTCTAGTTTTTTCAGAAATCAAAATTTTTAAAATATTGATGAAATGTACATTTATGTCATTGGAAGTTTTGCAGTTATACAAAGAAAATACAGCTGTTCAAAAACAGGCATGCCTATGTAAGTTTTGAACATCTAGCACTTAAACTTTGCTCAATATTGGCTTTTAAGGGCAAAATCACTCAAGCCGAAAGAGTAGGTCAAGGTCATTTTATTGAAGTTTGATCAAAGATACAGCCACCATGTAAGTTTGGAACATGTAGCACTTACTCTTTGCTCAATATTGGCATTTAAAGGCAAAATCACTAAGTGGAAAAAGTAGGTCAAGGTCATTTTATGAAAGTTGGATCAAAGATACATCCACCATGTAAGTTTGGAACATGTAGCACTTATACTTTGCTTAATATTGGCCATTAAAGGCAATATTGCTATCTTAACATTTACCTAATCATCTTAATATTTGCCATATCATTTGAAATAATTTTAAAAATCCCCACCCCAGGGGCTACATCCCCATCTGGTAATATCAAATAAAGTATAATTAGACATTAACGACAAAAAGAACCCACAGAATATGAATATAGGAAAGGAATTTGTGTGATCTTAAGGTATCCATTGTACAATAGAGTCGTTTTTACATACACATGTAGCGTTTTAATCATCTCCATTGTAAAGAATGGTAAATTTTATGCCTGGTAAGGTACTATAAACTATATATTTTCTGAAAGGTAATTATGCCCCGAGTACAAATATAAGACTCCCGGGTCTTAAAAATCAAAAAGGAATAACTCTTATACAACTTTGTCATTTTACACATGTAATATATAGAAAATAGATAATTTAATGCTTTACCAGTTATTCCCCTTTATTTTTTCTGACCCCAAAAATATTATTTTTGAGCAGTGGGCAATATAACCTTTCAGAAAATATATAGTTTATAGTAACTTACCAGGCATGGAAAAATGCCCTATTGTACATCGGATACCTTAACGTTAACCTTATCATCTAGTTCAGATGACGTCCACACTGGGAATATTGCAATAGTTCTTTTGCACTCAAGTGCAGTCGAGCTAAAATGAGCAGCAAAAGTGTAGAGTGTGTTTGTCAAAAATCACAAAATTATGCCAAAATCGTAAAAGTAGGCAGGTCTGCAACTGAACACATACATGTATATGAATACAGTGTAAATGACTTACCATTACATGTCTTTAATTCTTTATACACATAGTTCAGGTCTTGGAGTAGAACAATTTGACTTTTAACTACATCCATATCACATAAAACTTTTATGGCACCAAATTGCTTCAGTTTTGACAATATCCTCTACAAATTAATCAAATACATACATGTACAATGCTTTATAATAATTTCCAGAAATTTGGCAAGTTTTTCTATCAACTATTTCATACTCATACATTTTTTAAGTCAGATAAATCCATTAAATAACATTAAATTTCTTAGAAATATATCCCTGTGACATACTTCGTTGAAATCAATTTAAAGACAGATAACTAATTCAATCGTAATGCAAGAACAATAATACCGTAAATCGGGAATTTTTCGCGTGTGCCTAATTTTCGCTAGGTTCACAAGCATCATCAAATCGCGAAAAAAGGACATGGCGCAAAAACAAGAGAAAGATCTTAACCCTTCATCTTGTTCATAAATCAGCGAAAATTAGACTTAGCAGAAAAAAGACACACCCTTTAAGGGTCATTTTTGCAAAATTTACCGGATGTGAAAATTACCGATATACAGTATCATGCATTGACTAATCTCTTTACCATAAGAAGCTTCCCTATATGAAATCCTGTAAATAATCTCTCTGCAAAGAAACTGTTATCCTCTTGTTCAAAGAGTTGTTTACTGAAATATAATATACATGTAAGTCAAGGTCAAGGTCAAATATCTTAGACATTAGCATGAGCATTGAGTCACATTTGCATTGTTATTTATTCAAACACATTTTCTAAATGACCTTCAGTAATGACCTCTCTTCTCCACCTTTAGTAGCTTAGTTTTATTCCGACCAGAAACTTTGATCCCAAAATTAGAGACATTGTCAATCTAAAAATCAGAATATGTTGTCAATCTTACAAATATTAGACATTTGAGCTGAATTTTGAAATATCTACCTTTGTCCTTTCTTTGATGAATTTAAAATACATTGCACATTTCCCGGAATGTATAGCATGTTCATAGTATCTTTTATAAAGTTGGTGGACCAATAAAATGTGTCGCAGAAATAATCAAGCCATAGCTGAAATAGAAATGATGTGAGCAATGATTTACAGTACGAGTATTTGATACAAAAATGTACAAAATCAACCAGAAGTCTCTGATGAGACTGAAGCTCTCCTGGTTGATTTGTACATATACATTCAAGACAAAGTATAGTATTAGTTATACAGTGTTTTACAGGGGGGATACAGAAATATATTGGGTCGATGAAAAAAGTTGTATTTGGCGAGGGAAAGCCTTGCTTAATACAACTTTTTTCATCGACCCAATATTTTTGTATCTCCACTGTAAAACACTGTATATCGAATTTATCCCGCTGATGGCTTTTGGTTTGTGTATGTTTCATCAACATATTTTAAAGCATTTTGGTGACGTCAAAAGCATAAAGCATCTTAGTAGAAGCAGGATATTAAAATAATATCCTGTTAGTAAAACAATACAACATAATATTTGATTCTTCTTGACCAATCAGATTGCAAGAAATTTGCCAGAGGCGGGATAAATGTATATATCAAGGTTTTTTTTATGAGAACCAATGACAACATGCCCATGTATATCCATTTATTTCTAAAAAAATTTTCATCAAAATTCAGAGCAAAATTATTTTTTTTCAAAAAAAAAAACCCAATTAATGTCCCCCCCCCAAGAATATCAAATGAACCATGCCTTAGATTTCTCTAGAATGTGAGAGAATTTCTAAAAATGTGTATATATACTTGTCAAAATTTCTAACTTACCATTCTACGGGTATGGATTTTCGTTAATGTGGAATTCAAATTATTTTAACGATAATTTGATTTGATATACAACATTTCACTCTTTACTTTAAGATCAAGAAAAACGATATTTCTTTCAACGGAAACAGACCGTGACGAAATTTTAATTTTGAACACTTTTCATGAATTTCGCGTATTCTATCGGAAAATTACAATCAAACCACTTTTAAAGAATTGTTTGTACCAAGTTTGATCAGAAAAACATAAATTAAACGGAATGCATTAATTACAAAAGCGATAATAGGCAAATAAAACTTAACGAATTTTCCATAAAATGGATGCTTGCTCATAACTCTTGTAAGTGGTGCGTAAAATGAGCTTCCATTAACCAAACATCTTTTTCTAACATACCATATGTATCAAAACTAAAATCACAGATGTTTTTATTTTTCGAAAAATGTGGGTCAAAGGTCAAGGATGGGGTCAAAGGTTAAAAATTTGGCTCCAAAAGATGAGCATTCTCAAGATACATAGACATGCAATATATGACAGCTATATTATCTTTAATACCCTTTCATCAGAATTTAGTTGAATGGAATATATACTGACAGTCGGATGGATAGACAAACAGATGAACAGACAACCTACCACTATATGCCCTTTGATAAAATTAAGACTAAAGGCATAAATAACCTCTCATTTGAGCTGAAATAGTATTGCATTGGATACTCTATAAAGATATTTCCTTCTTTCTTATACTGATCAGTGAAAATACTTAGATCAAGTAATCAGACAGTTTCAGATTGAAATTAAATATAATAGGACATGTGGCCTACCGAGTGAAAAAAGTATCGGCCATTTTGTTCTAAAACCTAAAAAGGTTTTAGGCTATTCTTTTAGTAAATGTAAAACAATGTTAATAGAATATTGAACGAAGAACATGAACTTTTAGGGTGAATGTGGTATTAATGTAGACAGAAGCTAATTATTAAAATATAATACAAACTATTTTTACATACCGGTTATAATGAAATATTTGATCCTCTATAGAAAACATTTTTACCATATATCCCAGTTCAGAATAAGGGTGTTCCATAAATATTTTAAAATCTGCATGAGGTTAAAATGATGTTTTTGATTGGTCAAATTGTAAAAGGACAAAATGACTCGAGTCAGGTCCAATTGACAAAAAGGCCTGAAACATTTGTTTATAACCAGTAATTTATGGCAGGAACAGGTATCGTACCCAGATAGCTCAGTTGGTAATAGCGTCTGCCAAGATAGCAGAAGGTCTCGGGTTCGATTCACGGTCCAGTCACATCTTTTCCTCTCCTGTTACAGAATTGGCGCCAAACTAAATGACTCAAGGTGAAGTGGAGTTTTGTGTGAGGTTTCCAGTGCATGGAAACCTAAAAAATTGGTTGAGAGGAGTGTGGCAGGAACCGGCATCGTGCCCAGATAGCTCAGTTGGTAAGAGCGTCTGCCCTGATAGCAGAAGATCTCGGGTTCGATTCCCGGTCCAGTCACATCTCTCCCTCTCCTGTTACAAATTTAACTTCTATAAATACTAAATTTGGAATTTTGTAAAATAAAACTTACACAAGCACCTTTCATTTGGCAATGTGAAGGATGTATTATTGCTATTTTATTTGATAAAATTATCAATCTTTGTGATTCTGGTGTTTCCATTTATCAGATTCAGAAAGCACAGCTCAAGTCCGTGATCACTTAGGACATTCTACTCTTGTAACAAAAAGTCTCATTACTCTCTCCAAAAATCTTACACCTAAAACAATTAAAAAATAAGTAAGAAATACATGAATTTTGATTGTTTGTTATCTTTCTTGCACTGTATAAACATAATAGAAAAGATTTTCAAGTTGATTGATTGATCAGAGGAAATTCCGAAACCATCCCCTAGCGTTTCTATAGAATTGAAAATAAAATCCTGGGTCAGATCCCAAATAAAATATGAGAATAACTAAATTTCAGAGTCATCTATAATAATATTGTAAAATGGCAATAAAGGAAGATTTTGGTAGGAGTTTTTCTGGGTTGAAATATTTTTGTATGAGTTGGCTTTTACAAATGAATTTTTTAGTATTTTTTTTTTATTTTTTTTTTTAAAATTTGATTAACACATAGTAACACATGCCTATAAGGCATCTCTTGTTATATTTTCTACTATCAAAACATGTGTCACTTGCTTTAATGTAAACATTATGAAAATTTCATCAAACCACACAGTTTTACATCCCATTGGGGGTGGTACTCCAAGCAGTGGAGGAATTTATAAGAAGAAAGATGTAAGAGTTACCTCCCCCCTCTCCCCCCCCCCCCCCAAAAAAAAAAAAGACTTACACAAGCACAATATTCCTTTCATTTGGCAATGTGAAGGATGCATTATTGCTATTTTATTTGATAAATTGATCAATCTTTGTGATTCTGGTGTTCCCATTTAACAGAAAGCACAGCTCAAGTCTGTGATCACTTAGGAAATTCTACTCTTGCAACAAAAATTCTCACTACTCTCCCCAAAAATCTTACACCTTAAACATGTTGAAAAAATAAAAAAAATAGTGAGAAATACATGCATTTTGATAATTTGATATCTTTCTTGCACTATATAAACACTATAGAAAAGATTTTCATGTTGATTGATTGATCAGAGGAAATTCCGAAACTATCCCCTAGCGTTTCTATAGAACTGAAGATAAAATCCTGGGTCAGATCCCAAATGAAATATGAGAAAAACTAAATTACAGACTCATCTATGATAATATTGTAAAATGGCAATATCTTTGTTTATTTATAGTTTCTGTCATTTATGTACTCTAAATGCATGTAGAAAGGGTAAGAGAAAATAGCCATATACCCATTTTCCATAATCCTAGGGAACAGGGACTCAAGTAAAATACTGTAATGACATCTAAACTGCAAACCGATAATATTTTGGAATAAATCAATTAATTATTATCCATAAATTCTGGGAAATTAGCTATCATGAGATCACATGTAGTTTAAAAGAGAGAAAACAACCACACCCATTTTCTAAGACCCTTGGGGTCAGAGACTCAAACAAAATATCAGGTGAACAACGAGATTACAGACCCATCATATTGCATAAAGAATTTAGTCTCCATTATTTATAGTGTCAGCGCTGTAAGCATAAGATTACATGTATATGGAATAATATAAAAGAAAATGGCCACACCCTTTTCTAAGACCCTGAGGGTCATTGGCTCAAACAAAATATCAGGTGCACAACTAGACTACAGACCCATCATATCGCAAAAAGAATTATGTCTCTATCATTTATAGTGATAGAAGAGCTGTCCGGACAAAATTACATAGAATTTAATGACCACGCCCATTTTCTAAGACCCTGGGGGTCAGGGACTGAAACTAAATGTCAGGTGCACAACTAGACCATGGACCAAGTAAAATACAAAAAGAATTAAGTTTCTATCTCTCACAGTTTCAGAGGAGTTGTCCGGACAAGAATTGTTTACGGACAGACGGACAGACAGACAGACGGACGGACACCGGACGAAGGGTGATCGCATAAGCTCGACTGGTCTGAGACCAGTAGAGCTAACAAGAGGCCCAAGGGGGCCACATCGCTCACCTGAGTTGCAGACAAAGGGTTAAAAGTCACAAAAATACTTCTACAGATCAAAGCCCTTGACAGCCATATTTGTTGACCTGTCGACAAGAAAAACACAAACTTGGCAGAGGACCTTGAGTACTTGCTTGCTGCAAGGTTTCCTGAAATTCTGTGCAATGGTTGCAGAGGAGATGTCGAAAATGTGTCAGCCAATCAGAGCCCTCGGCGGCCATATTTGTTGACCGATCAGCACGAAAAACACAAACTTGGTAGAGGACCTTGAGTACTTCCTTCCTGTAAAGTTTCATGAAATTCTGTGCAGCGGTTGCGGAGGAGATGTCAAAAATGTGTCAGCCAATCAGAGCCCTCGGCGTCCATATTTGTTGAATGATCGGCACGAAAAACACAAACTTGGTAGAGGACCTTGAGTACTTCCTTCCTGTAAAGTTTCATGAAATTCTGTGCAGCAGTTGCAGAGGAGATGTCGAAAATGCATCAGCCAATCAGAGCCCTCAGCGGCCATATTTGTTGACCGATCGGCACGAAAAACAGAAACTTGGTAGAGGACCTTGAGTACTTCCTTCCTGTAAAGTTTCATGAAATTCTGTGCAGCGGTTGCAGAGGAGATGTCGAAAATGTGTCAGCCAATCAGGGCCCTCGGTGGCCATATTTGTTGACCGATAGGCATGAAAAACACAAACTTGGTAGAGGACCTTGAGTACTTCCTTCCTGTAAAGTTTCATGAAATTCTGTGCAGCGGTTGCAGAGGAGATGTCGAAAATGTATCAGCCAATCAGAGCCCTCGGCGGCCATATTTGTTGACAGATCGGCACGAAAAACACAAACTTGGTAGAGGACCTTGAGTACTTCCTTCCTGTAAAGTTTCATGAAATTCTGTGCAGCGGTTGCAGAGGAGATGTCGAAAATGTGTCAGCCAATCAGGGCCCTCGGCGGCCATATTTGTTGACCGATCAGCACGAAAAACACAAACTTGGTAGAGGACCTTGAGTACTTCCTTCCTGTAAAGTTTCATGAAATTCTGTGCAGCGGTTGCAGAGGAGATGTCAAAAATGTGTCAGCCAATCAGAGCCCTCGGCGTCCATATTTGTTGAATGATCGGCACGAAAAACACAAACTTGGTAGAGGACCTTGAGTACTTCCTTCCTGTAAAGTTTCATGAAATTCTGTGCAGCAGTTGCAGAGGAGATGTCGAAAATGCATCAGCCAATCAGAGCCCTCAGCGGCCATATTTGTTGACCGATCGGCACGAAAAACACAAACTTGGTAGAGGACCTTGAGTACTTCCTTCCTGTAAAGTTTCATGAAATTCTGTGCAGCGGTTGCAGAGGAGATGTCGAAAATGTGTCAGCCAATCAGGGCCCTCGGTGGCCATATTTGTTGACCGATCGGCATGAAAAACACAAACTTGGTAGAGGACCTTGAGTACTTCCTTCCTGTAAAGTTTCATGAAATTCTGTGCAGCGGTTGCAGAGGAGATGTCGAAAATGTATCAGCCAATCAGAGCCCTCGGCGGCCATATTTGTTGACCGATCGGCACGAAAAACACAAACTTGGTAGAGGACCTTGAGTACTTCCTTCCTGTAAAGTTTCATGAAATTCTGTGCAGCGGTTGCAGAGGAGATGTCGAAAATGTGTCAGCCAATCAGGGCCCTCGGCGGCCATATTTGTTGACCGATAGGCATGAAAAACACAAACTTGGTAGAGGACCTTGAGTACTTCCTTCCTGTAAAGTTTCATGAAATTCTGTGCAGCGGTTGCAGAGGAGATGTCAAAAATGTATCAGCCAATCAGAGCCCTTGGCGGCCATATTTGTTGACAGATCGGCACGAAAAACACAAACTTGGTAGAGGACCTTGAGTACTTGCTTGCTGCAAGGTTTCCTGAAATTCTGTGCAATGGTTGCAGAGGAGATGTCGAAAATGTGTCAGCCAATCAGAGCCCTCGGCGGCCATATTTGTTGACCGATCGGCAGGAAAAACACAAACTTGGTAGAGGACCTAGAGTACTTCCTTCCTGTAAAGTTTCATGAAATTCTGTGCAGCGGTTGCAGAGGAGATGTCGAAAATGTGTCAGCCAATCAGAGCCCTTGGCGGCCATATTTGTTGACCAATAAGCACGAAAAACACAAAAGTGTTGGAGGATCTTGAATACTTCCTTCCTGTAAAGTTTCATGAAATTCTGTGCAGCGGTTGCAGAGGAGATGTCGAAAATGTGTCGGCCAATCAGAGCCCTCGGCGGCCATATTTGTTGACCGATCGGCACGAAAAACACAAACTTGGTAGAGGACCTTGAGTACTTCCTTCCTGTAAAGTTTCATGAAATTCTGTGCAGCGGTTGCAGAGGAGATGTCGAAAATGTGTCAGCCAATCAGAGCCCTTGGCGGCCATATTTGTTGACCAATAAGCACGAAAAACACAAAAGTGTTGGAGGATCTTGAATACTTCCTTCCTGTAAAGTTTCATGAAATTCTGTGCAGCGGTTGCAGAGGAGATGTCGAAAATGTGTCGGCCAATCAGAGCCCTCGGCGGCCATATTTGTTGACCGATCGGCACGAAAAACACAAACTTGGTAGAGGACCTTGAGTACTTCCTTCCTGTAAAGTTTCATGAAATTCTGTGCAGCGGTTGCAGAGGAGATGTCGAAAATGTGTCAGCCAATCAGAGCCCTCGGCGGCCATATTTGTTGACCGATCGGCACGAAAAACACAAACTTGGTAGAGGACCTTGAGTACTTCCTTCCTGTAAAGTTTCATGAAATTCTGTGCAGTGGTTGCAGAGGAGATGTCGAAAATGTGTCAGCCAATCAGAGCCCTCGGCGGCCATATTTGTTGACAGATCGGCACGAAAAACACAAACTTGGTACAGGACCTTGAGTACTTCCTTCCCGTAAAGTTTCATGAAATTCTGTGCAGCGGTTGCAGAGGAGATGTCGAAAATGTTAAAAGTTTACGCCAGACGGACGACGACGACGACGACGACGACGACGGACGACGGACGACGGACGGACGACGGACGGCGCGCTATGACAATAGCTCACTTGAGCTTCGCTCAGGTGAGCTAAAAATGGATTTGCAGCTTTAACATGTTTAACAAAATTGTGATTTTGAATCACAAATGCTCCTATCAGTTTATACACCATTATCTTTTCAACCTGGTAAGGTCACACTGTCAACAATTCTGGTATAGGACAGGTTTTGCTGAAAGGAATGCACTTGTGTGAAATTTGACAGTGCTGAGTATTACCATTCAAAAGTTATAGGTAAGGTAAAGTTTTTGAAGACAGACAAATGAACCAAAAAAAAAAAACCATATTCCCCTAATAACTGATTACAAGTAACAAGAGTAAATGGGCACTAAAATACATATATGTATATTAAATCTATCAGTTACATGTACATGTATGAATTTGGTATTTTTGTCAATCAAAAGAAACATATTTACCTGTAAGCAACTATTACACTGGACAGAGTTATACTGAAACATACAAAGAGGGAAAATACAGTAAAATATTCATCAAATTATCATATGAAGTATTTTTAAAGTTCTTGAAGAAATAGACAGTTCTCATGTATATGGCATCATACAAAATTTAAATCAAATTTACATGAGCACCGATAAATGCTGCATGAATGAAATTGTTGACCAGACAGGTATTCTTATTATCTTAAGGTTTGACATCCTTCACATATTCAACTTTTTTAACCAAGCTAATGTGCTGATCTCTTGTATAGGAAATAACATGCAGTAGTACTGGTCTGGAACTTAAAAATTTTTTAAAAAGTTTTCCCTTATTATCACCATTGTCCTGGCTTTGAAGGCTACCGAATTAATGAATTCTAATCTAAGTTAATAATAGTTTGAACTCAGCATACTGTACATCTATTTAAGGTTTTCTTTACTGACCTTGAGTTGTCTTTCAGGCCAATGAAGGTTAGAAACAAACTGTACAGCCACATCCCTGATTTCTGTGTCATCGTCTTGAATTAGATTCAGACACGTCTTAAAAATCCTGACAAGTAAAAACATAATTATGTCTGAAACATTAAATAATTCGATTAGTGCAATAATCACTAGTTTTGAAGTTCAATTTACCAAAATCCATGAAATGAAGCAGACAATTTCAGTACTGTTGTCAAATAAGATAAAAATTCATGTATCAGAATTTTGTTACAGTGAAACAGTCACAAGAACTTTAAAAAAATTGTGACTACAGACGCTAAAAGACCAAAAACTAAAAGTAAAGGTACAATGTACATGTACCTTAACATAACAAGAGACTTATTTTAAAAATTGTAAATCTTTATAAGGTCCCAAACATGATAATGATTTTTTTTTCCATAAAGCAAATAGGTTTGGAAGAACTTTATAAATGCATGTAAATCTTGCCCTACATTGCAATGTTTATGCATATAACTGTGAAATTCAAGTTTTTACCTCACCCAATTAAATGACTTACTGTGTAGAACATTTACACAAATTTTCCTCCTTTCTTTCACCACAGTACTGTAATACGTCCCTTCCTGTCACCAACAACACACGTGCTGCAGACAGTCTATGGTCCTCGCTCCCCGTCATCTCACTGGCCAACTTTATAGAACTACACAGTCTCTCTAAATGATCTCTGTTCACACTGAAAAGAGGAGAGAATGCACAATGCATTGTATTAGAAAGGAACAACAGTACTTTACATATCATAGCTTCATGGTCATTTTATTAGACTTACATGAAAATTCAATGCACATTTAGTAATCTTTATGTACACTAAGTGAAATTTACATGTAAATTCATTGTACATTACATGTACACTTAGCAAGATTTACATGTAAATTTATGCATATTTGATGAAATTTACATGAAAATTTATACAATTCAGCAGGATATTCATGTAAATATAAGCACATATTTAATTAAATTTACATAATATGTGCACATTTAGACGTAAATTCATGCACATTTAACAAAATTAACCTGCAAATTCATGCACAATTAATAAGATTGGTAAGGTTTACATGTAAAGTAATGCACGTTTAATACCAGGAAATGTAAATTAATACACATATAATTAAATTAACATGTAAATTCATGCACACCTAGTGAGATTTATATTTAGTAAATTTTTCATGTAAATTCAAACACATATATAGTGACATTTACATGTAAATTAGTACTCATTTTAGTTAGATTCAAATATAAATTCATGCACATTTTGTGAGGTTTACATGTAAAATCATGCACATTTAATATATTGACATGTATATTTATACATATTTAATGTAATTTACTTGTTAACTCATGCACATTTAGTGAGATTTACATTTAGTTAATTTTTCATGTGAATTCATGTACATAAAGTGACATTTACATGTGAATTTGTCTTCAATAAACGTGATTGACATGTAAAGTCATGCTCATTTTATGATATTTACATGTAAATTCAAGCACACTTACACTATATAAACATTCACTAAAATCCTATTCAAATTGTATCATACTTTTTAGTTTTTATCTGTTGATGAATACAAATGCCTCCAACTTCAAGGAAAGGAGCTGCAACAATTTTCTGCCTATCAGTGACTTTTCTTGCCCTATCCCATAATCCTTCAGTGACGATTTTATCGGAGCTACCGTGTGACAAGTGAATGTCCGTCATCAGAGTAAGGCACTGTCCCAATAAAGGAGTATACGCTACTCCCTGCACAAAATCGTATAAAACAACTTGTATTTCGTGCCATACATCAGCTCCTATTTTCTCTATTTGTAACATCTTTTTAAGGACTTTGATAATACTAATTGCTGAATCTACATCAGAATTATGTAAGTCTTCTAAGAGACACGATGGAATAATGCCAGTGTTACATGTTTGCAGGAAAAACATCTCGATGATGGCCATCTTGGTTAAAGGGAAGGTACCCTGCAATGGAATGCATTCAAAATTTTTTAAAACACACAAAAATGAAAACTTCAAACTGATTGATTTACATACATGTAAATATAACATAAGTTCATGAATTCATAAACTTAAAAATTTTATTTTGCAATTCTACTACATGTAAAAGTAAATTCAGTACATGTGCTATACTTTTTTTTTCAACATAACTTCATGTATATCAGACAAGTTATGAATCACTAATATTAAAGTACGTACTTGTTACTATGAAGAAGGTGCATGTATATAAAACCTATTTGAATGAACCTCCTTAAAACTGACTAAAGTTCTCTCCCCTGCTCAGTCATCACAAAAACTATCTCTGAAATTCTGATCGACGAACAGAAATTGTTGAACAATCTGCAACTGAAATTTGTCTTTGGGCTACTTTTTAAAAAAAATCTTTTCATGAAGACTGCCTGCCCTAGTTTTTATACATCAGTGAACTTACCACTTTTGGTAGACTAGAGCAGCACCTGTGTATCAGGGTATCACATTGTGAAGGGTACAGCTTGTACAGTAAGCTTATTGTATCAACATATTTTGCTCTCAGAATATCACAGGAATGTTCAAGTATCCATTGGAAATCTGCTATTCTATGAATGATGGTTTTCACTTCTGCTTCACTGAAACAAAAGAATAACTTTCAATGCATTGCTTTATGCTGTAACAAGATTATGAGACAGTAATGAAAATGACATTATACATTGTACATTATTGTATTTTATGCAAATAGGTCATACTCCAAGGCCAAAGTAACAAGTCCATAGAACAAATTATCAAACAAATGTCTTAGAAAGAAATTTTGCAAAGCAGAAATATCTAAGCTCTATCTGAAATGGATCACTGTCAAGATTAAAGTTTTGGACAGACAAACAGACTTCGAACAGACTGACAAACAAACAGCAAAACACCCAGAAGCTTGAACTTACTTGAAACAATTTCTGGTAATGAATTTCTGTACACACAGAAGTATGCTGTGTAACATGTTGGCTTGTCCTGCACCATTCTTTAAGTCCATTAGATTTCCAATGAGAGAGGTCAATGTGTCCAAGGTCATTTGACTGGAGGTCAAGGCCACATAAGCTGAGGATGCGAGCTGTCTGAGATAATACACAGGGCTGGGAAGAAGCTGCCACACCTTTTGTTTTATGGCGATGTGAATTCCCCTGAAGCAAAGAAATTCTTAACTTCGAGTCTTTTATAAGTAAACGTCAACAGAGATAATTAAACTTTTGTGGCAAAAAAGACAGTCTTTACTTGTTATACCTCAATGAAAACATCGCCAAAATATATCAGCTATGTCACTTAGTACTTCATTTCTCAAAATTGATATATTCATGCAGTCTATAACATAAACATTGAACATAAATTAACATTGAATTGTTAACTTATCAGAAACCATCTCAAATGGGAAGTAACTCTGGTTTTCGAACAGAGCAAATAAGTTTCAAACTTGTTGCTCAATCCTTAATCCATGGGTATGTGTAAATGTAGAAATTTGCTATTCAAATATATATTGTACATGTACATTTCTGATTTTTTTTACATAAAATATACATGTATATACATGTATATACATGTACATGTAGTTTAAAGCAAAATTGTAAAATTTACTCACTCATCTTTTTCTGATGACTCTGTGGTTCCTACACTGGCTAATAAAGTAAGAATTGGAAATAGGGAGGGATGCAGTTTGTCAATAGCAGTTATGTCCCTTTGTAAGGCAGCATCCAGATTTTTAGAAATAAAGGGTGGTAATTCTGGATAATGGGAAGATAACTCCTGCATTGTCAGAGTATTCAGAGTCAAATCGTCAATACTCTTTTTCTGTCCAAAAATTCGAACCACTAGAGAACCTACAAATATACATTGTATTAATTTAAATACACGTAAAATACTTCTATAAAATGACCCACTTTTTCAAGCTCATATCTACATGAAACTGAATTTACATCTATCTGAATCATAATCTTAGCAAAATTTGTATTTAGATACTCTGTGTTTATATAGATATTTGTAGACTGATGTACACATACATGTAGAACATGTGTTCATAGTTTACTGAAAGAAATCAGAATTTGAAAACATAAACATGGAAACTTATAACACATTTTTAAATGTACATACAAGTACAATGTATATAATAAAACAAATTTTCCCTAATTCTACAAGATAAACTTGCTTGAATAGAGTAGTGGTAAGAAATTTCCAAGCATATACCTAATATTGAACAAAATTACTGAACTGTCATGCTGAAATTTAAAATTTTAAGAAAATTCAACCAAAATCTACATGTAAAAGATTTAAAATAAAATTTCAAAATACCTACTGAACAACCTTGTAGCAGCGTTCCTAATAGCCCAGGCAGGAGAGCCGAACATGTCTACCACGAGCATGACAGATTTACTAATGTGGGGCATGAGAACTGCCGATAGACTGGCGTCACTGAACAAAGATTTCAGGATGTTCAAGCCGTGAACTTGAGGCAGGTCGTGTCTGTCGTCAAAGTCTGGTGGGACAGGACGGCCGGAAATCTCAAATAGCTTTTCCAAAGTGTAAACTAGCAAAGTTGTCTGGGGATTTTCATGAAATTGAATCACATGTTAATGTAGCAAAAGTAGAAGTAACATGTAAATTTCCTTACAATATTTGAATAAATAATACTAAAACTATTTTACTATTGCAGTACATATACATAGTAACACAATCTCAAAATCTTAAACAGATCTGACCACAAAAGTGTGAATTTTAAATCTGACAAACACAAGATTGAATTGTCATGGCCTAATGTATAAAGATAAAACTTCACAGATTCTGACAAGATATTTTTAATATGCAATTTACATGTACTAGTCTTATAATGTACACTGCTCAAAAAATTAAAGGAGCAATTTTCCCATTGTAATATAATGGTACATACATGTAGCTTGTAATATCTTTTGGGAAAAGCAAGGCTACATGATCAAGTTTTATCATTTGCATATGGTTAATCTGTTCAATACAGACATTGGTAATAAAGAAATGACTATTAAATATGTCTTAATACATTTATGTTCACCATATTCAATAAGCAGCTGCAATTAACGTGTATGATATGAAAATAGAAACCTTGCTCCCTTAATTTTTTTGAGCAGTGTATATACATGTACATGTACCAACCTTTTTAAGTTTCTTTTCACAGCTGATGACAGACTGTACTATAATAGGTAGTCCAGCCGACTTTCTGGTTGTAGACGTATGTCCAGCAGTGACGGTCAGTGTTGCGAAAGACTGAAATTGGATCAATTTATATATAATTTCTAAATGTACATGTATAAGTCATTACTGAATATAATTGAAGAAAAAAAAAATAGGAGAAGCAAACCAATGGTTAGTGACAAACCATTTACTTCAGTATCAATTTTCATTATTTTGGTGTACAGAATTTTTTATGTAATTCAGCATTTTCATTTATAAAATTCTTCCAAAAATGTAAGATATAGGGTCAACAAATCCATGAACCAAATTTTAAAAGCCTTGGCCTTATGACTTCATAATGGCATAGTTAAGAAGTAAGTATGATATCATATATTCTACTACCTCCTCTAAGAGATGCTGAGGTAGGCTGTTCATGTCGGAATCAGACGAGTCGAACAAAGCTGAACAGAACTTGATAAAAGCCGATCTGCATCCCTCTATTACACCCTGTAAAAAAAATTAATGTGATGATAAATAGATGACTCTTTCTTAAATTAAACACTGAAAATCTTGACATTATCTCAAATTTTGAGAATGATGGTACATGTGCATGAACTTTTTCTTAACATTCTTTAGTTCCTGACATCAATTTCACAAAATTTAAACCATGGAGCTTGCTAAAGATTGGCTAGAATTATCCAATGCATCAAAGGCAAAAACAATCAAAATAAGAATTTCAATTACATGATTTATATTCTAACACATGTATTTACTTGAGAAGCTACTTGAAGATTCAATATTCTTACCCTGTGGCGACATTTTGTAAGAATGGTGAGGAAGGTAGATTTGATCCTGTCTACAACTTCACTGCTTGCTTTCGTTCTTGCAATTAAAATGTCTGACAATGTTCCCAGACTCAAACAGCTCTCCTATAATTAGAGGAAAAACTATCTACATGTATATATACAATGTACATGTACATGTACATTTCATTTTTCTATAAGCCCTTTCACACTTATGTCCATTCAGTTCGCTTTTGACTCTTTGTAGGACCAGATCAATCAAAATTAATGAAGTGATCCTTGACGATGCATGCTACTTTTTGGAGCAGAATGACTTCATTTGATTGTTCTGGTGGTTGCAGTTGTCCTACCAAGAGACAAAAGTGAACCAAAAAGACATTAGTGTGAAAGGGTAGTAATTTATTACATTGTATATCACCATACAGTATATAAATAGGCCGCTTGCCGAAATTCATAACGGCTGACAAAATGACGAAAAATGTCTGAGGTAGGCAATTTAAGCGCACTTTTTCATTGTTACGTTACTATAGAATTGAGTCTTTTCACAGTGACACCATAATGAAAAACAACGCCAAAAGATGTTGACTCGGACATTTTATGCTTTCTAGCAAGATCGGAAAATGGTCTATTGTCAATCAGTAATTATTTGTTACTTTTTTTACCATGTTTGCATTGCTGTTCATTTGACCATTTACCATAAAACATAATGCTGATAATGTAGAGATACACATATACATGCTACACTGACCTTGATGTTGACCAAGCACCATGACAACAGTTATTGATGTTCTACAGACAGTGATGTAGATATGGTATAGTCTGTCTCCATGGTGATACATGTATGTAAGCTAAGCTATGATTGGTTGTTATACTGACCTTGATGTTGACCCAGCACCATGACAACAGTTATTGATGTTCTACAGACAGTGATGTAGATATGGTATAGTCTGTCTCCATGGTGATACATGTATGTAAGCTAAGCTATGATTGGTTGTTATACTGACTTTGATGTTGACCCAGCACCATGACAACAGATATTGATGTTCTACAGACAGTGATGTAGATATGGTATAGTCTGTCTCCATGGTAATACATGTATGTAAGCTAAGCTATGATTGGTTGTTATACTGACCTTGATGTTGACCCAGCACCATGACAACAGTTATTGATGTTCTACAGACAGTGATGTAGATATGGTATAGTCTGTCTCCATGGTGATACATGTATGTAAGCTAAGCTATGATTGGTTGTTATACTGACCTTGATGTTGACCCAGCACCATGACAACAGATATTGATGTTCTACAGACAGTGATGTAGATATGTTATAGTCTGTCTCCATGGTGATACATGTATGTAAGCTAAGCTATGATTGGTTGTTATACTGACCTTGATGTTGACCCAGCACCATGACAAAAGATATTGATGTTCCACGGAGAGTGATGTTGACGTGTTATAATCTGTCTCGGACTCCTCTATGTAGCTTTCCAATGCCTCACCTATCTCAGCAAACGAAGGACATGCTTCTGTAAAAAAAAAATATAATACGCTTTATGTGTTGACTTTTGAACAATCACAAGTTACAAGACAATTGCGGTGAATTGGCAGTGCCTTTCAAATTCTTGTACAAAATCTAATGTATGTAAATTATTTCGTAGGTGCATACAAATAAGATCTCTCCCTTCCCCTTTCAACATGCTCAACTACTTCATGTTTAATAAACATGATAAATAATTAGTCTTGAATTGATCATTTTAGTAGTACTGCAAGTATCGTATTCTGCCGCAATTATGAAATCTATAATGGAAAGTGGGGGAGATGTCATACTTGCACATGTTGCAAGCACCTGAGCATTATTTGTGAAATTTTGTAAAATAAAGAAAATATATTTAGCAAAAACAAATCAGTGAAAGAGTTTTCAACACATTTAAACATTCATACCATTTTGTGCTCCTCTACTCATGACAGTCAACATGAAGTTAATGATCTCTATGTTGAATTCAACAAGGGAATGTAGAAAAGGGATGTAACTCTGGACCTGCTCTACTGTGAGGACTGAGGTTTCTGACACACATCTGGTCAACATACAAATATACCCTACAATAATCCGAAATTCAAGTATGTTTAATAAATCAGCCTTTTCTGAGTTTTTCCCCAGTAAACAAATACATGTACATACTAAATAAATCATATACATGTCAATATTTAAGAATTCGGAAATACATATACAAAATGTAAGTCTACAAAAGCCTGTATCATATAAACCTGCAATTCCTTGACTTCTATTTTTTCTCTCTCTGTTCTTTTTACCTTCAGTCTGGTTTTTTTTTGCTATCTTATTATAGGCTTGTTTTTATATGACCATATTTTTCCACAAAGTACATGTACAATGAATGATTTCATACTACTCTTATAACCCTGACTTTTAAAAATCAGTTCATAAACTTTTCTTTTCACATAATTTTTGAGGTCTAAGAATTGATACAAACCATGAAGTGGTGAATTTTTGGAGGCTGCTACCAAATTTGACTCTGCTTTCTTCAGACAATTCTTCACATGAGACAAAATGTCTGACAGAAATGTCAAGGCTGGTAGAGCGGGAAGGTCATCAGTAGAGGATGGACTACTGGTTGATGCCTTAAGGTTTCCATCATGTGATGCCAATTTAAAGTGCCATTTCAAGTCTATTATGTACCTACATATATTGAAATACATGTATATGTATTATATGTATTTAGTAAAAAAAAAAAATGTCAACTTGAAGGTCAAGGCCATAAGTTCAAAGGTTTTAACTTTTCAAATTTTTTTTTTGTCACTTGAAACATTATATGTGAATCATGAAGCCTTACCAGAAATCATTCTTATAAATAATGAGATACAATAATGAAGGAATATGTATACCAAAATTTGAGTAAGGTTCAGGCAGACAGACAAGTACATTAAGATGTACATTTATCTATGACAAAATACTCTCACTGGCAGTACTTTTTATCAGTACATGGGACCCAACACTGAAGAACTAATTATGATTGATATGAAATATATTACTGGATGAACAACCAATCAAATTATAAGATTTACATGTAAATCACATGATGGCAAATTGTATTTTTCAATGTACATGATTACTGTACATGTTGTCAACTTACTTTTGAAATATGATTTTACATAGTAATGCTCCACTCTGACTTTCATGTGCCTTTGGACTATTACACAATGCCAGACCAGTGGTCAGTAGATGACCAGCCAGGCTCTCCGGACTGACATGGACAAGATGACCAGACGGGCAGAGTGGCCATTGGTAGTATTGTAGTAGCAGGTGGGAGACAGACTCCTGGATCTGTAAGTAAAATATTCATTTAAAATCATACTGGTTTTCAGACCAAAAAAGACATGATTCATTGCACTGTTTAAGGCTTGCGTTTCTAAAAATGTACATCTTAATTTCCATAAGGGCTTAATTTTATTCAAAGATACATGTAGATCAATGAAATAAAACTTCTGAAAGTATAGGCTTTAGCCGACTACACATCTTATTTTTTACCCAAAATCATTTCCTTCACTTTACCCACAATGGGGGAAAAATTGAGAGTAAATGGTGCAAAGCAGCTGGGGTTCTTTTAAATCTTTCTTTAAAAACTTTGAAAGTGGAAAATTCTTCTGAGTTTAGATGGAGAATACCGAAGAGAATACTGAATTTCCGTAGTAAATTAGACGTTGAAAAATCTCTGTCTCACAACAGTCTTACTTCAGAATCAAATATCAGATACATCTAAAACATTGCTGAGATAACAGAAGTATTTGTAAATATTGACTTAGTAGACATGAACCAAGCTCTTTGATTTACCTCATCAGCCCCATCCATAAGGGTATGTAGTAATGTCACTGTTGAATGAAATGAGAAGAAATTCCAGCATCCTTTCTCCTCAACATAAGCAAATAACTTCTGTACTGATGCTGAAAGATCAATAAATGACGAACATGAATTTGTATGTAAAAGTCCATCATTGGAAACCCACAAGTAATGAAAGTCACGTATGAAAAAATAAACATGCCTTTTAAAATAATTTTAGATTTCAAGAAATAAATGTACATGACTTTTTTTGTAGATTTAATTTATTGATTTTAGTCCAATTTATTTATTGTTCATTCTTGGCATAATGGTAAGAATTTGAATTGAAATACACATGTACATGTACATGTAAGTTTAAAAATTATGTTACAATGCAATCAAGACATTTCATAATGCAAATCCAACTTTGTGCTAAAAATACAAAAATGTGCATGTACATGTATGTGTACAAGTAAAGGGTTTTTTTTCATAGCTTTCACAGGAACATGATTAATATCTGTTGTCCATCAGAAATGAGGACCTATAAAGTGATTTCATATATCACCATCACAAATCACTGTGTATAATGAGATATCAAATTGAGAATTTTGAAAAAAAGATCTAGTGCAAATTTTAGAAGATGCAGATACATGCGTTTACCAGGAGTGAAGGCTTTTCGTTGCCTGACATTTTCATTGTAGATCAGTGTATCGTATATGATGTACAGTATATCCAGACTGGCCTTACGTCTCTGGTAACATGAGCCCGGTATCAGGTTAATCATGCACGTCTTATGTAACCAGTCTACGAACTCCATCGACATATCTGGAAAATACTTCATAGATAACCCAGTCTACAAACTCCACTGACTTATCTGGAAAAGACTTCGTACATGAATTTTCCACTAAATGTATTACTTTTGGAAAACATCTTGAAATTATAATCACATACAAACAGTATGCGTGGAAACTTTTACGTGGGGCTAATTTTCCTGTATTTCACAAATCAAGGGAATTTGCGAAAAATTCTCCAAAGCGAAAATAATCTGGCTGAATTCTTACAAAGGTGGGGATGTTTATATTGCTGATATTTCCCTAAAGCGTAACGTTTTGGTATCATAATCACAAAATTTTCCCCCAGTGAAAATAACAATAACCAAGTTTATGGTAAAATGTACAGACTTTAGTGTTTATGAAACATATTCTGCAGTAAAATCAAGACATGGTGTAATTTTGCAGGCCAAAGGTTACTCTATATAATCTGGTCCTATTATAAAAGGAAGCCTATGAATGTCTGGTCTGGAAACATTTGGTGATATTTTTGTTCCTGTGACATGACATTAAAATACAATCATTTCCTCAAAATGTGGAGATATTCTCCAAAATAATAAATCAATAAGAGGTATACATGTACATGTACAGATGATGAAGAAAGAGGATTTGATTGGACCCAAAAAATTTAAATTAATACCTCTTTTTTTTTTAAAGTATATTTTCTGACAGGTCATTTGGTCTTTTCAAAATACGCTTACTTCCAATTCATGCAGATATCAGATGTGATGTTATTAACTTCCTTTAAAAATATCATGTTTATTGCCATGTTTCCCTAATTTTTAATCTTGTTTCCATATAAGCTGATGACGTCAGAATTACCTGCACCAATGGGAAGTAACTGTGTATTTCAAAAAGACTGAATAACACATCTTAAACTTACTCAGTGTATCATATTGCTCAGCTTTGAGCATGGCAACACAACTGTCCCGAATTCTGACCAATAATTTCTTCAGGTTTGCTGATAAATGCTGTCTGAAGGGAGCAGAGTCCACCTTCAAGTTGTACGGTAGAATTTCTCTTACAAGTGAATTTTCAGTATCAGACAGGGGCTCTGAAAAAGACAAAATTTATGAGGAATCTATATGTATCATTAGCTAAGGAAATGTGTGATAATTGCATTAAGTTTGACCTACAGGTGTCCTTGACCTTGGCCTTACCCTTCATAATTGTACACGTATTCATATAGCACTCTTGAGTTGATTCAAGATTCTAGTTGATCTATTACTATGTTTAGAGAAAGTTTGTAACACTCAGCTTTAAGATTGTAACATTCAGCTAAATTATTATGAGACAAATTAGTGAACTTTCACATGAAAGGCTTAGCTCAGATTTCAATGCAATGTAGATTGTGATACTCTGAATCATTCTACAAAACATGCATGAACATGTTGACCATACATAGAAAGAAGTTTGGTTTTTTTTCGATTGGATGATCTTTTCAGTTTCTGTTTTTATGAAATTGATTCTTTTTTACTTACCGGCTTTCTTTAAGGAGATGCAGAGTAGTGATATGGCTTCTGACCTAATGTCTTCATCACTGTGGTACAGGGCCTCACGCAGTAAATCTACATCCTAAATGTGAAAGACAATATTGTCAAACATGCTGTCAACTTAGCGTCAGCGCCATGGTATAATGGTCAATGTGTTGGGCCAGTAACAAATAAGATTTTTGGTTTGAGCCTCACTAGATCCGCGGTATATAAATATATACACTTCAATCTATGTTACATGTTATGCACAAAAAAAAACCTTCTTGTCTGCGCAATGTTTACACAAAGTTTGGAAAACTGAGAAAATGAGAGACTTAGAGGAATCTAATTGCCCCCTTCAGCTTTGCAAGCAGGAGACTAATAAAAATTTCAAAAGGCATTTACCTTTACTGCTTTTCCTAACTGTCCTCGAATCACCTTGGAAACCGATATGAATGCTAGCAACAGAAGATTCCGAGTCTTACAAGAGTTGTCTCCTCTTTCCACCTTAAGTTGATTACCCCAATAATCTTGTAAGAACAGTCCAGCAGAGGGCAGTGTCTTCATTGTAGAATTTATCCAATAGTGGTAAATGTTGTTCCTTACAAGCCTGAAATAATATGAAATCATGTTTACATGTAATAATTCCCCTTAATTTTACATGCATATTCTACATTATAGTATGTAAATTTGACCAGTACACAAAAATCAAAGTTTCTTTTTCCTAACCCTAACAACATGAAGAGAGGATCCACTGCAAGTGCATTTATCAGAAAGGTGAAACCTGTAAGAACATGATCCCCCTTTTATACATTTTTAAGCTTGAAGTTTTACTTACCATGATTTAGAAGTCACTCCTTCCTCTATAGTTTGTAACCAGGTATCTTTCCAAACAGACACTCTATCCTCCTCTGTCAGTTTTTCCCTTTAAAAAAGAGAATGGTCAAATTTATATATACTGTGTACATTGAAAAAATAACAAACGCCGAATTAAAACTCAACCGGTTTCATTGGTATCATCAGGAGTTTTGCAAATATACAAACAATATATTATGACGTCATCAATACATATAGCGCGAAAATATTGAGTGCGCTTTACTGTAACGAAGGAAACATTGAAATGTACAAGAACAATATAATGCGACGTCATGAAAATAATGCGCGTAAATTATGTTGCGCTTTTGCGATTTTTAAAACGTCTGAGCGTGATGAATATATTTGCGCAATATGTACATAGTGTTCATAAATAGAGTTGACTTGCTAAATAATATGAATACAAGAATATGATTGATTTCTCATTTAAGAAAAGCATTCAAAACAGGATTAAATTTACTGATAAACAAACTTTCTTTATTTTCTCTTTCTATTTCTGTCGTCTTTTTGTGAAATTTATAAAATGGAAACACGGTGAAATTCGGGAAAACATCCTTTGCACAGTTCCGTATGTGTCCACTCACTGGTGTACATTGATACTTTGGTTCTCGAATTTGTTGTCTGTGTACCGTCATGCGGTGACGGAGAGTGTCGATATACTGTGTACATATACATGTAGCTAAAACTGAAATTGAACGAAATGTTTAACGAGGCCTTCTACAATTAGAAAAATTTGATGACGGTGAACATCCAATTTCTATTTCTTAAAATGATATTTGAAGTACAACAAATAAATAACATGAATTTGATTAAAATCTCTTGCGCAGAAATATGAAAAATTTGAGAAAAATCATTATTTTGTAGTAAAACCCCATACGGTCTCATTGTAAGATGCCATTTTCTTTGAGATGACCCCTACATAATACTGAACAGTCAACTTCTATTTTCTTTCCCATAAAATGAATTTTATAATACTGCAGTTATATGATTCGAATTTAGTCAAAATGCCTTGGGTAGAAGTTCATCATTTTCTAATTAGACACAGCCTTCTTAAATAATTGTAGCATGTCTAGATCTTTCATGGCCCCGTTTATACTAGAATTTTCTTCCACCACTATAATTCTAGGAATTCAAAAATGTCTTGTCACTTACCTGAATAACAGTAGGTATGCTTTGTAAATATCCCCTGCAGATGGAGCCAAATAATTGGTGGAAAGACATTGTAACAACTGCTGAGGGAGGTCTCTGTCATCTGTTATTTCCTGATAAATTGAGATTGAATCATAATTACCGTACCTGCACTATCAGTTTCTACATGGATGTCTTCATATTCTGACATGTATGTAAATCAAAACTTTCTTTACAAAGTTTGATATCTATGTTAATTTTTTTTAAAAAGTCATTCTTGCATTTACATGTAGCTATGACCACTGGAAAGGTTTACCTATTCATTACATTTTGAAAGCAATCATACATGAATATAAGTTTTCATAGTCGCCATTTTCGAAAACCAGAGTTATTTGAGACGTATCTGATGAAGACTGATTATGACATCAAGTTCTATTGAAATAGTCCTAAAACTCTGGAAAATGACGGTATAAAATCAACATTACAATACAATTTTCATGACGTCACAATAGTTTTACGTCAGATACCGTCTGTAAGGGGAAAAAACTCTGTATTCCGCAAAGATTCAATAACGGTACACACTATCCTATGCAAGGAATGGATGAGAATTTAATAAAAAAAAGAAGATGGTAGTAATTATTGACTTCAAAGAAATATGGATCAAGTTTTATGGATTTTCTTTCAAAAACTTTTATAAAAATCAGACTTAGCCTCTTACATCAAGCTTCAGGAAAGGAACAAGAACTTCCATAACTTTATATCTGCCTTTGCTGTACCAAGGCGTAGCTCTCAGCTTCTCATGTACCATAACAGAGAGAGAACGTCTTTCCTCATTGGTTGAATATGAATGCATCATATCCCAGAATTCCAGCAAACATTTCAAACTATTCATCATTAGTTCAGCGACATCTTCTACTGGACTGTCCCAATTTAACCATACAAGCTGTAAAGTTCTTACTACAAGGTCAGAGGTCAAGGTCAACTTTGGTGAAAGGTCAACTAGTTGGGAATAGCTCTTTACCAGTTTTTGAAACCAGTTCAGAAGTAATGTGAATGCATGATAATGGAGATGTATGGGTCCACTGCAGAGCTTGTGTATCACATGAAACAATTCCGTTATGAAAACTGAATTGTCTCCGTTTGAACAATTCTTATTATTTACATTTAATAGCAACAATTTTTGAGGCGCACAAGCAATAATTCCTTTGATCAAAGAGATACATCCCAATTTGAGTTGAATATCTTGAGTAAGTTCCTGAGATGAATATTTCTCAACTATTTCATATGGCAATACATCTTCCATTTGTCCAAAATCTGAAAAGAAGAGGAGTTGATTTCTTATTATCACACAGTGTATTATGCAAAAATGCAGACCTGCCTACCTGATTTTATCATAATTTAAGTGTAATGTTTTGTTTGGGGACTAACGTGTGATTAAACCACTAATGCAATTCTGAGAAAAAAAAACATCGTCTTTTCTATCAAAGAATTTTAACAAATTTTAAGAATTTATGCGCTTGACTATGCGATATGAAAGACGTTTGTTCAATCAACCGCTCAAATAATCGAGAATGTCAATTTGCTTTTAAAAAAGTAATATATTTTATTTTAAAATTTTTATTTCTGAAGGAAGAAATTTTTGAAACCTTAAATTGTTCAGCGAATATTGTACATGTACCATGAAGTATGATTTTTGTGATACATGTATGTAAATATAATTACATGTATGTACAACATACATTTGTTTGAACACAACCTGTCACAAATACAGGTATGACAGATTTTATTATTAAGAAGAAAATCATCAATGCATTTTTGAACCAAAAAATGCACGATACCTTTGCAATTGACCATGTTGAATACATAGATGAAGAATGCCATGGAAGCCCGTGTTTGTGGTGCTGAAACTAGGAGTGACGCCAAAGCTGTACCTACCAGTATTGTACAATCAGCTGCATAGTGCTGAAAAACAAGAGGCCCAAAGGGTCTTTATTGCTCAATAAGGGAGTAAAAAAAAGTTTAATGTCTCATATTGACTCAGACATTGGTGTCAAGGGGTCCATGGAGGAGTACCTGGAGATTAGGAAAAGTCAAGGAAAAAAGAGGGAATTCTATTTTTCATTTTTGTGTTGAGTGTATGCGAGCCTGTAAAAACCTATGTTTCTGATTGGACAATAATTACAAAGTTGGTCTTTTTAGAATGGATACATTTCTTGCTTTACATAAATACAGAGAAAATTCCTGAAAACTCATTCATTAATATCTATTAGCTGTAGAATATATGCTATTTTAGGGGCAAAAATAATTGCTTCATTTAGTGCAGATTTTTGGGTGACCTTGAACTACACTTCCTGTCTTCCAGTTCAAATGTAAGAATATTACTTTTCTGACATATTTTTGACACACTGGCATTGACGGTTAATTTGATGTATAGATTGTAAGCATCGAAAATGTATATGTGTAACGCGACAGGATTTCGTTAACATTGCTGCCTTTGAGAAAATAGACGAAAATGAATTACTTGACATTCCCTCCTAGGACTGGGTGAGCAACTGCCATACCCTCCCACATAAGACCCTTATGCCAAATGAAGAATTCAATCCCAGCGAGTGTGCTACCACTGTGATAGCCTGTCTTAAAAAGTACTGATTGAGAATTTGTGGCTATTGTGTAATACAATGTAATTACAAACTTACTTGTTTATGTATTAAACACTTTCTAACTATACCTGCGAGTGAAGAATTTTAAGTAGGGATTTCAATATGCCATTAATCTGGTCTTTCACTTCTTTTTCTCCGTTTGGGAACCAAACTTTCTCACAAGTATGAGCTGAACAGGATTGAAATAGCTGAAGACCTATCTACAAAGTATAATGTATTATTAGAAAGATGGTTATCTAAGATTAGAAGCTGTAAATCAATAATATACACATGTACAAGTAGTATGTAGATAGTATCTGAGATATTTCTTTTTCCATACATTGTAGGTGAACTAAAGGTATCATTGAAAACTGAAAAGCATTTTCACAATGAAGAATTACATGTATTCGTATCAAGCCAGATGCAAAATACATTTTTACTTGCATTACATAAAATAAAGTCAAACAGAAGGACATTCATGTACATGTAGAATGAGAGACTTAAGTCAAAATTTCATGAATGTATTAACGTATCCAATGTACAGATGAAGATCTCGCGGACGTCTTGTCCATTTAAACAGTATTAAAATTAACGCGGTAATCTTTGGCAGTGTCTCTATGGTTTCCGTGGCTTGAGTGAAGGTCGGCATGTTGACCTTTGATGATAGAAACCATTATTTATTTTGTGTTAGGTATATCTAGGTAAAAATATGCCATGATTCTAATTATATAATATACATATGTACTTGATATTTATTTGTACAACGGATACCTTAAATAATGACCAGAAGTCTCTGATGAGACTGAAGCTCTACTGGCTGTTTCTTAAATTAACTGAATTGATATCCATTTTCCAACCCTGGGGGACAGGGGCTCACACAAAATATTAGGTGCACATCTACACCACAGACACATAATACATGTAATGCAAAAAGAATTTACTCTCCATGAATTAACGGTATACTTTCTGAGATCTGATGTTCACAAGATTACAAAGACGTACATAGGAGAAAATGACCACGCCCATTTCAAAGACGTGTCAGTCTAAACAGAATCTCAGGCACACAATGAGACCACTGACTCATGGAAATGGGAAAAGAAATATCTCTCTACAGTATCAATTATACTTTCTGAGAACTGGTGTTCACTAGGTTACATAGAGTTAAATAGGAGAACATGACCACACCCATTTCAAAGACCCTGGAGTTCAGATGTTGAAACGAAATAGCAGGCTCACACATACAATGTAGACAAGAGACTGATTATAATGCAAAAAGAATTATCTCTCCATCAATTATACTTTCTGAGAATTGATGTTCACAAGGTAACATAGACTTACATGTATATAGGAGAAAATGACCACACCCATTTCCAAGACCCATTTTTGAAGACCCTGGAGGTCAGAGGCTCAACCAAAATATCAGGTGCACAACTGGACCAGAGACTGATTATATTGCAAAAAGAATTATTTCCTTATCAATAATACTTTCTAAGAATTGGTGTTCACTAGATTACATAGGCTCGTATAGCAGAAAATGATCACACCCATTTTTGAAGACCCTGTGGGTAAGAGGCTCAAACAAAACATCAGTTGCACAACTAGACCAGAGACTGATTATATTGCAAAAAGAATTATTTCTCTATCCATTATACTTTCTGAGAATTGGTCTTCACTAGATTACATAGACATATATAGGAGAAAATGACCACACCCATTTTTGAAGACCCTTGGGGTCAGAGGATCAAACAAATTATCAGGTGCACAACTACACCAGAGACTGATTATATTGCAAAAAGAATTATTTCTCAATCAATAATACTTCCTAAGAATTGGTGTTCACTAGATTACATAGACTAGTATAGGAAAAAATGACCACACCCATTTTTGAAGACCCTGGGGGTCAGAGGCTAAAACAAAATATCTAGTGCACAACTAGACCATGGATCAAACTAAATGCAAAAAGAATTAGTATTCTATCATTTATGGTTTCAGAGGAGTTGTGCTCACAAAAAATTGTTAACAGACAGACGGACGGACGGACGCCGGACAACATGGTATCGCATAAGCTCGACTGGTCTTTGACCAGTAGAGCTAAAAACCATAATATCTATATAAAAACACAAACACTCAAATACACAAAATTTTTGTTTTATCACCTTTACAAGCGCGTATAGATTCTGGCTTTGAGCTTTGGTCAGGCAGGAAGGGTCTGTCCTTACTAGGGTACTAAGATTGTTCTGTAACCAACACAGAAGCTTGACGACATCTCCCTCCACTGATTCTCTGGCTAGTACATTCTGCTCCAGCAAGTTGGATACTTCAAAGTGAAGACAAAGGTGTGACTCAGCAACATAATTGTCACAAAATACAATGTAAACACAGTTACTTTACATATTGATAAACCAGCAAATCAGACATAAATCTGAATCTTTATGTAACAGTATGCATGTTGTGAATTAGAATTCATCTCTGCCGGGTAAAAACTTACAAGCCACAAGTCTGTCAACGGACAGAGAGCCTGCCTCTACGATATCTGTGATGTAGTCTCTATATACACATACGATCTCAGATTTGTATTCGTTCTTCCATGGTGTCAACAACTGAAAGCAAAAAAAAATTGGTTTAGTGACTTAATTCAATGGATGCAGCCCAAACTGCAGCAATGTAGGAGCAACAAAATGCACTGGTATGTGGGATCATTGTTTTAGTCCTAATTAAGAAGTGATCTCTTCTAAATTAATACATTGTACATGGATTTAAAAGTTCTATGATCTGAATTAACATTCTTTTCGAGAATTGTAAAGGACAATAAAATTTAGCATGTTTAATGTAACAATCAAAGCACTGACCGTACTGAGAGCGAATAGCTTAATATCAGAATATGTATCATTTATGCTGTATGTCAACAAACTTTCCTTTGTAGACAAGTCTATACAAGTATAGAATAATACTGAAATAAAAATCTATATCTCGCCCTCTCTTAACTTCATATCAGGGACGTATGTATGTATGTACATGCCTTATCAGATGTTCAATTTTCGGTCCAACAGAAAAAGGACAGGGAATTGGATTAGTACAGCTACTTAAAATTAGTTAGTATTAGGTAAATCATATACGACCCGTAATGCTTTGGCCCCTCCCTCGTCAATGAAATAAACGCGTATCCACGAATGTACATTGTTCTATTTATTGTGCTTACATGTTTAAATTCCTGTCCATTACAGTTAGTGTTCATCTCACTACATAACCATGCGCTTCTACATAACAAAACAGCTTGATTCTAATTACATCGTTTATACATAGAAGCAGCTCGGCCCTTCACTCTCTCTGGCAGAAGAAGATTGGAAGATTTAAAATGTCACAATGCTGAAAACCCTGTGATTTGATTAGTTCGTGCTTCAAATTATACATGTACAGAATCGGGGCTCTCTTGCGTGAAAAAAATCAAATGATCACTTAGAGCTATTCGCTCAAAAACGAAATATCATGAGACATGTAGAGTTCAAAATCCATAATTTTGTCTTCTGCAAAGTAACATTATGAAATACCAGTCTATAGTAGATGATATAGTGTATTGATAAAAAAAACCAAAAAATTATGAAATCTCAAGGGGAACTCCAAGAGGGGGAAATAACTCTATTTTTGAGATAACATACACATGTAAATCCATTTATCCTCCATTTGATATCAGTTACGAATAAAAAGTTTTACTTATAAATAAATCACTTACTACAGTGTATGAAAATAAGTCATCAATAATTTTCTTTTAACAAACATTTACATTTGTACCTTTTCAATAGCTCTTGCTATTTTGATGGACTCAATGCAATGGCAGTACAGATAAACTATCAGTTTTATGTATTTTGGTATTAGTTCTTTCGGACATTTCGCTAATAATGTTGAGACAGAGGATCCGCAGTTTATGTGACGTTGACATGTGTCCAGTTCCTTGTATAACTTATGGGAATCTTTTGATCTAAAAAATAAAGCGATAACAATCTTCTGACTTGCGAAGAAAATATAGAAATTTATGACGATATTACTACAATTTCAAGAAGGTGAGTGAAATGAGAACAGCATTTCAACAGAATGAGAATCAAAGTTTTTTTTTATTTTTTAACTTTTAAGCATAATATTTGATGATGTTGATAATGAACATGATAACCATGGTAGTCATTATACATAATTTTATCACATGATACACCCGTTATGCAGTTTCATAAAGCCATTTCATAAATATATGATATGATAACACGTTACATATCGCTCTGCTTGAATGCGATTGGTCAAGTTTGGAACCTAATCACACAAACCTTGACAAATGTGACCTTTCAAATATCGGTCAACTGTTAAATTCAGACCCGGAGTCAATATCAATGATTGAAATTGTTGTTGTTGAAGTAATTCTTGTATTAAAAAACTATTAAAAATTGAAATACTTGCGCATAGAATATCTATACGATGGGGACACTTCTAGATCATGGCGTGGTTCGCCTCTGTAGTTCTTGGAAACTTGATTTCACGTTAGAAATACACATTTTTGGCAATATCATGTGATAAAAAGAATCTCAAATGAATTTTCATTTAACACGATGTATTATGAAACTCATTGTGCGTTTTATATCCCCTCGCAAAGGCTCGGGGATATAAAACTCACAACTCGTTTCATAATACATGTACATCGTATGAAATGAAAATTCATTTGAGATCCTATATATATGAAATAATAACCATCATTTTTTTTTCTCAAAAATTTTCTATTCAGAAGTTGATCATACAAATATATTAATTAACAAAAAATTTAGATGAAAATAAAATAACAACATACAATAGACATTCATGTCCATGTAAAGCCCTGATTATATATACCTGTAGTGTACAGCATCAATTAGAATACGTGGATTGGATATTCCAAAATCATTTAGCCAATCAGAGTTTTGAAGTTGTTCATCAAAGAATGACTGCATTTCAAATCCTGTTACAAACAAAAATTTTAAAAAAAGTGTTGATCAAAATCAAGCAGCTTTCATATCAATTCAATGGTATATGTGAAATGTCAATAATTTTTTTAGTCCTTTAATGATTACATGTATCATTCACTTTCATTCTTCTCAACATGCTCAATGTCTCAGTAAAGCATGATGTGCAATACTGTGGGTACCGTTGTTTTTTTGTAAGCACCAGGGGATGTTCTTATATGGAAAAAAGTGACATGTTGACCAAATTTTTTATTAATATCAATATCATACTTATTTAATGTCCTGTTCACTAAATCCAGAGCACGCTGTTTTGGTGATTTATTCTGTCATCTGAAGATTTTTCCTATGAATTATAGTTTCCGAGAATTGACCTCCTTTAGTCGAAACTGGAAATTAACTTCAACTCACCCTATCAGCTGCCTTCAAATCATAATATGAAAAATAAAATTTCTGTGGGAAATTTCCATGTTAATTTCAAGCCGCCGCAATATTGTTCTCCGCATCAATAATAGTAAACAGTGACGTCAAAGTTCCCGACGTCACGCATTTTCAGCAAGTTTACTATGGAAAATCCCCGTAGATTATTTATTTTCCATCCTATTTTTAACTTAATTGACGTACAGCCAAACCAATGGTATTTTCTGTTACGACTAAAAGAGTACTATAAAATTGATATCTTTTTGGAAGATGACAGTATCATATTTTACAGAAAATCTGGAAAACCGGGTGCTCTGGAATGAGTGAACAGGACAGTGCGAAAGATTTTAGACAGATTGTTGCATCGTTGGAAAGCCACAGCATCTTCTTCCTTTTAATCGTAATTGCTGCTGGAGTCAACTGTGACAAGATGTCTAACAAGATATGGGTTGAGTACACTAATATACGAGTTGACCACGACCCGAGTAACAACGTGCTGCTATTTGTGTTTAGTGTTAAAGTTATGTAAATCTTTGTTATCAAATATACCTTAAAGCCTAGAAATTAAATTTATTCATTGATCATGACAGTAATACAGCTTTCAGTTACGTCCAACGTGCTTTTTCAGTTTTTCTGATGTCTTGCGAAAAGTTGAATGGTCGAAATGGCCTTTTAGACCCATTTTGGTAAAATCCTTAAAATATTGAATATCTTACAAACTAATTGAATTCATACAAAATATTTAATAATTTCATTGATAATTATCATTTTATTTACGTTAAGTTTACATGAATTAATGAAAATTTTAAAAAACATTTAGAGATTAAAATATGCACCAGAACGAGGTTCTTTAGGTTAGAGAAGCCAATCCACAAAAAGAAGAATGGAATGTCAGGAATTTCCCTTTCTAACTTCAATAGACATGTTGATATAGCGTTGTAGTCAATGCTTATGGTAATTTTTAGTGTTTCGTCTGTGTTTTTAATGTTCAAATGTAAAATGTCTTCATAATTATATCGAATCGAGCTCATAAACGTTGGTTGTCGCTCACCGGCTAGTAGGGCCAAGGCTTGGGACTGGTTCATGGTTTTGGGGCATGAACGTTTTATTGCCCCATTGAAGATTACTTTTTGTGACAGACTCGTCAGTGGTATACACTTTCTGCTCAGAAATGAAAATAGATTGAATTATGCATTCTTGATTCGGATAGTTTGAAATGTGAGAAGATGAGTTTGAGAGTTTCATGTGTGTGAGGAGGAGGGCCTCGAGGGAGCTGGGAGTTGGGTTGAGTTTCTTTTAATGTTCTGTTGCTGTAGCAAATTACTTTTTTGTAAAAAATAGCCTTTTTTGCAAAACTTTATTTAGTAGATCTATACAATCTTCATATTACAAGTCCAAGACCTGACATCACAATATTTGATGTACCGGTAAACTGTAATGTTGTAGATGCACAATGCAGCAGACCTATGATGTCACTGTTAGAATAAACATCAAAAGTTGTGATGCTAGATCTTGGTCTGTGTTTATCATGGTTAATCTAATGCAAGTCTAGCAGACAATATTTGGTTTAAACAGTACTTGTATTCATAATTTTGCAAATGATAATTCATACATTTGAAAAAAAAAAATTGAGGATTAAGAAACATACTAACAAGGAGATACTTTATCAAAACAACTCTCTCCTCCAAAAAATGGTGTATCATATTGTCAATACAGAAGTTGAATTTTACTTTTGTCAGCAATAGTTCACTTGCCAAAATTGATAATGTATGACCAAAAAAAAAAAAATCCAAGATATGAAAGTTTGTGCTCTTGTTCATTGTTATGTCATAATGGAATCCCATCTTTTAACAGTGGGGTCATAACATGCATTTTGAAAAATGATGCCAACATCAGACGCTTTGAGCTCAACAACATATCATAATATGAATCGAGGCAAAGCCTTATGTGCGAGCGGAGGAAAAAGACACCAAAATTTTTGTAAAATCTTAAAACCTTGATCTCAAAATCAAAAACCTTTTTAAAATCATAACCTTAGGATTCCAGGAATCCCTTCCCGCCTGTCAAGCAAAAAAAAAAAAAAAAAATCTGGGTCCATCCCATCAACTTTACACAAACATAGATCATTAGCGAGGGAGTCCAAAATCCCTCCCATTTCCTCTCTAGTGACCTTGAAATCCATTTAAAAAATTCAAATCTTTCTTCTTTACAACATAATTATTTCGATCATATCTACATGTATCGTGTTTGTTTGATGCACTGAAAAGTATAAGTAAATCACGGCAGTTTTGTGTTACTTTTCTTCCTTGCATTACTACAATCATGTACCATTCTTGCACATGAAAATTGGCGCACTGCTACAATGACATCATATATCAGTCAGTGGAACCACTGCATATGGTGATTAAAATAATCACTGAATACAGTGATTATAAAATTTGTATAACTTTTGATAAGATGGTACTTTTTGACCTTATATCTAAATGCTCTCCCCTACATGTATGTAATGTCTGATAAAATTAGGTCAATTCAGTATTTACCTATTTAAAAAATTGTTTAAAAAGATAAGGCATGACAAAATCATATTTAAATGCTTATTTTGTGACTTCCTGGCATAAAATTACCACATTTTTGAGCTCTGATTATCATTATGAGTAAATCTGAGTTTGGACCAGAATCTAAAAATAACTTTTATGACTACTTGCACTAGTACGCATCAAACAGAAATACATGTACTGGCGTTTGGGCTTTTAAAGTTTTGTGGGGTTGTATGGTTAATCACTTTATAGAGTGATTTTTTAAACCTGAGTTTGGGAAATCACTGTCTACAGTGACTATAAATGATCACTTCATCTAGTGATTTACTAAAATACTTTACACAGTTTTCTGAATTGATCACTGCATTGAGTGATTATCATGGAAATTAGGAGGGACAACTCTTTCTTTGAGTTTTAAAATCACTTCATACAGTAGTTCCCCTGACTGATATATAGAGCAATAATGATGTCAAGTATACTGCAGAGTTATGTACCGTTGTGTCGTCATTAGTGCTAAAGATGGCGGATTAGTTGCTGCTGAATTTCTGATTTTCAGACGAACAATTCGGCGACTTTCACTTAATTTCATTACGCCATAAAATGGAAGAATTCTATCCATTGCGACTTTGTCGAGGTATGTTCTGCTGCTCTGTCGTTTAAGGGAATCGAGTCACTTTTACCCGTATCCTCGGTCCTGTTACCATACTTTTTCAGGTCCAAGTATGTATGTCTTTTGCTCGTGCATTTTCCCATACTTACATGTACGTATACGCGTTACCATAAATACAAGCTTGGCCCTTCGGGCCTTTGCAGTGAGCTCTGCTTGCTATTATAATTATGGTATACAGAGTTATTGAAAACTTAAATGAAATATCGGACATTTAAGGATTTTTATCAGTTCAAATAATAGTTCTAACGGTAGTGTCAGACCAAACAAATTTATATCGGCAAATTTGAAAAAACTGATACTTTTCAGGAAATATGGGTACATTTTGAAAATGAATTGTGATAATCATAAATAAATACTAGTAGCACTCAGTTTTTATTCATCATGTTTATATATCTGCAGAAAAATGGAAACCAGAGATTCAGCTTATTGGAGACCAGGGGAAGACTGAAGTAACACTACAGTATGTCATCATTGACCCTTAATCATGGGACAAGTAAAAAGCGCAAAGTCGTCAACACTGTGCTGTTAAACGGAGAAAATTTACAAGTATATGTGGATGTGAGTTTCATATCTCTTTGCTTGTACTGAATTGTAATCCTAAGATATAAGCATTTATTTGATTAATCAAATGGTAATTGATAAAAGAAAAAAAAAATGTATATATTGTGTTTCAAAGGAATTCTAATCTAAATATTTACATGTATAACCAAGATCCAAGATTTCTTTTTGTGCTGTTCAATACAGTAGAACTTTCAAAGATAGATAATCATCACTACATGTAAGTCTTAAATGTGTTAACAACATTATTTCATGATTAATATTTCTTGTTCCATAAGGTCAAGGCCAAGTTCCAGGATGTATTCAATCAGATAACAGCTCACTTGCATTTGAGGGAACATGACTACTTTGGTTTAGCTCTAAAGAAAGGTACGAACTTGGAGTAAAAAAAAACATTGATAAGAGTATATTCCATAACCAGAGATACTTGTCTTTGTTGCCGTTTAGGACAGTATCTGTCTAAAAGTTCAGGTTTTGTACTCTAATTGTACAAGTTAATGATCTTGAACATATGAAATACAATGTAGACTTCTGTTTAGTATATAAGCTGTTGACATGCAGTAACACAATAGACATGATAAAGTACTTGAAATTTTATATGAAGATTCTGACTTTGTTTTCAGATGGAGAATTTTATTTCATGGATCTGGGAGAAAAAATTCACAAACATGCCCCAAAAACATGGAAAACAGGACATGGGGAGGTAACTTTTGATTCTTCGTTCCTCTTGGCGGGGAATGAACTTTTTAGCTGAAGTTTTTCTGAATCACTACTTTTTTTATTGTTTTAAAGTCTTTCTGATGTACTGTAGATACAGGTATACATGTAGGTGTTAATGGAGAAATGACTTAAGCAGCCAAAATTCAAGAATCCGAAGTTATAACCAAAACTTTACATTTATTGTTACTTACATGTAAATGTTTTCTATTTACAGGGATTTGACAGTGTGGGTCAGCCTATTTTCACTCTTTACTTTAAAGTCCACTTTTATGTAGATCAGTATGTTTTGTTGAGGTAGGTCTTTTGGTACATTTGTTTTGTACATGCACTCATCCACTTTGAATTTAAATTTTGACTATTCTGTCACTATAGAACTAATACATTTGTGATCCAACATATACATGTACATGTATGATGTGGAAGTTAAGTCCCTTGACTTTGAAAGAAAGAGTGACTTTTAAATATTACATGTTCACTCATTAAATTTTTTTGTAGAATATGATTTTGTTTGAATTTATAATCTCATGTTACATCAGTTCCTTGCCAAAATGTTCAGTTGTCAAGAATTAAATGACCATAGTCCAGTACATTTGTATAAAGTATGATATTTTTCTCCAGTGTCATTATTCTCTGCATCATATCCAAATGTTGTCCGATTACAATTTACATGTACATGTACTTTATTTACATGTTGTTAACAATAACATGCAATCCAGTTTTAACCGATTTATTTTTAATTACAGAGAAAAAGTAACCCGCCACTTGTACTATTTACAACTAAAAGAGAATGTGCTGAGTTATAACCATGTGTGTCCAGAGGAGAAATGCTTTCAGATAGTTTCCTTTGCGTTACAAGCAGATCACGGGAATTATAATCCAGAAGACGGGGAATGCTACTTTGATCCTAGAGAATACTTTCCTGCTTGGGTAAGAACACAGTTATTTTTAAATATAATTATATATGATGGAGTGATGAATCTGTATGTTGAGCTCTACTGCTCTGAATCTGAGAATTTGTCTGTCTGTTATTCAGTCCATCTTTTTGTCAAGTAGTTGTAATTCTTGCTAGGGGTCCGTTGATGCTCAATTTTGTGCTCTGTTTGAGTGCTGTTGAGATTATCGTCAGGATCTTCTTTAACTCATTGTAAATAATCTGAATCTACATTTATGCTATTACTACGTACATGGATATGATAAAATGTTTGACTATAGTCCAGGTATTGCTGTTTGTGCACCTACAGTGATTTTCAAAACCCCCTAAACCCCGAGTGACAAAAATGGATTGTCACTATTTTCTCCCGTGTTAACTTGTAAATACATTTCACTTCTTCTTATACATGTACATGTTTATTATAAACTTTATATTATCTTTGAATCGTGTCTGCATAATAAACTTGAAAACTTCTAGAATAGTTTTCATTTAATAAATCTGACACCCCTTCCTCTTTTTTTACAAACAGATGGTTCAGAAACGTGGTGAAGATTATCTGAATAAGAATACCCCAGTGATACAGCAAGATCTTAGAAATGTTCCAAAAGCCGAGGCTGAGTTACGATTTATACGCGAGGCATCCATGTCACCAGCTGCTCATAACCTTCATTTTTACCGACTGAAAAAACGGAAAACAGATAAAATATGGAACGCATGGCTTGGAATTTGTGCCAAGGGAATAGAAATCTATGAGGTAAGTGTTTATTTGTACTTTTGTAAATGACATTGCAAAAAGATATTAGAATCTACTATTGGATAGAATAAACAGACTGATTTACTCGTTGGTAAAATACATGTTACACTGGATATGGTTAGGAATAAGAAATCAATGCATGATGCTACATGTACATGTATGTAGTGTATAGTTTTTAGAGGTGAAATGCACATTGTGCATCTACAGTAACTTATAACATTTGTTTGAAGTTTTGATTTAAAAGTTATACAATATAGTTTTGACAAATTTAAAGTTGTATACAAATAGTCTTTTCAAACTGCTTCTACTGTCATATGAGTGTTATAATTGAAAATAAAATGGGTACATGTATTCAAATCATATGTGAATAATTGTTATTTGCAGGAAATAGATGGGAAATTTAAAAACTTAATATCAACTTTTCTGTGGCCAGACATTGGAAAATTATGTTTTGAGGTATGATTATTTCAAAGATTTAAGTATGAAATTAGAAATGCTACTGTGCTTTGTACATGTATTTATGAAGAAAATCTAGCTTTCATAAAAAATGGTGAAACATGTACAATTGCAATGTAATTTTTAAACCAATTTTGTTTCCATGGTTACATGTAAATCAACTGGATTTAGAATTTCAGATGTTTTGCTTAAAAATTCTGTAATTGTTAGGTTTTTCATTTATACCAATAACACATACAAATTTTATATTTTCAGAAAAAGAAGTTCGAGATTCGTTCTGACGGTAGTCCAATCAAATTCACATACTATACAGACTGTGACACCAAATCACGGTACTTATTGTCACTCTGTCGTTCAACGCACATGTTTCAACTCGCTATTCAACCAAAGTTAATGGAAATCAGGCATCTGGATGCTGAAGGTTAGTTTTGGAAGTATTTTTGTCATCAAAGAGATGTTATTTCCATACAAATATTTATAGTAATTACAATTTACATGTAAATTATCAGTGAAAATTGCCGTTTGAAAAATCAGAATAAGGCATAGACTGCATTATTTATACTTTAAGATTACAAATGTACATTGGCCCAAAGGCTGTCAGTTTTAAGGTTAAGATTAAGAATATTCAAGCAAGTCATTTTGTGTGTTTGAAAGTACATACATTTATGAAAAAATGACACGTTGTCAAAATTTTTACTGTTCTTTTCTTAATTTTCTGTAAATTTGGGAGCTCTTATTGAGCACCATTCTTTGATGTAAGATTCTTACTTTTTGTATCTTTACTTTTGCAAGTTGTGTAGCAATTTTGATGATTACATTTTGAGTACTACACTTGGTAGTAATACACACAATCATGTACAATGTTTAACTTCATCTTTTACATTTTCAGATAAGAGGCGCTACAGAGAGTCATATATTTATAGTGATACAAGAGATCTAGTGACAAACGGAGGATCGTTCCGCGGAAATCTTTCTCCGGGCTCGAAATCTGCCACCACTCGTTATTCTGTCGTTAGTGATGCAAGCTCAAATACGACGTCAGGAATTGCCAGTGATAAGATGACTGTTAGCTTTGAAGAAAATGATGGTATATACATGTTTACATTATAACATTGATTTTCAATGTAAAAATTATTTTGGCAGACAGATGTAAGAATTTTCTGATTCACCGTATTGATTTTGTGCGTTTACTTGCAATTTGAAAAAAAAAGAAATACACGCTCTGTAAATAATAGTTATTTTTATAGGGTGCTCAAGCACTGTTTTCTAAATTTTGTTTATTTCCATCAATGATGTCATACTTGTATTGTCCATGTACATGTATTTGCCTCTACATGTATGTGTATTTATCATTTTATATCAGATAGAGTGTTGGCAGCATGTGCATTTTACATGTGGGTAACACTTTGCTGGGCGTTTGTCTATTAATCATTCTTTCTGTGTGGTAGTCACACTGTACATTTAAACATGTATGCCTTATATTTTCCAAATGTGCCGGACATGTCAATGGCATTAATGATTCAGATTCAACAGTCAAAGAAGGTCAAAATCACCTTCAAGGTCAAACAATTTAGGGGGAAGTTTACTACAGGCGATTTTTCTTGAACACTTGCATACATGTACAGGTTTATTCATATTTTAATCCCATAATGTCATCTTCTTTTAAATGTCCAGATAACATTCACCCTTACCTGATGGTTCTAAAATTTTATGTTCTCTGTGTGTACCAACTAACAAAAACAGCACATTCCTTGTACATCTACAGTACTAATTTTGTTGTTTTTCCTCCTAGATCCCATGTCAGAGATCATGATTGATTCCCCGCCCCGCAGCAATCTACTCCCCACCTCCTATCGTAGAATGAGTGCTCAAATGTCTTCCCCTAACAAAGAATCTACCTTCTCCACTTTGCCAAGTAAGTTTTGAAACGGAAAATTGTGAATTAATACTCTATCATTTATAAAGTTTACTAACATTAAAAAAAGTCATGTACATGTATTCATATATGTAGGCTGTAGAAAGTGATTATTTCCAGTAAAGTATAATTTCAAAATCGAGGGTTTGCCAAACGTTCGACATCACACCTGAAGGCAGAGCTCTATATTATGATGTCATGATAAAATAAATCTTCAAACATTGTTTGATGGGCTTTTTACTATGATGTTGTATTATAAAAAAGTCCACTAGCAGGTCACTGTCAAATACAGTGTATTTAGCTATCTAGTGCATTTTCATGTCAAGAATTTGAGAATCAACATTATTTCATATTTGATTGAGAAATTGTATCAACAATATGCAGTGTATAATTAAAAAAAAAAATTATATAAATTTGTATGGTACTCTTTTACAGATTATATGCCATCAGCTAAAGCCAAAATGAACAGAAGCCCAGTCATGGACACCAGGACCGCAGGAATTATATAAATCTGCCTCCGTTGGTCGACCAGGGGGATTGAAATCAGGGGATCGATCCCCATCTGTGGGTAGGCCCTTAACTGGGAAACTGATTCCCTCCCCAGGAACAAAACGAATGGAACTTGCACCCTTGTCTCCCCAGCCTATTCATATGTCTGAGGGCAGTGCACAGAGTAATGCAAGCTCCAATACTGTCTTGAGCTCCAGTGATCAAAATAACGACTCTCAGCAAGCAAATTTAGTGGGTAGTTTCAGAGGAATGCTTCACCAGCAATCTACCGTTTCACCACTATACAGCAGCTCTAGGACTGTACCCGTTTACGTTGCGCATACGCCTATGTCTAGTTTTAATCAATCGGAAGGCTTGTCCTTTTCGCAACCTGTCAGTCGAAGTACAAGCCGTGCCGATAGTTTCAAGAACATGCTAGGCCAGCTCCAAGTGCATGGTAGTGAAGGTTACTTGCCACCTTCTACCAGCATAGGAGACACGACATTTCTAAGCACAGGAATGGAAACTTTAGCCGGAAATGTACGTGTAAGTCAGTCGACCTCCGCAACATCTTTAGACAGAAAGACAAATGCATCGCACAGCTCTAAAAATCTCTCAACGGCTTCATCCGGAGATTACACGGAAGAATTAATGATGACACTGCCGGAGGCATCACAGGAGTACTTTGCGCCCCCACCTGCCATGTTTGCGGACAATTCAAGGGATATAACTCCTGACTCGTCTTTGTCACTGACTCTTAATACTAGTACAAGTTCTAGTGTGCTTGACTCGAAGCATTCCAAGTCTGGTTCTACAGAAAACGTAGAAACAGACTCTGAACAGGTTTGTATAATCATAATATTATTATTAACTTTAAGATTTAAAATGACTTTTGCCATAAACCACATGCTGTCAATCATTCAAGTAAAGTAACAGCTGTTAAGCAATGAAATGGAGAAATTTTTTCAAAGTTAAGATTTTCTGCAGAATGATCATATTTTGCTGATTGCAATTTCTATAGAGTCAGTTTTATTGTAAAGCTACTAAGTTTTATGCTTATTTTTACTGTACATCTGTACATCACCAAATCTTTCTATAATGTATTGATGTTTTTTTTTTTCAGAATCAAACATTGGACTCTTCGCTGGACGAGAGTGCCAAGAGTGCTAGGACTCAAATATCCGTTAAAAATCAAAAAGAAGTTTTGCATCCCGAACTGCAAGAAATACGAGGACAGTCGGATGCATTTGCACTACCTCTTATTACCGCTTTATGTAACGACTAAATCTCTAATGCATAGCGGAAGTCAAAACGCCAGTATGTATGGGTCGTATGACATGTCGACCATGAGGTCAACGGACTCGAGAATTTCTCACCTTTCTCATGAATCTGACCCAAGGAGGTTATCGTCTTGTTACCCTGGAACTAGCGGCACTATGATGTCTTTGAGTTCTAATCGCCCGTTTAGCTGGCATAGTGAACATTTTGACCTTGACACTCAGCTGGCGGCAATTCAAAACGGGTTTCCCACCTCTCAGAATCTCTCAGACAATCATCGAAGTGTTCCGCAAGATCTTAGTGGCATTCTAGTTGCGCCGACGGCATCATGGGCGCAGACGATATTTTCAAACGATATGCCAATTCGACAGTTGATGATGGAACGGTACTCTCCCGATAGTATAGCGAGTCTGATGATTCCGCAGAAAATTTCTAGCGGGGGTCACAACTCGAACAATACAAATATGAGTCAGAAAGCTTTGAATGATAATGTCGTGGGCATGGCATGATACTAGATAATATGCATTTTTTAACGCCAAATTATTTCATTGTTGTAACGATATTGCCATTGAAAAGGGTAAAATTTTGAAACAATCTTACAGCCACAGTCAACACTCTTTGCATTTTGAACCTTTGTTTGTGTCTTAAAACTTCTGAACAAAGCTCATAAATATGCACTAATTATTTTTTGTTTAGACTAAAATTTGTTAACAGTTTCGTATGGACATTATACATGTATTTAAGATTGTTACAAAATTTTACCTTCATTTCATTTATTACAGTGTTCATTTCTAACATATAAGCTGTTAAATTTCAATGTTAACCTCAAATTTCAAGCATTCATTCAAGTACAGCTCCATGTAAGGATCAAGCAAGAACTAAAAAAGAAGCACACTACTTAAAATGACACATTCTTTTTTCAAAAACTGAACCTAATGAAGTCATTGCTTATGAAAGACCTGCTCTCTACTCACCTGATTCTTTTGTATTTTGACAATTTCCGACCTCTAAAATACATGTATGACCTACAGTTTGAATCCAAAATTTCTCTATTTTTAAGGTTATCATATACTTTAACTTTGCTTCTTTAATTACTTTAAATGTTTGCTATAATTTAGCATACAATTCAAAAGTCACCAGACTCACCAGACAAATATGATAGAAATTTTCTTTGGTTTGGTGAAATATTTCAACGTTTTCTTAATAAACATTTTTGAATTTCTGCAGTAATTGGTAGTTAAAAAATGTCTGGTAAGTTTTTACGAAATATTTCAACGTTTTCTTAATAAACATGTTTGAATTTCTACAAAAGTTAAAAAATGTCTGGTAAGTTGTAAAAACGTTCGCTGTGTCTGATAAAGGTTTCAAGTTTAGATTATACATGTATATAGCAACATGAGCTCTCTTCGTTCATGCAATGAAGAGAAACATTCGAATTATGGAATCTTGTTGATTCATCACATGCCCAGAATTTTTTTTTACAGAGGAAGCAACTTCAACATGCTCATTGAAAACTAAATGTCGAAAATATGCTTAACCTTTAATTTGATCAGTAGGTCTGCTATGTTATTTAGTATCATCAAAGTTAGTTCGATTGTAATGTTCACAGCTCATAGGACTTCAACATTGTAAGATTGATTTACATTTCCAAGAAAGTAAGAATTTCTCAGTCTCAATTACAACACAAACACAACTTTCATTCTTTTTATTTTTATTTTTTAAAAGCACCACAGACATGTTAATGTTAACAATACACAGACACGGACATTATTTTTAATATAAAACATAGAACATTGAAGAGAATATGTCGGCCGACCTGTGTTCCTAGTGAGGCTCGAACCAGCAACCTTTCGGTCACTGGTCCGACACCCTTACCTCTAGACCATGGCCTCAACACAAACACAACTTGCTTGATTCTTACATGGACCAAACACATGTACTTCTTCAAACTTCACTGTACCATAGAAAAAGAATAACGAACAAGATCTGGTGCTATTTCTTTGTATCTTGTAGTTACATGATATCTTTTTATGAATATTATTATGATGGAAGTTCAATACTTCAGAAGTGTTATTCTGTGGTTTTTACTATGAATGCTTTACTTATCCGACCTCCATTTTTTAACACGTTTTTCTTGTTACTTTTATAAGAAACGCTGTGAGACTCCTTTGTTAACCAAAAGCTGCGGGTATTTCATGAAAATGAAAAGTTGTGCAATTGATTTTTAGTTATTTTGACGACATAAAAACATGTGGTTTTTAATAAGGATGTCCCATTTCGATTTAAGTGGATTGGAGCCAGTTTGATTCATTAGTCTTTGAGATTAAACACTCTCATAATTTCTATAGGATACATTCAGTTTCTGAAATTTTTCTTCAGTTCTTTCAATAAACATTCATATCATAAAAACATTTTTGATGTAAGACTGGAATCGTTATGCCAGGTATGCCTGCCGCATAGAAAAGAATACTGTATGGCTTTTTCGTCATTTCAGGTCGTTGCAAAATTATTTTGAAATTTTCTTCCATTCAGCTGTACTATGAAACTGAAATTACATTTTTTTTCGAATTCACTAAAATATCTCATGTTTGCTAACGGTCCTTGTTTCCAAAAATCTGAAAATCTCTTCAGTTTATTTCCCGATTGTAATTTATCAGAATCACAAGTGAAATACCAACTTTATGTATAAAGCAATATAAAAAAAAACCCCTCTTTGGGTTCATAACAAAATTTGAATAGGGTCTATTGTCAAAATTCACCGGATCATCTCATGTAGTGGTAACATTGCAAGATTTTTTGATATTAGTAAAAAAGAAAAAATTGATTTGTAATATTGATATTTGATGATGGCCATCGAGCAAATTTTTCTTTTCAAGCTGAAGAAATTAATTTAAGTATTGAGCATAGAGGACAAGTTACTTACATAATGTTACATTTCTTAAGAAATGCAAAAAATCAAATTTTGTTATTTTACCTGTGTTATTGTATTATTGGTGCATGTAAAAATGAAATAGTAATCATATCATTGTAGATTCCATACTACTCGTTCCGTTACATTTTATATTATTATTAAAAGGTTGACATTTTTCTCGCGTAACTGTGGTAAAACTAAATTGATATTACTATTCTATGCAAAATAACGTGTAAATACGGCATCGTAGTGAATTTCTTTTTTCCAGAGCAATATCTTTTCACAGATCCAGTAGATTGTACGAATATATTATACATGTATTCTATATTTGCCATTTGCATACCGTTCGTGCATGTAACAAAGTAGTTATTTTTAGCCTCTATTTTCCAAGAAGTATATACACAATTTCAAACTTTAAAAAAAAATTAATATATACATATATTATATATAAATTTGAATATATTATTTACATATTATATTTTCACTCATAGAATATGTGATGACAGATACTGGTTGTAAACATTCGTTTATATTGTATGATTTATTTATAGTACTGGTACATTATAATGTTTATTATTTTGAAGGACAAGGATCGTTGACCCCATAACTTACTTGTCTTTACTGTCCGTGCATTCCGAAATTGGAAAATATGAATTCTTCAACTAATCTCAAATTTGCTGAAATGGCATACATTACTATTGTTTGATAGACTTTAGAACGATATCATCCGATAAATGTCATGGTCAGATTCTCTGGACTAAACGTGACATGTGACCTACATGTTCTTGAACAATAAAGTGTTCAGATTTCTGTAACACTGGCATGGTAAACACATTCATTTAGAAAATATAATTCATATTAAAAATGCCAGAAAATAATTCATATCAAAAGTTAGAGAAAAAGAATTCTATCAAATGTATTGATCTAATGAAAAAAAAAATTAAAGCAGAGAAAAACACAATAAGCGGATTTTTGAAGTGCTCTTCTCAGAATGGAAAGATAGTAAGGAGCTGGCGGAATAAGGTGTTATATCGGCCCTGAAAAAATTATTAAATAATTCCTGCAATATCAAATAATACCGGTAGGGGTTACAATTTAGGGCATTGCAAACATAACTGCAATCAGTGTTCATTCTTTCTACTTGAGTAGCTTAATTACTATACCTCTAGATTGGGAAAAGAGCCAGCTATCTGCACTTTCCAATTCCGTATGGGGTACAGTGACCCTTGTCCTTTGTGACATTGTATTTTATTTTTCATGTGGATTCATTTGTAATACTGTTTCATACGTACATGTAGCTTTGAATCTCTATTTAATAAGCCTTTATCCTTCATAGTACATCCGTGAATGGTTGTGTTTTGAAATGGTTATACAAATTATACTTAAGTTGAATTGAAAGGTCAAGGTCGTGCTCAAGGTCATAGTTACTGCATGTGACACTCTTCCCTTTATTAATTTGGCAGTGATACAAGGAATGACTTCTTGTCATTGTAGGTCTCCATAGAAACCTATCTTTATTGTAATTTTTCTTTGTGGGGTGTGTGAAAATTATAAGACAAATTTTTCAATTAATATTAATCTCAAAGCTGAGTAAAGAATTGCTTTATCCCCTTTCTATAGTCTTATTTCTTTTCCAAGGGAATCTCTTTGATGAGGAATTCAGATTGAGTGAAATATGTAGTATACGTGTAGGTAAAAAAAAGGGGGGAGGGGGGCTGGAGGTTATACGTTGTAGGCTAAACCCAAAATACTATTGGAATAAGGCATACATTTTAGCAAGAAGCATAACCATGGTAACCAAAAAAAATAAATGTTAATCTCAGGGTTCATGCATGACAGAAATTGTATAGCAGCATATTCAAATTACCCTTATCCATGCAGGAGTGTTTCAAATTAAAATCATGTAGTATTCAAATTTAGTGAAGCTTAATCAAGTATTGCTAACATTTATATTCTATCGTATGAATATTGTTATATTATATCAGATTTTTTTTTTCTGAAACAAGTATGTGTGATGATGTTACGACTGTTTTGACGCCGTGGCAAATTTGTCGCGGTGTATTGTTTTGTGATGGTACAAATGTCAAACGACAGAATAAATAACCAGTATGCATTGAATAATATACTCACGAGAGGAGAGATAAGTTATGTCTGTTACTGCATAGAGGAGGATATGGAATAAAAATACAAAAAATTATTCTTTCTTCTACTTTTTGTGTCGCCTGCGAAGCATAGTGACACTTACGGATCACTTTGTCCGTCTGTCTGTCACACTTGGATGTCACACCCTATAAAAGTGATTCCTGAGTGTCGCTATGTTTCGCAGGCGACACATGCATTCCTTGGAGTGAGTTTTTCATGTTTTCATTTCTATTTTTATCCTCCCTAAAAAGAATGATGGGTAGCATACAGTTGCCGTCATGCCCATCAGTCTGAGCTCGTGTATCTTGGACGTTTCATCAAAAATTGAATTGATCAGAATTTGAATTGATCAGAATTCACCAAAATTAATAATTAATGAATAATTGATAAATAATTAATAAAGAATAATAATTCACCAAAATTCATTAGAATTTGAATTGATCATAATTCACCAAAGTGTTAACTAGGTTAAGGTCTTTTGTTAGCTTTCTGAAAGGTCCTTTATTCAGAAAGACCTGAAAAATGAGAGATTTTATTTCCCCTACACCTGTTAACAGAATTTGATTATACTACACCAAATTATTTTACAGGATGTGGGGTTATTGACAAAGGTCACTCAAGATCATTTTTGAAAGGTCAAGGACACTCACTGATTAAGACTTACAATACCATGATGCATTTTGCATGTATATAAACTACATCTTACATTAAAATTTGGTGGTACTGTACCAAAGTATTTTACAGGATATGAGCTGCTGGACAAGGGCTTCTTGAGGCCATTTATGAAAGGTCAAGGTCACATGTTATCACTCAGGCTAAAATAATTTTAAAATATTTTTGTTTTGCATCTGCAGGCGGGTGCCTATCAGGAAAATTGCTCAGAAATAAATGCACAGACATGCATTTTTCCTCTTAGAATTACCCAGAAATTAATTTCAAATTAAACTAAGTACATCTTAGTAAATTATCTTCTTTACCATAAAATGCCTTTAACAACATAAATAACCGGAGATAATAGTGTCAGAATTATCCACCTTAACTGAGATTTGTTACTGTTTTGTTTTCAATATTACTTTGCTAGTTCAGTCATATTAATTCTGTTGGGTGTTTGTGTGTTTTCATACCTGGCAGGAGGGTACCTTTCAGAAAAAGTTCTGGACGTAAATCGAAATATTAATTTACAAAGGCCTTACTTATATTTAGGATACAAAAAGTTATCAATGGACATACCAAACTGCGAAAAGTACAAAACTAAACAAAGTTTTAAACGTCTTCAAATTCAATAGCATCATTAAAGAACATGAATTTGCAGCATGGACCAGACATGTACGTTTCGGGTTCTTGACCCTCGTCAGTGATCCTCAATCTAAATGTAATATGGCCAAAGCGTGTGAAAGTTCTTATGTCCATAAATGTACCAGAATGGGTGGGATATGATGCTACAGGACCCACGTATGAGAAATTTCAAGAGGTTCCGATAACAGAAATTTTCGATTGTGTTGAAGAAATGATCAACCGAAGTTGAACGAACTTGGCTACGTGTGCCCTCGGGGACTCCTGGTCCATCAGCAAGTGACACTCGCCGAGTGGATAAATGTTTACCGTCTTCAAATTCAATAGCATCATTTAAGAACAGATAAATTTGCAGCATGGACCAGACATGGACATTTCGGGTACTTGACCCTCGTCAGTGATCCTCAATCTAAATGTAATATGACCAAAGCGTGTGAAAGTTCTTCTGTCCAAAAATGTACCGAGAGACGTAGCGGGATGGATGGGATATGATACCACAAGACCCACGTTTTAAAAATTCAAGAAGTTTTATATAAAAGATTTTTACAATACAATTCTCAATATTTTATATAAGATACATGTATATAACATGTATAAGGGGGTTTGAGGGGAAGTTCTCCTAGACAAATTTTTAAATGTAGAATTGTAAATTGGTGAATAATTGAATTTCTCCTTCCAAGCTTACAAGAACATAAAATTAGACTCTTTGGGATACATGCAACATGTATTAAAAGCAATACATAAATATTGATAATTTGATAACATATTTAAGCTTTTAAGGAAGCCCTTTTCCATTCACGCACATACATGTATAACTTTTGATATCTTCAAATATATGAACTTTGGCATTAGTAAATAATGTTTTGATAGAAAACTATGGCGAGCGAAGCGAGCCGGAAAATTTTAAAGAATTTTAGCAAAATTTTAAGGTAATTATTCAAATTCAGATTATTTCTAAGAGCAAGATTATTTTTTTCTGTAACACCATAAGCAAATGTATTTTTTTCATCAAAATTGAGAGCAAAATTATTTTCTTCGAAAAAAACCCAAGCCCCCCCCCCCCCCCCCCCCCCAGAATATCAAATGGACCGTGCCTTAACAGAAATTTTCGATTGTGTTGAAGAAACGATCAACCGAAGTTGAACGAACTTGGCAACGTGTGCCCTCGGGGACTCCTGGTCCACCAGAAGTGACACTCACCAAGTGTTACAAATGTTAAACGTCTTCATATTCAATAACATAAAGATCCTGACAACAATCTCAAAAGCACTCACAATAGAGCACCAAACTGAGCATCGACGGACCCCTAAGCAAGATAGAGGTGGGACCAGGTGCCCGGGAGGAGTAAGCTTTCCCTGTTTGGCTAGCCGCACCCGCCGTCGATGTTCACGCACGAAAATGAAAACAATATCTACAACTCATGCACTGTCTAAGTTATGTCTATATAGAAAGTGCTATGGCGACCGTATCAAGGAAAAGAATTTATTTAAACACTTACTGCCCACTGTATCATTTAAGAACAGATAAGTTTGCAGCAAGGACAAGTAACTCTATCAGAAAAGAAGGGAAACTCAATGTCCAATGGTGATAAGATCATGTGCCTGGGGAGAGTAAGTATCTCCTGCTGGCTAGAAACATCAAATCACACAGAAAAGGTTGAAACTGATGTATGTGTCAAATGTATTTTTCCTTGTCCCTCTTTGTCTGCTGTATATCTTCTCTGTGGTGGGGTGTTGCCTGTAATCGGGTTTTGTCGGAGATTCTCTCCTTTCTTTTTCATTTGGATATGATGTGGGCAAAGGGATATATATAGAATTATAAATGATCAATATAACTTTTAAAAGAAATTGTCGAAAGGAGATAAATTTATATCTTTATCAGAACATCTTTAAGTTGTTAATTTTTGATAATAGAGTCCGTTTACCTGAAACCCTATCATTTATTTCCCGTAAAACTTGATATTGTCATCTTCATATGTGAAGTTAAATACCGATAAGTTCCTACTGAAATTTGTTCGTAAGTTTTTAAGTTATAATGATTTTGTTAACCCCCCCCCCCTTACTTTTACGTTACCTAATGCTGACGTTCTTGCGAAAAACGCGCCAATGTCACCGTTTCTAGTTCCGATGGGGTTCTTTTGACCCCCAAATGTTCTGTATTAGGTGTCCTCTTGAACATTTTTTTAAATAATCATATTTGGTTAAGTACTGCTTGTAGAGTAGATTGTTTCACAGATCTTCTGATAATAGCTTTTTTTCTTCATGCGAAATGCATGCTTGAATTAGGGTTAGTGGAGCAATACGAAGATCAAGCTATAAAGCGTTGCTTGTAGAGAGAATTGGAAGTTTGGAATGCAGTATTTTGGTAATAGGTACTTTATTGTCAATTATCGGAAATCTTTCACATTTTGCTTTTCGGTTCTTATATTGTATTTTGCCAAATCTTTTACATTATTTTAATAGGGCTTCTGTTTTTATTTTAGTTTTTTCATAAGCAATCACGGCTTTTATATTTCTCTTTGAGCATGTTGAAATTCCCTTTCATTTCAAGCTTCAAGGTCGCTATATTTTTTTTCTGTTGGATACTTCAAAGCTTGGATCAATTCTTAAAGTTCCCTGAATTATTTCGCTGAAATGTACTTTAACGTTTTGTTTATTAGCATTTCATTTGAAACATTTTCATGAAAGCGTCGCATGATATCAAATTTACTCTGACATTTAGAAGTGATAATATTATGCACGCTTTATTAAATTTTATATTGCTGATTAATAATTGATTTGAAATTGGAAACGATGGAGAGTCAATATTGTGCTTTCCCTTTCTAATTCGTATTGGCATCGCGCTTTAAATTGCCACTATGAACGCCCTCACCTCGGCGTTTCTCATTCTCTATTCAAATTGCATGAAAGTTATATTGCGGTTTCCCTGTGGTATTAAACGATTTCCGATCACGCCATATTTACACCAATACAAGATATATGGTGAACTAATTTGCCGCTGCATTAATCAATCTCCCCTAAAAAGAGACGAGACGAAAAGTGTAATTATTAGCTTATCAGAATAGTGTTTTTATCGCTTGGCCCCTGTCGTGAAGCCAGGACCTTCATCAATAATGAATAACGATACTTTTTTGGTTTCCCCTGGATGCGCGGTTCCTTTGTATTGATCTCGAAGACGGTCCTTTTTACGTCAGAGTGCATCTACCACGGGCGATTCTATATCGATAAATCAATCATATTTACCTATAATTAAATAATAATGGGTACGTATAATTCAAAGTAACAGAGTAGGCGACTCATTTGGGCCTTCTTAACAATTTTAATTGGCCCATGCTTCTTATGACAAGAATCAATAATATAATTTTCCTTCTACTTCTGCTCTCCCCTTGAAGTGGATGCGTCTTACAGAAGTTCCATTAAGTAAATAGAACCTGAGCTTTCGGGTTTATTACCTGCAAATGTCTCTGTAGTAAGGTTTCATGATCTACATAGGAGAATTAAAGGAACAATCATCCAAAGAGCAGGAATCAAGTCGGCACTTACTGATTTTTTTTTTCACTATGGCCGTGTGGATTTTGGCCTTGGCGATGCCCCTTATGTCCCAAGGTAGGACAATTTTATAAGTCATCTTTTATGAACTTCGATTATGAAAAAAAAGGAATGAGAAAGGACGAATCATAAAATTTGAAGAAAAAACATTTTCATAATCAAATGAAAAAAAAAAGAATAAAGAAATAGAAATACATTATTGTATCTTCAAATAATTTAAAGAATGTTTTTCTTAAAAAAAATACCAAAACTTTATTTGACTGATATGTAAGCATAATCGAATTCTAATATAACTTATCAATAATATTCAAATAAACAGTAAGTATGTTTATCTAAGTCAAAGTGTTTTGTAAATTATTGTTTTTTTTTCTGGTTGATATTTGATAGGTACATTTTTCTTGCGAAAGTCTTACTCAATGCAATATCATGTAGAATACGTATTTGATATTCTGTTTGAATATGAAACCAAAAAGAAACGACTTCAGACACGTACGTTATTCGAACAAATACACCATTATCTGTCCATAAATGAGGAGAAAAACTATTAAAGTACTTTTACCGTCTAGCCATATCTAAAACATATGACAAAATTGCTCATTTTTAGCATTTGAAGTATATCATTAAGAAATGAAAAAGAAACCTAACACTAGTATATTTACTAGTGTTAAGTTAAACCTACCGATGACGTTACTATTTCTAATGGAACTGTATATTATTTTCCTTTATGTTTCAATGATTTGATGCAATTGTTCTAGTTTACTCAATCTGTTTGTTCCCTTTTATGTGTGTTCCACAGATGCGATTCTGCATCTGTTTGTTCCCTTTTTTTCTCGCCTCATGTATGTGTGTCCGGCAGATGCGATTTTCTATCTGTTAGTTTTTTCTCGCCTCATGTACATTTTATGTGTGTTCCACAAATGCGATTCTCCATCTGTTTGTTCCCTTTATCTCGTCTCATGTATGTGTGTTCCACAGATGCGATTCTGCATCTGTTTGTTCCCTTTTATGTGTGTTCCACAGATGCGATTCTGCATCTGTTTGTTCCCTTTTTCTCGCCTCATGTATGTGTGTCCGGCAGATGCGATTTTCTATCTGTTTGTTTTTTCTCGCCTCATGTACATTTTATGTGTGTTCCACAAATGCGATTCTCCATCTGTTTGTTCCCTTTATCTCGTCTCATGTATGTGTGTTTCGCAGCTGCAATTCTCAATCTGTTTGTTCCTTTTTTTCTCGCCTCATGTATGTGTGTTCCACTGATGCGATTCTCCATCTGTTTGTTCCCTTTTTCTCGTCTCATTTATGTGTGTACCACAGATGCGATGGTTCCCGTTTTTCTCCATCTATTTGTTCCTTTTTTCTCGTCATTTGTGTGTGCGTGTGTTCCACTGTGATCACTGCAACGTCATAGTGTTTGGGATATTGTTCTTATCTTATAATGAGAATGAAACCAAGCATATGCAATCATAGAGCTTAACGACGTCCATATCTAATCATTATAATCTTCTTTTCATGTATTTGATAAGCATGAGAAGTCAGTGACCGTTTCTATGCTATTTATACAGCGATGTAAATAATTATTATGAAGTCAAAAGAGGGTGATAGACTATAGATGCAGATGCTAAAAGTAGATACAATGCCAACGGAGCGAATTTTGCTATTCCTTTGAGATCTTTTCTTCAAGTTTAAAATCAAACTTAACATTGAGACTCTTTTGATTTAGCTCACCAGAGTCAAACACTCAAGGAAAACTACTATTATAACAGCGCTTTAGTCCGTCGCTCGTAAAATGTTAACATTTTCGACTTTTCTTCCAGAACCGTTCAAAAGATTTTGATGAAACTTTGTAGGAATGAAGAACCAAAGGTCCCTTACAAGAATTGTTGGGGTTTTTTTTTTGTTTGTCCCGACCTGCCAACAAGTGACACCACCAAATGCAAATGAAGGTCACAGGGGTAGCCTTTTCTTCGAAACGGAAGACATTATTGACAAACGGAGAATATTAAAATGATCTAGAGGAACGACTTTTAAAAGATTTGTTGTTATAGAAGGGTTACATATTTGGTCTTTGTTAGTATGTTCATTTCAATTACCTTTCCCTTGAATGTGATGAACTCAATGAGGGTATTGAAGTTTTATGTACTCAACTGCTCTATATTTGTCATATCTAAGATCAGTTATTGACAAAATGAAATCTAGAAATGTTGAAGGCAATACGATTTCTTCATACGACTTTTCTAATATGTACACCACTCTTTTTCACGACAAGATTAATGATCGGTTGTCCAAACTCATAAAATGGTGTTTTGATCGAGAGGAGAAATCTTATAACTGTACATCTGAAATCAAAGGGTTTCTTTTCCGATACATAATACAAATCATTGACATGTAGTGACCATTGTATTGTCCTTGCTTTGGGACAACATTTATGTAAGATTTGGTTAGACTCTCTACAAGCAGGTTGTAGGGATACCGATGGGTACTAATTGTGCCCCTCTTGTTGCAGATATATTTTATACACGCATGAAAAAGAATTTATCCGAAATTTTCAAAAGCAAAGAATACATGATGATTTGAAATGTTTCATTGGTATTCTTACTATCGACAATCCTGTTTTTGAAAAGTATAGGAATGCTATTTATCCACAAGAATCGATTCTAAACAAGACAAACGTTACAAACAAAGAAACACCATTTTTTGACCTAAATATTAAAAATGTTAATGGAGAGATTCATACAAGTGTGTATGACAAAAGAGATAATTTTGGAATCAACACAATCTAGCTAGGCGTCTTTCAGATAAGCTTCTCAGTCAGGGATACGTTTCTGACCGACTAACATCGTCACTGAAGAAGTTCTACGGTCGATATGGGGAACTCGTCATACACTATGATGTTCAACTCTCCAGCATGGTGGATGATATTCTGTCATAGACCATTTGTACCGTCCAAACAAAGATTATACTTTATATCCTCCAAAATGGAAGTAACCGGATGTGACAGTTCTACCGAATTGCAAGCAGGAGATGCTGACTCCCATTTCGGGAGTTCGCTTCTTTTCATGTGGTGGAAGTTATTGTTTAATTGCTTTGGTTCATGTTTTATCCTGATTTTGTATGCCCTCGGTTTATGATTTTATCGATTTTGTGCTGTATGTAGGGATATGGTCATTATCCATATTTGTCATAGCAAATTTCCTGGTTTGACGGTGATGTTCCTAGATTACCGTCATACGGTATCTACATTTCGCAGCTTATCCGGTATGCTAGACCATGTACTGATGTTTTGGTTTTTCCTAGAAGACATTTACAAATTACATAGAAACTTTCACATCAAGGTTTTCGCTTTCACAAACTAGTAAAGGCTTTCTGGAAATTTCACAAACATTATTGTCAACTTCTTTTAAAATTCGGACCCATACAAGCAACAGAGTATATTTCTTTGGGTAGTTCGCAACCTGCATTTTATGATGGCATGATTAACAAAATAAGAAGGATCAAAGGTAGACATAATTACCATTGGCATTGTGTTAGAATCATCAAACGCCTTTTATATCGAAGATACGTATAATATGTCACCAGACGGACACTTGGCTTGGTACTGGACAAATCTACAGCGCATTCTTAAGACTTGCACTCTGCTTGACTGTGACGACAGGACTTCATGACGGACCCTATCAAAATATTTTTCGAGAAGACATTACCCCAACCACCTGTCATCTCTGAATCTCATTAGGACTCCTCATGTGTTCACATGCATGAGCTCGCTACAGTCGGCAGAGCGCGGACTGTATTTAGTATGTCTTCTGTTTCTTATATCCATTAACATATCCATCTGTGTGTTTCTTGGGCCCATGTGTCATGCTGCATGACTGTTTGTATGTTCATCGTACAGAGCAGAGAAGATGTTATTTTACACCACACTTGTGCGTTCTTCGAGACCTTTGGATAATCGGAAAAGTGGAAGAATTGTTCGCACGTAATCCGGATAACTACACCTTCTGCTACTTGCGTGGTTGATAGCCGTCTTAAACCGGCACCGGTCTCGTTTTTTTATGCGTGGTATTTGTGTTTCATGTTTCTATGTTGTGAGTTCGTGTTCCTTGTCCCTTTTGTGTCTCTTTCTGAGGATGTCTGCTCTTTGTTTTTGCATTGGGTGTTTTGGAGTTTTACAGTGGGTGCTGCAACCCAGTGTTGTTGGAGATCCCCTCCATTCTTTCGCATGTACCAATGATGAGGATTCCGAAGCACGTGTTTTGTGTATTAGATTTTGTTTGAACTGTTGTTTAAGAAGTTGGAACACTTCCATTTTCTTAAGGTGTCACACCATTATGACCTCAAGTTGAGGTCAAGGTCAATTGATACTTAAGCGATTGAAAAGCATTATGCTAACTTTGGTGGGGGATCATCTCAAACAATATATCCGATAACTCTTACATTATAGAATGATATTACTCATTAATCAACTTGAGCTGTAGTCATACCACCATATGTCAGAACACTTGTTACACTATCAATAAAAAAAAAAAAACCCCATGTCAAACGTGCTTGGAAAATTCAATATCTTGTTGCTCATTAATAAAACACATCAAGATCAAAACTCTTCGTACAAAATTGTATCAATGTTGTCAAGCTGTCTTTTAAAATATACGTTTGTCACAAGTCAAGGTCGTTTTTTAAAGGTTCAATTGAAATGATGAAGGAGAAAGATACACATTCTAAATCAGAGTCTTATCTTGTTTTTCTTTATTCAATGGCTACGTGTGATTACAGAATCGTATACTGTTAACCGTGTTTTATTCGCCAGCGTTTTAATTCTTTTTGCGACATTCGCGAGTCAGTTTTGTCGCTAAAATCAAACGCCGCAAACATATTTTAATATCAAACTACAGTATTAACATATCCTCAGTACTCGCGAATATAAAACGCCGCGAATATGTCAGTGCTATCAGATTCGCGAAGAAGAGACGCCACGAAAACAGACGTACAGTATTCATTAAATTTTTATTTAGATCGTCACTAATATTGTTTTCTTCATTGTTCCCCTTTGTACAAAATTAATGTCCTCTTTTGTCCTCGGCTGTTTGCTTTTGTCATTTCTGGTATTTTTGTTTTGTTGTTTGTTGCGTACGCGTGTTGGTTCCATTATGAACACTCAAACATTATCTTGCTACAGTAAAGATGCTTTCCTTTTTTCTCCTAAGAGGGTAAAGATATATAAGGCCATAGTAATTTAATATTTTGTTTTACGTCTGGAACTTTTTCTGAAAAACACTCTCCCGCCAGACACATGATCAGTATGACTGTATTGGGAAAGGAAGATTGAAAAACAAAACAGTTAACAATAATTTCTTTAATAATTCTGACTTAATTTCTAGAAAATTACTTATATTCTGATATTAGTGTTGGAACAGGCATTTTAAGTTACTATTCAAGATAATTTTCTGATATGAAGCTTGATTTATATGGAACTTCTTGATATTTCATAGTGGAAAATTACATGTTTGCGAGTAAGCAATTTTCTGAAAAGGTACCCGGCTGCGGACTCAAAACAAAATTTTTAGTTACAATTGCCTAACCTCAAATTGCCAATGGTTCGTGTCCAAAACAAAGAGATAGAAATATTTAAGAAAATAAAGAATATCATATGGAACTAAAAGCAAATCAGTGAATAAAAGTCAAACACAAAAACCGAAATCAGAATTCAGAAATCACTTGACTCTCAAATTCTTTAAAAACAAGAGGCCCAAGGGGGGCATATCGCTCACCTGAGCTACAAACAAAAGAAAGATTGTGGAATATTTGATGGATGCCCTTTGAGCACTTGCTTTCTTTAAGGTGTCGTGAAATTCTGTGCAACGGTTGCAGAGAAGAAGTCGAAAATGCGTCAGCCAATCAGAACCCTCGGCGGCCATATTGGTTGACCAATCGGCACAAAAAACCCAAACTTGGTAGAGGACCTTCAGTACATGCTTCCTGTAACATTTGCTGAAGAGAAATCGAAAAAGTTTAAAGGTTACGCCGGACGACGGACGGTGCGCTATGACACTTGAGCTTCGCTCAGGTGAGCTAAAATGTAAACAGAACTTTCTCACGAGAAAAGAAAAATCGGACATGTACACAAACGGAGACAATAACACAACACAATAGAAACAAGAAGGGCAACTAAAATCTCATGTACAATCGCTAGGGTCTATTGCGAGTAAAGAATGTATTGTAGACGACGGATAAAGACATTAACACATAGTACTGAGAAGATACAGAAGCTAGTCATAATAAGAACTTTGTTACCTTTCGAACACGCAAAAATATAAATTCAGTCCAGAAACAGACAGCGAATATCGATTCTTAGATTTTTTCAACTTATCAAAACAACATAGGTTCTGCGATGCTTCCTTAAGTTCTATATATAATTCTACATCACAAGTCATTATTTCAAATTATTGAGTCTGATTTCTAATTTTCATTTCGTTTGTAATGAATATTTTAATGTTTAATGGCGGCACGGTGGTCTTTCATTAAGTCTCTCCCCACAGTCAAGCAATCAAAACCCACTCAAGAAGCGGCTTATTGATATCAGAATACATTAAATATACGGCTTAATGTATCTCCGACTGATAATTGATAGTAATAATAGTTCATTAATTGTGTGGAATATTTGATGTGGAAGGGTTTGGCTGATGAGATGATATGTTTTTGGTCAACCATGCTGTTTTGATAGAAATTATTAGACGCTAAAATTATCGCATATAAAGATTATATTCCTCAACGCATTGCGTAACACATACAAAAAGTATAAAGGATTGTTATATTAAGAGCGTTTGTCATGAATTATTTGAGAGTAATAAAACAGTTGTAAGACCATCATAAATTCAAAGGAAAAACCTATAAGGATAAAAGGTATCAATAAAGAAATAAAAAGCTTGTAATCTCTAACAGAATCTAAAATGGACTTAAATCCTAAGTTACGTAAAATGTGCTTGCGTTTTTAAAAACTTTTGTGTAGATTTAACGGTAAAAAGAGTCTCTTCTTTTCCTTGTTTTATGGATCTAATCAGGAAGATATATGAATGCAATCCCTCCACTGTTTGTCAGGTACTTAAATGAAGCCTTTTCGTCCAAAGTTTCCCGGAAAGATGCTTAGATTCCTCTTTGATCTCCAATAGCTGTTCAGTTGTATTATCCTCAAATCAATTTTTTGTCGACGTTCAGTTTCTGCTTAGAATGTTGATTTCAAGAGAGGCATATCGTTAAATTTGCGTCTGTTGTCCATAACGTTACACATCTTAAAATGTCGATGGTACGATGGTAATTTCGTGTAAAATATGACGGCTTCGGTTCTCTTGAGGAATCCGGCGAAGTGATGATTGTTTCTATAATTTCCGGCATGTCATATCTTGTTGGAATCAAGCATTTTGGCCAGACAACATTACTTAGGAATGATGTATTTATTATCAGCTTAGCTTGTCTATTGATCCATGCATCGGCGAAAAGTACGTGTTCTTCTCCTCTTCTTCGTATTTTTGTTTTGTTTATTTCTTTTTCACATTTCGAACTGTCTTTATTAAATACTCCACTAAGATGTTTGATACTTTAACCTCAGACAGTGCATGTTTTTTAGATATTGTTTTCATTTTCGTGCGTGTGCGGGTGCGGCTAGCCAAACAGGGGATGCTTACTCCTCCCGAGCACCTGGTCCCACCTCTAGCTTGCTAGGGATCCGTCGATGCTCAATTTTGTGCTCTATTGTAAGTGCTGTTGAGATTATCGTCAGGATCTTTATTAACTCATTTAAATTTGTTTATCACTTCGACATGTTTCTTTCTTGCCTCAAATATGAAATCTTACTTCTTTTATCTTACCTCTGACGTTATAACTCACCATGAGAGATAAGCATCTGCTATCCATAATAAGTGAATGAAAGTCAAACACAACAGCCGAATACAGCTTCAAAAAATCACAATCAAAATGCTTACAACTTCTTCAAACAAATATGTATCAGAACTTTCCCAAACAAGAAAATAGCACAAACAGACTGAGACAATAACGCAGCACCTTAGAAATGAGTTAAAGAAGATCCTCACGATAATCTCAACAGCACTCACAATAGAGCACAAAATTAAACATCGACGGACCCCTAGCAAGCTAGAGGTAGGACCAGGTGCCCGGGAGGAGTAAGCATCCCCTAGCCGCACCCGCCGTCGATGTTAATGAAGCATGGAAATAAAAATATATAAAATTCATGCACTGTCTGACCATATGTCTATATAGAAAGTGCTATGGCGACAATGTCAGGGAAGTATATTCAAAACACTTACTGTCAAACCCCTCGCGGGGAACTTTTTTACGAGCTCCACACGGCAAAGGACATAAGTGTGACACAAATGAGTTAAAGAAGATCCTGACGATAATCTCAACAGCACTCACAATAGAGCACAAAATTAAACAATCCAATGAACGGTTTCAAGAGTCCAGTGCAAATGTGGAAATGTCCAAAAATTATGTAAGCAGCGACGTCCTGAATATACACTATATATGCACTGTACACTATAATTAGGAATACAATTCCATGGATTCCAAAGCCTGTCAAAAGTGTTTTTGAATTTTGCTTTGGGTGCTCCAGTCGAGTGTTGTTGGAAATCCCATCCTTTCTTTAATCTCATTATCAGTATCACTACAGTATCAAAATGCAAATAGAAAGTTTAAGACATCCGCTTCAGGTCTTTCTAAAGAGCTCCGACATGATGCATATTAACATACAGCCCAAACATGAATATAAACATAGGCATCACACAAAAGATCGAAACAAACAAATTAAATTAAGATTCTAATGTTGAAAATGAAATCACGTAGTTATTCAGGAATGAAGTTAAGGTGGCGTTGTTGAAATGAAAATGAAATATAATATTTCGTCATGTTGCGTATATTTGCAAAAAAATATATATATTGAGATATAGTCTCTTAAATGTTGCGTAATATTTAAGGATAGGAACCGTTGTAACATATTTTTGACATAATGAGAATAAAGAACTATAATTACTCATTTCCTATCTATGATAGGTTTTTTTCACGAAAGAAATCTTTGCCAGACGAATTATGTGACTCTAGACATACCTAACTGAAAACGTTTGGAAAGGGGTTTAATTACTGTTCCATAACACGTATAGTGTGCCTCATACAATCTGAAAGCATACATTCTATAAAAAAAACCTGCTGTGTAATATGCTCGCTGTATTTTCTCAAGTGACATTCAATTATGTATCTTGATGTGTATGTTTTCTCTGTGTCTTCGTTTGGGATTTTTTACTGTAAGTGCTGCTGCCGGGTCTTGTTGGAGATCCCCTCCTTTCAATTAGAACTGTTTGGAAATAATCGCTGCTGATTGAAAGCAATTTACACTTACAATTAGTTTTCTGTGCCAGGTATTCTTGTGGCAGAAAAGAGTTATGTAAGCATCAAGTTTGGTCAAGATATAGAATCGGAAGACTTGAACCATCATATTGACTTCAAAATGTCTAACGCTTTCCACTAAAAATCCCTTAAATTTCAATGATACGGAAGTGTTCAGGGAATTTTGAATTCAAAGAATCGAAGATTCGAAGAATTATACATTAGTTTGTTTGGTCGTCAGACGTTCCATTTCTGCTACAAAACATCTTTTGACTTTGCGAATTAATTCATACTTATTTGTGAAGGTGCTTTCAGATGAAAAATAAGAAAAATAAGAAAGGAGGGGATTTCCAACAACACTCGGGATCAGTACCCACAGCAAATTCCCAAAACACCCAATGCAAAACACAGAGCTCGGCAACATTCTGGACATTGATTTTCAAATGCGTTGCACCATGCAGATATGAACGACCTACATAAGAAAATGAGATAAATTTGTCTTCACGGAAAAAATAAGCAGAGTATAAAATTATCATTTTGATTTTTTACTGGACCTGTTTATTATTGTTTCAAATAGTTAAATCGTGTCATTTCATTACGACGACTAGTGAAAGTATCAACACGTACATGTATAATGATTATAATAAGCATCTAAAATACCCATCAGTTAAGAGAAGGGAAGGCAAAATCGTAAAAGTTTCCATTCAAACAGTTGAGTAAATTTAACGCAATGATCCCTTATCTAAAACGCTTTATTTTCGCTAATTGATGAATTGATCTAATATCGATGCTACTAGTATATCAGTCTCTTTCGAGTCGCATTTCATAACATCATGTATATTTAATCAAGACGGATTGATTAAGCCAGATTTTTCTTCAAGGTCTAGCGATCGGAAATTAAGGAATCATGAATATCGATTAGAGGTCCGTCGGATATCCATTGCACTATTGAATATTACGAGAGAATCACATGAATTGAAACAATACAAGAATCTGTAGGCCATGGTTTTCGTCAATAACTATTAAAATAAGATGTAGCAAATCATGGAACTAAACAAAAGTAATATCAACCCTGTTTGCGAAGAGCAAATCTTTTACAAAATAGCAATATTCAGTCGAAAAGAGACTGCATGTCAAGATATAATATTCCGTCTTTTCGATTTTACACTCTCACGTTCGATTTGTGCAGGTATCTGACGTAAGAGCATTGTGACGTCATTAAATTCCTTTGAAAACGTCATATACGTAACCCTGTTTCCCTGAATTTCATGCTGGTTTCCATAGAATTTGATGACGTCACAATGCGTTGACGTCAGATACCTGCACAAATGGGAAGTAACTCTCTATTTCGAAAAGACCGAATTACAGGACGCTTCAATATTATTTTGCTTTATCTTAATCATTTTAGCTTCAGTTGTTAGTTAGTGAATGAACCAAACATCAGATTCCAAAGTCATAATCGAAAGTCAAATACATCTTAAGCTTGAAAAATATATGATACAAACAAAAAGGGAGAAGATCCCCTATCACTAAAGACATCGGAATGCTTTTCACGAGAAAAGAAAAATTAAACAAAAACCTGGACGAACAGACAGAGACAATAACACAGCACCACAAAAACACAAAAGACAACACTGTCCAATGAACAATTTAAAGTGTCCAGTACAAGAAGGGATTTTTTTGCAATCCATTTCCTCCATAGACTCTTTTTGCATTCCTTCATCCAAGATGTAACCCTGATATTTTGACTCCAACTCTTCTGAAAAGTCCCTAGATGTAACTGAAGATGCCTCATCATGGCCGGTGATGTAAATGCAAAATGTAAAGATGCCTAGATGATGAAACTAATCATAGGTAGAAAATACATTAATCCATTTGTCTCGTTGGTTTATGTGTAGTTTTGTGTTTTGTGTTAATTAATTTTGATGTCGTGTTTAGCATGTTTAGTGTTTCTTTCCCTTTTGCGCCTCTTGCTCTGTATGTTCACTGTGTTTTCGCTTTGGGTGTTTCGGTGTTATGAAGTGGGTGCTGCAACCGAATTGTTGGAGATACCCTGCTTTCAATTACGTTTATTCCTCGTCTTATAATTTTGGATATTCGGTGCTTTTGATCTTTTGCAGTTGTCATTAGTGTGTGAACTTTACTGACTTTTTTCTCGACATTCAACTTATAGATCATACACGTGTTTACACTTCTATCAGGACTACAGAGGTGTTACTTTTTGAGGAATCATGTCTATAGTGTGATTTCCGTCATTTATACAATTTGATATTGTGCGAAATTCGTCATTAAAATAATGATCACTAGAAAATTTTCAAAGAAATTTTTACATTGCTTTTTGTATATTGGTAGTGCGACTGACGTGAACAATGTGCAAAAAATTTCAGGTTTTGGAATTTTATTTTGAATGAGAAGATATCCTCTTTTATTCCGATGCATTTTTATCTTTTGATAATGAAAATATCTGAATTGAATATTTTGTTGAGATGAAGATACATATAGATAAGAAATAAATTTTGTTCATATTTGATATTTCGTTTGATGGTTTCAACGCCATCTTCGTTTTGAAGGCTTTATGCCAAATGCCAAATATTCATACCTAGATCTACTTATATTACAAAATTAGTTTCACCTCCCACACATTTCAATACATCATGAATATTTTATAAAGAAGACTGAATTCGATCAGCTTATTCTTCATTTATGTATCGTTCATATGAATATTGTTCGGATGCCAATTGCTGGAAGAATACTTCGACGAAAAAAAAAAATTAAAATAACGTAAAATCTTTAGATTCTTTAGATCACATCCCACTCATCCTTTTCGTTTTTTTTCCGGTACATTTTAGGACATAATAATTTTCACACTCTTTTTTTTTGGCCATATTACATCGTTTAGATTGAGGATCACTGACGAGGGTTAAGTACCCGAAACTTGCATGTCTGGTCCTTACTGCAAATTTATCTGTTCTAAAATGATGCTTTTGAATTTGAAGACGTTTAACATGAAATGAGAAACAATCTTTAATCGTCAAAAGACATGAAAACGTACACTCAGCCTTCAATTGTTATTTTTCCATTTCCAATATTTTTGAAATTAACATTTTACTCAAAGTGTCAAAGATTTTAAATCAAAGAAAGCAATAGATTCAAATGTTCAAAACCAATTATAAGGCATAATTAAATGATAATCAATTAACATAACATACTATGAATTCCAAAAGATACATTGAAAGTAATATTGACGATTTCGCACTTGATAAGTTCGCACAAAAGCGCTAGCAGTAAAATCAAAGTGTATTGATATGAATTCTATTTTTTGCGAACTTATTCAAATTGATCAAGTGCGAGATCGTCATCAACTCTTCCTGTATATCAATACACTTTTAATTGAAACAATATTAGCTCTGGTGCATTGCTAGGGAAATCAAAAATCATCTAAAACACGACTTTCTTAAGCATTGATTGTAATAAAAGTAGTGGCTAGAAATTAGAAACAAAAATACAAAAGAGAAAGTAAGCATTTTAAGACTCAAATCCGAATATTCCATATTTTATCTTCATTCTTCCTCTTTTACGTACATCAGGTTTAAAGCTCATTAATCGGTATAAGAAACACTGAGGCGTTCACTATTATCATACAGACAATCGCACGAAGAAGGCTTCTCAACGAAATCCGTAAAGTGCGTTTGCATGCTCTTAATTTAAACCATTTTCTTAACCATAATAGAATTAGCATCACGACTGATTGTACTGCCTCATCCTTTGTTTCTGCCTTATATTTACCTCTTTAAAGAATTGATAACACAGGAAGAAAAGTTCGAAATAGCGCAAACCTTTGAGATCAAATCAAAGAAGATGTTAATAATCGTGATTAATGTCAGTGTCCCTTAAGGCTGAAAGTTACATCGACTTATGATTAAATACGAGTATTTGATCTAAAGAAGATGAACCGATACACTGGTCATTGTCCTCTCTTTCCTCTCTGTTATATTATCAAACCTCTGGCAAATTTCAAGAAGAACCAAATTGTATGTTGTATTATGTTGCTGACAGGATATCATTTCTGCTTCTACTAAGACGCTTTACGATTTTGACGTCACCGTTAAAATATGTTGACGTAACATACTAAAACCAAAAGCCATCGACGGGGCAAATTCGTCACACAGTTCGCAACCGCTCCAATGGAAAATCTAATGATTTTGCCTTGCCTTCTCGACTATGAGTCTGAATAATTGATAGGTACTTCTGTAATGTTTATTTACAGAGGATACAAAATATACTAAAAAATATAAAGTATATTACATTCATGAACGTTAGAACGGTAAGAAGCTTCGCCTCGCCCAATACAACTTTTTTTCATCGACCCAATACCGTATAACAAGAAATTTTCGCGAGTATCAAATTTCGCGATTTTATGGTAAACTAGGGTGTCTGTATTTTAGCGAGTACAATTTTTCTCAATTCCTAAATGACAAACAAATATAAACTGTTTTACTGTTTTATACATTTCATTTTTAAAGTTTTAGTTATTTCTATTATAAGAATACACTTGATTTACTGTTTTCTTTATGTTTAATCGGGATATGCGAAGAAAAGAAGAATGATACATGTACAATACCGGTATTAACAAAATGTAACTGATATTCAAATTTATGTTATGCCTTTCCCAAAACAATTTTTTCGTGAGAATAATTTTTCACGATTCCAAGTAAATCTCGAGTATAGCGATAATAAGTATCTCACAAAAATTTCGGGTATTTTCCCTGACTTGACGTTTATTTTCCTAGATTACCGTCATACGGTATCTACATTTCACAGCTCATACGGTATGCTAGAGAATGTACTGATGTTTTGGATTTTCATGGTAGAACTTTACAAATTACTTTACAAATTACGAAGAAACTTTCACTTCCACAAACTAGTAAACTGTATTTCGTACTCCTGATGTTTTTATATCCATTTACAAATCAATCTGTTTGATCTTGGGCCCCTGCGTTTTGCTGTCTATTTGTATGTTCATCTTACAGTAAAGATGTTATTTTACACCGCAATTGTGCGTTCTTCGAGAACTCTAGGTAATCGGAATAGTTGGAGGGTTGTGCGCACGTAATTCGGATAACCAACCGTGTGCTACTGACGTGGCAAATGGCCGTCCTAAGTCGGCACCGATTGCCCATTGGTCTCGTTGGTTTATGTGTAGTCATTTATGTTTGATGTTTTAATAAGCATCAAAGAAGTACCTTACAATTATTCGGTCTCAAAGTCGAGAAGGCAAGGCCAAATCGTAAAACTCCCATCGGAACGGTTGCGAACCCCGGAATGAACAACATTCCGAAGTGGGACTATGTGCACAGGGATAGTCAGCGTCTCCTGATTGCATGCAACATACATCGCAACAGCTCCACGGAAACCCGTCAAATTCGGTGATTAGGCCTTTCTTGTACCATTTGCGTCTCTTTATGTGCGTGTGTGCTGTGTGTTTTTGCAGTGGTTGTTTTGGGGTTTTGCTGTTGGTACTGCTACCGGGTGTTGTTGAAGATCCCCTCCTTTCTTTTGTATATGCGGTAAAATTATAATTTTAGAAGTCTCGACTTTTGTCTGAAAAAACAAAAATGAACGGTTGAAAAGAAGAAAAATCAAACAAATGTACACAAGCAGTGTGAGAAATTAATTCCTTCACATTACCAAAACAAAACAAGTGAAAATTAAAAGATAAGGATGCTTAAATGGTACGGTGTAGATGCCAATCATGACGAATGTTCAATGGTCACAGCATATCACGCGTGTATAAGACGAGAAAAAAGCATACGGGGTATACCAAAACCACCTTTTGAACAACAAATGGAGACAGCGAAATCTATTTATTCACAACATTGAATTTTGACGATATTGGAATGCTAGAAGATAACGAATACAAAAGAAGATAACATTGCAATGAGCATGACGTATTTTAAAACATGTCTTTCAACAGATACACTACCTATGTTAGAAATCTTTTATTTTATCATTATCATTTGATTCCAAAAATTAAAAATTGAAAAGTAAAATTGTGAATATTATAGGTAATACGCATTGGTAATTGTGTGGTTTTTTTTTTTTGGAAATTTTATCTGACAATAGCAACCTTTTTTCCTTCTTCATAAAACAGATTTTTTTGGAATTTGATCCAAGATATGCACTGAAAGTTTTTATGTTATTCTTACTGTTTCGATATACATGTTATACTAAAATATAATGGATCCTAGTAGATCCTTCTAAAAAGAAACATGAAACACCGATAAAAAGTTTGGAAAACAAACATGAATATGAATACTAAGGACGCTCAACGTTCCCAAGGGTCTCCTGTGATTCAATTTATGAAAGAATCAAAGTCAGATCAGCGGTGTTTCATATTTCTGCGACGATGCATGTAGTGAAAGAATCTTGATAATGCTTCGATGCTAATGGATTTTCGATATAAATGGACATATTTTGAATTCGTATTAACAGCTTTGGAAACTGTAATATTGTCTTCCAGAGTTTCTGTCTGTATCAGTTATGATTTTGAGCTCAGAATGGCACGACTCAATCAATATTTACAGTAAACATATGACAAATAACAGAAGTCTTAGGGAGTACGTAATCCGCATAATCACTCGATCTGTTAACTATCAAATGACCTTAGAATGTAAAGCTTTTCCTTTGGTTTCGTCGATTTACTGTATACCTAGAATCTTTCATGGTTTATTAACCTTTGCTACTTTCGCAGTTAAATGCGAATCGTGAACGTTTGTCGTAGCGAAAAAGAATACGAAATATAGTTCAATAGCATCCGCGAATCATTGTCCAAACGAAAAGGTTTACTTTTATAAAACCGCGATAGAAAGTACCAGTGAATGGTTCTACATAAACAGTATGTGGAGAAAAGAATGAGGAATTTGAAGAGATCTCCACCACAACCACCCTGCACCGACCACAGCGGAACACACCCACAGAATGTAACGAACATCATATAAAAGCAACAGGGAACAATGAGACACAAAAGAACACCAACACAGAATGGCTCAACAAAGCAGATTCTCCAAAACATGAAGTGCGAACGCCAATACCTTCATAAAAAGACTTAAAGAAAAAGAAGCTAAAGAGTATACATGTACATGTATATCGTTATGGTACGAATTGACCATATCAATTTTCATTGACCTTCGAACTTAGAAAAAAAGGAAATTGAATCAGGGCCCGCCATCAATATGTTTTTACAGGGTCGATTGCAGATTCGTGTCGTCGAAGCACTGTTCAAGAAATTCAAACACATCGAGTATCGTGTTTGTCACTAAAAATGAATAATTTAAATATTTAAAAGTATGAATGTCTAAATTAATGTCAATTTGCAAAATCAGCAATTTGACGCTCTAATTGATACTTAAGAAACAACCTTGTTTGAAATTAAGGATCGCATTTCATATCTTCAAATCTAAGCATGAAAATTATTAGAATCAACTCAATAACCATAAGGAAATGTCCGCAATGGTTGTTGAAACTGCAATTACTTTAAAGGCTATGAATATACCATAATTCTTAAAATCTGAATCAATTTATTAATCTCAAGAGTCCCACAAAGATTTTGTCAATACGTTCATGATACTCTTGCGATCTTTCCAAAGGTTAGATCGTCCTGAAATCAAAAATTGTGCCAAAGGGTTAGCGTTGCTTTAATCCAATTCTCCTTTATCTTTCAATTTCCGTTCTGATGGTTACGTCATTGTTCCAGCGAATTAATAGATCTGACTTTTGGTTCGTTGGTCACACATTTCCACCTCTTAAACACCATGATTGGAAAGTCGTGTGAAATCTAGCGGCTTGTATTCCCTAGAGGAAACTCGTACAAGGTAGAAAGATTGCGTTAATTTCCGGCACGCCATTTTGGGTAAAGGGCAATAGATTTAAACAAGGAAAATGCATTGTAACGTAATATTTTGATCGCGGACGACCTGATAGTTTGTCTAATTGCATTTGCTCATAATTATAGTTGATTATTATTTGGAATCTAAGCTAAGAATGATACTGAGAGGAATGATAAGCAAGAACGTGGGGAGCTCCAACAAGACTCGGTTGCAGCATTCACAGCAAAAACCGAAACCTATGCGAAAAACATACTATACCTACATAGCAGGAGACGCAAAAGGGACAAGGAACACCAAAACACGGCATCAAAACACAATACTCAAAAGACTATAAATAAACAAACGAGACCGATGTGCATTTCGGTGCCGATTTAGGACGGTCATTTGCCATGTTAGTAGTACAAGTACCAGATACCAGAACCCAATCTAAATTAAGTAATGTAGTAAAAGTGAACAAGAGGTAACTACTTCACCACCAAGTCTTTGTATTTATAGACAGTCCCAAAGAACAATATCAAAACATATATGTCTGGTATGCTGAGTTAGGTTAAACATGACTATTTCTTCTGTCACAGAGTAAGACCATGATATATTTTCGTGGTGTTACCTAATACTCAGTAAGGATACGTTGCAGGGGACACATACTATTCCACCTTGGATTTTGTTTGTCTGTCTGTCTGTCTGTCTTTGTCGTTCGTTGTTTGGGAATAGTTTTCAATTTTGAATCGTCACATGTTCGCATAAGATATGTACTGGCTTATGGTTCAACAATTTTCGCACGATCCTAAACTCATGGTAATAAATAAAAAGCAAAATTTTGAAATTGTGCAATCCGAAGAGTTACTATGTAGTATACACCGCCATTCTATACAAAGCAAACATACATTGAAAATAGAGGGAAACAAAAAGACGTAATCTGCATTGCATGCAGAAGTGAACTTCCAAAGGGGCAATGAATCAGAGTGCCAAGGAAGAGTAAACAGGTACTGCAACATTTGCATTATTGGACTTCTAGGTATCAGTTTGACGTGAAGTACCCACGATGAGCATCCATAATTCCAAACGTACATGTTTGGTGCAATGTAATTGGGTGCTTACTCCTCCGGGAAACCTGGTCCCACCTCTAGCTTGCTAGGGGTTCGTCGATGCTCAATTTGGTGCTCTATCGTGAGTGCTGTTGAGATTGTTGTCAGGGTCATCTTTTGCAGTTTTGTCTGAAGTCATTTATGAGTAACTTTATGTGGGTTTGTTTTTCTGGGTATGCGCAGGGTGGTCATGCTGGAGATCCTTCCCTTTTCTTTATCTCATTTTAACTTTCCAGGAGGCTACTTCCTTGAAGCATAAATGAGAAACCTCATTGTTTTTATATTACATTTTGCCTTAAAGTACCACTGATGAGGATTCATTGTCTGAAACATGCATGTCTGATTCACTGAATTTAGATTTTTTATCTAGAAGGCTGCTCTTTGGCAACAGAGGTCGACACTTCATTTTCTTTATGATTTGTTATGCAAAAAAGAAGCAATAATTAGGTCTTTTCGAAATACAGAGTTACTTCCCATTTGTGTAGGTATCTGACGTCAGCTCATTGTGACGTCATAAATGTTTATGGAAACCAGCATGGACTTCAGGAAACAGGGTTACACATATGATGTTTTCAAAGGAATTTGCATGCCGTCACACTGCTTTTACGTCAGATACCTGCACAAATCGGACGTACGCCTGTAAAATCGAAAACTTTAAGTCGGAATTTCGAAATAACACATAGAGAATGATGTCAGTATCTTTCGGGACAAAACAGTAGATCTCCAAAAAAAAAAAACCCATTTTAAACGAAATCAATTTACAAAATGAGTTGTACAGAAAAATAGATGATAAAGTACAATAAAAGATACTAAGAGAACAAAGCATAACAGTCGTTGGCTTCCTCTGTTATTGAGGCAAAGCAATGGTTCATTCCAGCAAACCCAAGATGATTTGCGTTTTACGATGATAAATGACTAATAGAATACCACAAACAGAGGTCTAAAAGAGACACGTCTCTGAGAATTCCCTGAGGAAAATATTAGGTGGACGGCCTTTCATCGTCTAGGAAACAAAGAGTCTTATTAATGCGACACTATGATTGATTTATGTATTATATGTGAATTCTGATGGGTCCCTTTCAATTCTGAAACATTTCAAGTGCAAACGCAAAGAACGAAAGGGAAGTTTTTGACCATGAAAATATATGGCAGTAAATAATAATAGTAGAAAAGGTTTCTTTTCAGTGGTAAATTTCTTCTCAGAAGTTTACATAATGTACAACGATCAAATCCATTCAAAATAATTTATGAAATCAGAATTGTTTTTCCGAAAAAGTTATTTGGTCCATTTTGTCTCCATGAAGACAATAGTCTTCATTACATACGTTTTCAAGTTAATCATATTCACTGTGTCTTAAGCTTCCTCAATGGTGATATGTTATTTTTTCGTTGTTTCCGAATATTATCAACATAAAGTCCTCTTTTATAATATTGTTATGTATGCTCATATTCCAAATAACCACACCTGTTCATATTTCACTGGACTAATATCAAAACAGAATCCGAAGAACTACAATACATGAAAAAAAATATCTGGTAGTTTTATTATGTAAAAGCACTTGACGGATGTACATTCTCATTACGTAATAGGATCACAGCATCACGTGACGGGTGTATAGTATCATTACAAACGTTTACGTAATGGTTAAGTAATCTTATATCTTTTAGATCAAATATCTCGAAAAGAGAGTTTTATCCGATTAGACTGATCAGAATCATTTCTGTTCAGACTATTTTTTACCTTTTATATCAATGAATTTTGTCGATGTAGAAAGTCTTTATCCAATATGCATTCACTCGAAGAGTCGAAGAGCATAAAGACACATTTCTACTTGACTTTTTTCACCTTGACGGACTTCGCACTTCGAACTTTGTACTTCGCACTTCGAACATTGAAGAATAAGTGGCGAAGCTGCCGTTCACGTGTAAACTCACACGCGGAGTCATCTACATTTCGATTCTCTTCAAAGATTTTACTAGCATATATCGCCATTTAAATCTACGAAGACTTTACTAGTCCATATCTGCATTTAAATTAATTGTAACGGAAAAAATACTTCCTAAGAGAAAAAAGGAAAACACACTCATATCTAAGATTTATTTATTTAAGGAATGACTGTAATGATTTTTTCTGTCTATCGATGTACAGACAAAACCGATGCACATACTATATAATCCGCGAAGCGGATTATATAATGTATGTAGATCGTTTTTTGTCTAACATCGACAGACAGAAAATTGAGTGCAGCCATTTTTAAATAATTTAATTAGATTACTATTCAACTATCTAGTTTATTTTGCAATCGACGTCATTTAAGCATTGTTGATTTTCAAGTTCAAAACTGGCGACGTAATATTTGAACTGGCCTAACATAGCGGCGCTCGAGGTTAGTGACGTTATAATAGGCGACATTGTCTAGACAGCTATTGAGTGTCTGCGGAATACAGAGTTATTTCCCCTTACAGACGGTATCAGACGTAAAATCATTTTGACGTCATGAAAATGATTTGGTAATGTCGATTTTACACCGTCATTTCCCAGACTTTTAGGACTGTTTCCATAGAATTTCATGACGTTATAATCAGTCTACGTCAGATACCGTTTTAAATGGGAAGTAATTCTGGTTTTCGAAAATAGCGAATAGTTAAAATTTTGCTCCGTACGTTTGTGTAGGCATTATACAGATACTACGAAAATATTTGAATTATATATCAATAATGTAATTCTTGGGTTATAAGGAAAAATTATCATTCCGTCAAATAAAAGCTACCTTTTACGTATAACATGCGGTACTATTATTTATGCGGTACTTTGTATATGAATCTATGTTTTTTTTACAACATGCAGAAACTCAGGATACATGAAAATCATGAATAAAGGTTTCTATTTTTGACTTTTTGTTACAGACGAAGGAAAAAACTGGACCATTTTGACTATTTGTTACAGACGAAGGAAAAACGGGACCATTTGTGACTATTTGTTAGACGAAGGAAAAACTGGACCATTTTTTGACATTTGTTACAGACAAACAAACTAGAAAAACAACTGGACCATATGCCGGAATTTCAAATCGATACATTCGACTTTACTTGTAGTTGACTCTAGCTGTAATATATAGCATACCTTATATAGATCTCCATATACATTTAAAGTTTCAACTTTGTCTAACTCTTCAGTATGAAAGGCAACAGCAGATCTGTCTGTCGGACAATGATAAGGCATAATAATAACATTCTGACTAGCTCTACTGTCGATATGTTGAACTCGTCATACACTATGATGTCCCACTCTCCAGAATGGTGGATGATATTCTGGCATAGACCATTTGAACCATCCAACCAAAAATTATACTCTATATCTTCCGAAATGGAAATAATCGGATGTGACAATTCTACCGAACTGAAGCGGCGGGTTTTGCATGCAAGCAGGATATGTTGACTCTTCCTGGGCACCTGTTCTCACACCCATATCGGGAGTTCGCTTCTTTTCATGAGGTGGAGGTTTTTGTTTGTTTGCTTTCGTTCCTGTTTTATCCTGATTTTGTATGCCTTCGGTATATGATATTTTGAATTATCTATTTGGTCCTATATAGGGATATGGTCATTATCCATATCTGTCATTTTAATGAAGCTTTTGAAAATCTAATATTTCAACAGTCGTCTCTTTATTACTTTCAGTGACAACAGTTCCTGTTGGAAACAGCGAGCTTATGGAAAATGACAGATTCCTAGAGGTAATTTGTCTTAATGCAAATTCATGTAGAAGATATCTTAAAGTTTTAGTGTTGTCAACTACTGCTTTATTATATAGCGGAGTGCCTCTTAAGACCTAATGGTTCTTTTACGACAATACTTTTGCTAAATTGCTGCTTTTATATGTACTAAACGAAATCGACATTAATTGTTTTTCATTGTGATTGATGGATCTTAGCAATGGGTTCAGTTTTCAATGGTTTTATCGTATCAGTAATTGCAATGCATATCAGGAACCTGTATACTTTTGGTATATCATAGATCATAGAACATAATTCAATAAAAAATCAGTTCTCAATTAACTACATTGTATTCAGTCTTTGTAATTCCACTTCGTTTGTGCGACACTGAAGAATGGTTTTAATATTCCGTCTTTTCGTTTGTGTATGTTTGTGTTCGATTTGGGACGGTATTTATGACGTAATAAAATTTCTATTGAAACATTGGTATTTTAGTACTTTCCCTGAATTTGGCGTTGGTTTCCATAGAATTTGATGACCTCATTATAGGTACACGTCATATTGAGTCTTTAAGGAAATCAAATTTATTTCCCGTTTGATACGATATCCGTCGTAAAACCATTATGACGTCATGAAAATGGCATGGTAACGTCAATTTCATATCGTCATTACACAGATTTTAGGGATCTTTTCCATAGAATTTCATGACGTCAGAATTAATATACGTCAGATACCGTCCAAAAGGGAAAGCAACTCTTGTTTTCGAATACCGTTCCGAACGGGAAGTAACTCTGTATAATGCAAATCCCGAATAAATGTTCTTTTAGGAACCAATAAATTCAGATGAGCTACAACTTCGGAATTTGAATCCCAGCATTACCTCTGGAAATATTGCTCTTGGTAAAGAAGACATTCAGTTCGTAAAGGATAGTCCCGAGAATCACAAAGACAAACAGCTGCAACAACACGAACAACAGCAGCAGCAACAACAACAGAAAAGCAATGCTGAGACTGAAGAGGAAATTGCAGAAGAATTTGATACCATCCTAAAGGATGTATTGCTTACTCTTAGAGATCATCCGGAAATTGTCAAAGACATTCTTGATGGTATCCTTATATGTTTTTGTGAAATATTTCAGGAAAAAAAAGAAAAAGAAAACTTTTTTTGTGAAGAACTGTGCCCTTCTATTGTGTACAAGCTATAAGACACATCAAGTGGTCAAAATAGAAGTTTCAAGTTCACTCCTTTATTCAAGAAAATAGATTTTATACGCCTGTCATAAGACGGGAGGAATTAAGGTATGGCGCTGTCCGTCTGTTAGTCTGTCCGTCCACCACTAACATTTTGGTGTAAAACAGCCCAAACCGTTAAACCTGGGGTATTAAAATTTTCCATGTAGATTGCCTTTAAAAAGACAAAGAACTTTATTGATTTTTAAGGTCAGTGGTCAAAGGTGATGGTCATTTTGTGCTAAAATGACATTTTTCTTGAAAGAAATTCATTAAAATCTATTTCCAGTCAGACTGTTTTAAAACTTGTATACCTAAAATGTAAGCATCTTCTTTCACATACATGTATATTTTAGGTTTCTATTTCAATTGTCATATAATTACTCCTCCCGGGCGCCTGATCCCATCTCTATCTTGCTAGGGGTCCGTCGATGCTAAGTTTGGTACTCTATTGTGAGTGCTGTTGAGATTATCGTCAGGATCTTCTTTAACTCATTAGAAATATTATCGATAAAGGATGTGGGGGTTACATATGTTGCAGCAAAGTACAGGTTTGACCCTTTAGACGTAAGGCTTCAATTTTGGTCAAGTGTGAAAACAGGACAAACTGGGTTTTTTTTTATTTCAGAGGTCAATGATGAATGGTCAAGGCTTTTTTGGCTTAAATAGTTTTTTAAAGGAGAGCCTTAAACTTCATTAAAAACTATATGCTTGCATGACGGTTGTATATATGTAGCGTTGCTATTTTCATAAGGAATGAATGAACCTGTACAATATGAAATCCCTGTCAGAAAATATATAGAGCCATGATTAAATGTTGTGACAAAAAATAAACAAGTTAATGAATAAACATATAAAACAAAACAAAATTAAATTGACAGTCATCACAAAAAGTGACATTTTGTTTACCACTTTCAAGTATTTTTCTATTCATTTTTAAATCTTTTCAATGTTTAAACAATACTAAATTTTACAGGCGAAAACTTTATTTTAGTTTTTTATCTGAATTATTGTACAAGTTAGGTGGAAATTAATTAAACTTCAAGGTAAACATGTCAAAGCAACATTTAAAACTTTTACAAAATTATATGCGGCTAGAAAAGATTAAATTGATATTCGAACCTTTCCCAATTTTTCTTTAGAGGAAGAAGATGCAGAGATGAGCTTAACCTCACCACAACTTGAAACAGTAAGTTATTATACATGTACAGGTAGGCGTGTACAGGTAGGTATGTACAGGTAGGTGTGTACAGGTAGCTGTGTACAGGTAGCCGTATGTACAGGTAGGCGTGTACAGGTAGGTGTGTACAGGTAGGTGTGTACAGGTAGCCGTATGTACAGGTAGGCGTGTACAGGTAGGTATGTACAGGTAGGTGTGTACAGGTAGGTGTGTACAGGTAGGGGTCCGTCGATTCTCAATTTAATGCTCTATTGGGAGGGGAGGAGATCTCCAACAAGACCTCGTTGCAGCATCAACAGCAAAACACCAAAACACCCGATGCAAAAACACAAAAGTCGAGTTCAGCACGAGACGGAAGAGACACACGACATGTAAACATCAAACACAAAAGACAACACATAAACCGACGAGACCAATGGGCAATCGGTGCCGACTTTGGACGGCCATTTGTCACGCAAGTAGCAAATGGTGTGGTTATCCTGGATTACGTGCACACAACCCTCTCACTTCTCCAAAGACCCAGAAGTCTCGAAGAACGTACAATTGTGGTGTAAAACAACCTCCTCACTGTAAGATGACCTCACACAAACAACACCGCGAAACGTAAAGGCCCCAGAAACACAGATGAATATGTAAATGGATATAAAAAGAGGGCATGCGTAATACAGTCCGTGCTCTGCCGGCTGTAGCGAGCTCATGTATGTAATCACCCGAGGAGTCCGACTGACATTCAGAGAGGACAGATGGTCTTCTCTAAAGAGGTTTGGACAGGTCCCGTCATGGAGTCCCGTCGTCACAGTCAGAGTGCAAGTCTCAAGGATGCGCTTGTACAAGACTGTAGATTGGTTAAGTACCAAGCCTAGTGTCCTTCTGGTGACATTAGGATCATATCTACGGTATAAAAGGCGTTTGATGATTCTGACGCATTTTCGATGGTTATGCTGCCTACCTTTGATCCTTCTTATTTTGTTAATCAAATCACCATAAAAGACAGGTTGAGTAATACCCAAAGTAATGTACTCTGTTGCGTGTATAGATCCGAATTTTAATAGAAGTTGAGTGAGTTCTGTTGAGATTGTCGTCCGGATCTTCTTTAACTCATTTGTGTCACACGTATGCCCTTTGCAGAGTGGAGCTCGTAAAAAAATCCCCGCGAGGGGATAACTCCGCTCGTGCATGTTTTGTGGATATTGTTTTCAGTTTCGTGCGTGAACATCGACGGCGGATGCGGTTAGCCAAACAGGGGGTGCTCCCGGGCACCGTTTCCCACCTCTTTCTTGCTAGGGGTCTGTCGATGGTCAATTTTATGCTCTATTGTGAGTGCTGTTGAGATTGTCGTCAGGATCTTCTTTAACTAATTCAAGTAAAACTGAACATCTTGAACAAAACTACTATTGGTAAATCTTTTCTGATAAACTAAACTCTGTACTACATTTTACTTATTAAAGAATTAAGATCTCCAACAATTCCTCATGGCAATGACACCAAAAACATAAAAACATCAGGCATATCGATATAGCTCATAAAGTAAATGACGTAAAGTGCTGCCAGATCCGCGTTAATGCCTACTGTCCGCGCGGCTCATTTATGAAATTGGATAAACACAATTTCAGTATCTTGATCATGCAAAAATATAAACAAAATTGTTATCATTGAATAGTTTTGGTTTAGTCGTGAAATTTGATATACATTATAATGTCTGGTTGGTTTATGCAATCATACTTTACAGACTAAATACTCTCAGATGGGCGTTTTCAATGTTAAATATCAATTTGATGTCGCCGACTTTGACATTGAGTCTATATAGACAGCGTCACGACGTCATGAGGGAAAAAATAGCATAAGAAATGGCTCATCTAAAAGTGGTTTTGTGTACAAAGTTTGATTGCGTGCACTGACTATCGTATGATACGACTGAGTGAGATCTATTGGATGGTGCTTATTCCGTAAATTTGTCTGATAAAGTTGTCAAAATCGCGTTTATCCAGTTTCCGACGTGAGCAGCGCAGACAGTAAACGCAAACACGTTCGAAAGATACTGAGGAGAAGGAAAGTTAACTAGCGAGCGCGTCGATTAGGTAAGGTTGAATTTCTTATCCTTGTAACGATAGGGAGGAGTTTTTCGACAAAACCAGCAAGATCACAGTAGACATCAGACAAAACAATCACAATTTACAAATCAACCCGAGACAAAGAAATGAAGAAAACACCCATAAGAAATGAAGCAAAGACGAACAAAGTAGACTGTCAAGATATAAATGGCAAGACATTATTCAGAGGAGAACCTTGTGCACCTGATGCTGATTATTGAAGAGCAAACTACTGTTTCTGCTGCTGCTATATCACTAGAAATTGGTGTTGGTATCCAGATAACTCAGATTGGGCGCACAACCCAACCATTTTTCAGTTCTTTAAAAGAAATCAAACTTCGACCATGAGATACAATTTTGCAAGCAGAAATATATCCAATAGAAATATCTGAATTAGGCAAGCTGATTTTCCAACTTGACGTTGTTTGTTTATCTTACGAAAGTAGATCGAGCATTATAAGTGATTGACTTGTCTTCGCACGACCTTGGTTGCTTGTATTCATAGTATTCACTGAAGCCGACTGTTTATGTTTTTTGTTAATGATGTATACCTAATTACTACAACTCATCACGTATTCAGTCACTGCTTTTCATTTATGTCTCATTAGCAAGCTCTGATCTTCATTTTATGTTTATATATGCTACTTTGGTATCATTATTCGGAGAAAAAAACTCGTCGTGTATCATTCATGCTATCTCATTAGACAACGGCAATAGTCTTAGCATTGCACTCAAATAAGCACAGATCATTATCGGCCTGTGTAATATAAAACAACCCTTACAAGTGCCAGGAAAAAGAAAAAGGGCTATTATTTGGTAAAACTATCATATAGAAGAGGAAATTGATGGTTTATAACTCAGTTCATTGAGCTTCATAAATCGAGGAGAATCGAGTTCAGGTAAAGGTAAAGGTAAAGGAAGGGTTTATAGTCTCGTTCGCCTGAGCCTCACGTGACTTCTAGAATCACCTCCATGGCGAGACCTGTGCAATCCAGTGCATTCTCAACTCCCTTGGGAGTATACAAGCAGAGCTGTTGTTTAGGCGCTAATGCTTTTCATTCACATAACAAGCTCGTCTCATGTGTCAGGTACCCGGTTTACTCCTGGGTGGAGAGAGTGCAACGTAGTGTAAGGGAACTTGCTCAAGGTTACAATGGATTTGCAATGATCGGCGACGGTGAGATTCGAACCCACGACCTATGGGTTCTTAGTCCACTGCGCTAAACACTACGCTACCAAAGGTACGGACGGGGACTAAGAAATTGTCTTAATGCTTAAACCTACACACGAGTCAATAAATACAATGATAGAAAAAAATGATCATTGACGAGTAAGGTGAAAACACATCGAATAACTTGAAGTTACTTGAAATTGTAAGATTTTGTTCATAAACTTGTTATCCCCCCAACAAATGACATTCGCTCTGTTGGATAATACTAAAAAAGGGAACCCTGGACTTAAACATAATTTGTCAGACAGGGAGGGTGGCATTTAATGTTTTGACTTCCCTGGATAGTTTTGGTTTAAAGTGTACCATTTGTAAAAATTCAATATACGACCATGAAACTCTAATGTACTTCATTCGGAGAGCTTTATTTTTCAAGAGAAGAAAGAAGGGGATCTCCAACAACACTAGGTTGCAGCACCCACAGCAAAATCCTAAAACACCCATGCAAAAAACACAGAACAGATACCCACAGAAAGAGACGCAAAAGGGACAAGGAACACCAACTCACAACATAGAAACATGAAACATAAAAGACTACACATAAACCAACGAGACCAATGGGCAACCGGTGCCGACTTAGGACGTCCATCTGCCACGCAAATAGCAGACGGTGTGGTTATCCTGGATTACGTGCGCACAACCCTCTCACTTCTCCAATTACCCAGAGGTCTCGAAGAACGTACAATTGTGGTGTAAAACAACCTCCTCACTGTAAGATGACATCACACAAACAAGACCGCGAAACATAGAGGCCCTGCTGTCTTACAGTAGAGTTGAGACACTTAATTATTTCTTGTTACTCACACATGTTCTTTGAAACATTATTTTGGCTTTTTTGTATCATTTTTGCTTGAAGCACCACAGATAGAAATTCATTATTCAATCATGCATGACTGGTAAACTGCATTTGGATACTTGTCTAGAAGTCTGTTCTTTGGAAGCAGAGTTGGAAAACATTATTTGTCCTAGTTATTCAAACATATTATTTATCAACTTAACTGAAATAGAACCAATATGCAAACAAACAAAAAATACAATGTTGAAAAATAATTAGTTCATTAACCCGTGTATTCCATAATTATTGCGTCTCAGCGTCGCATTGACCCTCGGCTGCGCCTCCAATACACTGGTTAATAACCTATAATTATTTATTGCAATGTGGAGCTCGAAACACAAGTTTCCGCGACGTATTGGTTTAAGTATTTTTTTTTCAATTTCCTCCGTTGGAACGCTGTTGTCAGATGGATGCTTTCCTTTGCCGTCGGTCACAAATCAATTCAACGTTTTACCTGAACATCTGCATATTCAAACTTGCGGTTTCATTTTAAATTTTCAAAACGTGGCAGGTATACACCTTTTTAAATTTTCAAAACGTGGCAGGTATACACCTTAAATCATCCTGCAATATTTTTTTGTCATACTTTTCAAAAATGCTACTGAGTAAACCCTTTCGGAAATTGTGTGCTTCTTGACAAAAGAGTTATTAATTGATCTTGAAAATGACAGGAAAGGGTGCTATAAACATAAAAGAAGTACCCATCAGTTATTCAGTCTCAAAGTCGAAAAGGCGAGGGAAACCCATTAGTAGTTCTTTGGGAACAGTTCCATAGAACATATTGACACTGTTATTGAGTCTCAGTCTGTCGCATTGGCATTTGGCTGCGCCTCGAATACACTGGTAAATAACCTATAATTATTTGTTGCAATGTAGGGCTTGAAACACAAGTTTCCGCAACGTATTGGTTTAAGTATTTTGGTTTAAGTAATTTCCTCCGTTGGAACGCTGACAGGAAAGGGTGCTATAAACATAAAAGAAGTACCCATCAGTAATTCAGTCTCAAAGTCGAAAAGGCGAGGGAAACCCATTAGTAGTTCTATAGGAACAGTTGCGAACTCCAGAATAAACAACAGCACCGGAGTGAGAGCATGTGCCCGGGAAGAGTCAGCGTCTCCTGTTTGCAATGCCTTGACATGTCTTGGCTTTAATTATACTTCTAAAAAGAACATCTTATAAGGATTAATCATCCAAGCATGCATGTATAGAGCAACGCATCAATAATAATGAGTCAAGAGGGCGATTATAGGTCAACAGGTTCTTAGAGTCCGTATCTCAATTAGCAACGATGTTATGGCTTGACTGCATAAGTTCAATATTCGGAAACAACAACAGATTATGCATTATATTTAATAGTTATTCTCATTTGTTCATTTGAACCTGTCAATATTGAAACATATGTTCTATTATAGAATTTTAGTGAACCATATGCGCATTTACTAAATTTACTAAACTGTTTGAAGTGGAGCTTCTAATCTGAATGAGATTAAAGATATTTAATTCATATACTTAACATTTTCTCATTCGTAGGCACCAAAAACTGTTGTAAAGAAAGCTGGATGGAAGCAGTATGTTCCAAAATTCTCGAAAGGTAAATCTCGATAATACAAAATTTTACCAATAAATGTTTAACGTCTTCAAATTCAAGAGCATCATTTTAGAGCAGATTGATTTACAGCATGGACCAGACATGCACGTTTCGGTTACTTAACTCTTGTCAGTGATCCTCAATCTTAACAATATAATATGGCAAAAATCTGTGAAAATGATGTCCTAAATATACCGAAAGATGTTGCAAGATGGCTGGGATATGATGCTACAGGACCCAGGTTTTAGAAATTGGAGAAAATTTTGTAAACAGAAATTTTCAAATGCGTTTGAAGAAACAACAAACCGAAATTAATCGAACCTGGCTACATGTGCCCTCGGGGACTCCTGGTCCACCAGCAGTGACACTCACCAAGTAATGCAAATGTTTAACGTCTTCAAATTCATTAGCATCATTTTAGAGCAGATAAATTTGCAGCATGGACAGTAATGCACGTTTCGGATATTCAACCCTCGTCAGTGATCCTCAATCTAAACAATGTGATATGGCAAAAATGTGTGAAAATGATGTCCGAAATATATACCGAAAAATGTAGCAAGATGGCTGGGATATGATGATACGGGACCAAAGTTTTAGAAATTTGAGAAAATTTTGTAAACAGAAATTTTCGAGTGCGTCTGAAGAAACGACCAACCGAAATTGATCGAACCTGGCTACATGTGCCCTCGTACACGACAACTGATACATCAAATCATTCCAATAATTAATTGAATACATGACACATGACAACAAGACATATGCACAAAAAACCTTAGAAACAGCTTGCTTTTCCTATCTCCACGAATCTCACAAGCTAACACTTGATCGAATAAAACCATATTTGACACTTTTAGATTTATTTCCGAGTATGACCTGTACATGATTTTTTATTTCGGTCACCAGCTTTCCTCATTTTTCTTGCTTTGAACATGAAAACGAATCAACACATTTTTATTTTAGAAATTAAAGATGCTCTTTTTGGAATGCCCCTTACAATTATAAAAACCACTTTCTTAGATGTAATGTACCTCGATTCTTCTCATGGAACTCTGACTAATCAGTATTGCCTTTTATAGAATTCTATCCAGTTAAATCGAAAGAGAGTGCCTCTTCTGAAGAAAATTACTACAAGATGAAATATGGATCTTCCGAAGATAAGGATTCAAGTGAGTCAAGGGAAATCCACGAAATCAATAACGAAGATAAGTCATCTTCCTCCGGAGAAGATTCAAAATCTAGCGAGGAAGAAAAGTATAGCAATTCCGATTCATCATCTGAAGAGAGGCCTTCCAGATTAGCTTTAAAAGGGCACAAAAGTCAAAACCCGCTGTCAAGGAATTTTCATCTAAGTAATGCGGTAAAGAGAAGACCAGAGGAATACGAGCCCACCATTGATCTTACGTCACTACCGGAAGAAGGAGGCCAGCATTATCCATTAGATGCAGGCACAAAGAGGAAAAACGAAACCAACAAGGCTTCTTCTTCACCAGGACAAGACTCTATGGTAAAGGTTAAGGGTCATTTGCCCTTAAATCTGGGCTCGACATCATAAACTAAGAATTTACATATTTACAATATTAATTCGCCTCATAAGGATATAAGTGATGACTTGCAATAATTAAAAACAATCCTTTTTCAGAGTAGAATAATGAGTATATCAAAATATGCAATTAAAGCTTTTGTGCAACGTATACAAACGGGTCTTTTCAAACGGAGGAGGGATGGGTGAGGAAAGCGGACAAGGGAGGTGGGGGGAATTGTTTTATGATACAGTCCTTCTTATCCTTCGCAACATAAACATGAGCCTATCATTAATGTCGATCGTAGTTTTTTCGTTAATTGAATCTACTTTGATCGATGTGAGACTAAACAAAATAATTTCCTGCGATATCAAATGGTTATTGGAAGGTTTTTATCGTAAAAAATTTAGAAAATATTATTTTAACCGATTGGATGGTAAGATATTTTGACCTCAAAGAAAAAAGTTTTCGAATACATGCTTCTATATATGACTTTTGTAACAGAAATTTTGAATTTAAGCAATTTTCTGTCCTAGGAATTCGACAAGGGACAGTTGTTGAGTGGATTTCAGAATCCCTTTATGAATCCTCTACCTCTGTTAGAACCAAATGGCTTTCAACCTGTTAAAGATGTAGAACAGACGGTTAAGTTAACGACTAAAGCGAAGACACCCAAAAGGAGCAAAGACGAAGTCAAAAACACTGTCAGATCACAAGACAAGGGGAATGGAGTATCCAAACAATCACAGAAAAGGCAATTAGCAACATCTGCCTGATTAATTTGATGGGTAATTGTATTTTTAATTAACGTCTAGTTTAAAGTGCCAAATGTGAAAAAGTATACACAGCCAATTGTGCCTCACATGAAATTCATATGAAATGAGCATCGTGTAAATTTCACATGAAAGTTCATGTAAAATTCATATAAATTTCACATAAGATTTATGTGAAAAATATTTCACATGAACTTCAAATAATTTTCATTCGCATGAATTTCACATGAATTTTTCAAAGTGACCTTCACAGGAAACTGAATTCACATAACATCCACGTTAAAATCTTCACATGAATTTCATGTCAAAATTTTCATGTAAATTTCATGTTCGTGCTCGTTTCACATAAATTTCATGTGAACTTTCGTGTAAAGTTCATGTAAATTTCACATGAATTTCATATGAGGCACAATTGGCTGTGTATTCACAAATTTGTCTGAATGAAAGTTGGAGGGAGAGGTAATCTTAGTCATCTTTGGTTTAAAATATCTCGTGAAAGTTCAAAACCTGTTGTTAAAACTTCATGTGATAAACCTGTTTTTCTTCTTATGTCTGTTGTCATCTTATAGTGAGGAGGTTATTTTAAACTACATGTATGTGTTTTATATAACTTTTGGTAACCAGAAAAGTAGAAGAGTTGTGCGCACATAATCTAGATAATCACACAATTTGCTACCTGCGTGGCAGATGGCCATCCTACGTCGGCACCGATTGCCCTTATGTCTGGTTGGTTTATGTGTTGTCTTTTGTGTTTCGTGTTTCTATGTCGTATGTCTCTTTTGTGTCTCTTGCTGTGCTTGTCTACTCTAAGTTAGTCGCATCAGGTGTTTTGGTGCTTTGCTATGGGCACTGCAACCGAGTCTCGTTGGAGATCCCCATTTCTTTTATGTATACATTGTAATTTGACTATTTTTGTTGCAGGATGTTGCTAGTGACGGGGGGAATTCGACAACTTTGGCAATTCGGCTAATCAGGATACGGTCAACTCTCCCAATTTAAGAATGAAAATATGAGATTGACTTTAAGCATACATTGCTGACGCATTGTTAAAAATCTGCGTTTGATTGCAAGCATTTCCATTTTTATAATTTTGATACGTTGCTTTTAATCAATTAGACAAGTACTCAGTAAATACCGAAAAAAAAGAAAAGAATAAGATTAAGTATTTAAATAATAAATGAAATTTATTTCAATTCATTGCGAAATCTTTAATATATGAAAAATAGATGATATTCAATATACAAGTCTATTTTTAAAATTCGTTAAAGTGTTTAATGACTTTGAATTTTTAAATTGTGATAATCTGAATAAAACTATTTTGTATAAAAACGTATTGAATATTTTGTTCATGAAAATTTCTATTCACTCATATATATACAGGAATATCCTATGTCTGACAAGTTCTCACAGAAAATCACACTACACGGTAACATCACAATGAAGAGAATAGACAATAAACTGCCTTAACCTTGGCTAGAAAAACACCTTTGAATGGACACAAAAAAGCATTTATTATGCTAAAAAGTCAATGCACGTCATGTCAATACAAGCCAATATTCAATAATCTTAATTTCAACCGTTCCTCGGACAGCCCGAATGATTAGGTCCCTCTCCTTCTGATGAAATCTTACCAAGCATCTTGGCACCATCCATCCAATGCTATCTTGGTCATACATTTTATTCAACTATGCTAATGAATCGACCCTACAGACAATTTGGAGCCGCGGACTATATGCAAAGTACACGCACAAATTTTAATTCAAACAAATAAAACCATAGGGCGTTCCTAAAATACATTTGGTTGTGTTCGGCATTATTGAGTACCAATGAGGAGGATTTACCATCTGAAAGACAAAAGTGGTTTGAAATTTTCTTCAAGAAGGTAAAGAGTTAGAACACTTTCATATTACTATAGAGAAAGCTCAATAAGTCATGCGAAGGGATTTGATGACTTTACAACGCAGCGAAGCTAGTGATATAGATAAATACTCAATAAGTCATTAAAATATGTGTGGGTAGAAAGTGTAATTCAATTTAATAGATCTGCTAGTTTGTATAACATATTATATTGTTTGGATTGAGGATCACTGACGAGGGTTAAGTATCCGAAACTGTATCTGCTTGAAAATAATGCTAATGAATTTGAAGACGTTTAACGTGCAATCAATATCATAAACAATGTGAGAGAATCGTCAATACTGAAATATATGTTCTATGGTACCAATTTTGTTGCACTAGACACGTGTTTCGGATATCTTAATCCTCGTCAGTAGTACTTAATTTCAAACAGTTTAAATAAAGCCAAAGTGAATTTACCTGGCGCCATCTACAATTCAGATATTTAATTGTTTAGAATTAAGCTCCTTCCGAGAGCCAAAATGAGCGGCTCCAAATTTTGTCTAGAGTTTGTTCAGAAGCGTATTTAAGTTAAAAATATGGCCAAAATCGTTGGAGGGTAGGCGGAAGGAGCTTAATTCTAAACATGACCGAAAAAATATATGCCAGTTTTAGAATAGTTTTGATCATAGAAAAGAAACAAAGCTGGATAGAAATTACTCATATGCAGCTTTCCCTATGCGCATATCTTCTAACTAAAAATACGGAAGTGTTCCAACTCTATACCCTCTTGAAGAAAATTTCAATCAAATTTTCATGCACCAGACACGTGTTTCGATTATCAAATTCTCATTAGTTATGCTTCCAGCCAAAGTGCTTTTCGTGAGCCACCAAAATTCATTTCACTAGCGCCCTCTGGTTTAATTTCTAGAATTTAAATTTGTACATTTACTTTACAGAGATTACGCGGCTTCAGATTTCCAGAAGGGTCGATTCAGTAACATATAGCATTGGAGGGATTGTGCGAAGATGTTAACCTCCTTACATCTTTAATATTAAAATCTCATCAGTGATGCTAACTTCCCTTTTGTGAGTAGCAACATTGCGTATTCTCCTTCTTATTGCCGGCTTCACATTGTCCCGATTTTGATATTCGATGGTCACACGAATATGACATTTTCAATTTCGTGCGAAGTTATTTCCGAATATGGTTAAGATCCACTGAACAATCGAAGTTTTTTGCCACTTCGTTATATTTAGGACATAGTTTTCACAGATTTTGGCCATATTACATTGTTTAGATTGAGGATCAGTGACGAGGATTAAATACCCGAAACGTGCATGTCTGGTCCATACTGTAAATTTATCTGCTCTAAAATGATGCTAGTGAATTTGAAGACGTAAAACATTTGTACCACTTAGTGAGTGTCACTGCTGGTGGACGAGGAGTCCCCGAGGACACATGTAGCGAAGTTCGATCAATTTCGCTAGGTCGTTTCTTCAAACGCATGTGCAAATTTCTGTTTTCAAAATGTTCTCAAATATCTAAAACCTTGGTCCGGTAGCATCATATCCCAGCCATCTTGCTACGTCTTTCGGTTATTTATGACATAATTTTCACATATTTTGGCCATATTACATTCTTTAGATTAAGGATCACTAACGAGGGTTAAATACCCGAAAGGTGTATGTCTGGTCCATACTGTAAATTTATCTGCTCTAAAATGATGCTAGTGAATTTGAAGATGTTAAACATTTTACGATGCTAAAAGATGATTATACGATGCTAAAAGATGAGTACACGATTGTATCCGAACCACTCCCGATGACAACACGACGGGACGATATTTTCTTAAAACATATCCGAAGGACAAACGAAAGCTTACGATGTATTAACGAAGGCTATTTCATGTAGATGACTTCACGACGTCGTATCTAGAATGCGATGCATCGGACAATGAGCGGTTTGGATGTTAAATCAATGGTTTCCTCCTCCACCTTTCGTCATTTCTGCCCTAGAATAATGCGTACACACACAACAACTACTAATACATAATTAAATAAAAACCCCAAAAGTTATACACTGAAATATTATGTAAGCGAATATCTGAATTGCCGAATACTGTTCAAGAATGTCGACTATGTTGCATGGTTAGCCAAAATATATGATTTGGGCCTTGACTATCAATGAATATTGAATCTTATCATGCTCGACCATCTCAAAAAGTTCGATAATTGCGCAAGGCATATCAAATTACAGTGGTTTATGTATAAGTGTGACTGACTACAAGACAACGGGTTCGGTGATCAGTGACCTTTGAGTAGCTGATGACATGAAATTATTATCAACCAAAATCACGAATTTTCATTTATACACATCATTGGTGGAAACAAGTTGAAGACGTGATGATCCAATGTAAGAAAGGTGAAAATGGATATATATCACCAGTAGAGAAAATACTCAGTCTGTACATGCTCTCTTATAAGCATTTAAATAAGCAATGCTGCTGCCTTCTTCAATTTTCCTTATTTAAAGATCATCAAAGTACGCAATTAACTTATTTTGATAAATTTGAATTAACACGTACTTTCAAAAGGGCTTTGAATACTATGTATTTGAAATGTTTTCTTATATTTGTGTCTGTCATCTTTTGTATCAGGATCCCCTCTAAAAGTCATCGTACTAGAGTACGGTGAAATTACATGTACGATGGCATTACAATGGAATTGCGAGGTTGTCACGAAGTCGCATTGCCTTCCTAATTCCATCGGGGGGTTCTTTACACGTTCGCTTCTCCTTCATGTGGCAAAATTTCCCCGATAGTCCAGATTGTAATGCGAAGGAGAAACGAAGATGTTACGATTACGAATACGCAAGATGCCTTCACGGTGGTCTTACGAAGGGCAAGATGATTACAGGAACCTGTCACGAAGATGGTCCTCGGGAATGCCATCGGGAATTTTTTGGCATCCCAAAAATTTTGACAACACTCCCGAAGTTCTTCCCGAAATTTAGCAAATCAAGCCGGCGGCCATACGATGTTTCAAGATGGCCTTACGAATAGACCGATGATATTACGATCACACCCGAATATGAAGAAATCCTTTATCGTGTGACCATCGGTTGTTTAAATCGGGACAGTGTGACGCCAGCATATTGTGTTATTGTTTCTCAGCTGATACGATAAGTCAGGGAACGTTCCAAATATAAAGATTTCATCGTTAGAGCCAGAAGGCTCGATCTAATTGCTACTTGTTCAGGGTTATATTACAAAACTGCCGACATCATCTTATATATAGAAGTTATTCGGTCGCTACGGGGATATAATAAACGCATATCAGATCCCCTTTCCAGAATGATCAGTGACTTTCAGGATTGCAATAGAATGGCTGTAATCATCACCAAAAAGGAACCATTTACCTGTTATGTATACCTATATGTTCATCGAGACAATCGCCGAATTCAACAAATTACATAATAATGATGTATCAAGGAGTTGTTGCAACGGGTGTTGCATGCAATGAGGAGACGCTGACTCTCTCCGGGCACCTAGTCTCATTTCGGAATGTTATTCATTCCAAGGTTCGCAACTGTTCCAAAGGAAATTCTAATTATTTTACCTTGCCTTCTCGACTTTGAGACTGAATAACTGATAGGTACTTCTTTGATGTGTATTGGCTCTTTATTTCTGTATTCGAAGCAATGGTCCTATAGCATAATATCCCATCCATCCTGTTATATCTTTCAGTACATTTTTGAACAAAATAATTTTCATACTCTTTGGTCACATTACATCGTTTAGATTGAGGATCACTGACGAGGGTTAAGTACCCGAAACGTGCACATCTGGTCCATGCTGTAAATTTATCTGTTTTTAAATGATGCTATTGAATTTGAAGACGTTCCTCATTTTTCATCAAAGGTTCTTTATTTGATGACATCATTATAATTAAAACTATGTACTTTTAGCCAGTAAGAGACAGTTCTTAAGGGAAATTTGATGCTGCTTTCATCTATCACCCAAAACATGATTAAAAGTCTTATGTTTCCCTTTTGTACTGATTTAAAAGCTTTGGAAAGTCGTTCTTATTTTTGATTTTTTACATTCCAATCAGTTGGCATCGAGTCAAATTTCAAAGAAAAATGATTATAAAGGTAAAAAATGGGATTCTCTGTTAAAGGAAATCGCAAATTATCCATCATTTTCAGCAGTCCTTTTTTCCTTTGAATTATGAAATGAGCGAGTTTGAAGTTATTATTAAGGAAATTGAGATCTTCTTTCAGCATTAATATTATTTGAAAACTAAAGATAGAGATCTGACTATGACTTCCCTTTAGGGTTGATTTTAAACAATTCGTCATAATAAGAGAAGAAAATGAGGTTTTTTGTGCCAATCACATGACAAAGAAACTCAGTGACTGTGTGGGAATTTACCAACATGGCTATTCCGGATTCAGAAAAGAGAAGACAGGAGGAGGGGATGTTGTTAAATTTACATAAATCAAGTGTTTTCAGGATATCAGACGTAATAAAAACCATTTTTATTCTGCGAGGTTGCATGTTTTGTTTTGTTTTGTTTGGTATTTTATCATATGTTTATCAAATTACAATGTTGAATAAAAGAAAAACAAAACTCGAAATCCGATTCCAATATACACAATCTAACGGCCGACACATTCTGGAAAAAAATATATAACAGAATTCTTTAAAAAGAAAATACATATCGGAAAAACAGACGAAGACAACAACCCAACCCCACGGAAACACAAAGGACAACAATCGCAATAGTCCAGCAAGAACGGAACGTATTTTAGTTGGCGCTCTTAAAGGTACAAATAGTCTGACAGGGATTAAACTGTCAATAATGAAGTTTTACCGTAAATAGCTTTTAAGTACTACCATTTGAACATCTATATATTACTTACATAAAATATCTCTCACATGTTTGTTTTATAGACGTTTTTACTCTCTGGTACACAACATTTCGGTAAAATTCGGAAATTGTAATTTGCATATACGACCATATACAGTATGTAGAAATATGTAACATTTACCAATGTCAAAGTGAACACGCTACCACGATCAGCCAATCGCTTTAATGAACTTCACATCGTGGGATTACTACGAAACATGTAGTAAACCACGTATACAGTCTTTTTGAAATTCTCTCTAAAACTAACTCACTAATATTTCATTTATTGCAAATACAAGGTTGATAGCATGTATAATATCACGTTCCATTCAAATTACCATAATTTTGAACGTGGATAATCGAAGACTTTCAAATGACTAACAACGTGTAATAGTGTATGACGGCTTGAATGGGAGGCAGGTGTAGTCTGCTATACACATGTGCGTTTGATTACCAAATCCTGAATGAAAATTAACCTTTATTTAGTTATGATATTTTGTTCGTTTTATTAAATATTTGATTTAGACTTTGAATATATATATATTATATACACACATATCAAAATTACTGTGGATATATATACACGTCAAACTTATATATATACTTCTCATAGATTAAAATAAATGAGCACTATACAATGTACATGTACATTGTAGATCCCTTTAGCTAATTTTCCCTCAGACTTGTCAGAGTTTTAATTTCACGGTCGTCCTCTAAGCTAGGTTTTCATTACTTTCCAATACCAAATTAAGCCAATACTATTTGTTCATTACATTTCTCTTTTCAGATTTTGATAACACCGATTGTCGATTCATTTTCGTCCCACGTGTTATCAGTCAGCCATGTTGTTTTGATACAGTACTAGCCTTATGCAAATAAGCTGCTTACACTGTGTTCGCAATCGGTCTTCTACGGAAGAAAAGTAGGTTATATAAGGGTACCCAATTTATAAGCAATAATTGATCATAGGTCGGTAGTGAGGGCATATGTGACTATTGTAACCAGCCAGTTTCTAATTTCTAAGCATGATAGACTCGTTTGCGTTAAAATTTTGACAAAAATAATTGACTCATGGTTTGATCTTGACGAGACCTTTTGTACCTTTAAAGGATAATTAGCAAAGCCTAAGCATATTCAAATATCACATGAATCATGCTACATACAGCTAAAAACCTACTTCAGTTTCTCTCTCTGAATTATGAAGAAAGAAAAACAATGGGGGGGGGGGTCGCTTATTGGCCTCGGTATCAAATTTTTGAATAAAAAAAAAAACAAAATTAATGCAACCGGTGCAAACTTGAATGAATTAGATTTACACTACATCTCAAAGATGCAATTCCATTGATCCAAAAGCATGCCAAAATATTTAGTACTTTTGGAATTGACCCTTCCGAACGCGGGAAAAAATTGAGAAATTCCATGACGTCACAATGCAATTTCGATGTTTGACCGAGGTTCGAAGCTTGTTTGTCCGAGGTAAACACATGGTAAAAGCATTGTGACGTCACGAAATTTTGCATTTTTTTCCCGCTATCGGAAGGGTCAATTTGCTATTACAAAATAGAAACACTAGCACTGATGACCACCTCACCGACAAAGAGTAGGAAACAAAGAAAATAGTTCCACAACAAGTAATACGATAAAATTAAACATTCTTTAAAGCAAACGTGAATCCCTAATAGAGACGATATCAAATGCTCGAGGAGATTAAGCATCTCCTAATTTTCAGCAACACCCGTCACTTTGGCCGTGCAGAAGAAAAAGGCGTCGCCGATAAATGTGCTTAATTCTGTGTTCTGAATGGTTCTTACCTTATGTATCTTCCAACATTGAGGAATTCTTTACAAAATATGCCAGTGGGTGAAATAATACTGGTTAAATCAGTCTACAATAAGGTCGAAAATAAGACTAGGACGAATTCAAAACTGTATACGTTATAACATTGGATCATGACTTAAATTTTAGCTTAAAAATATCAAATTGAAAACTGAATTGCAGCAAAGAACCTGTCTGTGATGAAACCATTTAGCTTATGTACATAAAGTAATAAATGTCAACATTCTAAAAAGTTTAGGGTACTATATTAGTTATATGGTATTTTACAAGCGGGCTATAGAAATTTGTCACACTGCAAATAAATTTCTAGGAATCTCATTGGTTGTTAAGCCGTAATTATGAGACTATGTAACCCGTCTGCAGCCGTAAATATCGAACTTTGTGACTTCACGGATATCCTTATTGTATCTTCGCGTCATAGGGAGCATTTCCCATAAAAACGTTGAATTTGAAGACGTTTAACGCTTGACTACTTATGCCCTTTGCCGTGTTGAGCTCGTAAAAAAGTTCCCCTGCGAGGGATTTGACAGTAAGTGTTCTGAATATTTTTCCTGACATGGTCGCCATAGCACTTTCTAATAGACATAACCTCAGACAGTGCATGTATTTTATATATTGTGATCATTTTCGTGCATGAACATCGACGGCGGGTGCGGCTAGCCAACAGGGGATGCTTACTCCTCCAGGGCACCTGGTCCCATCCCTAGCTTGCTGGAGGTCCGTCGATGCTCAATTTGATGCTCTATTGTGAGTGTTGTTGAAATTTTTGTCAGGATCTTCTTTAACTCATTGGTGAGTGCCGCTGCTGGTGGACCAGGAGTCCCCGGGGGCACATGAAGCCAAGTTTGATCAACCTCGGTTGATCGTCTGTCTTTTCAACGCATTCAAAAATTTCTGTTACCAAATTTCTCAAAATTTCTAAACGGGGGTCATGTAGCATCATCCCACCAATTCTGCTATACGTACGTCTTTCATTACATTTTTGACATACTAATTTTCACCCTTTGGTCATATTACATTGTTTATATTGAGGATCACTGATGAGTATTAAGTACCAGAAAAGTGTATGTCTGGTCCATGCTACAAATTGATCTGTTCTTAAATTATGCTACTGAATTTGAAAACGTTTAACATTTGTACTACTTGGTGAGTGTCACTGCTGGTGGACCCGGAGTCTCCTATTAGATTGAGGATCACTGACGAGGGTTAAGTACCCGAAAAGTGTATGTCTGGTCCATGCTGCAAATATATCTGTTCTTAAATCATGCTATTGAATTTGAAGACGTTTAACATTCAAATGTTTTGAAATTTCCCCTCGCTTTAGATCTATAAATTCTATTTTTCTGCTAAAATGATCTTCGTTCGTGGTTTATTCATATTGAATAAACCATTTACGTTAACGATCTTTTTCGGCTTGAGAAATATAAATTCCATACGGGGTATATCAAACGATATTACCTGACAGTGTCTGGAACCGTAATAACGTATAATATTGGGTCGATGAAAAACAGTTGTATTAAGCGAGGCGAAGCTTTTTTTTTTACCCAATATATTTTTAATTTTGAACTTTTAAAAACTTACAATGCAGTATTTAGCAGATCTTACTTTAAATTTTCAGTGCTTAAATCTTAAATTGACCAGTGTCAACTTTTAGCAGTAAAATGCACACAAAAAATAAGATCAAATGGTGAATAATCTTATAATGACAATTCTCTGTAAGAACCACAATAAATTAAATAGCACATGGAAACGACACGTCACAAATTTTGAAGATTTATTTTGTATGGAATGTGTATATGATGTATTGAGACAAAACATAACTGGAGAATACTGAATACGAAGAATTTACCCAGGGCCCGTTTGATTGATAACTAGTTTTGTAGTAAAATTTAAACTGCAAAGTCTATGACTTTTTCTTACACCTTTAAAATCTTAGATACCAAAGAAGAAATGTGTTTGCTTCCTTTATTCTTTATGTAAATGTTCGTAAAACGTAAGTAAAACCCTGATTATAAGAGGTTAAAAAACCTCCTCATTTTGCTTGATTTCTTTCAATGACAAATATGGATAATGACCATATCCCTATATTTAGCATAAAATCGAACATTTAAAAAATCATAAACCGAAGACAAAATCAGGAACCAAAGCAAACGAACAAAAACCTCCACCACACGAAAGAAGCGAACTCCCAATATGGGAGTGAGACCAGGTGCCTAGGAAGATTCACCATCTCCTGCTTGCATGCAACACCCGCCGCTTCAATTCGGTAGAATTGTAACATCCGGTTACTTCCATTTTGGAAGATATAAAGTATAATCTTTGGTTAGAGGGTACAAATGGTCAATGACAGAATATCATCAATATATCAGAGTGTATGACGAGTTTCGACCATAGAACTTCCCCCGTGACGCTGTTAGTCGGTCACAAACGCATCCCCGACCGACTAGCTTATCTGAAAGGCCTAGCTCTCAGAATAAAATCTGTATATTTGGTACATGCTCTAACATAGCGTATCAACTGAGATATGAACACACCATAAGCAGGCGACGAAGGGATGTTGCCACTCAGAAAAGGTAAGTTTGTAATGCTGAAATTGAAGTCGTCACGTTTGTCATAGAGTTAGGTGTTCATGTGATCATCAGTTTCGAAGGACAACATTATGTCCAAACAGGATACTGAATTATTTTTCTGTGAAGTTTCTTTGACTTCAAGCTCCGTATTGGCGAATTTTGGATTATTGATGGAAAATGTCGGCAAGGAGTGGGGCACAACTGGTCCCCATTGTAATTCCAACAATTTGCCTGAAGACCTTTCCTCCGAACACCACAAAAATGTTGTCGATCAGGAGGTTTAACATCTGAATAATATCTTCTTCAGTGTACTTATTTTCAGAATAGGACTTTTCTTCTACAAAGTAGATTTTGTCATAGTTAACAACAATAAATTTGTATTTGCGATTGTCGTTCTTGCTTGTAAATGCATTACTTATTATTTTTGCGAATCTTTCTTTCAATTTAAAATGTGGGATTGTTGTGTAAAGTGTCGAAAAATCAAAGGCTTTGATCGAATGGACTCTACTAAAATGAGTGGATTTCAGATGTTCTAAAAGTTCCTTCGAATTCTTTAAAATCCACATCTGGTTGATACCACTACGGGAATATACAGTCGAACAATATTTTTGAAGTCCAGATTTAATTTCAAATAAAACTTTGGTGAACAAGATCGATACAGATTTGGAAGAACATTTTGAGGAACCAGCGATGAAACATTGTTTGTACAGATTCTTGTGCATTTTAGGGATGCAGTATAAGTATGTTAAATCTAAATCTAAATTGTTTTTGTCGAAGCAAAAGCGAGAACTGATTTGTGTTATCTATAATTTCAGAGGCAGAATAGTTTATTGGGGGCAAAAGTGGGAATCCCAAGTATCGAATTAAACCCAACGCTTTAAGAAGGCTGTCGAAATAGTACTTTTTGCAAGTAAATGTGTATTTATTTGAGGCATACATGCAATCTCCTACGCATGCGTCCGATTTCAGTTCCGCTTTTCTTCACTTTGAAATCTACCTCTGCCGTCATCGACTATTGTTTGTCTGCAAGATTCTTGCAGACTGGAACTGGGGCTTCATATTTGTAAATTAAGTATTGCAAGTATATACCAGCAGGTTTGACTACATTTCTGAGGTATACAGTGTACATGCAATGCTTTTCTGTCGATGCAATACGATGCAGTATCAAGGATTCTTTCTTTATTCGAACGTTGCCAACACGATCAGTTGAGCGAGAAGTCCCCAGTAAAAATACAAATTCTGGCTATAAATCAAAACCTACCGTCTTTAGACATGAGTCTTATATGAATTTTCCTACATCAAGATAAGAATCGTTTCCTTCATTGCCCATTAACTCTCCCCTAAACACTCAAATATGTGCCTCTGCCTTTGAATCTTTCGCAAATGTTTACGTCAGAAGTCCGTATGACGTCACTGTGACGACATGCCGTACCTGCGATGCCTCTCGGGTTTTATCATTGCGTGAAAAGGCGTAAGAAAATATCGATGACGGCAAGGTTATATTGCAAGCCTGTGCCGCCTATGACCTTGTTGCAAGTTGGCATACATGTTGTATTTGTATGGTTAATGGGAGTTCTTACATGTATAGCAATTATCAATCAAGTATAAACCTTGAACTATCAAAATGTTTTAAAAAGACTTGAGTTGGACATTCAAAAGGTATGAAAAATAGTTACCATGGTGACATCCAGTTCAATACCATAACACATATAGTAATAAACATCAAAGAAGTACCTATTAGTCTCAAATTAAATAATAGGGTCAAATTTAAGCTGCCCCTTACATATTTTGAAGCATCTTTATCAGTGCATCTAAATGAATATTATTAATGAAAAAAAAATCACCACAAAAATTGTCAAGGTCACAGGACAAAATTACAATGTCTCTTAGACCGCGATTTACAATATTTGACAAAATCCTGACAGTTTTCTTGAAAATGAGAGGACGTACATGTAACTCAGAAAGCATGTTATATTTGATTAGAACATACACATACATAGTGATAAATAATTTATATATCCCCTATTTATAGAAAAATGTTGCAAACTTCATAAATCCATGATATCCTGAACTTGTAGCTTGTATTGTCATACATACAAATTGAAAAACATCAAATTATCAGGTTTTTGTAAGATGCTCATTTTCTTTGAGGAATGTACGAAACTAAAATGTTTTCTTTCCATTAACCATGTTTTTTAAGAAGATATAAAGATATGATAATGAAGCTTAAAATTGAAACAACACGTAATGAAGATATGCAAATTTTTGAGACATAGGAACCTATATTTTATTAGACCATGATCTTGATGTCCATGAACTTGACAAACTTTAGAAGTTCTTAGGTAAAGTACAATTTCCTATTCTCTCAAGATAAAGATTAAGCATTATAAGTAATAAAAATGATGCCTAAATCAGTTTGAAAAGATGCAGCCTTGAGGTTTCAAATTGAAAGTTGCCATAGCAACAATTTCTGAACACACAATTTAGGAAAACAGGAAAACACTACTAATCAGGAGCAGGTATTTTGTCCTGACAACGGTAATGGTGTTACATGTATCAAGCAGGTCATTTTGTTTTCATTTTGTTTAAAAAGTAAATATTTCGACTGCTTAAAAGGGCTGTCAAAATTATTTGATTTTCAAAAGATAAAAAGTTTTAAAGATTTGTTGAAGATTTGTTCACACCAATTACCGTAGACAATTTTTTCACAGCAAGATAACATTCAAATTTTACTTGTTTGACCATTGTTTTAGTGCTATAAATAGACAGACCCCGTTTCATTAGAACCGGAAATATCATTTTCTAAATGTGGTCATGTTTGCATTCAGTTCAGCAATATACGAAATAGAGAGAAAATCATAAAAGTAATTTGTATTTGTTTTGTCGCTGAAGCGTATTTTGATACATATATCTTAGGAAAGGGCATGTGTAATGTTGTTATAACTTTTCCATAATCCATTTTTCTGATAATGAAAATAAATATCATGTTTAAACTAAAGATATTTTCTTATTCATAATTTAGTATTATCCAAAATTTGTATTATCAGAGGAATAAAACCTGACAATAGTTTTCTTTTATTTCATCATGTTGTATTACTGATTTATGAAAAAAGAAAAACAAATTGTTTTCAAAAGAAATTCAATAATGATTACTACTGAGAACAATTAACCATGTATGTTGAGACATCAAAGAAAATAATAATTGAAACCAAAGTCACTATTATAATAACTCCAAAGAAACCAATCGTTTTCGCGCTTGTCCGGTTATCCTTTGCAGAGACAAGCTTCGACTTAGATTTTGATGTTTCTTTTTTGTTGATTGATAGGATATTTATAAGTTCCTCTATCTTCTGTTGGAGCTCTTTGTCAGTTATATTCACGGTTTTTGAGCAGTGACATGGACAAGTCGAAGCTGACTGAAACGAAAATTAAGTCGGAAAATTATATACATGATTGTACATGATTGTATAAATCAATCGGACTGACTACGTGAAACAACAAACGAATTTCCCGAAGACACAATATTTCAATTTTTATTAAAAAAAAAGGCATAGTCATAACACTTAATCTAGTTTGCTTTGCTCTGAAAGATTACAGAGTTTCTATTTGAAATATTTTAGAAAAATAAACCAATATATATATTCACCTTTGATGTACTTTCTGTTGCCATGCTTTCCGACGTGTTTGTCACTTTTGAGCTCATGGTTGTGCTTATGACTTCAACGCTAGAAGTAGATATGTCCGATTTTGTAGTCTCTGACGTTGTTGTCATATTCGTTTGATTTCCAACAGTTGACACATCAAACAGAGGATTATTTGTTGTAGAAAGACTTAAGGTCGATATACTACTTGTTTCAGTACCCGATCCTTCTGTTACTCCTAAATCTGTGTCTGGTGATGTATGCACGTTTTTGGATGACCAGATTTCAGATGTTGCCGTATTTTGTGTAGATACCTGCAAAGATACGAAACGAGTTCTTCATCAAGCATACGAAAAATCCGACCACCTAGGTAGGACAAAGGATCAGAATGCCACACCATAAACTAAGAATTGACTTAACGAGGCCGAGTATAATTCGAGTTATCGCGCTTTGCGCACTTCTTGCGCATCGACCCCATTTCAGTTAGTTGTTACCGCAGTAGTTTCATATAAGATCACATATGAATAGAAAACATCAACAAAACCAACATAATCGTATTCTGTGTAGTTTAAATTAGAAAAATGACATTCCAAAAGCTAAATAGCGTACAGGTATCATTATTTCGTGAATACGACATAGCAGACGATTTCCGGTAAATGCTATTTTTAGATGCTTGATCGCCTATTTTAAGCCCAGTTTCCAAACCCCTGCTTCAGGAAACCGATATTCGGTGGTAGAAAACTAGGCATAAGTTAGAAGGTAACTTGAAGTTTCTTCGTGAATAAGAAGGGGCTTCGCTGACGCTCCACTCACATGTGAAAACTTCAAATTACCTTTTAACATCTTTAAATTGCTGTTTCACCGATAGCGTAGTGGTTAGAGTGCCTGGCTAGCATGCCTACAACCATGTTGAAGGTATGGGTTCGACCCGCACTCGTGTAACATATTTTTCTGTTCAGCTTTTAGAAACTGTGATTGTCTTAGCTCAAATGTTGCCATGACCCTCCTTACCCAGTAATCCTCTACATATTGACTTGATCGGGACTATGAGAAAAAAAAAAAAAAAAAAAAAAAAAAAAAACAGGACCGCCTCTGTTGCTTGACCTAGTTATGCAGAACATGGTCAAAAATCAGAATCCTTTAATCTCGATTGTCGATATATATGATTCTATTTAACCCGCATACACTTTGTAATTTATACTAAGCAAAAAACAAAAACAAAACGAAACAAGAAATGCATAGTGTAAACAAATCCGATACTCGTCATGGTCATTCATGAATTACTTGACCTTTAGGAAAATTGTCATGACCATTTTCGAGAGGTATATGTTTGTGCTTTTCTACTGGTCATGAAAATGTTATTTCTTAGTTCAGATTGCAGTATTGAATTGATCAGATGAAACTCGGAACAACATCGTATTGACCGTCAACTTCTACAAATCTAATAACTTCGATTTCTTGAAATTGACCAATAACTGTGGGAAGAGAAAGACAAACCTTTGGGATCCCCCTACGTCAAGTTGCATTTACAGTAGCTCTAAGTCTCAGCATAGATACTTATAACCACCACTCTCGTGCGCGCTGATATTTGAAAAGTAACAAAGTTTGAACAACAATGCATCACATAAAAGACAAAAGAATAAAATGAGAGAAAAACATAAATAAGTAAATAAATAAAGTCCGCTGATGAAGGCCTAACATGGCCGAAACGTGCGGCAATAAGAAACCAAGTGTTTTTATTTAAATAAATAAATAAATAAATAAATAAATAAATAAATAAATAGATAAATAAACAAGAGATTCGTGCATCCATAGGAAAAATCAAACAAAAAAGTACGCGACTTGAAGAAATGAATACGGAAGATCGCAAATACTTCTAACCAAGACTATACGAAACAATAATACTAATATTAAAAAAAAAAGAAATAGATAAATAGATATAAATATCTAAATTAATAAACATTTGTTTTTTTTATCGATGTTTTTTTTTCCAGTCCATACCGTGAATCATACAATCAAAATGTATACGAATTTTCCTTCCCCTATAATAATATAGTCTACATTCTACTCCGAAAACTTAAAACTTACATTTTGTAACAATCAGTGTTAGGCCATTCATATTTCAATTTTCTTTTTATGGATCCGCCGAATTAGTGATTGGCCAATAATCATGATAATCAGTTTATAATAACCATATATAATTTGGTTCTTGTATTTATTTCTGTGTGCCAATGTCACTAATATTAGAATTTACATAAAACATTAAGTCTCATATTCAATATTTACAAAAGATGTGAACAGATACAAAAAAGCATAGTAAACATGTTGAAGTAAAAAAATAAAGATAGCAAGAGAAGGGGGATTACAAACAGTGGGGCAGCCGGAGATCAACCCCGGGTCTTACGTCCGTATCGTATATTTACGTATAAAGTATATAGAAAGGGTCAGGGACAGGAAGTTGATGATTTTTTTTTTCATTTTTACTGGTTCTTTTTTTTTCAAAATGCATCCGTTGTCGGGCTGGACTCTCCTTTTTTTCGGCGAAAAAAATCTAGATCCTCCCTTCACTGAGTCCTTCGTGCACACTTTAACTTACAAGTATTTCCAAATGGGAGCGACAGTTACAGGATCCTAGTCCATATTATAAAAGTTATAAGAACTATTTTGTTTGAGTATTGTTGAACATGTCTGTTTCATATAAATTTCTACGTCGAACCAAGTTAATCTTCATGAATCTCGGATGCGAAACCGTCCTACTCGGTTATGACGTATCGGATTCAGGCGCGGGTCTATCATTTTACCTCAGAGGGGGTACACACTATACTAATTAAACTCAGCCTTCTCGTATGACATTTTTATGCATAAAAAAATCAAGTAGGAAAAGGTGCCATTTTGCCTCTATGACACTGCCCTCCTTTTCCCGGCAAATATTGCCTTAATTAATTACATGTAAATACTTTTATTCCAAATGCTTTGAGCTAGGCGATGAGCTGAACTTCAAAAGTTTCGATTTTTTACAAAAACTGCGACGATTCCTTTGTTGTACATATGTCATAGAGGGCAAAATTCATTTATTGCAAAATATTTCTTTATCTAACGAAACTCGAAGAAAGAAAGGTTTTTTTTTCTTACGACAGATATATTCTAAAATCATTTGATTAGATTTGATGTGCAATGTGCATATAAATTGCATCTTACATACATTGAAAGTGACCACACGAACATCCAGTAACTTTGGTGATAATTCCATTTCAATTGGATTCATGGGAGGAGGGGGGGGTTTAAGCCCTCGGACTCTTCGGGTTTAATTTTGACGCAAACTTTGATAGTGTAAACGATCCAAGAAAACTTTGATCAAAGTCCGTCAAAGAACTTGGATGGACTTTAACGGAATAGAACTCCATCCTATTTTTCTTGAAACTTGGACGGACTTTGACGGGAATCGACCAATCAGAATAGAGATGCAAAATGACACCAGTAGTATTTAAGTATTGAAGAAAGAAGTAAAAGCAAGGAGCTGTTAAGATAAGGCGTAGAATCTGCCCTGAAAAGTTCAAAATGCAAAAATTGAGAATCTTTTTCGGTAGAAATTTCAAGAAACTTGGTCCGCATATGAATCTGCTTTCAGATGGGATGATTTATGAAAATTAAGACCGATATTTGGGTCAAAATAAGCGTTTTTTACACAGAAATCAATGGAAAACGGAAAAGTTTTATACAACATCGTTCTCCCCCTCGCTTTACAATGCCACTTTCACCAAAGGTGTATATCAATAAAACACATTTTCTGGCCAAGTGGGGTTCTGAAGCGAGGGGGGAACAATGTCCCACAGGCGAAAAACGAAAAAAGGGGGGATGGATGGCTATTTTTAAATTTGCCTCTAGAGCGTTTAAGTAGGTTATATTGTCGTCTTTTTCTTTTTATATCACGGAACAATCTATTCAGAGTGTGTTCCGATCAAATATTTAACCGTTTGGAAGAAAATAAACGAGAAAGTTGTCTATTTCTACACCGTGTGTATTTCGCGCCAGAAAGCTACATAAATGGCTGAGAAGAACGAAATTAAACCGTTTTTCAGTTTCCGGATTGCAGAGTTTGCCGATTATATTGATATAATAACCTCAAAGTTAATTTTGCTTATCCAATTTTGACATGAAAAGGTAACAGAAGCATAATAAACATAAAAATGTTTAAAATAATGCATTTTTTGTGCATTTTGATCGATATTTAACGTTTTCCGTCATCTGTACCCCTAACTTTTCAACCCGTAATTATAACATCTTTCATCAAATTTATTTAAATAAAATACCTACTAGGAATCTTATAATACTTTATATTTTTATCTTGACCAACTTTTATATAAATTGGAAGGACAGCGCACGAGAAATAATCGAGTGATTTCAGGGCTAAATCCGGCCCTTATCTTAACAGCTCCTTTAGAAATGTTAAAACTAAAGAATGTGGAGACAAAGATAAACGATGCGATGCAGTGAATTTCATCTGCAATAATTTTAGAAATCACGGGAAAATTTCCTTGATATCGTGTCCATATTATGTAATAACTCCAATAAGCAATTACGAACAAAAACTATAATGTTTTCATGAGAATTATTTACAATATTGGCAGGATTCATCTTTTTTTGGTGCATATTTACCGCGTTTTCTTGTACAAGTCGTCAAAGAACTTTGATAGTTTAAACAGACGACTTTGTCCAAGAACACTTTGACCAAGTTATCTTTGACAGACTTTGACCAAGAAAATTTTGATAGTGTAAATGCGGCTTTACACGAGCTGTTATTATTTTTATGACTGATGAATAATATAGGGCTTGCATATTTCACATGCACATACGTACATTCCTTGTGACTTTTCTATTGTCGTATTGGTATCAAAATTTTGACCTTGTATTGAAAACTTTACGAAGCACAAGAATTCAAAATTGTTGAAAAAAGAAGTGTTCCATATCTTATATCGGAGAGAAATCCTTACATGAATTAAGTGCACTATACATGTATATTTTCAATTCGATAAAGGGTCGAAGTTTAAATGGGAATTCAAAAATATATATATTTTTTTTTGTTTGATTTTAACGATTATTTAGATAATATAAAGAAAATGAAACGATCTAAATTATTTCTAACAACATAAATGACACAAAAAGATAAGTTATGAACACAGATCTCGTATTAAATAGCAAATGCTTCAGGTTGTCAGATACGACTTTTGAGACAATCCCCATATTTTTATGTCGAAATGCATTTATCTGAATTTGAATTGTATTATTGCACAATGTAAGAAATATACCGTGGATTATCTAATATCAGAAAACTTTCAAGTACCAAAACTGGTCTTGGAATGTGACGTTTTCGCATAATTCAGATAAAAAAGTCAAAATTTATACTTTGAGACGGTCCCTAATTAAATGTAAACTGGAGAAAACCCCTTCAACTTTGGGTCATAATGTCAAACATTATTACTACAATAACATGTATCATATAGGCTCAAGAAAAAGGCACTGCATGAGGTATAATGAGGACAAATTCATCCCATAATGCAAATATTATACCTGTTTTGGTTACTTTGAAACGGTCCCTGAAAAAAACTAATCGGTGACTTGATATTTTTATTTGATAAATATGAAGAGTATTATTGGACATAATGCTGATATAAATTTGATAAAAATCGCCAGGGCACAAATATGAAAAAAATTATAAAAACCTTTAATTTCTCTAAAAATCCAATATACCCCCATGGGGAAACGACCGAAAACTTTGAGATGATCCCCTGAAAACCCCAGACGGTAAATTTTCATACTTTTTTCACAAAATAATCCTCAAAGCATAATTTATTGATGACACAAATTTTATCAAAATCGCCAGGGCAGAAAGTATTTTTTTTCAAATTGTACTCGGCCTCCTTAAGTCAAATTCTCAAAATACGATATATAACAAAAAAAAAAAAAAAAAAAAAATTGAAATAATGAGTTCATCCATTCTATTTTACTCTGAAAATAGATTTTCTTTTTTGAATAATTTCAAGTCATCACTAAAATTACAATGAGACAAAAGAATGTTGAAATATATAGATTTAATACAATTCTTAGTTTATGGTGTCGGGCCTATGACTCACTCTCAAAAAAGGGAAAGTAGGAAATACTATGAAAAACTATTAGTATCAAAAACAGACAGAGTCAACGACAAAGATCACATCAAAACAACAAAGTATGACAAAACATAAAATTGCGCAGACAGATATAGAAATTCAACCTTTTTTCTTTATGTTTATCGCGGAAAAGTAGTCAGCGATATTTCATCATTACATACAATTTTTCAGAATAAAATCCCATAGGTAAAAAGGAAATGTTCGAAACGCTGAACCAAAATTACCTCAGTCGCTACAATTGAAGAGGTCGTCTTTATCGTCGCTTCCTCAGTACTGTTGTCTTTTGGTTCTGTGTAACATCCAAAATCGACAACGGATTCCGTATTACGATAGTTTCTTGGTGGTATGGTCGATGAATCAAACACAGCTAAGATTTAATATACAAAGAATTAATCTTGTACTACACTGGTGTCGGAGATATTATAATTGAAATCTTTATATTCCATACAGCCATAACGATTTCATTCTATATAATAGTCAAAATGTAGGAGGTAAAACCCTTGCGCCATTCCTCATTGGTTTTGGTCACCTTTTACATTTATCAATGCTTCGGAATATAGCCTAAATGAATGTGGACTCGCACACTGTTTACAATTATGTATGTGAAATTAAGAAATTAAAAGAGGAACATTTCTTATTACTATTTTTCAAAACTGAAGAATTCTGGTTTTTAACGTTTCGACTTCGAGCATTACTGATGAAACATGACTTATAGAAATGCGCATATGGTACACTGAAATTTTATCTAGAACATATTTGACAATATTTTTATATTGATAGTGACTCCAGTGATCCAGTGATTATAATCCGAGACATATATATTATACATTGCATGTAGAAATATCTGCTTACACATGTAGAATGCCGCTTTCTTGTGACAGAGTTCAACACGTCATCTTTTTCTACTACATGTAATTGTTGTATTGTTGTTTGTGTTTCATGCTTTGATATGTCTGACTATTTGTCGCACTGTTCTATATGGCAATTATTGATTGTTTTTAAGGTAGATTGTACATCTGGTCCAAAATCGAGGGAAATTATGCATAGATACCCCGTATTTCTTTTCATGTTATTGCACATTGGGTGAATCAAATACAGGTTTCAAATACATTCTTGTTCAAAATTGTTTCTATAATGTAAAAAAAATTGTGAATTATTGGATTTTTCCTTATGGGTGTAATTTTAATGTTGGGGTCATTCGAATTTATGATGGATAAAGATATTCCTACAAACAATGGCCTATTTGACAAAAAAGTTGTTTTTTTTTATAAAAGGTTCCAAGATGGTAAGCATCAAAATCACAAGAAAATCATTGGGAGAATAGCTCTCGCGACCAGAGGTACGAGCTACCTGAAGTCCCTTGATTTTGTTGAAGTTGGTTTGTATGATGTCCGTTGTATATTGCATCCTGCGAATGTGTTCATCCGTAGTCAGTGCGATCAGTGCGTGTGGGATAGCCTTGCTGGAGAACACTTCCGTAATCTTCAGTTGCCATATTTGATATTTATCATCTTTTGGTGAACATTTTCTCATCTCGTGCTTTGTAAATTGTTGCTATCGTTGTTGTATGGGTGACCCCATTTCTATGAAGATTTTAATCATAAAATTATCAAGCGAAAATTCTCACCTCTGACACAAAGTGGAGTGCTTCCTGCTCGTTGGACAAGGTACTTAGCACATGTATCAGTTTTTTCTGTAATGAAATTTAGGTTTCAATGATTAATATTTTTCCTAATGAGAAATCGTGAGAGGAATGAAAAATTTCATCATGCGTATGTGACTCACGAGAGACCTCTGTCAGCTTAGTAAATACAATTGGATTTGAAGGGAGGTAATAATAAAAATTGCAGAAGTACCCATCAGTTTTTCAGTCTCATAGTCGAGAGGGCAAAGCAAAATCATTTATAATTTAGATTTTCCACAGGAACTGTTGAGACCAGGTGCCCGGGGAGAGTCAGCGCCTCCTGATTGCATGGAACACACTCATCTGAATGAATGTACACCCAAATTTGTAACGGTGCACTATTAACAAAGAAGTTACTATAGTGGGTGCTCTTTGATATTTTTGACTCTGTCTGAAAATTACCCCGCTTTGAAGTGCCACTGGTGAGAATTAAATTTCTTGTGTTCTAAAATTGGTTTTTAATGTTGTAACGAGTTGGATTACTTCATCATCCATAGTTGGGAAGTTCGAGATAAATAAGGGATAAACAGGGAGTGTCAACGACCTCACGTGATAATTCTTTTTTTCCTTTGGTTTTTTAATCTACAGTATAACCTGGCGTACTGTTTCTCATTGATGAAAGACGAATTGGTTGCACCAGTTTCGAGACTTAAGCATTTTCAGTTCTTCATTCTTTTGATAATTTACATATGTATATTCATAGCGCTTTTGGTTCAAACGGAGAATCCAAAGTTTATGCAGCGCGGCATGCTTTAATCTATAAATATCAGAGATATTCAATGTTCTCTGCTAAATCTATCATGGTCACCATCACTTTGATTATTTTTCAGCTTACATTTAGTCTCAGGTAGAGTACATTTTAGATTAATTTGCAGAGACCTACAACGGAAATGAGAGTTCTTCGTATATCAGATTCTATGAGACATTTTTCTAGTTGACGTACTTAAGACTTCGCAATCCGGACTTCCCTCTTTAGGGGTCATATAAAGGAAATCAGGTGCGATTAGAAAAGTAAAATCTAAACACACAATTGACGAAATGACACTGGATATCTTTAAACATGTAAAACTATTGATCTAAACACGTGAAAACAAATAAATTCTTCACGTAAAGTTCACAATAAGTTCATTGGAATAAAATCATCATTTTGCTTTAAACATTGACATAGCCCCATCAAAGTGCGAAGTCTGAAGTGCGAAGTCTGCGTACATGATAATATCCAATGCATTCACTTCGGTACTTCTTCTCTGGTATACTTTGTTTCATACATTTTCATTGTTCAAAATTATAGTCTGCCCAAAGCATTAATTACATGTACGAATATGCTAATTCATTCACTTTATTTCGCGCAGTTTGATTGGTCAAAAGCCTGCCATAAAGCTAGTGTAACGACGATGAATATGACGCAAACCGATTCACATGACATACCTTTAAACGTTACGGTACATGCATTCGCCCGTGAAGTTCGACAGAAGAAGAATTGAATCTGATATTTGAAACGCATATTAGAGTCAAGGAAAAGGGTAAATAAAAAAAGATGTACAAAAAAATTGTTAAATAAACAAATGTTGAAATTTATCGTATTGATTAGATAGGGATTGGTGACCGTACTTTCTGTTGTGGTTTCGACAGTAACATGTATATGTTGGATGTAATGTTAGAAACAAACGTTATAAGTCCGGAGATAAGCCTGGATGGTAAAAACTGCATTTCCAACAATATATCCAATCAGTGAATGAACAAAAAGCCGAAATCAGATTCAAAGAAAAGCATGACCACCATGCACTCTCCCAGCGAAACAATCCCACAAGAAAGCGACACATGAATGACATCAGAAAAATCTAAAAATGGCAAAAAGACACGGCAACACTCACAAGCACATCATACAAAACAATCAAAACAGACGTACAGAAACATTAAACATTGATGACAACATAATAATCAAAACATTTCGAACAACAGACGGAGACAATAATGCCCTGTTCACATGAATGCGCATTAAATCTAATTCGCATTAGATTTGATGTGCTTTATTCTAATGCGAATTAGATTCGCATTGCGTTCACACGACACATTCTAATGCGCATTAGATTTTGGTACATTTGCACTGAGAGCCGTATACTTTATATAGTAAAAGGGTCGAATACATGCCTGTGTATTGTTTTGCTCATAATAACTTACCTCTTCGTAAGTTGGGCTTATGCATGCATTGCATGACGTCATTGTGAGATAAAATGACGTCATAATATAATGTCAATCTACGCAAGTAAAGAGACTCAGACTCAGTCCTGTAGCATCATATCCCACCCATCCTGCTACGTCTTTCGGTACACTTTTTCGACATAGTAACTTTCATACTTTTTTGGCATATTACATTGTTTAGATATAGGAACACTGATGAGGGTTAAGTTCCCGAAACGTGCATGTCTGGTCCACGTTGCCAATTTATCTGTTCTTAAATGATGCTATTCAATTTGAAGACGTTTACTTAGAGTGTTCATTGTGAATGAAATCAAGTATTTTTGCCCTTTATTCTATGTTTCGAGGTCCAAGGATGATTAAAAGTGCCCATTTATGATGGAAATGTACTGTAGAATTCTAGTAAATCATATACGCATGCGCCAGATTAAATGCAAATTAGATTCGCTTGCGTTCACACGGCAAAATCTAATGCGCATTAAATCTAATGCGAATTAAACTAATGCGCATTAGATTCTCCTTGTGAACGCAGCTAAAATCTAATGCGCATTAAATTCGATTTAATGCGCATTAAACCCGTCGTGTAAACAGGGCATTTCTTAACTTCATATAAACAGGGCAATCTGATTAAAATCATCTGTTTCGGGTTCCGTTTACTGCGTACTCCACCACAAACTGTGGTGGAGTACGCAGTAAACGGAGCCCGAAACAGATGATTTTAATCAGATTGATAAACAGGGCAACTTTATCGAATTAGCAATCTCCAGAGTCCAGTGTAAGTATGGAACGCACCTGTCGGTATGGTATGCGGAAAATACACATACATGTTTACTTATCGGAACCACAAAACAGAATACATTTATCCTCTATACCTATACGTATTCCTTTACTGCAAACTACGTTACTGCGCTTTATGTGGTAATAGCCAAGGTCTAGGTAGAAGTGTCAATAGATTCGCAGGGAGAATAGGGAGAAGATTCGCATCGTCAACAATGTAAAGCATAGATGGTGCGGATTTAGAAAAAAACATCCTAGGTATTTAAGTAAGTTGGGATCATCCTTTGATATTTTTCTATAACTTCTGTTTTTCTTCGATTTAGAATTGTTATAATTATATCGCTATCATGTTACATCACTTCGAATGATGAATCGGTCAACTGTAACTTACCTGTTGGTGACTCGCATACGAAAATGTAATTTTGTTTACAGACTTCAGGTTTCCAAAGAAAATTTCCAGCGTCCATCATTGTGCAGGGTTTTGAATGATCGGGCCTATCCGTGGACTCCCAGTTTGAATACTGTGTCGTTATGACTTCATCTTGGCATTCCCCATGCCACAAATTAGATCCCGATGCTGCATTGTGATAAATACCAAGCCATAAAGGATTTCCCCTTTGAAAAGAGTAAACAATAATTTCTTATTAGCACGAAGGTTTGGAGATGAAATATTATTTTTTGTAAAGATAAACACCATAATTTATCAGAGAAGACCGACATAATGTTAATTACTCTGTTGATGAAAAGAAGCATGCATATCTTTGGTTAGTTAACAACCCTTGCATTATCCCTCAAATTATTTATGGCAGCATATTTCATGTAATTATGCCATGTAATAAATCTTTTATAATTACAAGCCCTTATCCCACTCTCCAGAATGGTGGATGATATTCTGTCATAGACTATTTAAACCATCCAACCAAAGATTGTACTCTATGTCTTCCGAAATGGAAGTAACCGGATGTGACAGTTCTACCGAATTGAAGCGGCGGGTGTTGCATGCAAGCAGGAGATGCTTACTCTTCCTGGGCACCTGATCTCACTCCAATATCGGCAGTTCGCTTCTTTTCATATGGTGGAGGTTTTCGTTTGTTTGCTTTGGTTCCTGTTTTATCCTGATTTTGTATATGAAATATGGCCAAAGACTGTGAAAGGTATGCCAAAAAAATACCTAATGACACAGCAGGATGGGTGAGATACGATAGTACATGACCTTTTCAGAATTTTCGAGAAAAAATTGTGAACAGAAACTTTTGAATGCATTCGAAGAAAAGATCAAACTAGAGATTAGCAATTTAGAAATAAGACGGGAGGGCAACACTGAATATTTTGGTTTGAAACAAACAATGATAAGGATTCATATTTCAATACATGTAAGTAACTTTGACATAGAGATGTGGTGCTTATTTTATTCTAAAGTTAAATATAAGAACAAACCATTGGCTTGAAAAATCCTGACTGATATTGCGAAGAATTTCAAACTTTGCTGAACTACTCAGTTTGAGATGTCGTCCTCCGTCATAAAAACATAATTCTGATGCATCATTCCATGTAGAACCTCTGAGGTAAAATGTCCACTGCCATTTCTTGCTGATAGCTGATAAAGATAGAAAAGGTTTATTTGTAACTTTTTTACTCATCTGTATCTTTATTTCCTATGCTGTTTCATTTCATGAACATCGATTGCTGGTGCGGCTAGCCAACGGGGGATGCTTACTCCCACCGGGCACCTGGTCCCACCTATAGCTTTCTAGGGGTCCGTCGATGCTTAATTTTGTACTATGTTGTGAGTGCTGTTGAGATTATCGTAAGGATGTTCTTTAACTCATTTATGTCGTATTTAGTGTTCCGTGTACCGTTTGCGTTTCTTGCTGTGTGTGTCTTATCTGTGTTTTATAGGGATTAAAAGGGCGGGAGAGGGGTGGTAGGATTAAGCGATTCTTGGTTTGGGCGTTGCAACCGAGTATTGTTGGAAATCCCCTCTTTCTTTATCTAATTAAGATAATGGTTGCTCAAACATAAAAAGAATGCAGCTCTTATGTTAATATATCTTTCAAAGATAGCGGTAGGATAACTTTGAATTATCAAAAAAAAAACAAGAGTACATTCTCTGTAAAAATAGATATTACCTGAGTTAAAATCTTGTCTTATGGAAATAAGGTCTTTCAATGGAAAGGCTTAGTGTAATGCTTCTTTCCATAGCACTTCATTAATGCAAATATCAATAAGACTTAGTTTAAATTGTCTCATCATATTTATGCAGAAGTACAGCTTGCCAAGGTAGGGGAAAATTGGGAAAAAATTCAAAACCAGTCACTCTTAAAAAGAAACTGGTTTATTTTTTCGCTTGGGAATGAAAGCTTTCACAAATAATTTCGTTGCCATTAAGCAATGCTGATGATGCGTACACGAAAATTCGAATTTTATCTTTCTAAATGAAACTCAACTGAGGTATTCCGACCATAACAAAGCGCGTTTTTTTTTTAATTTTCAGTTACATTTCCAGCCAATAAGCAATTAATATAGTGAATTTCGCCAATTATATTACATGATACGGACCTGTTATTAAGATTTCCCAAGAAACACGAAATTAGTAAGACAAGATTCTTTCTTTTAAAAATTATACAATGTGACCACCAGAAATACGAATGAAGAATAATTTACCTAAAGAATTTATTGTTAAAGGAATATATGTACATGCACACCTTAACCAGTATTATTGCTTGAAAAATATTTTTTGTTTTTCAATGTAACTTATTTCGGAATAATTCTGATATGGGTATATCATATCTTTTTTTTTCAATTAATTAGTTAGAGGCTTATAAATTTGTCGTTATCATGGGCATCTGGGTACCTGGTCTCACTCCCATATCGGAAGTTCGCTTCTTTTCATGTGGTGGAGGATTTTGTTTGTTTGCTTTGGTTCCTGTTTTATCCTGATTTTGTATGCCTTCCTGATTTTCTAAATTATCGATTTTGTGCTGTATACAGGGATATGGTCATTATCCATATTTGTCATGATACCCCAAACCAGTTTGATACACTAATGAAACATTTCATACACTGATTGATTTATAAAATGGACTCCTTTGAAGTTGAAAAAAATCGAAACTCGTATGAAGAAATTATGACATTTTTTTTACATGAGCAAAGCACGGTGTTATGTCGATGTATTGGAAAAAAGGATGTCACAAAACACGTTATTAAAATGCCGTTAACATTTATATCAACCGTATGGTATTGCCATTTATTTTCATAAAATTGAAATTTCAATGCTTACCTCAGTATATTTGTAGACAAATTTACATAATAGGAAACGGGACAACATTTTGTTGAAAGTTGTCAATTCTACCAAAAGAAAAATCGGTAATAAAAAGCCCCACTTTATCCGGTCACCGGATCTCATTTCCATAAGGGATTATCTTTTGCTTCTTTCAAGAATGTTCAAATTGATTGTATTCTTGGAATCTCCATAGAAGTTTTTATAATGAAAATTCATTGTAGGTGAATAAGATTAAGTAATGCGGCGTTGCATACATGCGAACTGCTATTGATTTCACTCCCTCTGATAAGTCTAAATTTTGTATCTACTTTATATAAATATTCAAACATGCAGAATGTTTAAGTTGACTATTTATTATTTTAGCGTTTGTTGTGTTTAATTTTGTAATGACAGATTCCACAAGTAGTTATTATGTTTGGGAGGCTTTGGAAATAATGGATCAATGGAAGAGCATTATTCACTTGTAGTGATCATATTATTTCTTTATGTAATTTATTCAGAGAGTCGCTACTAACAATTATTTTTCGTAATTCTCTTGTTCTAGATGGGCATACCATGGCAAATGAGGGGAGGTTTAATTATTGTAAGGAATATATATACATGTACACCTTAACCAGTATTTTTGCTTGAAAAATATTTTGGTCTTTCAATAAAAACAAAGGAGAAAAGGAAATCAAAGGAGGGGATCTCCAAAAACACCCGGTTGCAGCATCCACAGCAAAACCCCAGAACACCCAATGCTAAAACACAGAGTAGGCAAGAACAGAAAGAGACGCAAAAGGGACAAGGAACGTCAACGCACAACACAGAAACGTCAAACACATAGGAATACACATAAACCAACAAAACCAATGGGCAACCAGTGCCGACCTAGGACGGCCATCTGCCACGGAAATAGTAGAAGGTATGGTTATCCTGGATAATGTATTCCTGGAAACTTCCCCTTTGTTTTGGGGAAACAATAAGACAGCAATTTTGATCGGCTTTGGTTTTATGTTTTGGTCCTACTTACTTTGTAACTATTATTAAACGTCTTCCAATTCAATGGCATCATTTAAGACCAGATAAATTTGCAGCATGGACCAGACATGCATGTTTCGGTACTTAACCCTCGTCAGTGATCCTCGGTCTAAACAATGTAATAAGACCAATATATTAGTATAAGGTATGTAACATGATTCATGTGATATCAGAATATGTTTATCTTTGCATATGTGCACGGTGCGTTTTAAGGAATGAGTCAAAGAAGATCCTGACGATGATATCAGCAGCACTCACAATAGCACACAAAATTTAGCATAGACGGACCCCTAGTAAACTAGGGGTGGGACTAGGTGCCTGGGAGGAGTAAGCATCCCCTGATGGCTAGCCGCACCCGCCTTCGATGTACACGCACGAAAATGAAACAATATATAATATACATTCACTGTCCGAGGTTATGACTATATCGAAATTGCTATGGCAACCATGCCAGGGACAAATATTCAAAACACTTCAAGTGCCTCCTAAAATGTATTCTACACTGCATTCCGCTCTTGTACTGGACTCTGGAGATTTCATTATATAAGGTGTCCTTCGTGATTTATTGGAGCTATGTCTTCGTATATTTGTCCAATTTTTCCTTTCGCTAGCGGGTTTTCCAGAATGTGTTAGTCTTTCGATTGTGATTTTTGGAATCTGGTTTCAGCTCTTGTGTTTGAAATTTATTCACTGATGTGCTGCAACCTAGTGTTGTTGGAGATCCCCTCCTTTCTTTTATATTGAATTTTCCCATTTAATCATGAAATCATTTCTGGAAAACAAAGGCCATGCCAAAGTATTCTTAAATATTACTGTGAAATCATTATGTTTTCTGGGGGCTCAATTTTCGTGGTTTTCGTGGATAGCTTCATCCTAGACTTTACATCTTAAACGAATAATTGTTTGTAAGATTCATCCTTCTTTGAACGGGTTGCATCCACGAAATTACGTCCCCACGAAAATACTGATGTGTCATCAATTCACGAAAAATTTTGCTCACGAAAATAAATGATTTCACAAAAACTATCAAGTATAGTTATTGACTAGAAATTTTTTCTTATCTTTTGGAGCGTTAGTGTCTTCTTTTATTCCCTAATTCTGCCCTGCTTGAAAAAGAATTCTCCAATATTTTTTCATACGTAAGCGAAATAAAGGTATCAATGTTTTGGATGTTAAATTGAAATAAATTTCCAATAGCTTTACTAGAATGATACTACTCGTAATATGACGTAATTAAAAAGTCAACGCGTACATTGAAAAATCCATATTTCCAAGAAGGGAGGAGTTTCATTGAAGATTTTTCTGAGGATAGAATTATATTTAAGTTTGTAGAATCATGAACAAACAAGAAATCGATTGTTTGGGAAATTTTGAAGAATATTTTTTATTGGTGCCCAAGTGTTTAGTACCTCCTTAATAACTGCTTTTCTATTAGATTTTTGGCGGACAGACACCAGACATAAAAAAATTTGGCGTTTAGTCTGACTGTGAGGTCAAAATAGAAAACATAAGAACATATTATCCCACCTCTGGCAAATTTCTTGCAATCGGATTGGTCGAGAAGAACCGAATATTATGTTGTATCATTTTACTGACAGGATATTATTCTAATATCCTGCTTCTACTAAGACGCTTTATGATACTGACGTCACCGAAATGCTTTAAAATATGTTGACGTTGCATACACAAGCCAAAAGCCATCGGTGGGATAAATTCGTTTTACAGTGTTTTACAGGGGGGGGGGATACAAAAATATATTGGGTCGATGAAAAAAGTTGTATTGAGCGAGGCGAAACTATATTTCTGTATCCCCCTGTAAAACACTGTATAACTAATAATGTCAGTGCGATCAAATATGACGTCAAAATTATGTTTTTGCCATATGATGTAATGTTTGATGTCTATGCATAAAAAAATCAATCTTTAAAACGATCGTAAATATTTTATGGAAAATGGACTACTTTGTAATATATCGTATTTATTCATTTTAATGACTGTACCCATAAAAGAAAGAAATAGGAGAAATAAACTAGATACTTATATACTTACCCGAATGAAAATTAATCACACACAATGCTATGACGACGATGCGATCAATTTCCATCTCCTTCCTTTACTCTCAAACGATGATACCTATACTCCAAATATAGATAAGATCCTTGATTTAATGACGGTTCGTCAGATAATTGGATTTGAATTGTATTTATACTTAGAACGTAAATTTCTATATTGTATGACTTCATAAATTGAATCGATAATCGTCTTGTTTTCTCCGAAGACTTGATTAATTTAAAGTTTGATTTGGATTGAATTGATAACACCGAACGATAAACAATGACATTTTATCTACTGATCCTTTGGTATCTACACTCACTGTAATGTTCTGTGAATCTGAGAATCAAAAGGTCTAATTTAAAGTATGTAAAAAACTGCCAGAGTGAAAGTATGCAAAAACCTCTATCTTAAGTGATCATGCACAATATAATCTTAATTTAACAAGATCAAGCTCAAAGACATTTTCTCGTTGTTTTTACTTGATGAAAAAGAACCCAAGTACTATAGACATTGCCATCAAAGTCGAAAGGAAACAAAGAATATTGATTGTCAGATACATTGCGTAATAAGAATAGAGAACTGAAGTATCAATCGTAGTTCAGCAGGGGAATATGGTATAATTGTGTAAGTCTCCATTAACAAGGCAATCGCGAACCCCCGATCGGAGGCATGAATATGTGTCCGGGAGGAGTGAGCGTCTTCTGACTGCATAAACACCCGCCGCGGAAGCTTAATAGAAAAGTGTCCAATCCTGTAATACCCAAATAGGAAACAGACGGTCAATCTGAAAGGACGTACTAAAGATTGTCCTTAATCAGTCTTGATAGGAAAATGTCGAAGCATGCATTAAATTCTTTAAAGCGACCAGAGAACTTCCTAAATTACATCGTAAGTCGTTCCCCTAAATAACATTGAAGAAGCAGCTGATGGCAAGCTTCATTGCCTTCAAAACGTGGAAATTTTCGCTTGGGGGTAATTTTCGCGGATAGAGAGATTTCACGAAAATTGCCCCCACGCGAAAATATCCCCATTACATTCGTACAATGGGAAAGACATTTTTAATCCCCCACGCGAAAAGTCTTGATGTTATAATCGCGAAATCCCTTTGCGAAAATAACAACGTTTACAGTAGATAGATGCTATCCAGTATTGAGTTAAAGAAGATCCTCACGATAATGTCAATAACACTAATAACATAACACAAAATTGAGCATCGAAGGACCCCTAACAAGCTAGAGGTGGGACCAGGTGCCCGAGAGGAGTAAGCATCCCCTGTATGGCTAGCCGCACCCGCCGTCGATGTTCACGAACAAACAATATCTAAAATACATGCACTGTCTGAGGTTATGTCTATATAGAAAGTGCTAGAAAGTGCTATGGCGACCATGTCAGGGAAAAATGTTCAAAACATTTACTGTCAAACCCTTCGCGGGGAACCCGCGGGAAACTCTTTACGACCTCTATCCGGCAAAAAGCTTTAAACACGGCCAAAATATCAACAAACAAGGCAAACTAACGATGACAAATTATAAAGAACGTCAAATGAAAAGGGGGAGAGCTCGACCAGTTACTTACATTGTGCGAGTATGCTTGCACTTAGATTTAAAACAGAAATCAGCGCTTCTATTTCAAGGATTTATAAAGATTGCACTTAAATCTCGTTTCAATTGTAATGATCGAAATGGAGTAAAAACAAGATTAAATCAAAGATTGTTGAAAAGGCTTGAATTGATTCATTCATTCTTTCATTCGCCTTTCCATCAGGAAGTAAAAACAGTGTACGGGTGAAATTTCAATTGTTGCTTTATTCAATTTATATTCATTCAAAAGGCTGTCAATGTTTTATTTCGTAACTTATTGTTTCACAAGTTTTTGTTTCTTCTAGTAGAACGAGGAAATGTTCACGATGAACATATAGTCGTGGAATCCCTTTTGGTCTAAAAAATGGAATATATTTCCTAGAAAGTCAGCCGTAATGACATTACTCGAGGTTTTATATTATGTTAGTCTATTGAATGTTTTTATAGTCAAATTGTACATAAAGTCCCATAACTCTGTAACGACAACTCGGATGAACCTAAAAATCGAAAGGCGGCTTCCTCTCTACAGTCCAATCATAATATATGAATTTCGTGAAAATCCGTTGACGCATATTGAAGTTATTGCGTTCCATAGGCGGACTGACAGACGGACAGACGGTCGGACTTCGCCATACCATAATACGACCCGTCAAATGACGGGCGTATAAAAACGGGAAGAAACCTTCTCGTTACTTACATTGTACGAGTATGATTGCGCTTCAATTAAAAAAAAACTCAGCCCTTTTATTTATGTTCGAAGATCAATTTAAAAGTACATTAGATTCTTGTTAAAAACTTAATCTCAATAATTGATCAGAGAGGAATAAATCGAAATTTGTCGTAATGGTTTGAAAAGGATAAAGTTATTCAGGTGAAGACTTTTCATCGAAATAATAAAAAAAAACCCACAGTGTATCATGGGATATCAATTGCAGCTTAATCCGATCTAAAGTAATTAAAAAAAGCTGTCAATGTGGTGGTTCCATTTCTTACAACTAAATTACTCAGATTCTTTCTTCTAATGCTACGAGAAATTTTCCACGACGAACAGAAAGACCAGTAATCCTTAGGTTCTGTACAATAGACTCAATTTTCTAGAATGTCAGCCGTAATGTTATTACAATGCACCTGATGTTTAATAGAAAGAATCCTATGGAGCATATCTAAAGAATGTTAATCCTTCTTTTTTGCCCGTCGTCTTAAATCTTGATACCGTTACATTATACATTTCAGGCTGCGCCATCTCATGAACATCATTCAATGATATAATTATTTCTGTAGTGTCAGTATAACGCCTGTACAAACGCACGCAGCGAGATTTCATTTATAGCTGTACATGCAGTAGAGACAATATCGCCTTTGATGACGTCACTGACATCAAGAACCGCTACGTTAGGCCTGTTCAAATATTACGTCAGCAATTTTGAACATGAAATAACAATACTAAAATGACGTCATTTGCAAAATAAAGTAGATAATTAAACAGTAATATGATTAAATAATAAGAAATGACTGTAACAATTTTTCGGTCTATCGATGTATAGACACCCCAATGTACAAACAAAATTTAATCCGTTACGCGGATTACAGAGTTTGTGCATCGGTTTTGTCTGTAGATCGATTGACAGAAAAAGTGATTGCAGTCATTTCTGAAATAATTGTTCCAACACTGTACCTTCACGAAGAAAATTCAAAACCAGTGTTTTCTGCACCAGACACAAGTTTCGAATATCAAATTCTCATCAGTGACTGCTTCCAGCGGAGCAACCAAAATTCATTTCAGTAGCGCAGTCTTTAATGTTTTGAATTTCGATTTGTACATTTACTTTACAGAGAGTACACGGTTCCAAATTTCCTGTAGGAAGAGTTCAAGATAGCATAGGAGGGATGGTGCTAAGAAACACACAACAAAAGTCAGAATCCAAAAGTCACAATCAATTGGCCCACATATTCTGAAATAAAATATGGATGAGATCTCCAACAGTGAAAACTGCAGAATGTGTTCCCACTAGAGAACAAATTATGTGAAACTACTTACTTTAGACTTTTGTTTAATAATTAAAAAAAGTTTAATTATGTTGGCAGTAGATGCTTCTTCTTCCTGGGTACCCAGTTTCATTTCAAGTTTGAGAGTTTTAGATTATTCAAACGATATCCTGTTCCGTTTTAGTATTGTTTTATTTTTGCTCTGTTACCTATTTTTGCCTAGCTTTGTAAGCTGTAAAGTTTTTAATATTGAATGGCGATATTGTTACTACTCAACTAGTTGAAACAAACATTTGCCACAGATGTGCAGCTAGTATGACGCAAGCGAATTATCCATAAAGAAATGCGATACTATATCAAATAAAGGAGTTTTTCTAATATGTTTTGATTTTGAATATACCCTCTGTAAATAAATGCACAAATTTGAATTTAAATAAATAAAAAGAGCGCTACTTAAATGAATTTTTGCTGCATCTGAAAATCACATTTGCTGGAAGCATCACTGATAAGTATTTAATATCCGAAACACGTGTCTGGTGCATTTAAATTGTTTGAATTATTTTTCAAGAAAGTAAAGCGACGGATCACTTTTTGTATTATCGATTCCTTTTAAATTATCCTCCTTGATGAAATGACTATTTCAACAATTTTTTTAATTGCTATGACTTAAATGTATTCTGACATTATTCTTAGCAGAATAATTTCTTATTCAAATAAACGAATTCAAATCTTATTGGTTACTAATAAAGTCATTATATGATTATTGTTTACTGGAATCAGTTTGATCTTCCATTGTTTCCTGAATGCACGATATTAAAATATCCTGATGACAAAGCATTATCATGTTATCAATAATTTAATCGTAAAGGAGTAATATGAAAAAAATCATTCTCATTTTTTTTCATATGGAAGACAAATAACAATTATATGTTATGTACTAAATGAAGTAATTTCCTGATATTTTCTTAATATTGACAAGTCAAAATTTAACCTTTAGAAACTCACCTCTTAAGTGTCTCTCTGAAGAATGCTATGGTCTTCGGTGTAATGCTTTGCAGTTATCATAATTATCAATACCTGTACATCAATTGCGTTTGAAGTATTGGTTTGTACGTGAACTACTTCTACGATTGTGAATAATTCATATCTTAGGCTTAATCATGACCAAGTTAGATCCTGGGCCATCATACTCAAATCATATTGATTTCTAGATTTCCCTTACAAACCTTTATCAATATTAGAAGAAGGTAAAACTAAACAAAATTCTGACAAATATTGGAAAATTAAAAAAATCAAAACATTTCATCATACAAAAAAAAATCCTTAATTAATTCACTGCATTGTCTCATCAAAAAGAAAATATCTTTTAAATTCTTTTTTAAGTTACCGGTAACTTCGTATATATCAGCAAATATTTCATGTGATGATCATGATGAAAGCACTGTATTATACAGCAAAGGAATTGGTTACTCTCCCCGGGCACCTGGTCTCACTTCGGAATGTTGTTCATTCCGGGGTTCGCAACCGTTTCGATTGAAATTCTCACGATTTTGCCTTGCCTTCTCGACTTTGAGACTGAATAACGGTTAATCACTTCTTGATGTTTATTACATTATACAGCAAAGGAGTTGGTTGACTCGCTTGCATTAAAGCAAAAAACCCAAACAAACAAAAAGGAAATCAAAATTCCTCTATTTGAGAACACAAAGAAATCATGCAAAAAAAAGAGACGCAACAGGAACAAGAAACAACAAATACGGCATTAAAACACTTAACACAAAAGACTAAGATGCCTATTCATATAAGATACACTTATATGTTAAACGTCTTCAAATTCAATAGCATCATTTGTAACAGATATATTAATTTTGCAGCATGAACCAGACATGCACGTTTCGTGTACTGTACCCTCGTCAGTGACCCTCAATCTAAACAATGCAAAAAGAGTATGATATTTATTTCCAAAAATGAACCGAAATACGTAGCAGGATGGGCGGGATATGATGCTACAGGACCCCTGTATTAGAAATTTCAAGAAAGTTTGATAACAGAAATATCACACACACACACAACACTCAAGATTACAATCTTATCACTCAGAGTTCCAAGCATATCATGTCTGTAAGTCAGAGTCATGTGTTACCCTATGGACCATCGATTGAGGAGAATGAAAACAAAAGGGCCTGGACGTTTTAAAGAATCAAGCACGTCATGATAATTTAATTGGCATAGATATATTACGCGATGTACGCTTCTGTTAGTTATTAATCACATTGTCTGATGAACGTCGTTTGTTGGACAAATCCTGTATATTTTTTCAAATGGAGCGACCGAGTCACAAAATTTGGAAATCTTAATTAAAATCCCAAACACAGGACTTAGTTTGATGTCAAACGAAAGGATAAAAACTTGGACCATTAGAATCGACGTGTCTGTTTCGCAATTCTTCCACACTTATGTCCTTTGCACTGTGGAGCTCGAAAAAAAGTCCCCCCGAGGGGTTTGATATTGAGTGTTTTTTGTCTTTCCCTAACGTGGTCGCTTTAACATTTTCTATATAGACTAACCATAGTTAGTGCATGTTTTGTAGATATTGTTTTCATTTCCGTGCATGTACATCGACGGCGGGTATGGCTGGCCAGGCAGGGAATGCTTGCTCCTCTCGGGCGCCTGATCCCACCTCTAACTTGCTAGGGTCCGTCGATGTTCGGTTGGTGCTCTATTGTAAGTGCTGTTGGGATTGTCGTCAGGCTCTTCTTTATCTCATTAAAAATCGTATGGTCAGAATTTCATTAATTTTATATATAAAAAAAACATATTGATAGCCAAGAAGACCGAAACTGACGTGACGGTGTTACAATATTTACTAAAGTCGAATGGTTTTTTTTTTACAAATATACGAGGCTGCGTTAAGGTGCTCCACGCTGACGTCGCGCTGAAATATTCCATTTTTACAGTGCCTGGCATTCAACCCTCAATTACAGCTTAAACGTTCTTTCTTTAGTTCAAAGCTGTATTTTTTTAATATCTGGTTGGTGTCTGGTAGCTTAGAAAAAAAAATTCACCAGGGGGATTCCCCTGTGTCACGTGACAGCCCTAAATATAACTCTACAGTGTTGTCTCGGTTTTAAATTGAATTTTGCAAGTGATAAACAAGGAAAAAATGATAGAAATGTTATATCGTTTTCTTCAGTAAATCCTGTAGATTTAGAAATGTGTTGGGCATTGTGACACTTAAAACGATTAAGAGGAGAAAATATACCGAGAAGGAAAACAAGTGGTAAAAACACTGCAAAACTCGACTTTACATCCACATTTTACGCAACTATTAAAATTTCTATTAAATGCGCAGCAAAATCTTGGTAAATTGAAGTGTCCTCTTTAGATTCTGTATAAAAATATCGAAATCGTACCAGGGTAGTCATCTGCAAATTACATTTTTTTTTTACAACTACCCTATATCAGTCTATTTTCAGATGGGACCTAAACGCACAGGTGATCTGGATTACGTCATAGAAAATTAGCGGGAAAGCATTAGTAAACATGCAACATATACGTGTGTACAACATAATAACACGGGTTTTAATATCTGATACAATGTAAAGTGGGGGGGGGGGTATTTTACTATTATTTTTACAACGATGAGAATGTAATATACATATATTAACAAGGCAGGCCCGGCCGGGGGGACTGACCCGGCAGGGTAAGCCTCGTCCGGGCATCCGCTTTTAGTATATATATATATATATATATATATATATATATATGTTTTTTCAAGTTTAAACATTAAATATTTTCTTTGTGGGAAAGTTTGTAGTAGGGAATAACTCTGGTGATAAAGGTTGCCGCTAGACAATAAAACTTCTGCTGATCAAATATTGAAATCTATGTATCAATGCAATATTTCCTCGTACTGAATCCAATCCGGCGGACTATTGAGACCGCGATACTGACCGTCTTTTGTATTTAACAAAATTGATTTTAAACTTGTTACAGGGCTTTCGTGAGCAGAGCTCTATCGGTGACAAAATAATCATAATAAAAAAATGTATATAACTTGAATAAATAAGAGAGAGATAGAGAGAGAGAGGGGGGGGGGTTCTTTCCCGGCTAGGCTAATCATTTTTCAGTCTAATTATAACCCGCCAGATCTATTGCTGACTACAATTTGTTTTATTACTAGGTTTATTTCTTCTAAGATTTAGTCTAGTACAAATTGACCGTATCTGAAGTCTCGATATTGTTCTGTTGTACCGGCTATGAATACAGTGCCCGCCGTATAGCCATTTATTGACACATGTATTTTAGCACCGTATTCGTAATGATATATATTATATATATATATTTAAAAATAATGCTTGAGAATAAACTGTAATAATGTGCATGAGCTGGCACCCTCGCCCCCTCCCACCCCAACCCCGGCAGCAACAACAACTAAATGAATAAGAAATAATTATTTTAAAGCCGGTAAATCAGTAAAACTCCATTAAATTGCAAAATATGGACAATATCTAACAAATAATCGAAATAAAAATTGTGCTCCTTTATGAGGATACCATTATCAATTCCTTATATTGATTTACTAATTGAAAATCAGCGATTCCTCTGTGAATTAAAAGCGGTTTCTCATCCAAAGCTTCCCTTTAACCCTGAACTCAGACTGCGCATGCTTGACCTACAATGACCCGATGTGCAAAACTGTGGAAAAACACGCATTCTTTCATTACTTCTCGTAAATAAGATACTGGGAACATTTAGAGTTGATGTAAGGAATAGGATGAAAGCTCAATTATATTGAAAATCGATCCAGTACAATCTATCCCTTGAAATATCCCTAACATACGATAACTGATGTGACGTCATTTATAACGTCACACAATGTTTTCGCGGAATTTTCTCTAACGTCATTGCGTGGAGCACCTTAACGTAGCTGCGTATTTTTTTCTGATTTCAATTTCATTGATTAATGAGCAAGATCAGTTCTTTTACTTAATTTTTGAAAAAAAGTTTGATTTAAATTGAGAATTGATTAAATAAAGGTTAACGTAATTTCGAAATGTGAATGTGTTTTTCGGGAAGCTTTACAAAAATTGGCTGAAAAGTAAGGGATTACTCGTTTAACTACCCTAACAACTCTGACATCACTACATCCAAAATAAGAGAAACTCTACCTTTTTTTAAACCGAACAAAAAGACAGAGAATTGCAGTGTCCTAGCTTTCACAAAGAAACCTCTGTAATTTGATATAAAAGGCATTGATTTATTTCAAATGTTAAGCATTCTGTGTTATGCTTGGTGAAATAAGTTCATGTCGCAGAGAGTCAACATTTTCAGACATATGATATGATATGAGATCACGGCCAATTCCTCTCTAAACATATTTTGGAAAACATCCGTCTTGGAGTTCACTACGCATTACAGTATATTTACCTTAAATCCGAATTCATTATTGATAAAATATCTCTCGCAGATGGGAGGGATAAAAAGCTGTTGAAGGTGCATTTTCATACATATCATTATTTTAGTTTTAATGTTTTCGAAATTGCATCAATTGATCTTCGTTCGTTATAGATTGAAATAATTTATTTTTACTTTTATCTTTTGTAGCTTATAACTTAGGTGACAATCATCGACTGTTCTCCGTAAAAGATTTCTTTTGGACCTAACCTATCAAGAAAGATGGCTGCCAAGGAGATCTGAAAGCGTGACCTATTTCTAATTTCCACAAAACTTAAGAAAAAGAGTTTCAATAATCCTAAGGAAAAGTCATATTATTTACCTTCCAATTTAATTTCTTTGTCTATCGAATATCAACGCCAGAAAGGAATCTAAATTACCAATTTATATTAAACACTTTCTTTTTAATGTTTAACCTCTTCAAATTCATTAGCATCATTTTAGAGCAGATAAATTTTCAGCATTGACCAGATATGCACGTTTCGGGTAAGAAACTCTCGTAAATGATCTAACAAATTTAAACAATGTAATATCACCAAAATCTTTGAAAAATCTGTCCTGAATATACCGAAAGACATAGCAAAATGCCTGGGATATGATGCTACAGGACCCAGGTTTTAGAAATTTGAGAAAATTTTGTAAACAGAAATTTTCAAATGCGTTTAAAGAAACGACCAATCTCTATTAATAAATTGTTTGAGAAGAATTCAATTTCTTACACCTTTTGTTCACAACGCTTTGAGTATTAAAATAGAAATTCGCATTTATATTGTCTACTCCATTTTCAGGAAATTTACAGGAGGTATGTACTAAACTGCAAAGTCTTTTGCAATTATGAGTATATTTGCTTTCAAGTCAATTTATCAAGTATTGTGAACGGTAATAATTTCCCCTTTCACTCATTTACTTTACATTCTATTTTGTTGATACGTTTTTTCATCACACAATTAGAAAAGGGAGTATAAGAAAGGAGGGAATGTTCTGCAAGACCCTTTTGCAGCTCCAAAAACAAAACATCAAACAACCGGGGTGAAAACAGAGATAACGTGCATCACCATATCAAAACATTCCTACAAGCAATAGAATTTATGTCACAAAATACAACAAATGTAGACGATTGTCAAAAGAAAGGTTGCATCACCCAAAGCAAAACGCCGAAATACCAAATAAGAAAACACAGTCTGAGAGTAGACAGGCACAACAAGAGACACAAAAAAGACAAGAAAATTAAAAAAAAAAACAATAACAGAAGACGAAATAATTATATATAGCAGATAGTGTAGTTATCCGGGTAACAAGTGACAAAGTTTTAGCGAAATCAAATGTAGGTGGCAGCACGCAAAAAGTATTTGGATAAATCAGAGGATATTAATGTTAACTTTCAATACGTATTACTAACAAATCGTTTAAATACATTTTCATATAGGTTTGTTTCTGTTGTTCAACGTCTTCAAATTCAATAGCATCGTTTAAGAGCAGATAAATTTTCAGCATGACATGGCATGCAAGTTTCGGATACTTAACCCTCGTCAGTGATCCTCAGTCTAAACAATGTAATATGGCCAAAGAAAGTGAAAATTGTTATGTTCAAAAATGTACCTAAAGACGTAGTAGGATGGGTGGGAAATGATGCTAGAGGACCCATGTTTAAGAAATATCAAGAAATTTGGTAACATAAATTTTCGAATGCATTGAATAGACAGAATATCAACATGATCAACCGAAGTTGATCGAACTTGGCTACATGTGCACTCGGGGACTCCTGGTCCACCAGCAGTGACACTCAACAAGTCGTACAAACGTTAAACGTCTATAAATAGCATCATTTAAGAACGGATAAATTTGCAGCATGGACCAGACATGCACGTTTCGGATAATTAACCCTCGTCAGTGATCCTCAATCTAACAATTCAATATTAGACATTATTCTTTATTAAACACGTGTCTGGTGCATGATAATGAGCTTGAAATGTTCTCCAAGAAGGTATAGAGTCGGAATCCTTCCGTATTTTTAATATAAACACTCATTTCTTGTTACAATGTGGAGCAGTTAAAATCGTTCCCCATGACTTAATGCTTGTTAAGTGTATTATTACTTCTCTCAGCTTTTTCCCCTTAACGAGGCTTTGTTTTAACCCTTTCTCAATTTGAAATCGTATATATTTTTTGCTACCTCGGACTCCATTTCATTGAAAATTTCATCGTATTTAAAGGAGGTTAACATCTTAGCACCATCCCTTCAATGCTATTTTGAACATAGATTTTATTTGGATATGCTACTGAATCGACCCTATAGGAATTTTGGAGCTGCACACTCTCTGTAAAGTAAATGTACAAATTTACATTCTAAAACTAAAACCAGAGGACGCTAGTGAAATTGATTTGGGCGGCGTATAAGAAGCACTTTGGCTGGAAGCATTACCGATGAGAATTTAATATTCGAAACACCTGTCTGGTGCATGAAAATTAGTTTGAAATTTTCTTCAAGAAGGTATAGAGTTGGAACCCTTCCGTATTATTGAATACACTAGTTGAAAATCTCAATTTCGAATATTTTGGGTGCTCAGAAATGTCCTTCAAATTCATTTGCCACTTAAATATGCTACTTAATTGACCCTACTTGAAATTACAAATATGGACAATGACCATATCCTTGTATACAGCACAAAATCGATAATTCAGAAAATCAGAAACCGAAGGCATACACAATCAGGATAAAACAGGAACCAAAGCAAACAAACAAAAACCTCCTGAAAACTAGAGCTGCGCTCTGCAAAGTATATGCACACATTTGAATTCAATTCTGTTTCAAAGGTAGCTTTGGCTTTTGATGGGTATCGCCGATGGATGTTTGCTGCCCGAGAGGCATGTCTACCTGGTGTGTTTGAGTTGGTTTGAGGCTTTCTTCGGGGAGGGGAGTTAAAAGAGGTACTTCTAGGTTAAGGTTTGACCTAGAAAACTTTTAGGTCAAGGTTTCCGCTTTCATAAACTAGTAAAGACTTTCTGGAAATTTTACAAAAATTACAGTCAACTTCTTTTAAAATTCGGATCTATACATGCAACAGAGTACATTACTATGGGTGTTACACAACCTGTCTTTTATGGTGATATGATAAACAAAATAAAAAGGATCAAAGGTAGGCAGCATAACCATCGAAAATGCGTCAGAATCATCAAACGCCTTGTATACCGTGGATATGATCCTAATGTCACCAGACGGACACTAGGCTTGGTACTTGACCAATCTACAGTCTTGTACAAGCGCATCCTTGAGACTTGCACTCTGACTGACTGTGACGACGGGACTCCATGTCGGGCCCTGTCCAAACCTCTTTAGAGAAGACAGGGCCCAGACCACCTGTCCTCTCTGAATGTCAGTCGGACTCCTCGGGGATTACATACATGAGCTCGCTTACAGCCGGCAGAGCACGGACTGTATTACGCATGCCCTCTTTTTATATCCATTTACATATTCATCTGTGTCTCTTTCGCGGTCTTGTTTGTGTGATGTCATCTTACAGTGAGGAGGTTGTTTTACACCACAATTGTACGTTCTTCGAGACCTCTGGGTAATTGGAGAAGTGAGAGGGTTGTGCGCACGTAATCCAGGATAACCACACCATTTGCTACTTGCGTGACAGATGGCCGTCCAAAGTCGGCACCGGTTACCCATTGGTCTCGTCGGTTTATGTGTAGTCTTTTGTGTTTGATGTTTACATGTCATGTGTCTCTTTTCCGTCTCGTGTTGTACTTGTCTTTTGTGTTTTTGCATCGGGTGTTTTGGTGTTTTACTGTTGATGCTGCAACGGGGTCTTGTTGAGATCTCCTCCCTTCTTCCTGTATTATTACTTGTAATTGTTCTCATGGTCACCGGCTATTTTTTCTCTAGTGTCCCCGCAGTGCTAACTGCAACGCAATATGTTTGGGTTCGCGTCCTTGTTTCAGTGCTTATATGTATAATCGTTGTTCAAAACATCCAGGCGTCCTTGAACGAGGCGTAAGAAGATCAACATTAAGAGGACCTCCTTATAATCAAAACCTTACAAATATCTGCTTCATTCAAACCATATTGATGGGTTAAACATATGATCAGCGCACAATCCTTTTACTGTCTTACATTTAAAAATACATGTTAAGAAAAAATATTGTTTAGAATGAAAACGTCATTAAACAATCAGTTCGATCAAGTTTATATTTTGGTTTTTTTTTTCGGCCTCGAGCATTACTGATGATATATACTTTGTTGAATTGCGCACATGGTGTACTGAAATTTTATACTAGAATATGATTATAGTTCAATATTGACAATTCCAACCACTAGGTTGGTATCTTTGTTGTTTGATTGTTTATTCTCTGAAGATATATTTTGCCTGGTTACGCAGGGTTGCAGCAGTTAACTTGAAATATATAAAACAATTTTAATCACAAAGTTTAATTATTTCTTTTAATTAAGGGCAATTCTGTCCTTAGCAGATTCTTTAGCAGAAATTATGGGTCAATTTTACGGCTTTGGTCATCACTGATGAGAGATAACTAGTTGAAAAAAGCATATGGTGAACTTGAATGTTATAATAGAATGATCTTATTTTTCAATATTGATTATTTCTAGTAGACACAGTTTCGACAGAGATTTGTATATGACATGATTTTAAAGTCCGCATGATTACAGCTTAAATTTTTAACCCACGAGGGGAAGATTTACATTATATTGTTATCTTTTGATGTGGAAAATAAGCAAAGCAAAACCCATGTCCGCGACTGGACGTACCAATTTGAAATGATATCACTTGATCAAATCTGGTCCTATAAAAAGGGATAACACCACCCTCATCCACGTATAACTCAGAGATGGGTATCAGGAAGATTTTACTGTACAATTGATAGCGACCGGTCTCGTCGTCGCGAAAGAATATTTTGAGACGGTAAGAAATAAAGCAGATTTCTTTTTCGGTCAGTTATAATTATGGATATGATGGAGGTTATTATTTGTTTGCTTTGGTTCATTTTTTATCCTGATTTTGTATGCCTCCGGTTTATGATTTCTGAATCATCGATTTTGTACTGTGTATTGGGATATGATCATTATATCCATATTCTTAATTCTTTCTGCCTACAATCAACATACTTTTGTTTTTAATTTTTTCTATGAAAGGTCCGTAAGAAGAACAAAATTAATATAATGATAATAAGAAAAATGGGTCGTTTCCTTTGAATATAGACGTTATGTTAATGAGAATTCTATAGAATTCATGATTATGGTTTGAATATCAATCACTTTCGCTTCATGATAAATAATTAATTCATTTCAGCTGATGATGTTTAAACAATATATAATAAAGACTAAAGCCTAATGATAATTGTAATATATACGGGCTATTACCACATTTAAATAGGTCTTTGTATAGAGAATAAGTGTCTTAAATTGTGTTTCTTTTCGGGTATGCAACACACAGCAAGTACATTAATCGTACATAATTGTAATGCGTGTTAGCGTTTTTCATGCGAAAATACATAATTTATGCTGTGTGCTGCATACCCATAACAAAACACAAACCTTAGCATTTATTCTATATATGTGCATCGTTTTTGTCAGATTCATTTTTTGTTGTCTGAAATCGCGTTTTTCTAGGTAAAGAGATACGTTACAATTTAGGTCACCGTAAGTTCGGTTTGCAGGTTAGAACAACCATTGCAGCATGTTTGTGTAGAGTTTCTGCATTGTGACGATAACATTCCTGAATGCAACGCGTTCCTTTAAATAGTTTCATCACAAGAAATTACATTGATTTTGTATATACAATGAAACATTGACTTCATCCACAGTCAACATTTCTACAAAGACGCGTTACATCATTATTTGCAGCACTGACGGACGTAGTTTGATTGTCATAAGACATTTTGCGCAGAATCGTGTTTTACTAAATATAATATATTGATATGCCAGTTTAAAATTCAATTCCGCAGATAATATTAAGGTGTCTACAGATTTGAAAATAAAATATATCAGCAAAGAAGTAACATTATTGAACATAATTATATTGAGCATGTTTTCTCATATTATCACATGAACAACATTATAATATTGTTTCTTTTGTATCTAAACAGATTGATGCAAGTCATGGTCAACGTAATTTACCGCAAGTTGGTTTTCGAGAGCGTCGATTTGAACAACACAGATACCGACGTCAAGTGACGGTGGACCAAGGTTTTAAAGACGACGCTATAACAGAACACAACATTGCAAGGAATGCGGTTTCTCCAGCCGCAACAAACATGCATACAGCGGTAAGAACATTGTAATAGTTTTACAGAGAGCAAAATTTTAAGTGAATACTCCTGTTGACATAACTATAGTCTTTTGTTGCTAGGAAAACGACTCCTTCCGTGTTCGTCCAATCCCTTCAGCTAAAATCATATAGGTATTATGAACTCAAAAGGAAACTTCGAGATAAATGAGTTAAAGAAGATCCTGACGATAATCTCAACAGCACTCACAATAGAGTACAAAATTAAGCATCGACGGACCCCTAGCAAGCTAGAGGTGGGACCAGGTGCCCGGGAGGAGTAAGCATCCCCTGTTGGCTAGCCGCACCCGCCGTCGATGTTCAAGCACGAAAATGAAAACAATATATAAACTTTATGCACTGTCTGTCGTTATGTCTATATAGAAAGTGCTATGGCGACAATGTCAGGGAAATATATTCAAAACACTTACTGTCAAACCCCTCGCTGGGAACTTTTTTACGAGCTCCACACGGCAAAGGGCATAAGTGTGACACAAATGAGTTAAAGAAGATCCTGACGATAATCTCAACAGCACTCACAATAGAGTACAAAATTAAGCATCGACGGACCCCTAGCAAGCTAGAGGTGGGACCAGGTGCCCGGGAGGAGTAAGCATCCCCTGTTGGCTAGCCGCACCCGCCGTCGATGTTCAAGCACGAAAATGAAAACAATATATAAACTTTATGCACTGTCTGTCGTTATGTCTATATAGAAAGTGCTATGGCGACAATGTCAGGGAAATATATTCAAAACACTTAATGTCAAACCCCTCGCGGGGAACTTTTTTACGAGCTCCACACGGCAAAGGGCATAAGTGTGACACAAATGAGTTAAAGAAGATCCTGACGATAATCTCAACAGCACTCACAATAGAGTACAAAATTAAGCATTAACACATATAGGATAGTTTGGAAATGCAAAGAGAATCAAAAAGTAATTCTACTTATCGAATTGATATTTTAGTATGTTAAGATATTATTCTTAATACGGTCATATCGATTTCAAAATATCTACTAATATGAAAGACTATCACATTTACCTACTGTTTAGACAAAAGCGACATTAAACTGCAGACATGTAACGTCATAAGAAAAAAGATCTGTTAATAATTGCTTATTTGAGAATGTATATGCAAAACTGGAAAAGTCGTTTTTGTTTTTTTATGATTGATTGACTATTGCTTGTAATGTTAGATTTTTGGTTTAAAGGTTTATCTCATCAAAAGTTGGAATGAAAACGTTCATATTTTTCTGAGAATTTTGGTATTGAATGTGGTAGCCGTTATATCCAAAACAAACAATTTTCCTCTAGGTATGGAATGAGGATTTAGCCTTGACTGCCCAGAACTATGCAAATCTATGCATTTGGGAACATAACGACAACCGCAAGACCGATACTAATAACAGAGTGTGGTCACCAGACTCAGTGGGAGAGAACCTTTATATGAGCTCTTATCGTAAGTATGATCAAGAGTTTGATAAGTTTACTTTCGATTTAAGAAATCTTGAGAGAGTTCTGTTTTATATTTTCAGGAATACATAGGCCTTTTGAATGTGATGTATTGAATCCATTCAGTGATTTGGCTCAATTGAATATATCACAATCAACGATCGTACAATGTATCATGTTTGAATAAAAACGAAGTGTCAAAATCTGATAACAGCACTGAGAAAACAAGAAACTCCAGCAGAGCTTGACTGTGATACCTTCAGGGAAAAGATCATGTCAGACAAGCGTACCAAAATGCAGTAAACAAGAGGCACAATATTTCAACATGAATATATTTCTTTCTTTGTTTTTTCATCATTAAATGTGTAATTCTACGTTGCTCGTTTTCAAATCTTATTTTAAACGCATGTATTATTCACAACTGAAGTAGCGGGGATGTTGCTAACGAGTAAGCATTCAGGTGATGCTTACTTTACCATATATTGTTTCCATGAGGGATTTACCAATGCTTCACTGATTTAATGTCTGATTTTGCATTCGCCATGGCTTGATAATGCCAAATGATATAAGTGTTTTAAAATGCCGTTTATTGCTTTACTGTTTGGCTTTCAGTAGGGCGGCCAAGCCAGATTTGCGCGTGACGGCAACCGTGGCTAAGAACGGCGCATCAATATCGAACGAAGTTCGCGTCGCCGTTACTAAGCATTTTTTCGAAACACATTCACAGCAGAAAAATACTAATAACAGCGATGTAGATAGATGGCATCGGATTTTAAAAGATTAAACAAACTCTTTAAGATTTTATGTCTCTAAATATACCCAAGATGTGATGTTTTATTCTGTAAATTTGTCGAAAATCAGCTGACAAAATGACAGCAGTACTCTTAACGTTCGACTCCAATGCCCCCTTCCTCGCAAACAGGGGGATCGTTTTCAAAAATATTAAAAAGTGGTTCTGTAATTTTTTGATATGTTGTGGAGAATATATCCAAGTGTTCAATTCTCAAATTTTATGAAAATCGGTGAGGGACCATTTTTTGTACATGTACCTCGACATGCTGCACAGTTACGACAATTTCGGAGAAATCGTCAATCGACCGAACGCTTCGACATCAGAAATTCACAAAGCAGAATATAAATTCAAATTTACCATTCTAGAAGGAAGGTTGTTTTAACCTTTTGATGAGCAAAAATTTAAATTGTAAAAAATATCATCAGAATTCAACAGACCGAAGATTTTTCCAGCGACCTTCCTAATTTCCTCTGATCAAGTACAAAACTGCCACGCACAAGGGAAAAATGACATTTTCTTGGATATGCCAGACAATACATCCACAATTTGAAATACATGTATACTCATTGTATCCGAGAAAAATACATATATAAATTCCAATTTTGTTCTGTTTAATGCGCAGGAGCTTTCAATATTTGGAAAACAAAAGATACAAATATATGTGGGGTTTTTTTGCAAGGAAGCCTATATTTACTTTTTTACTCCAGATAATCACTACAAAAGAAATAACTATCATAATTTGATGTGCCCATGATCATGACAGTTGAATTTTATCTAGAAGAAATTTAATTGACCGATTCATCCTCTGCAAGAATTCACAAAAAAATATTTTTTTTAATTTATTATCTCACTATATCTGCCATTGTCCAAGATTCACAGTCATTAATCATGTTAATTGTTTTCTGAATTGTTGACAGGTCTTGAACTCTTCCATCTTCTGTGAATAAGCCATTTGTATAGTATTTTTGTACACTTACAATTCACAAAGAAGAATATGATAACAATATGCACAATCTTCAAACCAATTCGATGTAGAATATGATATCAATATACTATAGTACAGAATTTCCAATCAATAATTCCTTTTTTAAAAATGCATGCCTTCCATATAATAAGCCACTGGGTGAATTTCAGACTGCAAGATTTCTTCTAACAAGTTTGACCTGAAAAAGTAATACATTTTCAATTAGTTTTAAGTCATTCATTTATTATTTACTCATTTATTTATTTGTTTATTTTGATACAATTTCACTAATGCATAAGTCATAAACTGAAAAATTCAAAATGATTCATAAATTGTACTTAAATTGTATTAATCCTTTATAACTATTTGATTGTATATGTTATTCATTTAGCAATCATAAATTTATCACTGGAAAGAATAGTATTGATAAATTCAACACTCAACCAATGGAGTTCATGGAAAATTATTTTTAATGACTTGAACTACAAGATAATCAAATTATATTATGATATATTATCTATCTAGAAATTCATAGTTTAAATTACCCATGTTGCATTTTGCATGCATATGTGTGAATGTAAATGTGAGTAACCCCCCCTCCCCATGAATCTCTTTTCTCTTTATATTCTGAATAAAAAAATACATTTATAATATCACGTATACTTGTGAATGACATCATGTATTTTTTTAAAATAAAAAAAAATTCATAGGGCCCAATGAGGTGGGGGGGATAGGCTTGGTTGGTCAAAATAAAGGCACATAAATGAACTTAATAACCTGATCAGTTCATTGATTGAAAATTATTACAAATCTTAGTAGTATTAGTAAAGTGTGTGTATGTATGTGTGTGAGAGAGAAAAGATATTTGTTTACAAATTTGTTTATTTACCTTGAGCTTGAGGAGAAAGTCGATGTTTTCAATGGTTCCTAGATTAATTTCGTCATCGAGGCATCGGCCTAGTATCCATTTCACAATAAAAAAAACCAGCTAAACGTAAGAAAGTACATGTACTACATGTATGTGAAGTACACAAGTCGTACCGTGTTTTTGCGTCATCAAGTTTACATCACACCGACACTGCACTGGCACTGCACTGACATCGGCCTTCGTGAAGTCGGGTTGGATAAAAACAGCTTGAAATCTTCATTAATCTCTTCTTAATTGCAAATCCAAGGTAAGAAATGAGTTCAGAGATAAAAATCATCCAACAGCTATACTTTTTCATACATAAAATACTTTAAACTCCGAATAAAGTATATCCATTCATGTCTACAATGTGACACACATTCAATGTGTATATTGGGTGCAAAATCGTGATTCTGAGCATGCCGAAACGAAGCCAACACCAGCTGATTTCAAACGGGAATTATTTCAATACATAATACATGAACAAGTGGTTCTGTAATTTTTTGATATTTGAAAGATGCCGATGTGAATGTCATTTTTTGAAAATTTTATAAAAATCTGTGAGGGACCATTTTTTTGTACCTCATTTTTATTTTCCACTTTTTGGGGCATTTTTTCCCGGGAAAATTTATCCAACTTCAATCATCGATTTAGTAATTAAAATGTCAGGTTTGTCTAAAATAAACTAATTGAAGGTAAAATATAGAGCTAAAAGCAAAAGTTCGTCGATATTTTACTTGCTGAAATAAAAAATTGTGCTGTCTAGAGCTTTCGGAAAAGGACCAAATTTGGAGACGAGAAAGAGTGCGTCATGCATTCGCGGACTCACATTTTCCTTTTTATACGCCGCACGTGCAAATCCGGCTTGGCCGCCCTACTGTTTCACTCAATCAGTTTAAGAATATAAAACTTTTTCTGATTTAATGGAATCGTTATTTTAAGAATTAACAGATAGGCAGCATATGGTTAGAGCACTACAGCTGTGGGACGCTGAGAAATCTGATTACGATTTAACCTCCAACACATGCAGCAGTACAAATCCAGGCTGTGGTCATTACACACAGGTTAGTATAGAATGAAATAAAGAAGATCCTGGCGACCATCTCAACAGCACTCACAAAAGAGCGCCAAATTGAGCATCGACGGATCCCTAGCAAGCTGAAGGTGGGACTAGGTGCCAAGGAAGGAGTAAGCATTTCCTTACGAAACAAGAAGAAACGAAACAACGATAAGGAGGAGATGCAATGCAGTGAAGAAAGTGAAACTTATATTCATGAGACGAGACAGCGCGGACAAATAGATTGAGACAATTACATAACGCCATAGAAAGACAATTAATAGAGAGGTTGAGATTTCCTACGCGTGCTTGTATGGGTACGTCTAGTGCACAAGTTGAATTACACGTAATTGTCGTTTAGAGTGAACTTGAGTTGATTTTGGACAGTATAAATTCAAGAGGAACATTAAGATCGATTAAATCTATATTGAAATAGAAACTTGAAATCATTATGAATTGAATGCCATACTTTTTATACTATTTGATGGAATAAAAGGGATGAAATATCTGAAGTGAAGACCTACGTGTATCTTGCACTATACACGTTCATTGGTGACGTGTAACTTGTAAAGCAAATGACGATAAAAGATGACGTCACAATAGCCGACCAGAATACAAGTACAAATCACACGTAGGAAATCTCAACCTCTCTAATATCATTTAAAACAATATCCGCAGAGTGCAATTTTAAAAACAAAATAATCATACTTGCCACCACTCAATAGAAAATCAAGACTTTATTCGAATGAATAATGATCAATAAAATCGTAGTTTTGTTCACTTTGTCATATAGAGCTCTTATTTGTACAAGACAATACATATAAACGTCTATTTGATAATTTAAATCGCTAGGTTTGAATCTCCGCTGGTAGACTGTTAGTCCTCGGGGGTAGCCTTGCTTCACTGACTTATAAATATATACATGTATGTACATTTTCTAATTCAAAGGCGAATAATAATATGGTTTATATGGTAAAGCGGCCCTTTTCATAGAGCAAAATCTTGAAGTTTCAAGAGGTAATGAATTTGTACCAATATTTGTTCACAAATGTAGTTTAATGACAAATATTGAAAATGACCATATCCCTGTATACAGCACAAAATGTCATGCGTGAGATTCTGCTTAGTATAGCTCTGTCCTTCTCTAACTCGTTGGGAAACATTTAAGATGATGTTTAGAATTTCTTTCTTAAAATATTCAACACTTCTATTTGGATTTTCTCTCTTTTGGTCTCGAACGTTACTGATGTTACATTGCTTAATGAAATGCGCTCATTTTGCATTAAATTATAACGAGAATAGATATGATAATTTCAATATTATAAACAAGGTTCGGCGGCAATCTTTTAGAGCACCGCGAAGTCGTGACTCCCTTAACCTTGACCTAGCTTTAATCTGGGAAATGAAAATAATTTATAACGTATCGATTGAATGGATGCGATTCATAAAGATTCAAAACAGGTATAAATTAAAAAGTTAAAATATATTCACTTACAGATGATAGGTACCCCAAGTGTATCAATGGACTTTGATTTATGACTAGCTTTCCGAGTAGCTTATCTGATCTTAAGACTGAATAATGAGTTTTTAATATTGTTATCGTAGGTTCAACTTATTTAAATAGCAGTATGTCTATCAAGACTGAATTCGGAATTTATATATATATTTTTGAAATACAATGATAAAAATCGACGTTTCTTATTTTTCAAATATAGTGTCCTTTTCAAATGTAAATGGTAAATGATAATTTGAGCTTTATCTTCGCGTGTTCCGCTGTGGTCAGTGTACAGTCAACTTGCCAATTTATTTTCTTTATCATTCTAATGATGTGAAGAAGATCCTTAGGACAATCTCAACAGCACTCACAATAGAGCACCAAATTGAGCATCGATGGAGATTTGATAAATATGCTTTGACCTTTCAACTCTGCCTACCTTATCAATTCAACCTTTCTGTTACGTGTAGTCACTTTTTCATAATTTCATATCATATTGATACATGTTTGTAATATAAACATAGTGATGATATAAGTGCACTATTTTTGAATATTTTACAGGTTGTATGGCACAATTCTGCTCATGTAGGCTGTGGTATCAAATTTTGCCCAAACCTTAATGACAGTACACTCGTCGTCTGCAACTATGGTCCAGCGTAAGAACTACCTTCTATGGTTTTTAAAATCTCGGTTTAGCATTTATGTTATTGCGCGAAGTACGTCTGCCGTCCTTTCCCCTTACACTTCAAAGTATTTTTACCTCTTCAGAATCGTTGGATCGCTGAAAGTATTTTATTAAAACTGAAATAAATAGTTAGATACACATTTTGTTCGTTTCTTCAGAATTGCAAATTAAAAACCTTAATAGGTTAGAGAAAATTAAAAAAAAAAAAAAATAGGGGGTAAAGTTATTTACATACAGCTTTGTTGGAAATCTCCAATCATAATTATCAGATTCGTCCATTGTGAAACATGGAGAATTCAAATGAAAACGAAACATGGAGAATTCACATAAGAAAACGGAGTCGGTAACTCAACCAGAAAGAACAGAAATTGCTACATATTTTTTTTTACAATTTGTAAATGTTCGGATTCCAATGTCACTAAAATGTTCATTAATTGTGGTTTGAAAATTGAACCATGATGTTTTTTTACCAATTAAAAAAAATCTCGAAGTAGCGCCCTCTAATTTTATTTCTCTCAATTTAAATCGGTGTATTTACTTTACAAAGAGTGAACGGCTCAAAGTTTTATGTAGGTTCGATTCAGTAGCATGGTTTAATTTTGCCTTGAAGACATGATGTCGACTATTAAGGGAGAAACACATAATAATTACACCATCAAACTTTCGGAAACAAAAAGAATAATAGAATCTATCACGACGTTGAGACTGAGACAGAGCAATCTCATCCGAGTGTAAAAGATTTGCAATCCACGACGAAGCTTCCGAGTTGTGGATGTAGCAAATCTTTTGCACGAGGATGAGATTCCCTGTCTCAGTCGTAAAGTCATGATTGATTATTTTTCTCACTCACCTTTTACCATCACTATTATGATTTTTAAAATTATAATCCCTACCAAAACCTACATCAATCTAACGATGGCGTGACGTTACGTTCTATGACGTCATAATAGAAGTCACGTGGAGTGTGAGACAAGGAAATCTCAAACTGCTACGTCTACGATTTTTCTTTTGTCTCACGACGTAAGTGAGTGAGAAAGACATTTCATCGCTGATTGAATAATGTGATTATCCAAAGAACGTACGGATGGAAAACGTCTTTCTATTCATATACCTTAATGTGTAACAAATGAGTTAAAGAAGATCCTGACGAAAATCTCAACAGCAATCACAATAGAGCACCAAATTTAGCATCGACGGACCCCCAGCAAGCTAGAGGTTGGATCATGTGCCCGGGAGGAGTAAGCATCCCCTTGTTTGGTTACACACGAAACTGAAAAAAAGACAGTATTGTTTTATGGACAAAAGCCTTCTATCTGAAAGCATGAGTAATTAAGAAGATATACCGAAAAAAATGCCCTTGTTAACAAAAATATCTCTGTAGAAAGACGTAAAGATAACTGAAGTGTCCCTGCTCGTTACCTTCTTGAATAAAATTTCCGACCAATTTTGATATTCCGTCTTTTCGATTTTACAGTCCTACGTTCGATTTGTGCAGGTATCTGACGTAAAAGCATTGTGACGTCATTAAATTCCTTCGAAAACGTCATATATGTAACCCTGTTTCCCTGAATTTCATGCTGGTTTCCATAGAATTTGATGACGTAACAATGCGTTGACGTCAGATACCTGCACAAATTGGAACTAACTCTGTATTTCGAAAAGACCGAATACCAGACGCGTGTTTTATAAAGTCAATCCTCATCAGGGGTACTTTAAGTCGGTTTAATTATTGATACAGTCAAACGTATCTTAGTAGCGTCCTCTGATTTTATATTCTTAATTCAAATTAGTGTATTTATCTTGAAAATAGTGCGCGGCTCAAAATTGTGTGTAGGGTCGATTCAGTAGCATGTATAGTGAAATAAAATCGATCACCACAATAGCGTTGGACAGATGGTGCTAGAATGTTTCAAGAAGCATTTGACGTTAGAGGGGAAAATTCCGCCTTAATCTACCGGCTGAAACGAGCTTATAAATGGATAAGTTTTGTTGAATGACTTTAAGGATGAAATATCAGGGCCCATTCATATCTCAAGATATTTTGACAATGTCATCGCGGATGCCCGTTTCCAGGTTTAGTCAGTGTTCAATGGCAGGATAATTTTTTATTCTACAAATTGGTTGATGGATCCGATATCATACACTATGTCCTATTTTGGACGTATGTGGTTAAGTACCCGAAACGTGCATGTCTGGTCCATGCTGCAAATTTATCTGTTCTTAAATGATGCTATTGAATTTGAAGACGTTTAACATTTGAAATCAAGACCTGTATGATATTAGCCCAAGTTACTTAAAATAATATTATGTTATTAACCTTTAGCTTTATCATTGATGCATCCCTGTTTTCTACTTTTTAGAGGCAACTACATAGGGGAAAAACCATACAGTACAGATAGCTCAGGTAAAAGTAACCGTACACTATAAAAATCCTCTATTCCAAGGTCCAAAAATTTGGATCCGATTTTACCTCATCTTGAATTCTTTTTGGTTTAATTGAAGTCCCTGCTTCATGTTCAATATGAGAACCAATTCCCATTGTTTTGATTGTTTTTGGTACTGCCCATAAAAACACCAACTAAAGTTCCTTAAGTTAATTATTCTCTTGACTGAAGCATTTCGTTCAAAGTCATGATAACTGAAGAGCCCTCCAAGTTTGGTGATATTCAACGTCAAGAAAGTCTTTTTTCTTTTATTTCGTTTCTCATGTAGATATGTTTAGGTGAAATATCAATAATTGAAATGTGCATACAGTATAAACATAATTGCGTTCTTAAATGGACATCGATTTAGAAAGCGTCCCTATTTCTTTTTTTTTATAATTTTGTAAAATCCAATAATTATTGTCTCATATACTTCTGCTTTATCTACTTACTTTTTTGTTACGTTACGTAAAATATACGATTATATGTTTTGTTATAATTCAAATAACATATCATTTCCCCTTATATATAGTGACTCCTTGTACACAGTCCCCTTGCCTTCATGGAGGTTCCTGCTATGTCAGCGCCTCCTCTTACACCTGTTCGTGTACGTCAGCCTACTCTGGGACAAACTGTCAGATGGCCACTATCTGTGCATCAGTGCCTTGCCAAAATGGAGGATCGTGTATTACTAACTCAGACGCCACCAGCTACACGTGTTCGTGTGCTCAAGGGTTTACTGGTAACACTTGCGAAATTGCAATACCTTGCTCTTCCAATCCATGCCTTAACGGGGCCACTTGTACAGAGAATGGGCCTACTTACACGTGTTCATGCCAGTCAGGGTACACAGGATCTAATTGTGAAACTGCTCGTATGTACACTCCTTTTTTATATATAAAAAAGTGTTCACCCTCAATTCCTCCATTTCTCGCTGAGATATATGAGAGTGTTACAATTTTCTGAAATATATTCAAATTTCTTATCATTTGCGAAAAAAGACTGCTGTAAATTCATTTACAACAATATGATTTCATACAATGTCCAGAGGGCTTCTGTCTGATAGTAGATTCAGAGCATATCTATTTCTTCAAATGATTTAGTTACTACTGCTCAATTTTCCTGTGGTTTTGAGAGTTCTGACATGTGTGGATTTACTTCAACTGGGTCAAGCTTTCCATGGCAAAGAGGAAGTGTGAGTACTGTATATGACAATTTAGCAGTGTGATGAAACTCATTGTTTTCCTTTTTGTTATATGATGATAGATAATTTTAGAGCAAACTATTGCCTAAAATCTCTGTAACATCAAACAATATTTTTGATAATACGTTCAGTTGTACCAACCAAAATTTACTGGCGTTGATACATTGCCGGTTTTTTACCTTTTCTGCATCACCAAGATAACAGTTGTGGCAAGCAAGTAGAAGTCTCCACAAACCGTTGGCTTGGTCTCACATATTTTGGTACTGAAAAAATCTTAAAAATAATTCGAATTGCAAAAGTCTTGCTGCTTCTCTCAGAAACTGCTGCATAGAATTTCGAGCAACCTTACAGGAAGCAAGTTCTCAAGGTCCTTTACTAATGTTGAACGTCTTGAAATTCAAAAGCATCATCTATAAACGGATAAATTGGCAGCATGGACCAGACATGCACGTTTCGGGTACTCAACCCTCGTCAGTGATTCTTAATCTAAACAATGTGACATGGCCAAAGAGGTTGAAAATCATTATGTCAAAAGATCTACCGAAATATGTAGCAGGATGGGTGGGATATGATGCTACAGGCCCCACGTTTTTGAAATTTCAAGAATTTTAGTACCAGATAATTTTGAATGCGTTGAAGAGACAGACGATCAACCGAAGTTGATCGAACTTGGCTACATGTGCCCTCGGGGACTCCTGGTCCACCAGCAGTGACACTCATCAAGTAGTTCAACTGTTATACGTCTTCAAATTCAATAGCATCATTTATAAACGGATAAATTGGCAGCATGGAACAGACATGCACGTTTCGGGTACTCAACCCTCGTCAGTGATCCTTAATCTAAACAATGCAACATGGCCAAAGAGGTTGAAAATTCTAGATCTAGCGAAAGATGTAGCAGGATGGGTAGTTTGCTTAACGTGCCGATCGATCAACAAATATGGCCACCGAGAGCGCTGATTGTTTGGCACATTTTCGACTTGTCCTTTGCAACCGCTGCACAAAATTTCACGAAACCTTACAGGAAGGAAGAACACAAGGCTTATACCAAGTTTGTATTTAACGAGCCGATGAGTCAACATATATGACCGCCGATTGGTTGACGCATTTTCGACTTCTCTTCAGCAACCGTTACAAAATGTTTACAAAACGGTAAAGAAAGCAAGTATTGAAGGGCCTCTACAAAGTTTTTGTTTTTCATGCCGATCGATAAACAAATATGGCCGCCGATGGGTCTGATTAGCTGACGCAATTTTGACTTCCCATCTGCAATCGCTGCACACAATTTTACAAAACCTTACAGGAAGCAAATACTCAAGGTTCTCTACCAAGTTTGAGTCTTTTTTGTGTCGATCGTTTAACAAATATTGCTGCCAAGGGCCCTGATTGACTGATGCATTTTCTACTTCTCTTCAACCACAACATAGGATTTTATTAACCTTAAGGAAGCAAATACTCAATTGCCTCCTTCAAATTGTCCACTATCATTCTTTTGTCTGCAACTCAGGTGAGCGATGTAGCACTCTTTTTTCTAAAAATCTAAAATCTGAAGCTACAAGCAACAAATGTCTTCTTCTAGTAGGCACTTTGTTCCTATCTCTGTATAGACTGAAAGCATTATTCATAAGCTCATTGTATATGGAATGTCCTATGTTTTTACCACTATCGCAAACTTTATACATGTAAGAGCTGGTATCCATATTTCTGTATACATCTATCCAATAGATTAATTATATGTATTAAGCATATCCATTATTTCATTTATGTTTTGGGAAAATAATAAAGGACCGTCGATGCGCTATGATAAATGATGTTAATGAATTTGAAGACGTCAAACATTTGTGCCACGTGGTGAGTGTCACTGCTGGTTGACCAGAGTCCCCGAGGGCGCATGTAGCCAAGTTCGACCAATTTCGGTTGTGCATTTCTTCAAACGCATTGAAAATTTCTGTTTGCAAAATTTTCTCAAATTTGTGAAACCTGGGTCCTGTAGCATCATATCCCAGCCATCTTGTTCAATTTTCGGTATATCTAGGACTTAATTTTCACAGATTTTTGGCAATATTTCATTGTTTAGATTGAGGATCACTGACGAGGGTTAAGTACCCGAAACGTGCATGTCTTGTCCATGCTGTAAAATCTGCCATAAAATGATGTTAATGAATTTGAAGACGTTAAACAAATGTAACCACTTGCAGGGGCCCACACCATCACCATATACTGGTCCCTCTGCAGCAAGCGAAGGTAGTTATTATGTGTATACAGAAGTCAGTTACACATGGAATTCAGATGACTATGCTGTCCTTGAATCTAGTGCGATTTTCGCAGGTAAATAACCTAAGCACACATTTACATGTAATTATGATTTAATAGAGAAATTGTTATGTTTCATAATAGTAGTTTTGTACATGTATATATTGCTCTTTGCAACAAGTGTATAACAAAAAGAATTGTTTGTACTTTTGTTATGTCAAGGAAAAGTAAGGTTAGTACAAGTACATTCATAGTCACGTAGAGAAAACCCAAAGATGTACTCTAAAAAGAGCACTTATTACAATAATAATGAAATAAAACAAGAGGGTGCCACTAAAATACATTTGGCTGCGTCTAGAAAAAGGTTATTTCTGCGTTTGATTAAGTACCACTCATTAGGATATGTTATACGAAACATGTGACTTGCGAATAAAGATTGGCTTGAAATTTCATTAAAGAAGGTAAAGAGTTGGAACACTTCTGTATTATTAATGAAACATGTGTGCCAAGAGTTAAAAACACTGTATGAAATTGGAAACATATTAGTTAAAGAAGGTCCTGACGATAACCTCGACAGCACTCACAATAGAGCACAAAATTGAGTATCGATGGTCCCCTAGCAAGCTAGAAGTGGGATCAGGTGCCCGGGAGGAGAAAGCGTCCCATGTTTGGCTAGTCGCACCCTCCGTCGATGTTCAAGCACGAAAAGGAAAACAATATCTAAAATACGTGCACTGTCTGAGGTTATGTTTAGAAAGTGCTATGGCGTCCATGTCAGGGAAAATATTCAAAACACTTACTGTCATATATGTTGTATTGTTAATATTATCAATATTAATCACGCTACATGAAATATACTCTTTTTTTACCATATAATCATGTTTTCAGAGGGAACAAGATGTGTTCGCTTTGATTACCATATGTATGGTACAAGTGTAGGAACCTTGGAGGTATTAGCTGGAAGCACCGTTATATGGTCTTTGTCAGGTAACCAGAATGACCAATGGCATACACAGATGGTGGATACAGCTGCTCTTGGAAATAACCGAGTATGTATACCAGACATCAATGATTTCAGACATGTCATCTTTGTCTTTCGTTATTTACGAAACAAAGGTCTAAAGTGACTTTCCATTATAGCAATAACTTTAAATACATGTATAGAGTTGTTAGGCAGAACACTAATTTGACTAGCCACCTTTCGAAAGATTTCATCAAATAGCTTATTTTCCATCTTCAGCATCAAGTTGCTACAATCGATTTATAATACTACGTGGAGGATTACGTCGTCTAATTTCTAATCTGTGTAACAACGAAAGCAATATTTCATTTGAAAAAAAAAATCTTTGTAATCTTTCATATGTTTGTCTTTTTTTCTGTTGCTTCGGGTTATGGATTGTAAGGGAAGCAGACTACTATTTGAGATACCGTAATGGTTTTTTATTGAGCTTCTTTTCATGAGAGATCTCTGAAATCCGTATTATAGCAACCCATTGAAAATAAACCTTCTTTGATCAATTAGTGATATCTTGGATGTTTTAGATCTCATTCAGAGGTATTTATGGAGGAAGCTGGAGTGGTGACATATCCATAGATAATTTGATAATATCACCAGGGGCTTGCAGCACATGTGAGTATCAGTGCCCAGTTTCACAAAAGTATTTATGAAAATTTCAGTATCAAATACCCTTTAAAACATGAATTGTCTTTCAGTTTGAATGATATTGTGCTTTCTAATATCATTTCTATATAATAAATATAAATTCAGAAGCAAAACTCTGCGATTTTTAGTTTATAAGAAGTATTAAGTGATCAAAAGTAAAGAAATTTCCTAATCTTTTTCGTAAGTATCTTAGATATAAACATCTAAGCATCATCCCTTCAATGCTATTTTGAAAAAAGATTTTATTTGGATATGCTACTTAATCGACCCTACAAGAAATATGAAGCTGCGCGCTCTCTGTAAAGTAAATCAACAAATTCAAATTGAAATGAATAAGCTAGAGAGCGCCACTGAAATGCATTTAATTGGCTTTAAAATCATATTGGCTGGAAACATCACTGATCAGGATTTTTAAAATATCCGAAACACGTGTCTGGTGCATGATACATTAGTTCTAAATTTTCTTCAAGAAGGTATAGAGTTGGAACACTTCCGTATTGTTGATGATTTTCTGCCCGCAGGATCTGTTTGATGTATTTGATACGATATATGTTTTAATTTTTACAGCTTCAGCATGTTCGTCTGCGCCTTGCCAGAATGGCGGGACGTGTACTATAAGTGGCTCTACTTACACATGTAAATGTCCAACTTCACACACAGGGTCCAACTGCCAAATTGCTGGTAAGTTATTTATGTTCGAATACTTGAAAGCAAACCCGAAAAGGAGAATCAATCGTGGTTCAGAATCAAAGATCCGGGGAATAAGACATCATTGCTTCCATTTCACAAGGCCATCGTGCAGCCCTGAATGGAGGCAGGACCAGGTGCATGGGAGGAGTGAGCGTCCTTTGACTGTACGCAACACCTGTGATAAGAAATGTGTCCAATTGGGTTATATCCAAACAGGTAAAAGACGGTCAATAGGAAAGGTCGTACTAGAAAAAGTCGAGGTGTGCAATAAATTATTTGAAGCCCACAAATAAGCAATAATCAACCTGCCGGAAGTGGATTTTTTTTTCAATAAAACGAAATTGCCAACGGTGTGCATCTGGTTACTGGTGACTAAATTGAATGTATGTTCTGTGATGGCCAATCTCAGTACGGAGTTTTTTAAGACAAATTCTTTCCTGTGAAAGGGGGCTATTTCATCAAATGTAGGTAGTGGACAAAAACTTACCATTACTAAAGTCTTGATCTGAAAATTTTATTACAATAATTTCACTTGTCTTCAAATTCATAGCATCATTTCAGAACTGATAAACTCGCAGCATAGACCAGGTGTGCATGTTTCGATGCTTATCCCTCGTTAGTGATCCTCAGATCAAAACATGAATTATGAACAAAGACAACCAATGTTATGCCCCCCCCCCCCCCAAAAAAAAAACGAAAAGCGAAATCGCTTGACGAACCACTGATGAGGATTTAACATTGCAGGATCTGTTTGGTAAATTAAATTGATTGAAATGCTCTCCAAGAAGGTTAAGAGTTGGAACACTTAAGTTCTCTCATCATCTACACTAAATTAATTTTGCAGTGTTGATCAATTAAATACTTTTCTTCGAGCTCTGTAGGCTGAAAGACGCTTTGTATCATCCCTTGTCGAATTGACATCAATTATAACTATCATGTATTTGTAAGAGACTTGTCATTTCATCCTCAAACATCATCGAAATCAAAATGGGTTTAAATCCTAGCACCGTCCCAACAATTTTCGTTTGGTGATATATTTTATTGACTCGACACCACATCAAAATAGATACACAAAGACTCGCTATTGAAAAAATGGTTTTTCCGAAAATAACTCTTTGGCTTGGAGTACCGCTGATGAGGATTAACTACCGAATCTACCGAAACACGTGTCTACTGCACTAAAATTGGTTTTTTAAAATATTGTTCCAGAAAGTTACGAGTTGGTTTCAATTTCCTTTCACTTGAATTGTTTTTTAATGATTAATTTTGCCTTCCTCAGTTTCTGCTTGTTCATCTGGACCTTGTCAGAATGGGGGAATTTGTTCGCCAAGCGTCTCTTCATACACATGTACATGTCCGACGTCATACGCAGGCGCAAACTGCCAAATATCCGGTATGTTATTTATTTATAAATGCATTATAAATTAGGATTTTTTTATTTGACATAATTACATGTACCTATTTAACATGACATGGGGGATATATGAACATTTCTGATCAATTTAATGGTATCATTTCAACTTGTCTAATGATAATCAAATATACACGTATGAGACGTATATAGATGAGAAAGATTGAACAATTTTTGCTAGAATTTGTATCGCTTATGCAAATGAAGAAAATTAACTATCTATGTATCACTTTTAACATATTCAAGTAATGAAGGTGTCTCCAACAAGACTCGATGCATCATCAAGACAACCGAACAATAACAATGCGCAATCGGTGCCGACTTAGAAGGGTTATCTGCCACGTTAACAGCAAATGGGGTAGTTATCCGGATTACGTGCGCACAAACCTCCCACTTTTCTGGTTATCCAGATATCTCGAAGAACGCATAATTGTTAACTTCAATGAGTTAAGAAGATCCTGACGACAATCCCAGCAGCACTCACAATAGAACATTAAATTGAGCATCGACGGACCCCTAGCAAGCCAGAAGTGGGACCAGGTGCCCGGGAAGAACAAGCATCACCTGTTTGGACAGCCGCGCCTGCCGTCAACGCTCATGTACAAAACTGATAACAATATCCACAAAACATTTTATGATATACGAGTATGTATACTAATCATTTGAATTTTTTTTTTTTCCAGTGTTCATCTTTACGCCGTTTTGTAAGTACAACGTGATGCAAAAATAAATGATTTCTCAATTTCAAAACGCTACTTATTGTCACAGATTATGAAACCACAATAAAAGCTTGTAGCTTCATGACACTGAAGAATTTCAATTTTCTCATTCACCATAGATTGTGATTTTGAGAGTGATTTGTGCAACATGGCTCAAGCAAGTAATGATGACTTATATTGGACCAGGACTAATGTAAGTATAGTTTCCACTATGGTGTAATAATGAGGTCAGGACACTGTTACACAAAGCACTGGTTAGCTGTAAATAACTCCATATTTAGGTAAATTTTGAAAGATATTTGTCATTTGCAATGGTATCTAATTAGTAAACAGTCAAATTAGAACGGCTAATTACTTTATAAAGCAACTCGATGTAAATGTTAAATATTTCAAAACTCATGACATATTGACACTTGCTTCAAGTTTGCAATGTATTGTGTAACCTCGATAATTAATGTGATAGGATTCCTGACATTTTACTATCATTGAATCATAAAATGGTTAAGTGTAAGGTTGTTTGTGTTCCGCTGTGATCAATGCAGGGTTCTCTTGTTGTGAAGTTTCTCCTTATTTCTTAGTATATATTATTCAGTATTGAATATGTTTATCGAGACGACCACCAGATTTGACGAGTTTTCTTGGAACTGTTACGACGTGTGTAAATGCTGACTCTCACCCCGGGCACCTTGTCTCACTTCGGAATACTGTTTATTCCGGTGTTTACGGAAGCCGTTAGTGCCAACCTAAGTGAAGTTTTTAAGTCGTAATTACGACTTAGTATGTCGTAATTACGACTCATCTTTCTTGTAATTACGACGTAGCTATGTCGTAATTACGACTTAACTATGTCGTAATTACGACATAGTTATCTCGTATTACGACTTAGTTTATTATGATTTCAACTATGACCAACATGGACCTTGAAATCTGTCTGTAAGGTTTGATTGAATTCTATATTGCAGCCAGTGAGATCTGAGGAATTATACGCAAGAAAAACAGGAGGCCCAAGTTGACACTTTCGAATAAGAAGATAAGTAAGTCGTAACTACGGCATTCTAAGTCGTAATTACGAGATAGCTAGGTCGTAACTACGTTATACTAAGTCGTAATTACCACTTAAAATTTTCACTTATGTTGGCACTTGTCTGTTTCCGTAGGTGTTCGTACCTATGCGAATGGAAATTATAATAATTTTGCCGTACCTTTTCGAATTTTAGATTTAATAACTCCTTTGATGTTTATTTCAGTATATTTACGTCACTGGTGGTTCTGCTTCGGTCAAGGATGAGGCTTACATAGAAACGTCCCATTCGTTGACAGGTAAATGATTAAATCCATATGACAGTCAGGTGACAAAAATGAGTTCAAACTATCAAAAAGGCTCTCTTACATTAGCGTTCGTTACTTTCAAAGATGATCCAGTGTTCTGTTTTTCAAGCAATGAATATTTGCTATCAATTCCATTTTTATTTCCAAAATTTCATTTAAAAGCTTATTTATAAGTTCCTTCATATTTCCGTCGATGCTCAATTTTGTTCTCTATTGTGAGTGCGGTTGACATTATGTTTTTTTAACTCATTAGTAACCTATTTTTTTGATTTGCAGCTACCTCCGGATCCGTATGCATACAGTTTTTATTTAGTATGGTAGATGGGACTTTACAGGTCGGCTCAAGATCAGCCCACCGGTTCAGATTACGTTCACAACCTTAATTATAATACCGGAAACTATTGGTACACTTACAATCTTTCTGTAGGCTGGAACTGGATCAACTCTAGAAAGGTAAATAAAAGAAAAAGAAAAGAAATAAAGGAGGCTTATTCCAGGAGGACTACGTTGCAGCAAAGTACCAACCACCACTTTGTGAAATGACAAATATGGATAATGACCATATCCCAATTCACAGTACAAAATCGATAATTCAGAAATTCATAAACCGAAGGCATACAAGATCAGGAAAAAACAAGGACCAAAGCAAACAAAGCTAAACCCCCAACACACGAAAAGAAGCGAACTCCCAATAAAGGAGTGAGAACAAGAGTCCAGGAAGAGTCCGCATCTGCTGCTTGCACGAATACCCGCAAAGCACAGATTTGACAAGCATGACAAGAGAAATAAAAGAGACAAATAAGATCAAACACCAAAGTTGACATCAAAACAATTTGAATTCATATAAACTATCGAGTCTAATTGGCAATCGGTGCATATCGGTCAGATATATCAAAAACAAAAGGACGAAATGTTCAAATTCTGCTTCAAGAGATATGCATTCAAGATGCGGGTTCTAGTCATACATGTGTTGGCTAATGGTACTATAAACAAGAAAGGAGGGGATCTCCAACATCACTCACAGCACTAAACACCCCATGCAAAAACAAAGAGCAGACACTCATGGCAAAGATGCAAAATAAACAATGAACACCAAACACAACACAGAAACATCAGAGACCAATTTACAACCGGTGCCGTCTTAGGACGGACATTTGCTACGACAGTACCAAATGGTGTGTTTATCCGAATTTCGTGTGTACAAATTTCCCACTTTTCTCGTTACCAAGAGCAAATTGTTTTTACAATGTCAGCATAAATTTATTTGTGTACATATCTGACAAAAATTTGAATAAAAAAAAAAAAGAAAAATTTTGTGGTGTCCTCTGTTGCAATACAATATTTTGTGTTAGATTCGGGAAATGTTTATTGTTTTTCTTTGCTGTGCTTTTAGGTTCCACATTCATTTTATTCTTAAATGGTTTATCCATGATTATGACCGAAACATGTACTATGTATGTTTCGAAATGAAAAGCACAATGTACTTCAAAGATTCTTATTTTTGGTTTATCTTATGATTATCACAATGTTGTAACTATACATGTACGAGGGCTGATTGATATGTTGTGAGCCTCGGTTTTCTGTGATGCGGAAGGTATTCTTCTAATAGCCTATCTCCAAAAAGGACAAACAATCAATGGTACATACTATGCCCCACATTTACGGGAAAATATTAAACTACGCACCGCGGGAAGCTCACTAGATAAAGGTGTGTTGTTCCATCAGGACAATACTCCTGTTCATAAGTTTATCACTGCCATCGCTGCCATTCATGAGTGTGGCTTTAATTTGATTGAGCATCCGTCTTATTTACCTGATCTTGCTCCATCAGACTTTCATCTATCCGAAGACTGAAACAGCTATTTCTGGCACCCACTCTTAGTTCGATGATGACGCCATACTAGCAGTGGATGGCTCTCTGACCAGTCAAGATAAGGTCATCGATATATTGGAGACAATCATAAATAAATACATTGGTATATCAAGTATATTTATAGAGTAATACATTTGTAATTCATTGATAATGACGCGATTCGACTCTTACTGATGTTGCATCAAGTATACATTTTCTAGGTGTGTTATGATATACTTTCTTCTTCTTCTTCAGTTGTTTTTCAAAGCCATCATCGGAAGCTCTAGCTCTAGCTTTGCTATCGATAACATCAGTGTTACGCAGGGCGCATGCCCATCCTCCAAAAAGAGGCAGTTTCAAACTCAAAAAAGTGAAGAGGGTCATGCACAACGGACAGACCGGAGGAAAGAAGCAGATCCCAATCCAAGCATCAACAAAAATCGACACCTTCAAGCGAAAAGACGACTCATCTCTTTGCTTCAGAAGTACAGGTAAAAAGTTTGTATCTATTTTTATACCACCTTCACTTTTTGTGGGGGTATATAGGGATGCACATGTCCGTCCGTGCATGCGTCCGTCCCACATGCAGTTTCATAACATTTAAAGGAAACCCTTTACAGAAAATCAATTCATTTCTTGGATATAGCTTTCGTTGACATCATAAAATAGAGTCTCTGAGGTCATTTTCGAATATGGGTTATGTCCCTCAATTGTGTACAGGGTTATGTCCCTTGAAACTAGAAACATTCAATATTTTGTGGTTTCCTGGTATTTAAAGGAAATCCGTGATAGAAAATCAAATAATTTCTTGGATATAGCTTTCACTCCTTTAAATACAAGTCAAGTTCGAATATTGGTCATGTCGCTCAATGAAATATACAGAGGATCGAAACTTCAACATTTTGCGTTTCCAGACAGTTAAAGGAAACCACTAGACGATTTTTGTATTACCGTGGTATACTTGGATTTTACAAGGGTCAAGACCTGAATTCAAATTACAACATTTGACGTTATTTCTTACTGTGACGTCGACACAGATCTATGACGCCACAATAAAAAATCTGTGATGTTGGGTGTTGGAGTGTCTTAAATTCAAGTCAAGTGGTAATATAAAAATGGTCTATTAATTTCTAATATACATGTACTGCTTTTACACCAAAACATGCAAGACAAGATCGAATATGGGTCATGTCCCTCAATTATTTGCAGAGTTAGTCCCCTTGAAACTCGGAAAACATCAATATTTTGTGGTTTCTGGATATTTAAAGGAAAACCATTACAGAGAATAAATTCATTTCTTGGATTTTAGCTTTTAGCACCTGGTCTCACTCTCATATCGGGAGTTCGCTTCTTTTCATATGGTGGAGGTTTTTGTTTTTGTTTGCTTTGGTTCCTGTTTTGTCCTGATTTTGTATGCCTTCGGTTTCTGATTCTCTGTATTATCGATTTTGTACTGTAGACAGGGATATGGTCATTATCCATATTTGTCATTTTACATCATGAAGTACAGGTTCGATAGGGGTCATGTTGCTTAATTTTTTGCAGAGTTATACGTACCCGTTTAAACTTGGAAAACTCAAAAAGGGAATTATTAATATCAATTCATTTCTGGATACAGCTTTACAGATCATGTCATTCCATATTATGTGTAGAGTTATGAACTTGATAACTTCAATACATTAAAATTTATTTATAGATACCCTTTCAGTAGCTTGATTACTTATATGTAGGCCGGGTATCGTTGATCCTTAGATAAATATTTTTCATATTTTGCTGTAACTTGGGATGTTTTATGTGCCCTGAAAATGTTAACATTTGATCTGCAAGAATTTAGTGTCTATATTTTACAGATCAAATAATCTGTAGGAACGAGTAAAGAAACGATTCCGAAAGCAGAGAAAAATCCTTGATGGACATAGTGAATCTAAACCATTCTTAAAGATCTGAATAAATTTTATTCCTAACACCTAAATGTTTGTCTTTATTAACTATTATATCAATACGAGATGTGTTTCTTTTACCAACATTTTATGACATGAAATTGGAAGAACAAGATCTCTCAAAATATAACTTTGCTGTTCTCATGTTATAACAACCATACACAGGAGACGAGAAAAGATCGATAGCAAGTAAAACTGCCACATCAACAAACAGTTACTTAATTATCTAGCTAAGACGACTAACGAATTAGTCTAGTTGCCAAATGGCTATTTTGGGGTGAACCCAAAAAAATGTTACGCACAAAATGTTTTTGCATGAAAGTGATGTTAATACTCTCTACTTTGATAATCCGGCTGATGCCACTCTTGCATCCTTGGGCATTTCGAAATTTTTGGGAAAAAAGGTAATTTTTCAGCGAAAACCGTTGAAAATTGGAAATACACAATTACTTTGTCCATGTTGTAGCTAGAACAACAAATTTGGTATCAAAAGAACAGCAATGCCATTGCCTTTAAGTCCCAAGCTCAGTTTATCAATTTACTCGTCCATAAAATGGGGAAAACTATGGATTTTCGATGAAAAACCGTTGAAAATTGGGAATATGTCATATCTTTTTTCTTACCGTAGATAAATTAACAATTTTGGTACCAAACGCACATTAAATGTATTGCCTTTTATTTTAAATATCAGATTAGCAATTTGGAAGTACGAAAATGGGGGAAAGAATGAATTTTGAAAGAAAAATCGCTGAAAATTGGGATATTGCAATGTTTTTTCCATGCTGTAGTTAGAACAACAACAAGAAAAATGATTTCATAGCTTTAAATTCAGAATTCCACTCAAGCAAATTGAATCTTCTTGTTTGGTTTTGTTTTTGCTGAAAACAGGTTTTAAATTGTAAAAAAAAATCGGTTTAAAGAAATTCTAAAACAACAATTTTCGTATCAAAATTATTGCATATTGATAGTTTTAGATTTGCACTCTCTTATTACCCTTTATTCTACTCTAGATATATCATTCCAAATAGTATAAATGTCCTAGCATCATCTTACAACATCACGCATTATTTCACGAAAAGAATGTTCCATTTTAATTGCATAATTCATACATTGCTTATTTGATGTTTGATGTCGTGTTTGCTGTTCCCTGCCCGTTTGGTTTCTCTTTCTGTGTTTGTCTTCTCTGTATTTTTACTTGAGATGTTTTGATGTGTTGATATTGGTGCTGCAACCCAGTTTTGTTGGATATCACCTCCTTTCTTATTGCCTTGTTTTTTAATCAACATGCAATTGAAATTCTTGTGTGCAACTACTTCTAACAACAAAGAACCCCTCTTACATGGTTGATCAAAATGCCTCCTTTGCATCGTACTCTGACAATTTTCTACTCCAAAACATTTGCAGAATTAAAGAAAATTGAGCACAGAATTTGTCACATCTGTTTGTTACACAGCTCAGATTTCATGTGCGACTACAACAAATCAACAGGATAACAGATAGAGGTTCAGACGCAATTGGCAAAATATTATCACAATAGGTCTCGACATATATTTTAAATTTAGTTCTTTCAGCAGATCCAGGTTTGATTTTAAGAACGTTTCCTTATGCATGGCTAAAATATTTCGTTTTTCTTGACATTTTATCGAAATTCTTCAATTAATAAAGTTGGTGGTAATGGTCATCCAAGAGTTTTGAACTCTGTGAGGAGGTTGTTTTACACCATAATTGTGCGTTCTTCGAGACCTCTGGGAAATCGGAATAGTGGGAGGGTTGTGCGCACGTAATCCAGGATAACCACACCGTCTGCTATTTACGTGGCAGATGGCCGTCCTAAGTCGACACCCGTTGTCCATTGGTCTCGTTGGTTAATGTTTAGTCTTTTATGTTTCATGTTTCTATGATCTTGTCCCTTTTGTGTCTCTTTCTGTGGGTGTCTGTTCTGTGTTTTTTTTTTTTGCATGGGTGTTTTGGGATTTTGCTGTGGTTGCTGCAACCTAGTGTTGTTGGAGATCCCCTCCTTTCTCTTATAGCCCATTTCATTCAATCGTACACTGGACCTGACATCAGATATACTGTCTAGATTCTTTTCAATATCTGAATTAACTTCTCTCAAATTTGACACGGAACACCACTTCAAAAGATTTCCCACAGAACAACCTTTGTCTCTCCTATACCATCATATGTTGATGGTATCCATCACCATGATCTGTTCGCAATACCTACATCTTTAGAATAATGTGTAGAATGCGAGTTCTTAATCAATCGGATTGCTTTCTCGATCAAATGATTGCAAGTACATGTAATATCAATCAGTTGCACTTCATTTCATGAGATGTAGCTTTCTTGACTGAATCTTTTATGTCATTGTGATCGTAAGTAGGAGTCAATTGAATACCATTTAAATTTGCTCTCTGCAAAGTAATAGCAATTTCAAGTTCAGAAAATAGGGCCAGGGGAGCTGCTGGAGAGGATTTTGGCTGTGCCATGAAGTCATTTAATTGAAAGCATCACTGATGAGGATTTTTCTATCCGAAGCACGTGTCTGGTGCAGTAAAATAGGTTTAAAACTTTCTTCAAGAAGGAAGATAACTGGAACACTTATCATTGAACATCTGAAGTGTTTAGTTATCTTTAGAATTATATGACCAGAAACAATCAAGGTATTAATTCTGCCATTTAATGGTCAGTTGATACACCAGAGCCCTGCATACATCAATCGATCACCAGCTCCTAGGCATTCTTGTCGAATAGATAACCTGGAGCTTATTTTAAGAACATATTTTGAAGTTGAAAAACTGAAGTAATCTTTTTTACATTGAACAATGTCACCACTAAGCAGGTCTTTAAGATCCACTTCAATGATTGAAAACAACTTCACAACCCTGGCAGAAATCATCTATATTAAACATCTTCAAATTCATTAGCATCATTTAAAAGCAGATTAGTTAACAGCGAGGACTAGACATGCACGTTTCGGATATTTAACCCAACCCTCGTCATTGATCCTCAATCCAAACAATGAAATATGGCCAATAATGTGTGATAACTATGTCCAAAATATAAGACGTAGCTAGATGACTAGGATATGATGCTACAGGACCCAGGTTTCAGAAATTTGTGACAATTTTGCAAACAGAAATTTTCGAATGCGTTTGAGACAAAGGAGGGGATCTCAAACAACAGCAGGTTGCAGCACCCTTAGCAAAACCCCCAATCCAAATAACACAAAGCAGACAAGCACAAAAAGAGACGCATAAGGGACAAGAAACGTCAACGCACAACACAGAAACATCAAACAGAAAGGACTACACATAAACCAACGAGCAACCGGTGACGACTTGGGACGATCATCTGCCACGGAAATAGCTGAAGGTGTGGTTATCCTGGATTACGATTTGAAGAAACGACCAACCGAAATTGATCAAACTTGGCTACATGTGCCCTCGGGGACTCCTGGTCCGCCAGCAGTGACACTCACCAAGTGGTACAAATGTTAAACGTCTTCAAATTCATTAGCATCATCTAAAAGCAGATTAATTAACAGCGTGGACAAGACATGCACGTTATGTATCATAGACAGTAGCCGCTTCCTTTTGAACAATGTGTCTAATTTCACCCACATCTTTCAAAAGCTTGCTACAAGACTCCATGTACTAGTAAATTGTTTTTCTTAAAACTGTTAACTTGAATACACATATCTTTGTTCTAGATTTTCTCTAAACGTTTTGCATTTTTCAAAGTCCAAACTTTGTATGGAAAAAAACCTTCAAAAATCAAAGTTTTCTCCCTCATTGTTCTTCTCCCATTTTATTTATGAGCAAGTTGCTAAATATGTATTCAGAATAAAAGACAATAACAAAAACCTTTATTTTGGTACCATAATTGCAGAACCTCATACTACAGTTTGAAAAAGTCATTGCATTTTGCAAATTTTCAGCGATTTTTCATCAAAGAGTAGTTGTTTTTCCCAATTTTTCGTACCAGCAAATTGCAAATCTGACATCTGTATTAATTAAAATGAAAGGCAATAAATTTATTGTGCGCTTGGTACCAAAATTGTTTATTTAGCTACAGAATAAAAAAAGATATGGTGTTTTCCCATTTTTCAACCATTTTTCATCGAAAATCCATAGTTTCCCCCATTTTATGGACAAGTAAATTGGTAAATTGCGCTTGAGACTTAAAGGCAATAAAATTGTCGTTCTTTTGGTACCAATTTTGTTTATCTAGCTGCAGCATGGAAAAAGTAATTGAATTTTTCCTATTTTCAACGGTTTTTCTTCGAAAAATTCCATTTTACCCCAAAATTTCGAAATGCCCAAGGATGCCAGAGTGGCATCAGCTGGATTATCAAATAAGAGGGTATTGACAACACTTTCATGCAAAAACATTTTGTGCGTAACAAATTTTTGGGTTTCGTGAATGGCACCTAGACTAAATTAAGGAGAACCAATTTTGCGTGAAACAGATCTAGAGTTGTTGTATAAGCATATGAAACGAACCTGTCGATGAGATAAGGAAACGAGATGTAAGATTTTTTCATAATGCAGCTGGAAACAATGTCCATTTAGAACTTATGAACTTACAAACATCTCAAAAAACAATGGGACATCCAACGACCTCACCAATAAAAAAAACGTGTTTGTGAAACACGAATGCCCCCGTTGGCATTTTTGTCGGTAAAAAAGCTGAAAAGTAGTTCCCAATTTTGAGGTCAAAGTCACAAGGTCAAATTTGGTATCCATGGAAAGGTCTTGCCACAAGAAATTCATATGTGAAATATGAAAGCCATATCACTTACTATTCAAAAGTTATGGCCATAGTTAAAGTTTTTCAAAAATACGTCAAGGTCAAGGACACAAGGTCAAAAATTTTGGAAAGGTCTTGTTACAAGGAATACACATGTGAAATATCTAAGTCCTATCACTTACCATTCAAAAGTTATGGCCATTGTTAAAGTTTTTGCGGACAAACAGACAGAGAAACAGACAGACATGCAGGCGGAAAGATAAAAAAATATGTGCCCCCGAATCTCCGATTACGGGGGCATCGGAAACAAGAGGAAACAACAAATATATATTCTATAATACCGATTTTATTGTAATAGAAAGAATGGATAAACTTCAGAAACACGATTGACAATGTTTTGATCAAACAAGGGAGGGATATCAATGTGCATCCATATCCAGTCGTCTTCGTCATTTGATTTAATTTATTTAAAGAAAAAATGAATAAATAGATGCACAAGTTTACGGTAAAGCAGTGAAATAAGTATATTTTGTAACAATATTTTAGATGAATGATATGGAAGGACAAGAAGGACGGAGTAGTCCGGGCACCCTCCCTTTCCTAGGAAGTTACCTTTAATGGTCAATATATTAATACAAAAGAGTTCCAACTATACACTCTTGAAGAAAATTTCGAACCAATTCTAGTGAACCAGACACGTGTTTCGGTTAGTAAATCCTCATCAGTGATGCTTCCAGCCGAAGTGATTTTCAGACACAGAAACATCGAATAAGTAACCATCAGCTATTCAGTCTCAAAATCGAGAGGAGAAGGCAAAATCATATGAATTTCCATTGGAACAATAACTGTGGCGAAATCGAGTGATTCCTCAAAACACTCTCTTTCGGGCTATTTTTTTTTTATATCTGTGTGATAAAATGCATAGTTTGATTGAATTGAGGTAATACGTATATGATACTGAGAAAGAAAGTGTAAAATGAATGTACTGACACGAAAAAATATTTGTGAATTGTAAATCAAAAATATTCATTTTGATTATTTTCACAAATATTTTATGTTTGCGGTACTTCAGGCATTTAATTTAAAGTGCGAAAGACGTTTAAAACTTGTCAATACCCCATGTGCAAACATTGTTTTTATTAAAGTAAACAGTACACAAATGATAGAAATAACTTTGGCGATTAGAATACTCTTGTAAACATTAAATAGCTTGACCATCATACAGTGCGATTAACTTTCAACTTTCCGATTTGACCACAAATTGGTTGAAATAAATGAAAACGTTAAATATATTTTGAAATTCTGAATCTCATCACTTCAACATATGATAATCCTGAATTCCTGATGAGGTTTTATTTCTTAAAAGTTTCGTCTTAAAAATGATTGTAAAAAAAGAGAATTGAAACACATTCAGGTATTTGATGGGTAATGAGAAGTAGTTGGGGCGCCCATTTATAGAATCCTGAGACCTTAAATCACAGTATAGTTATGATATAAAAATTATTGAAATTTTTTTTTACCATATTTCTTTAAGAGTTATGGCATACCTGTCTACTATGAAATCTTAAAAAGAGGGAGATCTCCCTCCTTGGCACTTGAAAAAGAGGGAGATTGCGCGTGAACCCATTTTGTTACATTTTAATGAAACGCGACATTTTGTGTAAAACCAATTTTCAAAATAATTTCATTGTGTTGACATTTCAATGCAAAAACATTTATAAACTATGAAACATGTATCAATAGTTTATTGCATTTCTTACATTTTGTCATGCACTTTCTCATGAAATGCTCTGAATGTCGATATTTAGAGTGATTTTCTTTGGTAAATGTGCTAAAAGAGGGAGAATAAGGGAGATTGGACCAAAAAGAGGAAGATTTTGGTCTCCCTCAAGAAAGGAATGCCAAAGAGGAAGATGAGGTCAAAATGAGTGAGTCTCCCTCCAAAAGAGGGAGAGTTGACAGGTATGTTATGTGCTCTTAGAGTTTATATTGAATTCTCTGGGAAAAAGTTTTTTTTTCACTTTCACAATAATGGGACATCAAATATAGATGGTCAAATTTCTATAAAAAATATATATATAAGTTTCATCAAATCAAAAGTTCACTATCAGTCAGTTTTTTCATTATTCTTTATCAAGGATCGATAACTCCTAAAGATATATTTATCATAAGTTTTAAATTTTTTTTTAAATCTACCAGGATAGTACAAAAGTTTTTAAAATCATAAGATGCAGAAAAGTATTAAATGATGAATACACCTTATTTCAAAGTTTTAGGCATACAATGTAAACTCAAATATAACATACAAAGAACGCGAAATGACGTTTTCAAATATTTTTCTGCAATTCAGATAAAAACCTTTTGGCTTGAAAATAGGACGTTGTAAAATCAGGAGATTTTCCCCATAGACAGAATGGCTAAAGGTATTTCAGTTAAAAATCATGCTGATTACTTAGTCAAATTTCAAACGAAATGTTTCAAGAAGGGGTAATATTATATAGACTTTACGAAGAAATCAAAACGATTTGTATGAGCCTGTGAAGATAGAGTACATGCTTCATACATGTAAATATGTATCCTTAAGCATGTCATTACAGCTTTATCATATCTACTGTAAACAAATCAAACGTACTCGCTAAGTGCGACGTCAAGAAATATTCCATACGCGGCTATCAATTTTGAAAATGAGCTTCATTTGTGATATAAACATGCATGATAATGTGGTTTTATTGTTTATCTACGAATCCATGGTCAAGAATATGGACCAGTTTGATAGGGCACATAGGCATGTAAAGGTAGAAACCAAGAACACAAATGTTCGGAATATCCTTCGCTGGGGACATTCTACATTACATTGTACGATTTCCTCTGGAACGTACCGCTCAAATGTTTTGATTCAAGCCTTTAAAAATTTTGAGAACATTTAAAGAAAAATATTAATAATAAGAATATTAAGATATTAAAAATATTAAGAAATATTGAGAAAAATATTCTTTAAAAATGTTAAAAGAAAAAAAACTATAATTTGGTAAAACTTCACAGTTTATGCTATCATAATATTAAAACTTTCTCTCAATGGCACAAAGTTGATTTCAATATTATTTTCAACGTTTAGAAAATTAAAATTTATATCATGGTTCAATTGATTTTACAAAGAATTTACGAAATATGATTTAACCTCTTTATTTTGTCTTCGTTACTGCCATTGTCATACGATGAAAAACCAAACTTTTACTCGATCTGACCCTTTGATAATTTTTGTTTTAGAGCTAGATTTAAGATCGTATTAGAAACCAAACGTGATGGAGTCTAAATTTAGATTTTGATAATAATGTGGATTCACAATTTTAAAGTTTGTGTTGTAAACACTATTAAGTGATGACTTTCATTGCATAGAAAGTGTTATTAATAAAATAAATAAATTGAAATTGAGTCTCTCAAAATGTCTTTAATCTCGGATCATCAAGGGTCTTAATATCTTACTATCGTCATATTTAGAAGAAAAATAAACGAGATTTTAAATTGTTCAAATAGCTAATTTGCGTCTATCTTTTATGCCCTCCTTCATGCGAAATTTTACACCATGACCATTGAATGACAGTATAATATTAATACTTGGTCAGTGGGGTTTTTAATCGGGTATATAAGGGGACTCAACTCCTAGATTTTTGTCGCCAGAATTATACCCTTAAAGATGCATATCGTTTCCATTGTTTTTGTTTTCGGACTAGGCTCCGCTCTTGGCGCTCCGGGATTTGAGGCGGTAAGTGTTTGATTAGAAAAAGAATAATTATTACATATCATAAGATTTTGATGAATTTTCATCTTTTTGTAATTATTTCATAAATTTTGCTGTATTATTATCATTTTCAAAGAACATGTACTGTATGAACTTGTTTATCTATTATAAAGATTTTCTTAGATAATTAATTGTAAATTTGAAAAAAAAAAACGTAATGGATTATACAGTAGACTTCTACTCAAAAATAGTTTGTACTTCGTATAGATAAATCGTTTGATATCAAACGAAGAGAAAAACGAAGCGTCCCAACTGTGCAGCCTCAATGGAAAGGAAATCAAATTTACATGTAAATGCTTTTATATGTAAAAAGAACATACCAAATTTACATGTAAATGCTTTTATACATGTATGTAGAAAGAACATACTAAATTTACATGTAAATGCTTTTGTATGTAGAAAGAACATACTAAATTTACATTTAACTGCTTTCATATGTAGAAAGAACATACATGCATTAATTAGTTTTTAACATGAAATAAAAAAGTTACATGTAAACTGCAAATATTTTAACTTTTATAGGTAAACGCACCTTTGCATGCCTCTGCTAGCAGATATAGACGCTCGTTGGACCAAAGCGCCAAAAATGACGCTTTAGCCGCTCACAATGCTGCAAGGAACAATGTGTCACCACCCGCCTCCAATATGCAGACTGCGGTATGATTTATTGCTCTATATGGTAGCAACGATTTTTTTCTAAGAAGGTCCTGTTCTGCTCGAGTCGATATTGGTATTAATGGACCTAGCTTCCGCCCCCCCCCCCCCTCAAACTTTTTTTGTTTGTTTGTTTTTGTTTTGCAAGTTCAACACTTCGCGTGATTTTAATGAAATATGGGGTGGGGTTTTTTTTCGATTTAGAAATGCACCTTTCCTAATTCCCTTATTGCGCATGACCGTGTCTTACGATCGACGAACTTTCCGAACGCAGTTATCCTAGTAGCTCATGAGCTTCTCTGTTTTCGTGTACGGAAACTAACATTCTCATCTATTCGGCCAAACCAGATCTTATAATCCGCTCTATTTTATTATTCGCATACGCCGGTTATGGAAATGTATTTCAACATGTTAATATAACTATGTACTATCTATCAATGTTAACGATAAAAGAAAAAAAAAAGAGAGAAAAAAAGAAGAAAAAAAAAGGAATAAGACGAAAACAATCTGGTAATTTTTCTCTGAAAAATACATTTGAAATTGCTTCAAAATATTGATTGTACAGGTCGTTACATTTTATATTTTTTTAATGTATTTTTGACAATGTGACAGTAAAGAAAAAAAATTATATTTAGATAAAAATTGATACTATTATGCACTTATGAGTTTAAAAAATGCTAATATAAAAAACATATTTTCGTTGAACCCTTCCGCATTATCAATTTACATTGCTATTGGCTTTTCAGAGTGATCATTAATGAAGCAAAAAATGAAAGAATCTCAACTACTTTAACTAAAATCTTTTTAAAAAATCAGGTATGGAACGACGACTTGGCCAACACTGCACAGAACTACGCCAATGAATGCGTATGGGCTCACAACAGTAACCGTAAATCTCAGACAAGTAACAGGGTGTGGTCACCCGACTCCGTGGGAGAGAACCTTTATAGAAGCTCTGCATGTAAGTTATCATGGTTACCTCTAATTGTTGGCATTAATCATGTTTGCAGTTTGGTTGTGAAAACATAATTTACAATGCATAGTATTTCCGGTTCGTTCGATATAGGTCAGTGTCAACTTCAAATAATTTTCCATCGACTGTTATGTTAAAAAAATGACGTATTATAATAGCGTCTATATCAACATTGCTGTCTATGTATGCTTAATACCCATTTGTATACAGTAAACAGATATAGCATGGTCGACTATTTTGCGCGCTATTTACGTAACACCTTACCTCGCAGAGATTGTTGAAGTGTTTTCCATCCTTCCCCATAAGTGGATTCAGAGCTAGGGGAAACATTCAAGCGTCAATTTTCATTTGCAATTCCTACTTATTCATTTTATATCCAAACAACAACAAAATAAAATATCATTGCTAGCCAACTACATCATCTGTCCTATTTGAAACCCTGTCGGTTTTTCTCCAGGCAGAACAAGTCTTTTGGTTGCAGATGACGCTTGAATTTTAACCAATGACAATCTCTTTGTTGGCGTGATTGCACAAACCGTTAGGATTTATTATTCAAATGAATTCAAAAATAGATATTATAATTTCTTTCTATCTTTGTCATATTGTAGCAATGTCCGACTCGCAGCATTTAACCAGAGCTATTGAGATGTGGGTAAATGAGAAGTATGACTATGACCTCAATTCGAACACATGCAGTGGGTCAGCTTGTGGTCACTACACACAGGTACTACAGTACTGCCTCTATTTGAGGACTTTTTTGTTCAAAAATCTTATCTATATTTTGCAAAATTTCGTATGTTTTTTTAATGCTTAATAACCACGAAAAATAAACAATTTTGTAGACGGCATACTAGTATTTACTTTTAGAAAATCGAGAAATGTAAGAGGTCATCTTTTGTTAAACCTGATTTATAAACATAAACCTTTGAGTATACTTTCAATTTCAGGTAGTATGGCATAACTCTGTTAACGTGGGATGCGGAATCAACTACTGCTCAGGACTCGGTACAATTGTCGTCTGCAACTACGGCCCTGCGTAAGCCCCCTTTTTAAGTAATTGGACTCTAAGTAATGATGTTCCGCTCAAAATTCAATAAATGGGCTTTTCAGTAATTTGTTACAGAATATAATGATACGTACTCTTGCACCGCTGTTATCGGATACTAGGGTTCATGTTAACTCTTGCTTCATTTGGTAAGAACACAAATATAAGAGCAGCGAAGCTTGTTCCTTTTCTTTTCTTTTTTTTTTTTTTTTTTTTTTTTTTTTTTTGTCTTTTTTTAAACCCACATACATGTAAACAATACACAAGCAAGGTCATTTTTTCAGTATATAACATAGAACATACAAGAGTATTGTAAGCGTGGGGGTAATTTTCGCGTTTTTCGCGAATTGTGAGACTTTCGAAAACTTCCCCTACGCGGAAATATCCCCTCTGCATTCCTACAATGGGAAATACATTTTTATTGCAACATTTCCCCCACGCGTAACGTCATGATGTTATTATCGCGAAATTTTCACCCAGCGAAAATAATCACGTTTACAGTATATAAGTGGTCCTAATTATTAATCATTAATAAGGCTCGAACCAGCAACTTTTCAGTTACTGGCTTAGCGCCCTTACCACCAGACCACGGCGCAACATTATTTCTTCTTCTCATCATTTCGTCTTGATTCAAAAAGTGTAAGAATATAATGTTTGATAGCAATTTGATTCTTCAACTACCTCACGTACAAAAGTGCTATGAAGTTATTTTCATCGTAACATTACTTTTTCATTTGATGACTCTAAACTGCATTATTCATTTATATAATATCAGAATTAAAAACGAAATCATGCTGAAATGTTATTCTTTTCTCAGAGGAAATTACATCGGACAAAAGCCATACACCGCCAGCAGTACAGGGGGATCTAGCGGCGGATCTAGTGGCAGCGGAGGGTCAGATAGCTCGAGTGGATCGGATAATGGTAAGAAACCGTGAAACAATTTCTAGTCTTGACTTAAATTTTAACTCAAGACTGAGACAAGAGTCATAAGTCACATGTTAAATATGCCGAATCAATTAATTACACCACTGAATCGAGTAATTTGGTACATAAAAAACCCAAAACAAATCGAATTACTTGCATAAAAAAAGACAAAAAACTCAAACAAAATTAAGAAATCAAAACAGGAATAAACATAAACTAGCAAAAAAAAATAAATAAAAAAAATTCAACAGACAGACAAATCTCTCTTCCATAAAATAAACCGATTTTTTTTAAATTGTACATCATAAAATAACAGAGAATTTAATTGACAGAAAAATAAGCCAAGAAATTATCCTGTACATCTATTATTTTTCTAATTGTTTGAACTACATTTTGAAAAGAATCTGTAGATGAGCTGTCCTGTGGTTTTGAGTCATCAGATTTGTGTGGATTCTCTCAGACAGTAACAAGCTTTCAATGGAAGAGGCGAAGTGTGAGTAGCTTGGAAATCATTTTCAAAATCATATCAATTAAATAAGATGGCGACGAGCAGGAGATACTTACTCTTCCCGGGTCCCTGTTCTCGTCACCATTGAGAAAGGGATGGATCTCCAGCATGACCACACTGCACACACCTAGCAAAACAAACCCACAAGAACATGACACACAAATGAGAGCTATTTGATAAAACTACAAAACACAAAAGACGCAATAATCACTAGAACATCATACAAAGCAATCGAAACAGACGTACAGAAACATCAAACAATAATGACAACACATAAAAAGAAAATAGACAAATGTGCACCCGGCACCTACTTTGGACTATTAGCAAATGGTGTAGTTATCCGGATAACGTTGATAATTCACTTGTGCTCCTTCGCAGAATGTTTAAGTTGTAGCTGTTTCGTATTTTCGTGTTTTAGTTCGCTTATTGAATATGATATTTGGATTCTGATTTTGTGGGGTTTTCGTATTTTTTAAAACACCTTTACTAACTCAAGTAAAACAATCACAACAAGAAACTTTTACAAAATACTTTTTTTTTCAAAATTGAATGATGGGAAATGCTCGACAGATTTAGGTTCAATAACAGTGTATAATTTGTGTACTTGATTTCGGTCGAATTTGTTATGCGTAATTTAAGCACATCAATATCATCTGTATCAAAACTAACCAACTTAAAATGTCATTTGGTCTTTGTGCCAAGGCTTGAAGAACCAATCGATTTTTTGCAAATCACTAACATGACAAATATGGATAATGACCATATCCCTGTATACAGCACAAAATCGATAATTCAGAAAATCAGAAACCGAAGGCATACAAAATCAGGATAAAACAGGAACCAAAGCAAACAAACAAAAACCTCCACCCTATGAAAAAAAGCGAACAAAAATATGGGAGTGAGATTTACATTATTAGAAGATTCGAATATGTTAAACGCACATGAAGCAAATTTCTACAATTATATTCCAATACCTTGTGTTGCTTTTCTGACGTCACAATTAAGTTTTGAATGTAGGGAGACTTTATCAATGTTTAAATACATTTGACGCTATAACATGTAAAATGAAAGACGTGCATGCAAATAAGAATGACCGATTATAAGAATAAATGTAAACATACGTAATGACTGTCATTTCTTAATTATATTCAGGATATTTCTGATCATACTTATAATTCAGGGTTCGACTCCCTCCTCGAGCACGGGACCTTCAGGCGCCAATGAAGGACAGTACTACATGTACACAGAGGTCAGCGGGTCATGGAGCACCGGATCTAACGCTATACTGGAATCTGCTTCGACCTTCTCCTGTAAGTCACAAAACATGCTACTTTTCTATTTGCTAATTTCAGGGGATGCATTATCTTACTTATGATGCAGGGTTCAACACCATCCTCATAATTAAAAGATTCATGTCTTTGAAAGTTGCTAGGACCTTAAAATTCTGTGTCGTGTATACTTAATAAATATCATTAATTTCCGGATCCGAAACTTGAAATTTACAAAATCGTCTGGGCTGGGCACCATCATCTGAGAATGGACTTTGAACAGTCTAGATTCTAATTGTCTCGAAATATTAAGCCATTTCTTTATTAGCTGTTTTGTGACCTCGTGCTGGTAGGTTTTGAGCCCATAGTCATAAAACAAAAACAATTAAAATGAATTTTTTTTTACATTCTAAATGTCTTTTCTACAAAATTTGAAGAGGAGTTGTTAATTGTTTATTTCTTATATTTCATGTAAAAATGTAAAAGTACTTCAATTATTTCAGAAACTTCATCGTCTATAGTTCTTTTGTTGACTGAAAAAAGTTGATAATCAAATGAAACATGTTTCTGTCAGATTTCACGTGGTACTTAAGTACATCACATATTATTGCAACTTTGTTTTTTTACATGCATGCTTGTTTGTTTGTTATTTATACGCCCTTTATTTGACGGGGCGTATTATGGTTTGGCGAAGTCTGTCTGTCTGTCCGTTTGTCCGTCGGTCTGTCTGTCCGTCCGCTTATGGAACGCAATGACTTGAATATGCGTCAACGGATTTTCGTAATATTTGTACATTGTAATTTAACTGTGAATAGGAAGCCGCCTTTCGATTTTCAGGTTCATCCGGATTATCGTTACGGAGTTATGGGACTTAGAATCTTTAAAATACTGTGAAAGTATACTAAAACAGTTTTAAAATTCTTTAAAATCTATTTTTTTGGTGAAATGTTTAGAAAATTTGTAAACTTGAAGAAGGAAGGACGTTCGTTGACATGTGTAACGGGTTTTTAATATTTTTGTCGCATAATCGAGAAATTATGTGTAAAAGGAGGGGGGTTATATACACATACATGTTAACTTAAGGGCAAAATATAGGTACTTGGAACGCAATAACTTGAATATGTGTCAACAGATTTTCATGATATTTCTACATTATTATCAGACTTTGAAGAGGAAGCCGCCTTTCGATTTTCAGGTTCATCCAATTTGTCCTTATGGAGTTATGGGACTTAGATATTTTGGTGTTGCGAAAAAAAATCCCAACGGGCGTATCTTGCTGCGTGAGCGTAGGCTTTATTTTTTCTTCCTGGCTGGCTGGTAGCTTTTTCATTTTCGAAAGTACGCGATACGGAATAAAAACTAGAAATTGCCTTATCAGTGATGACAATTTTCTTATTTGCACGTGGAACAGAATGGGTGACCTCAATATATCATGTTCACTTCAATTCATTATTGATTGTATTTTAAGAATTCGCGCAAGTCAACACTTAGATTATTTTAATGTCCAATTCTTTAAGATTGTTTTCATCTTTTCACATTTCACTACAGCCGGCACAAAGTGCGTCCAGTTTGACTACAACATGAATGGGAATGCAATAGGCACCCTTGACGTCATGGCTGGTGACACAGTATTATGGAGCCTCTCCGGAAATCAAGGTTCCGAATGGCAGACACAAGAAGTGGAAACATCCGCACTCGCTAATGAAAAGGTATCACAACATTTGTTGTAGGGTTCTGGTATTTCTAACAAAATGTTGACACATTCTATCACAATCATGCATTGAATCAAACTTGGAGGGAGCATTTGGCTCTGTCAGATTAATTTGGCTATATATGATTATAAATGGGAACCCTGCACTGACTACAGCGGAATAAGGCACATATATAAAGTAAACATTAAAGACATATCTCTCAGTTATTCAGTATAAAATGCAAGAAGGTAAGGCTAAATCATTAGAAGTTCCATAGGAACAGTTGCGAACCTCGGAATGAACAACATTCTGAACTTAAATCAGGCGTTCGGGTAGAGTCAGCGTCTCCTGTTTCCATTCAAAACCTGTCGCAACAGCTCCACGAAAAAGAGTCAAATTCGGTTGTTGTCTCGATGTACATGTACATACATATTGATGTACATATCAGGTAAATATTTCTTGTTTGGTGATAATGAGGGCATTTTTAGTACTTTAAAATAGTATTTTGTTTCAAAATGTTTGATTGATGAGTGTTCCACTGGATGAAGGTATTAGATGCAATGAATATTCTTTCACATCTTTTCCATCCTTGAAATCTTGAATTTTATGCAGTACTAGAAATTTGTCTAACAGTTGATCCATAATAGGAAACTAAAAAAAAACAACGAAAGAAGTGGTTCCCTAGTGAACATTTCTCAATTTCATAAATACTTCTGTTTTCAGTTGTCCTTCAAAGGAACTTACGGAGGAAGTTGGAAAGGCGACATTGCTATAGACAATCTGTCCGTAACATCAGGAGGTTGTTGTAAGTTTCCTGTCATATCATTATAAAAATCAGATTTTTTTTGGTTTGAAAACGCAGGTGACTTGTAATAATGTGTCTCTATCATTATGGTTTGAAGTTTCGTTGAGAAAGATTCAATAACAAGAACACGTATGCCTGGTGAGCATTCTTGTCTTCTTTTTGTGTCCAGAAGGGTGCACTCTGGACACTGGGATTGGACATCTCGCTCATCCATGATTCTTTATGGTGTTATCATTTGAATTTTTCTCTGTTTTCCAAATGGCAGATAGATTAATTTTTCTTAGCATCTTCTCTGTTGGATAAGATTGCACCACATTTGGCTCATTGTAGCATCATCATCAGCATCCTCTCAATGTTCATCTGCACCATGTCAAAACGGAGGCGTGTGTACAGATAGTGGAAGCTCTTACCAGTGCAGCTGCACCAGCTCTTTTACCGGAAATAACTGCGAAGAGGCTGTACAGGAACCAAGCGGAGGTTTGTTGATCGTTATACATTCATGTCTTTATGTTTTGGCATTTCTAAACATTGAAAATCAATGATGTTTGATTAATTAGTTTTTGATACATTCATTTACATATTTTTGTTCTAGGTTCTTCGTCTTCTTCTTCAACGTTTGGTAAGTATTTTGGATTTTTGTTTTGCTGGATGGGAATTGGATTCAGAGAGACTAAGAGGAACGTTCAAATAGATTCTATGAAATATATCTTTTTACAGAGCATTTGCCTTTCCATCATTAATATGATGTATTGTATTTTTTTTAAACAACATACTTTCCAAATCTGTTAAACGATTTTCATATTTTCTCCAACGTAGATTGTGATTTTGAAAGTGGTCTGTGCGGCATGTCGCAAGGTACAAGCGATGACAAGAACTGGAAAAGGACGAACGTAAGTCTGTCCTTCTGTAAGTCCGATTCATACTGACTTTGGTTATATACAAGAACTTCGAAGGTCATATGGTGTGATATATCAGAAATTCAGAATGCAAACACACAAGTTTACGAATGAAATTGAATATTGTCAAAGAATTCGAGTCTGTTGATGCATCATCTGAATGACTGATCACATTATTACATTTATTTCGTAAGATATCTGAAAGTAAACAATTAAACGAAATTCAATTGTAAGATGTTTCTTGTCGACCTTGTGTTGTTCCTGTTGTAACTTTGGTTTTTTGTTATGAAGAAAAATCATTTTTTTATGTTACAGACAGCTGTATCTTCTGGATACTTTACCACCGGATACTACATTTACATTTCTGGTAGCACGGGATCACCTGGTGACTCTGCTTACATTGAGACAGGCAGTTTCGCAGGTAAGTGCTACTATTAATGCTTGAAGTATGCCCCTTATTGTGTGGTGCAAACAAATGAAATATCTCAATAGACCTTCTTCATATTACCGTTAGACTTGCATTTTAGACACGCCAAGACCCGACATCACAACTTTTGACGCTATTTCTGATTGTGACGTCATAATTCAGATACGACGTCACAGTTAAAAGTTACGTCAAATGTTGTCAAGTCGGGTCTTAGGATGTGTAAAATACAAGTCAACAGCGGTAATGTGAAAATCGTCTATTAGATTTGAGAAATCAGTACCAGACATAAGTTTTTCTTACGTGTTATTTTAGATAAAAATCTCACGATTTCAAATAAATGTTGCTCTATAAGTAGGGGCTTGATGACAAATGCCCTCACCACATATAATAGATAACTGAAATAATTCGGAAGTGTTCCAACTCTTTATCTTCTTGAAGAAAATTTCAAACCAATTTCCATGCATCAGACACGTGTTTCAAACATTAAATTCTCATCAGTTATACTTCCAGCCAAAGTGAAGTTCTCATCAGTGATACTTCCAGCCATCAGTGATACTTCCAGCCAAAGTGCTTTTCATAAGCCACCCAACTTCAATTCACTAGCGACCTCTGGTTATATTTTGAGAATTTAAATTTGTGCATTTACTTTACAGAGAGTAATCATTCGTAACTGAGCCGATATTTATAAGATAATTTAAATATTGATATTACCAAACAATTCCTTTTATATTTTCATGTAGATTCGACATCTGACCGATGTGTTCAATTCAAATTCAACATGCAGGGATCCAACAATGGTATTTTGTCTATTGGTGCCATGTGCAGCTCTGGTAATAAAATCCCTGTCACCACCGTTTCCCATAACACGAATGGATTCTGGTACACATACTACCTGACTCTATCCTCCTCATGGCTCAACTCTAGAAAGGTAAAATAAACATGCAATATATTGAAACTGAGTAAAAATGATCCATAATGCTGATTGATAATGTCGGTCGAAGGGTTCCAACTCTATATCTTCTTGAAAAAAATTCCAAACCAATTTCCATGCACTAGACATGTGTTTCGAATATTTAATTTTCATCAGTGATGCTTCCAGCGGAACCACCAAAATCATTTCAGTAGCGCTCTCTTTAATTTTTTGAATTTAGATTTGTACATTTACATTACAGAGAATGCGCAACTCCAAATTTTCGATTCAGTAACATATCCAAATGAAATCTATGTTCAAAATAGAATTGGAGGGATGGTGCTAATATGTTTAACTCCTTTCATTTCGATATTTATCTGTGAAATGGCAAGTTTCCGAAATAGCAAAAAAATATGGACATTGAAGATGTCTCTAGCAAACAAAAAATGAAAGTAAAAGAGAAACCTAAAGAAAGGATACAAAAATAACAATCAATTCTTGAAAATGGGAAGCAAACGCAACAAACAAATGGTCACAATAACAACGGCATAGAACCATGAAGCACAGCACTAGGTTGTGCGGTTTACTACACGTGCTATACAAGTATTAATGATAAGTTATAACATATTTCTTCAAGTACCACATGAATGATGCCAGGTTGATTATGTTGAACCGAAATTAAAAATCTCCAAGCTTATTCAAAGACTACCGTGGAACACACCGATAGAATTGCTATAAAAATTGACATTAGGTTTGATTGTAATTGTAATAATTCCAATGGAAATTCTAATGATTTTGCCTTGCCTTGTCGACTTTGAGACTGAATAACTGATAGGCACTTCTATGATGTTGCAACTGCAACAATCAACAAGGGACAAATAGACACAAAATAATAGCCATACCAAATAGACCAAGTAGTAATGTAATAGAATTTACTTTGCTCATTGATAAAGATATTGTCAGAAATACATGCATACCAACCGTCTACTCATAAACGCGCTGCTGTAACTGTAGCAGTAACAAAAACACTGTAGCAGTGTAGCAATTTCTTTCAACTACTAGGTCAGTTCAACATGTGTAAGTCCATTTCACTAGCCACGGTTATTTTTAGAAAAAAATATCTTGATAGCATGAAATATCCGTATAAACTCCATTTCATTCTCTATGCTTCTGATATTTCAGCTCTACTTCGAAGCAACAACCGGAAGTGATAGTGATGAGTATATAGCTCTAGATAATATCGAAGTCATACAAGGATCCTGTCCAACAAGCAAAAAGAGGGAGCTGGAAATTAAAGGGATCGGGGAGCACGAAATCAGAAAGACAATACGTGACAAGGGAGGATTTAGAGACGAGGAAATCGAACCCGAGCAGAGCGAAGAACGACGCCTCTTAACCCTGCTGAGGAAACGTATGACAATGATTTTTTTATATATATTACAAAATTTTATTGATAGTAATTAATATATCAACTGGAATTTTCGATCGACCAAAAAGACCAGCTTTACAAAAATACTTACGATAAATTTAAGGAATTTTCGTACCTCTTGATCGCAAAGTACTTCTTATAAACGAAAGTCCGCCATCTTTTGTTGGTGAATTTGTATCAAGTATGTAGAAATGCTATCAGAAACATAATTTCAAGTGAGCAGATTTTAAGCTTTTATTTCATGATCAAAGTTACGAAAATTGCTTATTTTTTTCGTGAATATTTTTCTAAAACAGGCTCCAATTCCTTCCAATTTTCAAGTAATATTTTTCATTTCTTCATTTCAGGTCTTATGGCTGAAGAATACTGAACTAGAAAGAATTGATTTAGGGACTGAGTGAAAACTGAACTTATTTAAATTTTGCTTTCTTATTTTTGTTTACTATTAATAAATAATCACAGCAGCAGCTCATGTTTTGCCTTAATCTTCATTCCTAGTTCCCTGCCATGCAAAAAGTCATGAAGGGTGCACTCAATTTCGATCGTTTTAGCTCAAAGTGAATTTTTTTCTAGCCATAATGCAGAATATTTTATCTCTTCTTGAATTTGTTTTTTCTTAATTCGCCTTTAATTACCAGATTTGGTAAATTATTCTGAAGGCGAAGCTTAGCTGGCTGTTTGGTATGAATGACAAATATGGATAATGACCATATCCCTGTATACAGCACAAAATCGATAATTCAGAAAACCAGAAACCGAAGGCATACAAAACATGGACCAAATCAAACAAACTAAAGCTTCCACCATATGAAAAGAAGCGAACTCCCGATATGGGAGTGATAATTCAATCTTTTATTTATAATTCGCTATTCAGATGTTCGTTATTTAGATCGATCTCCTCTTTTTCGACCTCGAGAATCATTAATGCGACTTACTTTGTTTTAATGTGCATATGGTACACTGACAGTTATACAATAATTCATATATGTCGATGTTGACAACCTTAAGGTTTTATATATTTAACCAATTCAAGAAAAAAAACCAGTTTAGATATAAAGTTTAAATATGTAATACTTGGTTTGTGGTTCTGACAAGTATATATTGAATATACTGTTCGAAACATCCGTTATATCGTCGGGGACCAGATAGACGGAGCTGCATTTCCTATAGTAAATGCAACATATACCTGCCGGAACCGCAAAACACAGTACTCTATCCCAGAAACATTGCTAAATATGCTATCTGTTTTCCATAAAAGTATATCTTGCAAGGTATTTTACTAATAGGTCAAAACTTTTCCAAAACACCACCTTAGTTCATACATGCACCTGCTCTGACGTCCCTACAGTGACGGGTGCCTTTCCAAAAGGTACGGTTGTATTGTCCGTTATACTTTTTCCAATAATGTACCCCCAACAGGTACCAATTGGTTCTTTTCTAGTACATCCATGTATGTCTCTTCTAACTACATGGAAAAGAATGGTACAGTTCTAATGCATCATGAACAACGTGTCCCAATACCGATGCATAACAAATATGACAATTGCGAGTTAAAGAAATATTGTTTGAAGAATCCAATACCTGACAAAATTTACAGGGGATCGTTCGGAACGACACAAAAAACCCCATGAAAACGCAAACTAGTACCTCACAAAAGACACAATTCAAGGCAATATTACAAATACAATGATATAAGGACAAATGTGGATAATGACCATATCCCTGTAAGCACAAAATTGATAATTTAGAAAATCAGAAACCGAAGGCATACAAAATCAGGATAAAACAGGAACCAAAGCAAACAAACAAAAACTTTCACCATATGAAAAGAAGCGAACTACTGATATGGGAGTTAAACATTAAATCGATTTTAAGCATTTTTAATGTTTCTAAAACGTAGGTCCTGTAGCATCATATCCCATCCATTCTGCTACGTCTTTCGGTACAATTTTGGATCTAATAACTTTCATGCTCTTTGGCCATATTGCATTGTCTAGATTGAGCATCACACGAGGGTTAAGTACCCGAAACGTACATGTCTGGTCCATGCTGTAAATGTATCTGTTCTTAAATGATGCTATGAATTTGCTGACATTTAACATTGCTAAATGTCGGTCAGAGCAATGAATCAACGATGTACAATCAGAATAAAATCACAAACTAGACGACCGAACACTGCAGAACACACACAAACACACCCTCACACACACACCCTCTCACCCTCTCACACACACACTCACACCCTCACACACACACGTGAAACCGACGATTAAAGATCATATACCACAAAACGAACTAGAATACTAACAAGGCGTCCATTCCACAGGGAATGACACTATTGCAAAATGAAGTAAACACGTGAAATTGGCTTGAAAAGAATATTCAAGAAGAAAAAAAAAAGAAAATAGAAAACAATGCATTCATCGGAAAAGAAATGAACATCGATCGGGTCAATATTAAGGTATTCAATGGGTAAGACGGGGTAATTGGGGCACCCAGTAATGGAATTCCGAGACCTAAAATAACAGCATAGGCATGATGTAAAAATAAATTGAATTTTTTTTTACCACTTTAGATATTGAAAAAATCGGTTACTTTAAGAGTACACAAGACAGTGATCTGACACCTGCCATTTACCTTGATTTTTGACGGCTGTCCAGGTAGATTTACACTTAAGTTACGGGCCCTTACAGTTTACATTGAACTTTATGGAAAAAAGTTTTTAGCTCACCTGAGCCAAAGGCTCAAGTGAGCTATTGTCATAGTGTTGCGTCTGGCGTCCGTCGTCCGTCGTCGTCGTCGTCGTCGTAAACTTTTCACATTTAAACTTCTCCAGAACGGCTGAAGGGATTTTGATGAAACTTTGTAGGTATGAAGTACTCATGGTCCCCTACAAGTGTTGTTGTTTTTCGTCCGGATCTGTCAACAGGTGGCGCCACCACAGCCAAAAGTAGGTCACGGGGGGTACCCTCCTTTGACAAACTTCTTCTTCAGAACCGAAGCATGTATCGACAAACCGAAAGCATCAGGATGATCTAGAGAGATGTCTTAAGAAGTGTTGTTATTTTTGGTTCCACTTCGAAGTCAAATTTTTGACGCGTTTTTGACGTCTTTTCGGACTTAGTCAGAAATGCTCATTTTTGCACTATTTCTTTAAATAACTCAATAAGTGTATGATTTTACACACTCATTTACTACATATTTATCATATTTAACTTACTTAATGCTTTGATATGTATTTTATGCTTAAATTTTATTTTTTTGATTTTTTATGAATTTTTTTCTTATGTAAGAAGGAAAGGGGGGGGGTGATTTTCATACATTTTCTGCTTCTTTTCTATAACCACTCTTCAGATTGTCATGACATTTTGTAGATATGAGGTACTCATGCATGGTACCCTACAAGTGAAAGAATTTTGTCAAGATATCCACTTTTAGATTTTTAAGGAATATTTTTGGCCTAGGTCATCTTTGGCATGTATAAAAACGAAAGAAAAAAGGGGGTCATGCATACCTTTTCTGCAAAATTCACTTGTTTAATGACCCCTCCTTCCGAATTGAAAATTTGCTAATTTTTATATATTTTCAAATCGATCTATTGATTACATATAAGGCAAAATCATGTTCAAAACTCAATTTCTACAGACAGCAGGGAATCATACATTGATTTTATGTGCTATTTTTAAATTTTCAATAGTTATGACCAATGAGGTGACACCTTTTATTCAGCCCGGTTCACCAGTCAAAAGGGAAGGGATTCCCTGCTAAAATGATTAACTGTAGTTACACCTTCTAGGTCAGAGACAACCAAATCATTTTCCATAGGCTGTAATGTTAACGAAATGCCTTATAACGTCTATACTAACATTGCTGGCCATGCATGTTATATACCGATTTGTTCATTGATTCAAGCTTTATACGAAACTAAATTAAAAAATATAGCATGACCTGCTCTTTTTCGCACTATTTGCGTCACAAGGTACCCCGCAGAGAATTTTCCAATTTTCCCGCGCCCGTCCCCTTTAGCGGATCGGGAGCTAGGGAAATATCCGGGTATCGACATTTTAATTGCACTTATCTTTTACCTATATATATCATATTCAAACAATATACCAAAAGAAAATGAATGCGTCTAGGGGACGGGTGAAATTCATCCCACTCGGAACGTTTTCAGGATTGAGTTCCGAACATAATAAAGAATGCGCATGCGCAAAAAAAGTAAAACGCGGGTCTGTTACGGATGAACTCGTGTCAGATGAACTTAGCCTGCGAAAGCAAATAAAGGAAAACATCGACGAATACAGTGCAGTATTAGTAAGAAATGAACGACCTGGCAAGTATTCCACTTGAATTTTCATGATTACAAAAGATACAGTGGCATATTTCGGGGGGGGGGGGGGGGTGCATGTACATGTACTGTAAACTGATTATAAAAGCTCTACAGTACTGTACTGGGCATCAGAATTGCAGAATATCTCTTATAGAATATAACCCCTTTTTTTTGTCCGGCAGAGCCTCTGGTGAGCCGGTAGATGCCAGACGGTACATGTAGGGGCCGGCTGCTTACAAGAGACAAGATCACTGCTAGTGTTATAGTAAATAAAAAAGGAGGGGGGGGGGTATGTTGGATTATACAATTAACTCAAAGAGGAAAGGGAGGGGTATTGTAAATGAATTTGTATACTTCATGTATCAGTAAAACTAAAGAAATGATGCATAATTGAGGCAAAGAAATTATTTGTAGAGGCCTATATTATATCAGAGTAAAAAAGAATTGATGAATTACACATACTTTGGTAAGCAAGCAAAGGGAGGGGGAGTTGTACGATAAACTCTCAGACTAGTCAATCTGAATCAATTGTAGTTGGCACTATAAATATATGATCTTTATATTTAAACAGGTTCCAATATGACCATAAAGATCTATTAATTGGCTTGGATGATATACAGGAAATATTAAGGGCTGTACATGTATATACCCTAGCTCACACAGACTCAGGGGCTCAGTTCAGGGGCTCAGTGTTTGTATATAGATCCTAAGTGTTTCTTAATCTTCTTAAATCATTATATGTATTTCTGAACTAACAAAAAAGTCAATTACAATTTCAAGACATTTAATTATTCAATCAATTTGATGAAAGGAGAAAGCAATTAAGTGAATCATTTTCTTCATATAGATATTAATTATGTGTCTTAATTTGTGTTTTAATGTTATGGGTATGCAACACACAGCAAGACTGCATTTTATCGTACATGTAATATGCGCTTGAGCGCCAAAGAGAATGGATTGTTTATATAGTCAATATCCTCCTTGGTCTTGTGATTCTATCTTTTGTTTATTATCTTTAAAAATATTTTGTTAATCATGCAATGCTGTATTTTAAGACTTTTAACACCTGCATTTTTATTAAAAATATCAATGAGATTAACATGATCTTTTCTTATATGAATTATACTAGTGATGGGTTTTTTTAATGTACTCCATTAATATATGATGTACTTAAATCCTCATCTTCTACATCTACCTCTTACAACTAAATTAACACTTATTTCCATATAATTTCAGGAAATTGAGACACAGAATAGTGCTACATGTAGACATGGCAGCAGTACATGTAAAACATTCACAGGCGCCTGTCCAGCAATGAGTGCAATAAGCTTCCTCCCAAATGAGTATACTGAGATTATTTTTGTACAGTTAAGATTTATAATAATTTAAGTGTCAGAAATGAACATGATGTTATTCATACATTTTGATATTGTGGCAGGAGTGCCAGCGTTCTAGAGGGTGAAAGCTAATACATGTAGAATGACTCAGTGTCTGTCATTTTTTTAGATATACATGATAGAAGGTCTGGGGACTACTACTATTCCTGGTACGGCCACATGTTTATTTAAATATCCTTTTACATTTTACTATATACCCTCTTGTAATTACAATAAAAGTAATGGTATCGCAAGAATTTACAAACTTGAACAGAAACTGCGTGTTGATACTGCTTATATATACAGGCATTTTAAGGGCATGGAATATATAGAGTGTCAACGTAAATATAAGAAATGACACTTTATTTTTTGTATTCATTGGTCCTCTGTATAATTCTGATTGGTCTCATGAAAATTTTCAGAGAAGTTATGCAGGATTTGCAAGTGACCAACCAGAACTGTAAGACCCATGAGCACTTAAAGTATGGAAGTCATAATTCAATGCAGAACTCGAGATTTGCATAGGTCCTATTAAGATTGATGCTGAAAAATAATCTATATGCCAATATGGGATTTTTCTATTTTAGTCAACTGAATTTTTTTTTCAATTAAAATAAATTAATTTGTTCTTTTTCTTGGATTATCTAGAGAACAGACCATTTATTACCCAGCAGAGATAATGATGTAAAGCTGTACTTATGATGAATCATACAAAGAGAATGTTCAAAGTGTGAACCATTGGACAATTAAGCTGTAAGTACATGATACATGTATATCAAATGCTAAGACACCACACATACCACCTGCATATATAAAACAATAAAATATCTTGAAACTGCAATCAATAATAGAAGATATACCATTTTGCCATCTTAAAATATCAAATATCTCCTACCAGTACAGACATCATACACTAAGAAATGAACTTTTCATACTAGTACAGTAATCATACACCAAGGTATTCAATTTTTCCCTCCAGTACAGACATCATACACTAAGAAATGAAATGTTCCTACAAGTACAGTCATCATACACTAAGCAATCTCACCCACAAGTACATACATCAAACTCTATTAAATTAAATTTTCCTACTAGTACAGACATTATACACTAGTTAATTCTATCTCTCTGACCAGTAAAACCATTATACACTAAGGAATTCAATCTCTATGACCAGTCATCATACACTAAAATATTAAATCTCCCTATCAGTACGTCTGACATCAAACTCTTAAGAAATTATTTTTCCTTTCAGTACGACATCATACTGAGTAAGGAATTCAATTTTTCCTACTATTCCAGACATCATACGTAACAAATTCATTCTCTTCTACCAGTACAGGTGTCAAGTACTAAGAAAGTCAATTTCTGCCACTTACTAAGTACAGATACAATGTATCATACACTAAGGAATTCAATTATCTACCAGTCCAAGCATCATACACAAGGGAATACAATCCCACTATCAGTGTAGACACCATCCTCTAAGAAATTCAGTTTTCCTACCATTACATTACATCAAACTCTTCAGAAATTAAATTTTTCTACCAGTCCAGATATTATACAGTTAGAAATTCAATATCTCCTACATGTACAGATATCTAAGAAATTAACTTTTCCCACCAGTACAGAAGTCACATAGTGAGGAATTCAATTTTTCCTACCAGTACAGGCATCATGTACTAAAGAAATTCAACATGTTCAATTTCTTTTACAAGTACAGACATCCTACTCCAAGAAATTAAATTTTCCTACTAGTACAGACATCATATTCTAAGAAATGCAATCTCCCCTACCATTAAAGGCATCATACACTAAGTAATTCAATTTCTCCTACCAGTACATACATCATACACTAAATATTTCTCCTACCAGTACAGATATCATACACTAAGGAATTCAATCTCTCCTACCAGTACAGACATCATACACTAAGGAATTCAAAATCTCCAACCAGTACAGACATCATATACATGTACATAGGAATTCAATTTCTCCTACTTGTACAGATACATGTATCATACACTAAGGAATTCCATTTCTCCTACCTGTTCAAACATCATACACTGAGGAATTCTATTACTCCTACCGGTAAAGGCATCATACACAAAGGAATTAAATTTCTCCTAACTGTAAAAACATCATACACTAAGGAATTCAATTTCTCCAACCAGTACAGATAACATACACTAAGGAATTCAATTTCTCCTACATGTACATATATCATGCACTAAGAAAATAAATTTTCCTACCAGTACAGACATCATATACACAGGAATTCAATATGTCCTACCAGTACAGATATCATACACTAAGGAATTCAGTTTCTCCTACCAGTATAGACATCATACACTAAGGAATTCAATTTCTCCTACCAGTATAGACATCATACACTAAGGAATTCAATTTCTCCAAGCAGTACAGACATCATAAACTAAGGAATTCAATTTCTCTTACCAGTACAGATATCATACACTAAGGATTTCAAATTCTCCTACCAGTACAGATATCATACACTAGGAATTCAATTACTCCTAACTGCACAAACATCATACACCAAGGAATTCAAAATCTCCTATCAGTACAGACATCATACACTAAGGAATTCAATTTCTCCTACCAGTACAGATATCATACACATAAGGAATTCAATTTCTCCTACCACTACAGGTATCATACACTAAGGAATTCAATTTCTCATACCAGTACAGACATCATAAGTAATTTAATTTCTCCAAGCAGTTCAGACATCATACACTAAGGAATTCAAAATCTCCTACCAGTACAGACATCATATACATAGGAATTCAATTTCTCTGACCAGCACAGATATCATACACTAAGGAATTAAATTTCTCCTACCAGTACAGACATCATACACTGAGGAATTAAATTTCTCCTACCAGTACAGACATCATACACTAAGGAATTCAATTTCTCCAACAAGTACTGATATCATACACTAAGAAATTGAATGTTCCTACAAGTACAGACATCATACACTAAGGAATTCAATTTCTCGATAGAAATTAAATATCTCCTTCCTCTACAGATATCATATACCTAGAAATTAAATAAATCCTACCTCTACAGATATCATACATGTTGAAATTAAATATCTCCTACCTCTACATATATCATATACCTAGAAATTAAATATCTCCTATTTCTACAGATATCATACACCTAGAAATTAAATACATCCTACCAATTCAATTTCTCCTAACTGTCCAAACATCATACACCAAGGAATTAAATTTCTCCTATCAGTACAGACATCATACACTAAGAAATTCGATTTCTCCTACCTGTACAGATATCATACACTAAGAAATTAACTTTTCCTACAAGTACAGACATCATATACATGGGAATTCAATTTCTCTGACCAGCACAGATATCATACACTAAGGAATTCAATTTCTCCTACCAATACAGACATCATATACATAGGAATTCAATTTCTCCTATCTGTACAGATATCATACACTAAGGAATTCAATTTCTCCTACCAGTACAGACATCATACACTAAGGAATTCAATTTCTCCAAGCAGTACTGACATCATGCACTAGGGAATTCAATTTCTCCATGCAGTACTGACATCATACACTAGGGAATTCAAAATCTCCCACCAGTACAGATATCATACACTAAGGAATTCAATTTCTCCTACATGTACAGATATCATACACTAAGAAAATAAATTTTCCTACCAGTACAGACATCATATACACAGAAATTCACTATGTCCTACCAGTACAGACATCATACACTAAGGAATTCAATTTCTCCAAGCAGTACTGACATCATGCACTAGGGAATTCAATTTCTCCATGCAGTACTGACATCATACACTAGGGAATTCAAAATCTCCCACCAGTACAGATATCATACACTAAGGAATTCAATTTCTCCTACATGTACAGATATCATACACTAAGAAAATAAATTTTCCTACCAGTACAGACATCATATACACAGAAATTCACTATGTCCTACCAGTACGGACATCATACACTAAGGAATTCAATTTCTCCAAGCAGTACTGACATCATGCACTAGGGAATTCAATTTCTCCATGCAGCACTGACATCATACACTAGGGAATTCAAAATCTCCCACCAGTACAGATATCATACACTAAGGAATTCAATTTCTCCTACATGTACAGATATCATACACTAAGAAAATAAATTTTCCTACCAGTACAGACATCATATACACAGGAATTCACTATGTCCTAACAGTACAGATATCATACACTAAGGATTTCAAATTCTCCTACCCGTACAGATATCATACATTAGGAATTCAATTACTCCTAACTGCACAAACATCATACACCAAGGAATTCAAAATCTCCTATCAGTACAGACATCATACACTAAGGAATTCAATTTCTCATACCAGTACAGATATCATACACATAAGGAATTCAATTTCTCATACCAGTACAGACATCATAAGGAATTCAATTTCTCCAAGCAGTTCAGACATCATACACTAAGAAATTCAAAATCTCCTACCAGTACAGACATCATATACATAGGAATTCAATTTCTCTGACCAGCACAGATATCATACACTAAGGAATTAAATTTCTCCTACCAGTACAGACATCATACACTGAGGAATTAAATTTCTCCTACCAGTACAGACATCATACACTAAGGAATTCAACTTCTCCAACAAGTACAGATATCATACACTAAGAAATTCAATTTCTCGATAGAAATTAAATATCTCCTTCCTCTACAGATATCATATACCTAGAAATTAAATAAATTCTACCTCTACAGATATCATACATGTTGAAATTAAATATCTCCTACCTCTACATATATCATATACCTAGAAATTAAATATCTCCTATTTCTACAGATATCATACACCTAGAAATTAAATACATCCTACAAATTCAATTTTTCCTAACTGTCCAAACATCATACACTAAGGAATTAAATTTCTCCTATCAGTACAGATATCATACACTAAGAAATTCCATTTCTCCTACCTGTACAGATATCATACACTAAGAAATTAAATTTTCCTACAAGTACAGACATCATATACATGGGCATTCAATTTCTCTGACCAACACAGATATCATACACTAAGGAATTCAATTTCTCCTACATGTACATATATCATGCACTAAGAAAATAAATTTTCCTACCAGTACAGACATCATATACACAGGAATTCAATATGTCCTACCAGTACAGATATCATACACTAAGGAATTCAGTTTCTCCTACCAGTATAGACATCATACACTAAGGAATTCAATTTCTCCTACCAGTATAGACATCATACACTAAGGAATTCAATTTCTCCAAGCAGAACTGACATCATACACTAGGGAATTCAAAATCTCCAACCAGTACAGATATCATACACTAAGGAATTCAATTTCTCCTACATGTACAGATATCATGCACTAAGAAAATAAGTTTTCCTACCAGTACACACATCATATACACAGGAATTCAATTTTCCTACCAGTACAGGTATCATTAACTTAGGAATTCAATTTCTCCTAGCAGTACAGACATTACACACTGAGGAGTCAAATTTCTCCTATCATTACAGACATCATACACTAAGGAATTCAATTTCTCCAAGCAGTTCAGACATCATACACTTAGGAATTCAAAATCTCCTACCAGTACAGATATCATGCAATAAGGACTTAAATTTTCCTACAAGTATAAATATATATATACATAGGAATTCAATTTCTCTGACCAGCACAGATATCATACACTAAGGAATTCAATTTCTCCTACCAGCACAGACATCATACACTTAGAAATTAAATTTTTCTTTCAATACAGGCATCATTCTCTTAGAAATTATTTCTTCCTACAAGTACAGATATTGTACACTAAGGAATGCAATCCCTCCTACCAGTAAAGGCATCATACACTAAGGAATTCAATATTTCCTACAAGTACTGACATCCTACTCTAAAAAAGTAAATTTTCCTCCTAGTACACCTAGAAATTAAATATCTCCAACCACTTCAGATATACACTTAGAAATAAAATAGCTACACCACTACAGATATTCTATACCTTGAAATTAAATAAACCCTACCTCTATAGATACCATATAAATAGATATTCATTATCTCCTACCTCTACATATACCATACACATAGAAATTAAATATCTCCTACCTCTGCAGATATCATACACCTAGAAATTAAATATCTCCTATCTCTACAGATAACATACACTTAGAAATTATAATGAATTATCCCCTACCTCTACAGATATCATACACCTAGAAATTAAATAAATCCTACCTCTACAGATATCATATACCTAGAAATTAAATATCTCCTATTTCTACAGATATTATACACCTAGAAATTAAATAAATCCTACCTCTACAGATATGATATACCTAGAAATTAAATATATCCTACCACTACAGACATCATATACATAGAAATTAAATAATAAATCCTACCTCTTCAGATATCATAAACCTAGAAATTTAATATCTCCTACCTCTACATATCTCCTATTTCTACAGATATCATACTTCTAGAAATTAAATAAATCTTACCTCTACAGATATCATTTGCCTAGAAATTAAATAAATTGTACCTTTACAGATATCATAGACCTAGAAATTAAGTATCTCCTATTTCTACAGATATCATTCACCTAGAAATTAAATAAATCCTACCTCTACAGATATCATAGACCTAGAAATTAAATATCTCCTATTTCTACAGATATCATACACCTAGAAATTAAATAAATCCTTCCTCTACGGATATACACCTAGAAATTAGATATCTTCTACATCTACAGATATCATACACCTAGAAATTAAAGATCTCATATCTGTACAGATATACACCTAGAAATTAAATATCTCCTACCTCTACAGATATACACCTAGAAATTAAATTTATCCTACCATCTTAGATATCATACACCTAGAAATTAAATATATCCTACATCTACAGATATCATATATGTAGAAATTAAATATCTCATATCTCTACAGATATACACCTAGAAAATAAATATCTCCTACCTCTACAGATATCATACACCTAGAAATTAAATATATCCTACATCTACAGATATCAAACACCTAGAAAATAAATATTCTCTACCTCTACATATATCATATAGTACCTAGAAATTAAATATCTCCTACCTCTACAGATATAGACCTAGAAATCAAATATATCCCACCTCTGTAGGTATCATACACCTAGAAATTAAATATAACATTCCTCTACAGATATACACCTAGAAATTAAATATATCCTACCTCTACAGATATCATACACCTAGAAATTAAATATCTCCTACCTTTACATATATTCTACACATAGAAATTAAATATCTCCTACCTCTACAGATATCATAAACCTAGAAATTAAATATCTCCTACCCTTACAGATATCGTACACCTATAAATTAAATATCTCCTACCTCTACATATATTATACACCTAGAAATTAAATATCTCCTACCTCTACAGATATCATACACCTAGAAATTAAATATCTCCTACCCTTACAGATATCGTACACCTATAAATTAAATATCTCCTACCTCTACATATATCATACACCTAGAAATTAAATATCTTCTTCCTCTACAGATATCATAAACCTAGAAATTAAAAATATCCTACCTCTACAGATATCATGTACCTAAAATTTAAATATCTTCTACCTCTAAATATATCATACTCCTAGAAATTAAATATTACCTACCCTTACAGATATCATACACCTAGAAATTAAATATCTCCTACCTCTACATATATTCTACACCTAGAAATTAAATATCTCCTACCTCTACAGATATAGACCTAGAAATTAAATATATCCTACCTCTGTAGGTTTCATACACCTAGAAATTAAATATATCATTCCTCTACAGATATACACCTAGAAATTAGATATCTCCTAACTCTGCAGATATCATACACATAGAAATTAAATATATCCTACCTCTACAGATACCAAACACGTAGAAATTAAATATCTCATCCCAACAGATATCATACACATAGAAATTAAATATCTTCTACCTCTACATATATCATACACTTTGAAATTAAATATCTCCTACCTCAACAGATATCATACATCTAGAAATTAAATATCTTCTACCTCTACATATATCATACACCTAAAAATTAAATATCTTCTACCTCTACAGATATCATATACCTAGAAATTAAATATATTCTATCTCTACAGATATCATAAACCTAGAAATTAAAAATATCCTACCTCTACAGATATCATGTACCTAAAATTTAAATATCTTCTACCTCTACATATATCATACACCTAGAAATTAAATATCACCTACCCTTACAGATATCATACACCTAGAAATTAAATATCTCCTACCTCTACATATATTCTACACCTAGAAATTAAATATCTCCTACCTCTACAGATATCATACACCTAGAAATTAAATATCTCCTACCCTTACAGATATCGTACACCTAGAAATTAAATATATCCTACCTCTACATATATTATACACCTAGAAATTAAATATCTCCTACCTCTACAGATATCATACACCTAGAAATTAAATATCTCCTACCCTTACAGATATCGTACACCTAGAAATTAAATATCTCCTACCTCTACATATATTATACACCTAGAAATTAAATATCTCCTACCTCTACAGATATCATACACCTAGAAATTAAATATCTCCTATCTCTACAGATATACATCTAGAAATTAAATATCTTCTACATCTACAGATATCATATACCTTGAAATTAAATATATCCTACCTCTACATATATCATTTAAATAGAAATTAAATATATCCTACCTCTATAGATATCATATACATAGAAATTAAATATATCCTACCTCTTCAGATATCATACAATGTTGAAATTAAATATCTCCTACCTCTACATATATCATACACCTAGAAATTAAATATATCCTACCTCTACAGATATCATACACCTAGAGATTAAAAATATCCTACCTCTACAGATACCATACATCTAGAAATTAGATATTTTCTACCTTTACATATATCATACACCTAGAAATTTAATATCTTCTACCTCAACAGATATCATACATCTAGAAATTAAATATCTTCTACCTCAACATATATCATACATCTAGAAATTAAATATCTTCTACCTCTACATATATCATACACCTAGACTAAGGGTATACAGACATCCTAGGGATAAATTACTGATATGACACAAGTGTACAGACATCTTAGGGATATGTTATGACATGACTCAAGTAAACAGACATCCTAGGGATAAAGTGCTGACATGACACAAGTGTACAGACATTCCAGTGATATATAACTGACATGACACAAGTTTATAGATATTCTAGGAATATATTACTGACATGACATGAGTGTACAGACATTCAAGGGATATATTACTGACATGACACGAGTGTACAGACATCTTAGGGATATGTTATGACATGACACAAGTATACAGACATCCTAGGGATAAATTACTGACATGACACAAGTGTACATACATCTTAGGGATATGTTATGACATGACACAAGTGTACAGACGTCTTAGGGATATGTTATGACATGACACAAGTATACAGACATCCTAGGGATAAATTACTGACATGACACAAATGTAAAGACATTCTAGGGAGACATTACTGACTTGACACAAGTTTATAGACATCTTAGAGATATGTAATTACAGGACTCAGGTATACAGACATCCTAGGGATAAATTACTGACATGACACAAATGTTGTACAGACATTCTAGGGAGATATTACTGACTTGACACAAGTTTATAGACATCTTAGAGATATGTAATTACAGGACTCATGTATACAGACATCCTAGGGATAAATTACTGACATGTCACAAATGTACAGACATTCTAGGGAGATATTACTGACTTGACACAAGTTTATAGACATCTTAGAGATATGTAATTACAGGACTCAGGTATACAGACATCCTAGGGATAAATTACTGACATGACACAAATGTACAGACATTCTAGGGAGATATTACTGACTTGACACAAGATTACAGACATCTTAGAGATATGTAATTACAGGACTCAGGTATACAGACATCCTAGGGATAAATTACTGACATGACACAAATGTACAGACATTCTAGGGAGATATTACTGACTTGACACAAGATTACAGACATCTTAGAGATATGTAATTACAGGACTCAGGCATACAGACATCCTAGGGATAAATTACTGACATGACACAAATGTACAGACATTCTAGGGATAAACTACTGACATGACACAAGTGTACAGACATTCTAGGGATAAACTACTGACATGACACAAGTGTACAGACATCCTAGGGATATATTACTGACATGACACAACTGTACAGACATTCTAAGGATAAACTACTGACATGACACAACTGTACAGACATCCTAGGGATATATTACTGACATGACACAAATGTACAGACATTCTAGGGATAAACTACTGACATGACACAAGTGTACAGACATTCTAGGGATAAACTACTGACATGACACAAGTGTACAGACATTCTAGGGATAAACTAATGACATGACACAACTGTACAGACATCCTAGGGATATATTACTGACATGACACAAATGTACAGACATTCTAGGGATAAACTACTGACATGACACAAGTGTACAGACATTCTAGGGATAAACTACTGACATGACACAAGTGTACAGACATCCTAGGGATATATTACTGACATGACACAACTGTACAGACATTCTAGGGATAAACTACTGACATGACACAACTGTACAGACATTCTAGGGATAAACTACTGACATGACACAAGTGTACAGACATTCTAGGGATATATTACTGACATGACACGAGTGTACAGACATCTTAGGGAATGTAATTAATATTACTGACATGACACGAGTGTACAGACATTCTAGGGATAAACTACTGACATGACACAACTGTACAGACATTCTAGGGATAAACTACTGACATGACACAAATGTACAGACATTCTAGGGATATATTACTGACATGACACGAGTGTACAGACATCTTAGGGAATGTAATTACATGACTCAAGGATACAGACATCCTAGGGATAAATTACTGACATGACACAAGTGTGCAGACATTCTAGGGATAAACTACTGACATGACACAACTGTACAGACATTCTAGGGATAAACTACTGACATGACACAAGTGTACAGACATCTTAGGGATACGTAATGATGTAATGACATGACACAAGTGTACAGACATCATAGGGACAAATTACTTATATTACACAGGTAGTAAATGATGTTCATATTTGTACGTCATATTTAATAGCTCACTCTAAGATGCCGACATAAATAGGAGATTTTGATATCATAGTCCATGATAACTATACAGGTACGAATTATTACAAACATAGTCCATGGTGTCCATATAGGTAGGAGATAAAGACATCATGGTTCATGGTGTCCATACAGGTAAGAGATACTGATATCGTAGTCCATTGTGCCTATACAGGTTGGAGATATTGATAATATCATCAGTGATGTATATACAGGTAGGAGATATTGATATCATAGTCCATGGTGTCCACACAGATATTGATATAATAGTCCAGGATTTATATACAGGTAGGAGATATTGATATCATAGTCCATGGTGACCATACAGGTAGGAGATATTGATATCAAAGTCAATGATGTTTGTACAGTCAGGAGATATAGATATCATAGTCAGTGATGTATATACAGGTAGGAGATATTGATATCATAGTCAGTAATTTATATACAGGTAGGAGATATTGATATCATAATCCATGGTGTACATACAGGTAGGATATATAGATATCATAGTCAGTGATGTATATACAGGTAGGAGATATTAATATCATAGTCCATGGTGTCCATACAGGTAGGAGATATAGATATCATAGCCCATGGTGTCCATACAGGTAGGAGATATTGATATCATAGTCCATGGTGTCCATACAGGTAGGAGATATAGATATCATAGTCCATGATTTATATACAGGTAGGAGATATTGATACCATAGTCAGTGAGGTATATACAGGTAGGAGATATTGATATCATAGTCCATGGTGTCCATACAGGTAGGAGATATAGATATCATAGTCCATGATTTATATACAAGTAGGAGATATTGAATCCATAGTCAGTGATGTATATACTTGTGGGAGATACTGATATCATAGTCCATGGTGTCCATACAGGTAGGAGATATTGTTTTCATAATCAGTGATGTATATACAGGTAGGAGATATTGAAAATCATAGTCCATGGTGCCCATACAGGTAGGAGATATAGATATCATAGTCCATGCAGTCCATACAGGTAGGAGATATTGATATCACAATCAGTGATGTATATACAGGTAGGAGATATTGATATCATAGTCCATGGTGTCCATACAGGTAGGAGATATAGAAATCATAGCCCATGGTGTCCATACAGGTAGGAGATATTGATATCATAGTCCATGGTGTCAATACAGTTAGGAGATATAGATATCATAGTCCATGATTTATATACAAGTAGGAGATATTCATACCATAGTCAGTGATGTATATACAGGTAGGAGATATTGATATCATAGTCCATGATGTCCATACAGGTCGGAGATATTGATATCATAGCCAATGGTGTCCATACAGGAAGGAGATACAGATATCATAGTCCATGGTGTCCATACATTTAGGAGGTATAGATATCATAGTCCATGGTGTCCATACAGGTAGGAGATATTGATATCATAGCCCATGGTGTCCATACAGGTAGGAGATATTTTTATCATAATCAGTGAGGTATATACAGGTAGAACATATTGAAATCATAGTCCATGGTGCCCATACAGGTAGGAGATATAGAGATATCATAGTCCATGGTGTCCATACAGGTAGGAGATATTAATATCATAGTCCATGGTGTCCATACAGGTAGGAGATATAGGTATTATAGTCCATGGTGTCCATACAGGTAGGAGATATTGATATCATAGTCCATGGTGTCCATACAGGTAGGAGATATAGATATCATAGCCCATGGTGTCCATACAGGTAGGAGATATTGTTATCATAATCAGTGATGTATATACAGGTAGAACATATTGAAATCATAGTCCATGGTGCCCATACAGGTAGGAGATATAGAGATATCATAGTCCATGGTGTCCATACAGGTAGGAGATATTAATATCATAGTCCATGGTGTCCCTACAGGTAGGAGATATAGATATCATAGTCCATGGTGTCCATACAGGTAGGAGATATTGATATCATAGTCCATGGTGTCCATACAGGTAGGTGATATAGATATCATAGTCCATGGTGTCCATACAGGTAGGAGATATTGATATCATAGTCCATGGTGTCCATACAGGTAGGAGATATAGATATCATAGTCCATGATTTATATACAGGTAGGAGATATTGATACCATAGTCAGTGAGGTATATACAGGTAGGAGATAATGATATCATGGTCCATGGTGTCCATACAGGTAGGGGAAGTTGATATCATAACCAGTTATGTATATACAGGTAGGAGATATTAAATTCATAGTCCATGGTGCCCATACAGGTAGGAGATATTGATATCATAGTCCATGGTGTCCATACAGGTAGGAGATATTGATATCACAATCAGTGATGTATATACAGGTAGGAGATATTGAAATCATAGTCCAGGGTGCCAATACAGGTAGGAGATATAGATATTATAGTCCATGGTGTCCATACAGGTAGGAGATATTGATACCATAGTCAATGGTGTCCATACAGGAAGGAGATATTGGTATCATAGTCCATGATGTCCATACAGGTAGGAGATATTGATATCATAGTCCATGGTGTCCATACAGGTAGGAGATATTGATATCATAGTCAATGGTGTCCATACAGGTAGGAGATATAGATATCATAGTCCATTGTGTCCATACAGGTAGGAGATATTGGTATCATAGTCCATGGTGTCCATACAGGTAGGAGATATTGATATCATAGTCAATGGTCTCCATACAGGTAGGAGATATAGATATCATAGTCCATTGTGTCCATACAGGTAGGAGATATTGATATCATAATCAGTGATGTATATACAGGTAGGAGATATTGATATCATAGTCTATGGTGCCCATACAGGTAGGAGATATTGATATCATAGTCCATGGTGTCCATACAGTTAGGAGATATTGATATCATAGTCCATGATGTTTATACAGGTAGGAGATATTGATATCATAGTCCATGATTTATATATAGGTAGGAGATATTGATATCATAGTAAATACATGTAGGAGAATCTGAGATTTTCATATTAGAGTGTAATTTATTCTTGTTTTATTTCACAGAAGAATATGCTGTAAGAAAAAAACCCCACTGCACCATGACCAGTTGACTGTTAATGGGAGACAATATTAATATTTATTAACTTAATGTGCTCTGATAAGCTTGAATGATTTTTTTTTATTCATTGAGACTTTTCGTAATTTTAACATGACATCAAGGATTGGTATACATCTGTTTATTCATCACAGTAAAGTTAAAAACTATGCATGTACAAGTAATTCCATTTATGTATGGCTGCAGTTTGAAATGCATTATTGAATAATAAAAGCTACTACAAAGTATATTGTTACGTTTTTATATCCAATTCCTCTTGAACTGCATGAGTACTAGAGATGAGATCTTATATATGTTTCTACCATATTCAATTGTCTGTTGGAAGTAGAGAAGTTTATTATTTATGATTTTAATTGATCATGATTGTATGAGAGTTCAAAAGGTTATAAGTTGAACGTGTGTGTCTTGTCAATCATTACTACGATTTTTATACCACTGAAATAAGGTATTTGGGAGGCATGTCCATTTGTTTGACTGTTGACTATGTTACATGAGCTAGGCCATTACATTTAGATGGTAGGTGAAAAGACTTTTACACTGTACGCCTTAAATGTGTATACTTTCTAGTAAAACATTTCGGTTTTGTCCTTGTGGTTTGACCATCTTTACAGAATACAGCATCCAATTATTATGGTACATTGTACTGACAGATGCAGATGGTTGCATTAGTGTTTCACAAACATGTGTTGCTATATATCTGAAAACAGTATATATGCGTTGTATCTAGGTGGACCATGAATTAGAGCTTTGTCTTCAACTTTAGTTTTACAAAATTTGGTGACCTGCATATCTATTTCAATTTATGAGAATGGTCATGCAAGTATTAATACAGCTCGTAAGCTTCCACTCATTAGAAAAATTCTCATATAGATATACATGTGTAAACCAATCACCATTCATATATATTTCATACAGTACATGTATGTGTATTGCAAAAAGAAAAATCCTTGTTTACGTCATAATAGGACTATAATGTATACATATATATATTTAACGATTTTACTTCAAGAAGAATCTTACTGGGTAATATATCAAATGTTTCTGCTGAACTTTTTCCCCCGTTTTAAGACATAATTGGTACATATAAACAGTTCTCAAGGTAGGATCATGGCAAAGGTATTTATCGCTCATTTTATAAAGGATTATGAAGTGATTTTTTTTCTAATTCGTTACACAAATTAAATGTTTACATCGAGTGCAAATATCTTTATTTGTTCACATGCAAGTACAGTATTCAGAATATTATACACCCATGTGAATTCTATCTGCTGACATTCTAAAAAGAAATAAAGATGAGCAAGTATTTTTGCTGATTTTAATTTTTTTTTTTGGGGGGGGGGAGGGTTATTGCACATACCGTTTTGCTTTAAAAATTCTATACATATATTTGCAGTTCTTTTGTTTCATTGAAGACTTCATTTCTAACAGTAATATTACTGAATATATTCCTTCTTTTTCTGTCCATGGAGATAAAATACAGCACCTACATGTGGTCTATAGCCGTACATCATTTATACTCTATTTATCCTAAGAGAGATCATGATCCTTTAGAATGTGTGGTATTGATTCTTCTGTATATGATATCAAAGACTAATAATGGTTGAAAGATTCTAAGTTTTTGAGAAATATGCTGAGCTTCTGTGGAAAAGGGAATAATATATTCATCTCCTCTGACATCAGTCTGATGATAGTGTGTATAATGGATTGAAATATCTATTAAATACTTTATTCAATGTAAACGGTAATGCACTAAATATATATGTAGATTGCAAAACAAGGATGCTTAATGGTGACAATGTTAAAGTTTCAGCATTCAAAAAGAAATAGAAAAACACACATACACACCTTAATTTTTTTTCAAAATCATTGCTGATTAGAGGCGCTTTCTCTTCCTTGGTATCAGAAGAATGCAGATATCATTGGGTGAATTGCTCTCAAATTTATACTTATCTTAACTATAGTGGATGCATGTACTCATGATGTATAATAGTCGTAGAGCAACCCCCCCCCCCCCCGTTTCCGTTTTTTAATACCACAGTTAGATCTACATGCAGAAGGGGAAAAACAAAAAGGCCAAGGAGATGAAGGCGTTTTTAACCAATCCTGAAATGTTTTAAAAGAGCCATTTAAGGGGGGGGGGGTAACATTCAATGCCAGGTACGCATCTTATATTATATCTATAATTAGGATAATTAAGATGTACATTTAGCCTTTCTTTAATGTTTTTTTTCTGATAGATTTTTAAGTGGAAATATAGAGGTTAGGGGGGGGGGGTCGCACTCACGATATTAGTGTTTGTGCGTAAGATATTTTGTTCTTGTTGAATTTAACCCCCCCCCCCCCAAAAAAAATAGACACAAATTATTATAATCATCAATCAGTTTCTCTTTGTCTTTTTTTCAATTCAAAAATCGGCGTAAGTTTATTCATAGACGTATATCAAGATGGTTTATTATTTATCGATGGTCCAGAGGAACAACCCCCCCTCTTTCCAACAAACCAACAAGAAGGAAAATCTGTGAAAATTAAATAAATGTTCCTTAATTGTCTACTTCTACCCTTCAAATTTATATCTCAATCCTTTTCATTAGAGATATTAATATTTGAATAATCGCGGTTTGTACAACTTATTCTCGATATACCGGGATCGCGGAATCCGATTTGGTTATATAAATAGTAAGTACGTCGGAATGCGCATGCGCCGCTTATGGTAAATTTCACCCGTCCCCTAGACGCATTCAAAGAAAATAGAATTGATAGCCAATCACATCTTCTGTCACATTTAAAATAACAGGCCCCCTCACCCTACAGGTTTTTCTCCAATCAGAGCCGGCCTTTTAGTGGTCTCTGACCTATAACTGTAACTGTAAACAAAGTCGCTGTACTTTAGATTTGATCCGTTTAATTCCTCCACAACCCTTTAGTACTGCGATACATTTCAGGAGATACAATGCAAACGGAAAAGATTTTTATTTAGTGTGCATTATACTTGGAACACTTTCATAATGGTTATCATTCATGTACTTGGAACACTTGCATATACTTGTTATCATGTATAAAGTTTGCTCGAATTTCCTCTGTCTTAGACTCTCTTAGATGAAGTAATTTACGGACTGATTTCTTGAAGAAACGTCGAATGAGTAATCTCTTCCTCTGGATCATGAGGTTTGATACACCGTACACTGCTTTTTGGAAAACAAATTGGCCCAATTTCTGCACAATTCACTTGAATTGATAAATATTGGATTAAAACGATTTTAACTGTACGTTTCATGTATTTGAGATGAAATCAATACTATTCAAAAGCATTCTTAGATTTCAGTATACTTTAATATGAATAAAGGCAAAACCGAAAAATCTTTGTTTTTTATGCCCCTGGAATAAAAGATTCAGGAGCATATAGTTTTTGGCCTGTCCGTCTGTCTGTTTGTCTGTCTGTTTTCCGAAAAACTTTAACATTGGGCATAACTTTTGAATGGAAGCTGGTGATAGAGGTTTCATATTTCACATGTGTATTCCTTGTGATAATTCCTTTCCATTGATACCAAAATTTTGACCTCGTGACCATAACCTTGACCTTTGACGTACTTTTCAAAAACTTAAACATTGCGCATAACTTTTGATTGGTTAGTGATAGGGCTTTCATATTTTACATGTGTATTCCTTGTGACAAGATATTTCCATAGATACCAATATTACGCTGACCCTGACATCTCACATACTTAACAGAAAATGGCGTTTATACTAACAAAGATGCCGCCGGGGGCATTCTCGTTTCACAAACACAGCCTGTCAGGCTTTATTATTTCTGGCATGCTAGCAATCAATAATGAAAGGTATGGTCGTTCAGTTTTAAATAAACTTAATTTATGAAATCATTTTATTGTTTTATTCTTTTTCTGCTGCGCATTAAAGTGGGATTTTACAATATGATTTTATTTTTGATGTTGCATAATTGAACTATACTAGTTGGACATATGACTTAAAAAAAGTTATTGTTTTGAAATGTGACTATTTTTTCTTGTTTGTACTTTTAAAGGTTGTCTGAAAAAAAAAACTTCTCTGCATCCGGCAAAAATCTTTTTAGAAAGGTTGTGGGCTAAAATCCTGGTACTGGCACTATCAGTATTCAATAGCAGTATGTCAATTAGAGCGTGCATGGGTATCAGGTGAGCGTTGTGCCCCCTGGGGCTCTTGTTTCTAAAACTTTCAACAGAACGATGGGGCATCAAATACCGATGGGCAAAAAAAGTCTAAAACTACATTATATCAAATTTCGCTGAAAAAAACAAAGGTTCGCCGAATAGTTTTTCTGCAATTGATTTTTATCTATCTTTTTTCAACAAGGGGAGTTAAATCCGAAAATGACCCGTTTTAAAATATTTTTTATTTCGATATCTCCTAGGCTGGTTCAAAAGTTGTTAGAATATCATATGACACAGAAAGATATTCAGTGATGAATAAATTAATTCATCCTGTCCTTCAGAGCTTGAAGTCAAACTACAGAGACAAATAATTCAGCATCCTATTTGGACATAATGTTGTCCTACAATACTGTTGGTCACATGAACACCTCACTCTTTGACAAACGTGTCGACTTCAATTTCAGCATTACAAACTTTCGTTTTCTTGAGTAGCAATATCCCTTCATTGCCTGCTTGTGGCGTGTTCATATCTCAGTTGATACGCTATGCCAGAGCAAGTACCAAATATACGGATTTTGTTCTGAGAGCTAGGCGTCTTTCAGATAAGCTTCTCAGTCAGGGATATGTTTGTGACCGACTAACATCGTCACTGAGGAAATTCTACGGTAAATATGTGGAACTCGTCAAACACTATAATGTCCCACTCTTCAGAATGGTGGATGATATTCTGTCATAGACCATTTGAACCATCCAACCAAAAATTGTACTATACGTCTTCCGAAATGGAACCGATTGTGAAAGTTCTACCGAATTGAAGCGGCGGGTGTTGCATGCAAGTAGGAGATGCTTACTCTTCCTTGGCACCTGGTCTCACTCCCATATCGGGAGTTCGCTTCTTTTCATGTGGTGGAGGTTTTTGTTTGTTTGCTTTGGTTCCTTTCTTATCCTGATTTTGTATGCCTTCGGTTTCTGATTTTCTGAATTATCGATTTTGTGCTGTATACAGGGATATGGTCATTATCCATATTTGTCATTCAATGGTTTTGGCATAATTTCCTTCATTACTCTTTGAATACCTAAAGGAAGGATTCGGGGAAATATTTTGGTATTTGGAATGTCTGGGTGCAACCCTCGAAATACCCGTTGATCTTTTATAAATACTATTCCCGTTATGTCGAGTGTTTATACATGTAGCAATCCTACGGATGAGTTCTGTTCTTGTCGATACAAATGTACTAATGGTAGATACGAATGCAAAATCATAAAGAAAGGGCATACAAAAACGGAAATTTAAAATCAAAGAAACTAAACTAACTATAAAACACTTGCAAAGAAGTCAAGTTGGATCCCAAATAGAGATTAGATCAGATACCAGGAGAGAATGTATCAATAAGTGTTTGGAAAGGACTCGAACCTGATATTTTCTAGTAATTTGTATTTTGAGTAAATCGTCCAATCCAATTTGCTGTGACGATGCCAGTCTTTCATAAACATTTACACATATGAGATGTTTTTCGATAATTCGTCTTGACCTTAGAACAAAATCCATGTAGTTTAAGCTTGCTCTAAAAAAGACCAAATATTATTATAAAACACTTTAGAAAGGAGATAAGGGAGTGGTGGCAATTTCAATTTACGTTCTTCACATGTAGAGGTATCGGTATGATCATTGACGTCAACATAGCATTGCATCAAAATTATCATTCGAAATCAATACATTCAGTGGTCTCTTTCTCCTCTATAGGTTTCTCTGGAGGTAATGACAAATATGGATTATTACCATATCCCAACATACAGCACAGAATAAGTAATTCAGAAAATCATAAACCGAAGGCTTACAAAATCAGGATAAAACACGAAAGCAAACAAACACAAACCAAAGCAAACAAACACCACAAACCTCCACTACATGCAAAGAATCGATCTCTCTATATTGGAGTGAGATCAGGTGCAAAGGAAAAGTCAGCATCTCCTGCTTGCATGCAGCACCCGTCGCTTCAATTCGGTAGAATAGTCATATCCATACGTCTGTGTTAAACTAGAAAAACCGATGAGTTCAAAAACCCGGACGACTTTACAGTGATCACTGCAAAGCTCTGATTCAAAAGGAGAGGGAAAGGGAAAGGGGTGATCACATGCCAAACTATGACGTCAACATACACAATTTTGTTAATTCCGAGATTCGCATCCGTTCGCGGCGCTGCACAAGTTCAAGATTTCATATCTGGATGTTCAAATAAACAGACCCAATAAATAAATATACATAGTACCGTAAATCGTCTTGAATGCGTGAGAGCTTTATTTTCGCGATATTCGCGAGGTCCTCAGATTCGCGAATATAAAACGCCGCGAATATGTCCCAGCACATGTGTAGTAGTTTACGTATATACGATGTCGCGAAAGTAAAACGCCGCGAACCTGTCATTTCACTCACGATTGCGAAATTTAGACGCAGCGAATAAAAGACGGTTTACAGTATGTAGTGTTTAAAGTGTTTAATTTGAGAAGAATTCTCCTAAAGATATTTATCTAATACAGGACATGTACACACTTTTCCCTATTTTAAATAAAGACGTTTAACATTAAGATAGAAATCGCAGACGCATTAAGTTCTTCTCTCTTTTTCTCATCGACATAGTTAAAATCTTAAAGATAAATCTTCCATTATAGGAATAGCAATTCACCTTTAATAAGTAAATTTGTCAAAGTAGCTCTTACGCTTTGTACGGCTTATTCTAGAATTCTTGCTTTCGACTTCATCGGATACCATGGCGTTTATCACGAAATTGGTCATCGTTTCTCTATTTCTCTTGATTTCACAAGGTTTAATGTCGGAGGTAATTATTGTTCATTATCATTTCATTTTGGTCATTTGATTTTAAGAAATAGAATTTTGTTCTCGCTATAAATACTAGGACAAATGAATTTATAATCATTATTATAGCACGTTTTGATATATTTGTAGACTTTAATATTAATGCAAAGTAGGTTTCATTAAGAATTTACAGGTGTGAAACGTAGGTAAATTCTCATTACATGATTACTCTATAACATTTCTATTTTCGAATTCTATTTCTTAAATGTATCTGATTGCCCAAGTATTCATCTATTGAAGTGCTTATTATTTGAACGCTGGTTTTGAATTGTATGATTTGAATTGAATGATTCCCTAATATGTACATTTGCCACTTAATCTTCAATCTTTCTCTTAATGTCATTTAACTATGTTTTCCTAGACCAAGGATACGAGCTTTGCAATCGACAGCCTCTTACAAAATGCACACAACAATAGAATCAAAAGATCAATTATTGTTAGCGAGGAATTCAAAAAGGTGGCAGTGGGAAGTCATAATAAAGCAAGATTCAGCGTAAACCCGACTGCTTCAAACATGCAGAATATGGTAAAAGTTTTGAATTAAATGATAAGATAATTTAACTCTAGTAATTTCATTACGAATTAAGGTAAGCGAAGAATTCAAAAACGTGGCAGTGAAAAGTCATAATAGAGACACATTTAGTGTGAACCCGCTTGCCTCAAACATAGAGAAGATGTTAAATTTTTCGAATTTGATGTTGATTTTTTAACGTTAGAAGTTTGATTACAAAACAGTTAGGAAGTACCAGTAATTATCTCAAGAGATCTAATATGAGAATAAAAGAAGAACAAGTTTCAGAATTGTCGGATACATGTATCTTTCGTTTACCATTAAGACCTAAATGAAAATTGGTTACAATTTCTGTCTAGGATAATAGTTATACAAGTAACAGAAGTGACTAATTAGTACTTTCAATCTATTAATCTACAAAAGGATACATTTGACGTCATGTAATTGTGACGCAATGATGCTTGGTTTGATGCTATGTCAGCAAAACTGCATTAAGCTAAAATATTTGCCATGGAGAATTAGCATCCCTTATTCGGTTGTTTATGTTTTTATTTTATACATTGTTTTTCATTACTATTTTCCCCAAATTTTTATAATTGTCAATTCAATTACTTTTATTATGAAAGAGCTAACTATTCGCGTGTATAGACATGGTTACTATGGAAGTTGATGACGTACGTACTAAGGTCAAACAGAACATTCAACACTCTATAGGATTTAAACAATTGCATGACAAATATGGATAATGACCATATCCCTGTATACAGTACAAAATCGATAATTCAGAAAATCAGAAACCGAAGGCATACAAAATCAGGATAAAACAGAAACCAAAGCAAACAAACAAAAACATAGTTCATCTGAATTTCGACCTTTCATCGTGCAAGTTTATATATCCATTTATTCATTTTTATTTAAATTTCTTATTTCAGAACTTAGGCATGAAAAAAATATTTTAGAAAACATGTGTTTGAGAAACATGGATACCCCGACAGTAAAACAGCTCTAATGTAATATATGATATACTGATATGTGCATCAATATGTACATCGAGTTTTCATGGATTTGTTGCGACGGGTGTTGCATGCAATCAGGAAACGCTGACTCTTCCCACGTACTAGATCTTATTTCGGAATGTTATTCATTCCTATGTTCGCAATTGTTCCAATGGAAATTCTAACGATTTTGCCTTGCCTTCCCGACTTTGAGACTGAATAACTGATAGGTACTTCTTTGGTGTTTGTTATACTATTGTATGCTTTATTTTTCATCAGCCTGATTTTGTTTGTAGGAATGGAATGACGATCTGGCAATCACAGCACAGCATTATGGTGATAAATGTATTTGGGCGCATAACGATGATAGGACAAAAGAAACAAAAAACAAAATATGGAAACCAGAACATGTTGGAGAGAATCTTTATTACACAACAGCAAGTACGTGATAAATCCTATACATTGTAGCTGTTTTTATATAGATATTAAGTCTGTAAATACAAAAAGTAGAAAGTTGTATCCGTTTTAAGATCAGTCTGAATTCCGAATAATTTAACATAAAGATACTAATGCATTTCTGTAGTTCTGAAGATATAAGAACTACAATCTATGTCTGTATGCATATATTAAGTACACACTTAGATGTACTCTTTGAATATACGGTTAAAGCAATAGCAAACGCTTATTATTTCAGGCTTTCTTCTTAAGCATTATTTCTATTCAAAATATAGATGGTGTTTGTATATTTGAATTTCTTTAGTGGTTATAATTTTTACAATTTAACACGAATATAAGAAAATGAATTGAAGATTGTACCATCAAATATATACATGTATATAATAAGTGAATAGTAAAACAATTTTATCATCTACAATACATAAGCTGAATATATATTTTTTTCTCCTTTTTTTTCTTCATGTGCTTCCTCTCATTTCTTCTTACATGATATTTATAGAACTATCAGATAAAGAAGTAATGGCGTTAGCGGTTACAAAATGGGACGCCGAGAAAAAAGACTATGATTACGAAACAGCAACGTGTGCTAAGGATAAGGTCTGCGGACATTATACACAAGTGAGTTTGCCTACCAAAATATAATGGATGTAATAAAAGCATATGAAAACCCCTTTCCAGAATGATCAGTGACAATCTACATTGTGATTAAATGGCTGTTATCATTATCAAACAAGACATACTTACCTGATATGTACATCAAAATGGACATCGAGACAATCACCGAATTTGACAGGTTTCCATGGAGCTGTTGCGACAGGTATGGATGCAATCAGGAGACGCTGACTCTCACCGTGCACCTGTTTTCACTTCGGAATGTTGTTCATTCCGGGGTTCGCAACCGTTCCGATGGGAATTCTTACTTTGAGACTTTGAGACTGAACAACTGTTAGGTACTGCTTTGATGTTTATATTTACAGGTAGTCTGGCACAACTCGGTCTATGTAGGGTGTGGCATATCGTACTGCCCGGGTAAAAATAATTCTACAAAAAGAATGATAACTTGCAACTATGGACCTGGGTAAGGCACGAAGTATTTTGAATTTTAAAATCATTCTTCAGTTTTAGTTAAATTCTACATTGTATGTCTATGTTAATTACATTTTATTAACTTGATAAGAATTAAAAAGCTTATTAATAATCTTTGTCCTTACCTGGCTTCTCGTCAGAGATTATCTTCAGGATATTCTTTAACTCATTTGTGTTACACTTATGCCCTATGCCGTGTGGAGCTTGTAAAAAAGTTTCCCGCGAGGGGTTTGACAGTACGTGTTTTGAATATATTTCCCTGACATTGTCGCCATGGCACTTTCTATATAGACATAACGTCAGCCAGTGCATGTATTTTATATATTGTTTTCATTTTCGTGCTAAAACATCGACGGCGGGTGCGGCTAGCCAACAGGGGATGCTTACTCCTTCCGGGCACCTGGTCCCACCTCTAGCTTGCTAGCTTGCTAGGGGTCCGTCGATGCTTAATTTTGCGCTCTATTGTGAGTGCTGTTGAGATTATTGTCAGCATCTTTTTTAACTCATTCTCTGCATATTTCGAATTTCGCTCTTCATACACTCACTATCATCTAAATTTCCTCTATATCATCTACGAGCATCACTGTTACGACATCTATTTAGTTTAGTTATGTTTTATCTGCAAAAATATGTCAATAGATAATGTAACTTAGTCGGAAAATTGCAATGGTTGAATTATCAGAACCAAAGAGAACAGTAACATAAAAGGATGAAACTGATGATATATTGTTTGATGAAACGTGCATACAGTGCACACAATTATTACCATAGATTATATACTTCTTTTTAAAATTGATACTATACTTGATTTGAGTAAACTGCTCATATTTTTCGATTTTCAAGCGTTTCTGCTTGATTCATAACTGAATACCATAATCGTACCGCATACTCTTTTCCAGATTGTTTTGGTTCAATTGTTTTCCTAGAAATTTACATCTTCTGATTTGCCATTTTATTTTCATTTCCGGCTTTTATCTGGAGTTTGTGCAACAAGACATGTAATACAAACAAAAATATATAGATATAGGATTGAAAAGAAAGCTAAAAGCTTTTTAAGAAATGTTATCTTATTAAGATTCCTCTCCAAGGTGTTTATGAAAAGAAGGGAGGAGATCTCCAACAAGACCCCGCCGCAGCATCAACAGCAAAACACCATAACACCCGATGCAAAAACACAAAAGACGAACACAGCACGAGACGGAAAAGAGACACACCACATGCAAACATCAAACACAAAAGACTACACATAAACCGACGAGACCAATGGTTCCCTTTAACTATTCATTATCATGTTTTGATTAGCCATCTGTATATTTCAGAGGCAATTATAGAGGTGAAGCCCCATACGCAAAAGACGGTGAGATTCCTTAGAATGTGTACATTTCATAATTTTAAAAATATACTTTCGATCCCGAAATATCTCTAAATAACGATCTTTTTTAACTCATTGAAATTGAATAATCCTCTCCTCTTATTCAAGTATGTCCTCAATAAGTATGCTAGCTTTAGAGGCGATAGAAAATCGCTTCTGCTAAAACCTACTAAGAAACAATGTAAGATAATTTTGTGCAATGTTTATAGTACTTCGATTCCCTCTCTTTTTCTCTTTTCCAGAAAAATCAACTGATTCAGACGATAATTCAGATTCAGGTAATTCAAAGTTAAACAAGTGTTTCTGTTTAATGAAATTACGTGCATGTCTGGTTCATGCTGTAAATTTATCTGTTCTTAAATGATGCTTATGAATTTGAAGACATTAAACATTTGTACCAATTGGTAGACCAAGAGTCCCCGAGGGCACATGTAGCCAAGTTCGATCAATTTCGGTTGGTGGTTTCTTCAAACGCATTTGAAAATGTCTTTAAACAAACATTTCTCTCATTTCTAAAACCTGGGTCCTGTAGAATCTTATCCCAGCTATTTTGCTACATCTTTCGATATATTTAGGACATAATTTTCACAGATTTTGGTCATATAACATTGTTTAGATTGAGGATCACTGACGAGGGTTTATTACCCGAAACGTGCATGTCTGGTCCATGCTGTAAATTTATCTGTTCTAAAATGATGCTAATAAATTTGAAGACATTAAACATTTATCCTATAATCTCATACAATATGCGGAATCGCCGAATTTATATCTGATTTAAGGGATCGCCGAAATACCGCTATTGTATGCGATATGACGCAATCATCGATGTCATATCAAAGCATAGTTTGGCGAGGTATTTGTTATGACTTCATAACCTAAAAGTTCACCAGCATGTTTGATGTCAGACATTCTGCCATCCCTAATTATTTTTCCATATGTCGACATAAAATCGTTGCGTTAAGGATCATAATCTTAATCAACCAAAAGTGTACAGATAGAATTGCATTAGAATGTTAAAAGTCTTCGAATTCGACAGAATCATTTATAAACAGACAAATTTGCAAAATGGACCAGACATGCACGTTTCGGGCGCTTATCCCTCGTCAGTGATCCTCAATCTAAACAATGTAATATGGCGAAAAGAATTTCAATTATACTACGTCGTATTGACGACAACAGAAGACATTTTCTCGAGGATCACTGATGAGACATTACTGTTGAATAGCGCATATGAGGCACTGAATTTTTTGCAATAGGACCTGTACATGTATTTCAACATTTATAATCATAATAATTGCAACTTTCAGAACCATAGACAGTGCATGTAATATATTTTCATTTTCGTGCGAGAACATCGACGGCGGGTGCGGCTAGCCGCCAGCAGGGGATGCTTGCTCCTCCCGGGCACCTGGTCCCACCTCTGGCTTGCTGGTGGTCCGTCGCTGCTCCATTTGGTGCTCTGTTGTGGGTGCTGTTGAGATTATCGTCAGGATCTTCTTTAACTCATTTGTGTCACACTTATGCCCTTTGCCGTGTGGAGCTCGTAAAAAAGTTCCCCGCGAGGGGTTTGACAGTAAGTGTTTTGAATATTTTTCCCTGACATTGTCGCCATAGCACTTTCTGTGTAGACAGAACCATAGACAGTGCATGTAATATATTTTCATTTTCGTGCGAGAACATCGACGGCGGGTGCGGCTAGCGAGCAGGGGATGCTTGCTCCTCCCGGGCACCTGGTCCCACCTCTGGCTTGCTGGGGGTCCGTCGATGCTCCATTTGGTGCTCTGTTGTGGGTGCTGTTGAGATTATCGTCAGGATCTTCTTTAACTCATTACAATGAACATCAAAGGGAATAATTTTATCAAATATTACCTGCGTCAAATGGGCCAACAAACATCAAAGTCGACAAATCGAAACGAGAAGCATAAACGACAACAGAAAAATGCGAGAGAGCAATGTGCAGCGAGCGCCAACTTCGGACGTCTATGCACTATGTACGTAATAGTCAGTGGTATGGTTATCCGGATTGGGTAATTATACATATGACTTGCCCTGTTTTACCGATTTTAAAGCAGATTACATAATTAGTAACAAAAGTTTTTGTCACTTGAAACATCTATTCGTATGGGAAAGATATTTTGATATTTATGTTGATATTTCATATTCTAACAGTACGTATCGGTGCATAACATTATAAATTGACCAAAAATAGTACATGTAAAAAAGATATTAACAAAAATGAATACGAAAACAAATGCAATTTTCAGATCAAAAATAATAATTAGACCATAAAGACGATACCGAGTTTTAACGTTTTACAATTGTAATAAGCATATATGATGAGGAGTTGCATCATTTGCCTAGGAGGCAAAATAAAAAGAACAAGCATATGATGAAATCTTTATTTCAATGTATATATATCAGCCCTATTTAGAAATATCATTTATTTGATAGGAAGTAAAGTAAACCCAGACGATAAGGCAGACTCAGGTAAGATTCTAAGGTTTCATAATTTTTTCCTTGACAAAATTCCTCATTTAATCTGCTGTTTCAGAATCTCATAAATGTGATGTAGATTTTAAAAATATGACATTTATCTCTTCGTAAACAGTCACCAAGACGATCATATCACACGTTTTGAGTGGGTTATACATCATGTGTAAACCTAGAGGAGTTGGATATGACAACTGCATTCAATAAAAGAAAGGAGGGGGTCTTCAACCAAGTACCAACATCAAAACACCAACACGCCCGATGCGAAAACACAAAGACTAGCATAGCAACAGAAATCATAACAATTAAAAGGGTCAATCCTTAGAATTACGCTCTTGTGGACAGCAAAGATTAAGATATGATCTAACCTCTGAGTAAATAGAGCATTTTTTATCGGTACATCAAAATGTACATCGACACAATCACCGAATTTGACAGGCTTCCATAGAGCTGTTGCCTCGGGTGTTGCATGCGGTCGTGAGACGCTGACTCTTCTCCCCGGGCACCTGGTCTCACTTCGGAATGTTGTTATTTCCGGGGTGTTCAACCGTTCCGATGGTAATTCTCACCATTTGGCCTTGCCTTCTCGACATTCAGACTGAAATGTTGGGTACTTCATTGATGTTGATTGTGTGCGGCGCCTCACATATGTATATGTAAATTGCTATAGATTTAACCCTGTTCTGGCTAGTCTGACATTTTTGTATTGGTTTAAAAACAATTTAGTTAACAGGATTTTTGACTTAATTTTGTATCATTTTAGTATTCGCTGTGTTTTTATTTCGTAATGACAGATTCCACAAGAATTTATCATAATTGGCAGACTTTGAGATCAATGAAACTACATTAGTAATTATTGTAGTAAACATCTATTCGGTTGTCAATTTTGTTCAGGGTGGCGCTACTTTCAATTATTTTTGTTGTTGTCATTACGTTGCCGACGCTCAAAACGTTGGTTAACACGAAGACAGAAATTGGTTTTCCTTTCTGGTCCTACCTACTTGGATACAACACGATTCATGTGACATATGAAAACAGGAAGTACGACGAGTTTAACAGAGCCACCTACATTCATTTTACAATGTCATCCGCACTTGCTTGCACTGTCAAGAAATTGTTCATTAGATGAGGTGTCCTTCGTGTTACAGTGCAGTTGTGAAATTGTCTCCGTCCCGTCTGTAAGTCCAAATTTCTTTTCGCGTGAGAAAGTTATGTTTTTTGTTTTATTTTTTTCCTTTTGAATGTGATTTTTGGAATCTGGTTTCGGGTTTTATGTTTGACTTTCATTTACTAATATCCATATATTTACGGAAGTTCTACGGATTAGAGGGAGGGTATTTCCGATGTTCTCCAAATCAACTTGCACTCTGACTGACTGTGACGACGGGACTCCATGGCGGGCCCTGTCCAAACCTCTTAAGAGAAGACAGGGCCCCGACCACCTGTCCTCTCTCAATGTCAGTCGGACTCCTCGGGTGATAACATACATGAGCTCGCGGCGGCAGAGCACGGATTGTATTACGTATGCCCTCTTTTTATATCCATTTACATATTCATCTGTGTTGCTTGGGCCCCTGCGTTTTGCGGTCTTGTTTGTGTGTGGTCATCTGACAGTGAGGAGGTTGTTTTACACCACAATTGTACGTTCTTCGAGACCTCTGGGTAATCGAAAAAGTGGGAGGGTTGTGCGCACGTAATCCAGGATAACCATACCTTCTGCTATTTCCGTGGCAGATGGCCGTCCTAAGTCGGCACCGGTTGCCCATTGGTCTCGTTGGTTTATGTGTAGTCCTTTGTGTTTGATGTTTCTGTGTTGTGCGTTGACGTTCCTTGTCCCTTACGCGTCTCTTTGTGCTTGTCTGCTTTGTGGTTTTGTATTGGGTGTTTTGGGTTTTTGCTGTGGGTGCTACAACCTGGTGTTGTTGGAGATCCCCTCCTTTGTTTTACAGTTTTTTAAGTTACAATTGCCTGTCAAAACTCAAACCGTTTGCACATTTGTTTTCCTATTTTGTGTTTGTGTGTGTCTTTACTTTACCGTGCTATGTCTCACTAAGAGCTTTTGTTAGGATAGAAAGGAGGGGATCTCCGGTTGCAGGACCAACAGCAAAACATAAAAAAACACCAAGTGACAGAGGAGACATACAAAGCAAGGATACAAAAGGGACAAGGGACAGCAAGCACCACACTAATCTTAAACACCAAACACACAGGACTACACATAAACCAAAGAGACCAATAGGCAATCGCTATCGATTATGGACGGCAATCTGCTATGTTAGTAGCAAATGGTGTAGTTATCTGGATTATGTGTGCATAGCCCTCCTTTTACCCGAAGGTCTCGAAGAACGCACAATTGTAGTGTTGTATACCTCCTCACTGTTAGATGATCACATAAACAAGACAGCAGAACGCAGGGGCCCAAGCAACACATAATTGAATAATATGTAAATGGATATAAAACATAAATACCGATATTGTTTTGAAGTTTTTTTTAATCATTCTTACCTTACAACAAAACAGTTTTTTCATAGAATGATTCATAATGTTTTTATTCGTACAGGGTCCACACCAAAACCCGATGGCTCGGGCGTTGATAGTAAGTTATAACTATTTCATCACTTCTTGATTTGACTGATTTCCTTTTCTTTTTCGGAAAAGGTTTTCTTTTAAAGTGCTTGCATTAAAAAACTTGAATGTTTTAGTGTCATGTCCAATTTAACGGAGCAAGTTTTGAATTTGGTTTTCATCTCTTTTGTTTACTTAATATAGAGGGAAAAATAACAAAATGAATTTTTTTTTCAGATGAAGTGTTCGGTAAGTATGGTTTTGCTCAGCAAGTACAGGTACATATTTTTTGTCAATTAACAACTTTTCTTTTTTGTGATTGTTTTAACGAGAAAAATATGAAGTAACATTCGTGTGCAATTCAAAACATGGAATAATGGATGGTTTTATAATCATGAATGATATTCATTTAATTACAATTTTTTTAATTCTCTAGAATGTGACTTTGAAACAGATCTTTGCGGGATGACATCATCAGGAACATGGCAAAGAGGAACTGTGGTATGCTATTCATCTATATCAAAATTCTAGGAATACGTAGTACATATTTTCAGATGAGTTTTAACTACTTCCTTCCAAATACATTATCTGTACTGTATGACGCAATTGTCATTTTAAAGAGAAGTGCAATGCTCCAAAACAGTGCGTCTAGTTAAGTAAATTCATATTAAATCAACCATTTGAAAAAATCCGAGTAGAGTATGACCAGATTGCCCAACTTTAATCAATTAGGATATATTCTATTTTATCGGGTTAAACCATTGGTAAGCGCACTTGTAATTCCCGTCATTGGACCAAATCCTTGAAATGTTGAAGGATCTTACATGGAAGGGTATGATATGGTCCACCAACTGGTCCCTTGAGGTATTTGGCGGGCATTCTGCCTTAAATGATGCTATTGAATTTAAAGACGTTTAACATTTGAACTACTTGGTGAGTGTCACTGCTGGTGGACCAAGAGTCCCCGAGGGCACATGTAGCCAAGTACGATCAACTTCGGTTGATCGTCTGTCTCCTCAACGCATTGAAATTTTCTGTTATAAAATTGCTTGAAATTTCTAAGACGTGGGTCCTGTAACATCACATCCCATCCATTCTGCTACGTCTTTTGGTACATTTTTGGACATAATAATTTTCATACTTTTTGGCCATATAACATTGTTTAGACTAAGGATCACTGACGAGGGTTTAGTACCCGAAACTCGCATGTCTGGTCCATGCTGTAAGTTTATCAGTTTTTAAATGATGCTATTGAATTTAAAGACGTTTAACATTCTCTCGTCCAAGGATTCTTCCCACGCTTTCATCTTAACAAATTTGAGACAAAAAATGATTTATATTTGTTGAACGTTGTCAATTGAATATACTTTGTGTATTCAACTCATTACTTCCGTATTATTAGTCCACTAACGGCGCACCGGAGGGGACTTATAGTTTCCACCCCGTCTGTCTGTCCGTCCGTCCGTCCATCTGTCTGTCTGTCTGTCTGTCTGTCTGTCTGTCTGTCACACTTTAGTTTTCCAGATTTTTTCGCTGTTGTTGCATAATTATATTGAATTGATTTTTGGTATGTGGATATATTTCAATATGATACAGATCGATTTCGAGTTTGTATTTGATTGACCTATTTTTACATGACTTAGCAAATTTCATTTTCATATTCGGTTTTATTGCAGATATTAATTTGTTGGTATATGAATACATCTTAGTGTGACACAGATTAAGTTGAAGTTTGGGTTTGATTAACCTATTCTTACAAGAGTTATTGCCCTTGGACTTAGCAAATGTTAGGTCTTTTAATGCCTGTTGTTATAGATCTTAAACTGATTTTTGGTATGTGAATTAATTGTAGTGTGATAGAGATTTACAAATTTAGGACACCATTTTATGAAATGTTTTCCAGATCTTTTCCGTTACTTCAGATACTTAACTGATTTCTGTGTGGATATTACTCTTTTGATGCACGTACATGTACAAGTTCAAATCTATGTCTAATTGAAGTGTTCTAAGCAGAGTTGCAGGACATAACATTAAGCCGGTAGAGGACTCATACCGCTCAGCGATTAAAAATTTATTTAAATCTATTTGGAGTCGACATCATACAGACTTAATTAACATAAAATGTCATGCATTAGCACCATCTGTAAAAAACTAAATAATGTAGTCAACTACTCGTATCTTCATATGTATCAATTAGTCAATAAGACGACTTACATTATGCATTTTACCTTCAAATTTCATGAACTTAAATCAGAATTACTAGTAGCTTTTCACGGACATGAACATGTAAGTAATATTTCTAAATTCATAGTGAACCTTTATTTCTTTCCATATCGCATTTCGCTTCATAAAATACATGTATAACAAAATCTGTATTTTGTTTATCATAGGATAAGTTAACGGCAAGATTCGGAGAATCGTACCTGTATGTAAGTGGAAAGAAAGGAATGGCCACCATCAACCTTCCTAAATATTACGGAGGTAATATATCTTCATTTAGAATTCTTTTGTGATCTTTTAGTTCCACTAATTTCGCAGCGAGTGTTATTTCAATATTGTTGACTTATATTGAGTTAGGTTTAGAAAATAGGCATTATTTTATAAATTTCTTGGTAGATGATAATGGCAAATCATGCGTGACACTGAGCATTAGAGAAATTAAACCGACGCGCGTAAAGAAAGCAACAAAAATAAGTGTTGGTGGCGTGAGGGTAGCTACAAGTAATCTAGGATGGATGACATGGAATGGACAGATCAGGGATACTAAGAAGGAAGCTGTATGTATTATTCAAATATCTCTTCATGTCATTAAAAATGGAAGGAAATTCGAAATAATACGTTTACTGAATTTGGAGCAGGAGATGCTTACTCTTCCTGGGCACCTGGTCTCACTCTCATATCGGGAGTTTGCTTCTTTCATATGGTGGAGGTTTTTGTTTGTTTGCTTTGGTTCCTGTTTTATCCTGATTTTGTATGCCTTCGGTTTCTGATTTTCTGAATTATTGATTTTGTGCTGTATACAGGGATATGGTCATTATCCATATTTGTCATCTCTAATCGGTATCTGATTAGTTCCTTTTATTCCTTTCACCCCTATCGATTTTTGATTGACAGCTTAAAACAGATGAGACTTCGGTGGTTGCCAACGTCGGCCTTTAAAGCATTGAAATTCATATCATGTTGTTTAGTTTATTTTGCAACGTTACACAAATCAGAGCATTTCTTGTACATTGTTGAAATTAATAAGACAAATAAAGTATTGCTCAAGCAACCGTAAAGTCCTACTTTTCTTATAAATGATTCATGAAAATATTTTGAACAATTTGTAACAAGTCATTTTGTATTCCCACAATCGTCAATTGCTTTTCCTTCATATTTTTACCTTACTACCTACACTTACGAGGGCTCTACTTTACAATAACATAAATGAAGTTATCTCATAATCTCATAATATCAACTTATACAGATATATTGTGTTTCATTCAACAGTTAAAGATAACAGTCAATATGAAATACAAAGGCCAAGTGGTAGCACTGGATAACATCAAAGTCGGCAAATGCACATGAGCAAGGGAGCAATGGAGCGCTTGGATGTGTTTTGGTGACAATGACTAAAACGCCTAAATATTTCAAACATTTTGGCCAAAAAATACAAGTGTAGATACAGAGCTGTTAAATCAATTCTGCTATAATTATCTGATTAAATGATCTTAAAAATAGAGAGAAAATTTCTCTATCAAATAACCGATGGTTATTTTTACGAGAGCTGTGGGATAAAAACTCTACTAAAAATACATTCTCGGTACACCAAGGGTTTCATCGCATTCCGCCAGACGCTGCAATGCAAAGTACACTTGGCATCTAGAACAACTTCCCGGTGGAATCCCTGAGAGGACAAATCATAGACGTCCGCCGTGTACTTGCCTACCAAGATTTCTGGTCTCTGATATAAACGGACATTTGAACATGTCAAATATCATCTTTAAATTTCATCGTAACGACGAACTCTTTTCGAGATGCCATCCTTCTCTGTCTTTGTTATTTGGCTTGGCTTGTAGCTATGCAAATTTCGTTGTTTTGGACAGCAAAATAAGTACTTTTCCCGCAATATGATGTCAAGGAGAATCACTTTTTAACTGTGACGTAATAAGAGTCAGTTCTTGCCGTCTACAAAATGCTAGTCACGCAGTTATGTGGAAAAGGCTAATTGTTTTCAAATCTTATTAACAAGGAAGACGTTGTTTTTGCAGGAAAACTCGCTCAATATTTCGAAACGTAAACAGCGTCATTATCACATCGGAATTGTCTTCACGTAAAAGTAAAAACAATGAAAAGTTCCCTCTATAATTCTGCATAGGAAAAATTGACCACTGAATGCAAGGGTATATTACTACGGCCTATACCCTTGAGTACTAGTTGTACCCCGTCTTCCATCGCAACGTCATAGGTTTCTTCCACTGCTTTCCACATTCAATATAACCTTGCCTCCCCCCACTTAGGTCCCATATATTTCTCAAATTAATTTAAAAGGAAAATAAGTTAATAGAGACCTATAGAGGAATAAAATTGGAAAAGCTTCTCTTAATTACAGCACCAACAATTAAAATGTACCGCATTTGTTGTTTTGCGTCATTAAACTACAATCACTGACGTCATAATAAGGACGCCGACAGAAATTCTGTCGAACTGGGAGACCCCTTATTCTACCATTTGTCCTCATGTGGGATAGAGTTTGCCCATAACGACGCGTCATTTAGGGTCACTGTAATCCAACATGCCCTCGCTTGACTTTTGATGTCCGCCGTATAGGCCATATCCATATTGTGACGTTGTTATCATCCGTTGTGACGTCATAATTTTTGCACCTAAAGCGGCGACCTCTCAACGAAAACGTCGTTTAAAAACTCCTATTTTACATTCTAATTCTTACTAAACCGATTAAGGCTAATGACTACGGTTTATTCTTTTAGAATAAAACATTTTTGAGGGTGCTGAAAACGAATATTCCTTTATTTTTCGAATTCGATCAAGTTGACGATTTCATGATTTCATGGAATTTTAAGAAAGGCCCCTAGAAATGGGAAAAAAACGATCAACCATATGTTTGTCATGTGGAATGAGCCTCGGCAAGCCTAGCTGGACTGTAAATATTTGATACTCGGATGGGATTTCCCTGTCCTGTACAAAGTGGTGATATATTCATAAATCCAAAGGTATTTTAAAATGAAGCATCTAGTGGAATGCGATAAAACCCTTGGTATACCACGATGGTTGTACTCGTGGAATTAGGGGTCCGCAATTTTAACAAGATTTCAGTTGTAGAAATCATTGTGACGTCACGTCATTGTACTTTAATGACGTTGCGAAGCAAACTATAAGACTGATTTAATTTTCTTAACAGTTATTAACGTCATTTCTATCTCCAATCTTAATTAGAGAAATATATGGGACCAAAGGGGTGAAGGCAAGGTCACATTGAATGTGGAAAGTAGTTGAAGAAGCCTGATGTTGCGTTTGAAGTTGGTGAAAATACGTCAATCTGCAAAACAAGTGCAAAAAGGCATAAGTATGAAACAGGAGAAATTATGTAACCACTACGTCCAAGGGTCATAACTGCTTTAAAGATAGGCCAGGCTGGACGAATATCTTACTTGATCCATTACATACTAAAATCGGTTCGCATACCAAAACTTTATTCACTGTTGGCAATACATATATTACAGTTATGCGGGAAAAATCCAGAACACTGACTTGTGTCTTGCAGATCAACATACTAACAGAGGCATGGGTAATTATTGGTCCCCTTGTGCGAGAACTTTCCCTGAATCTTTCTTCAAGACTATTACACAATTACAAATGAGATTGTGTCATTGCTCCAAAGATGCATATAACTGTACATAACATGTTTGGATTGATTTTACAAAATGAAAACTTCTTTTCAGCATTAGAATTACTTAAAAGTTGGAGAATTTGTTGCGCAGAGTACAGATGGAAGCTCTACCACTTACCGTTCAGTATCAAAGACGTTCAAAGTTTAATATGAATTATGGCAAAGCCCTGGAAGCGAAACGAAGCGATTTTTTTCGATAAACATGCATTATCATTTAAGTGGTGGGCAAAAATATTTGCATATCACGTTTCAAATGAATATAAATAAATATATAGATAGATAAATTATTTCAAATCAAAGCACTGAAGGTACTGAGTGCGAATAGCCAGAATATGTATCACTTATAATGTATGACAAAATATTGTGTTTTCAAAATTATATTTGTTCCTGAACACCTTCGTATGCCAGTTTATGGACGTATAAAGACAGAACTAAAATGCAAATCCATAATGTTTTCGTAATGAATTAAAAGATGATGTCTGACATTGAACAGGTCAATTGGCATAACATCAGAAAATGATTATTTACATTAAATCTAAACCCCCCTAAAAATACAACAATCCAATATGACTATTGATTGATGATACCATATACAAGGAAAGAAGAATAATCTTATTTTCTAATTTGATCCCCACTCTCTCTTTAACCTTTCATGTTCAATTTTAGGTATATGCTAAGAATTTGAAGGAAAATTCACTTCTTTTTTAGTATATAAAAACATGATACATCCTAAACGGGAATGTTTTGATCTTTTATTATTCATATTTATCAATATCATATTTCATGATAAAGTTCCTAATTTTTCCGTATACAGATTTAATTTTGTGAAGCAGGGCACAATAAGCCTACTTGAAGTTAGTTTTATGTTTCAATGATTCAACTTAATATCTTTATCAATAGCACCGGTTCATTTCATATGTTGTCCACTAAAACGGGTAATGGAAATTGGTTTCCAACACACAGCCTGTGTTCATCTAAGTACATACAGATGCATTTTTTCATTAGGCCATGCATGTACATAACACGAAAGCTCGATTCATAAAGATAATTCATTGGTTCAGACAGTGGTCAGACTTTATACCGATCATGACGCTGAAGCAGTCCCAAGGTACATGTAAACAGAGTAACATCGTTTATACATACTCAGAGGACGTGGCACCCCTGAGTGAAGAAATCAGGCAACGCTAAGTGCTATTCGCACAAAAATTAAGAAAAATGAATAAATACATTTTTGTCTAGATAAACACAAGATAATCAGCAAATTTCGAGAGTCACCCTGAGATTCTTCATTTTCTCTGTGTTACATTTTGTATTCAATACTGATACTTATATACAAAAAATGTAGCCATAATTGATGTTCATTTAGTTACAGGCTAGCACTTGCTCGATGCTCAATTTGGTGCTCTATTGTGAGTGCTGTTGAGATTATCGTCAGGATCTTCTTTAACTCATTTGTATCACACTTATGCCCCTTGCCGTGTGGAACTCGTAAAAAGGCTCCCCGCGAGGGGTTTGACAGTAAGTGTTTTAAATATTTTCCATGACATGATCCATAGCACTTTCTATATAAAAATGGCCTCAGACAGTACAGTTCATGTTTTTTATTGTTTTCATTTTCGTGCATGAACATCGACGGCGGATGCGGCTTGCCAACAGGGAATGCTTTCTCCTCCCGCGCACCTGGTCTCACCTCTAGCTTGCTAGGGGTCCGTCGATGCTCAATTTTGTGCTCTATTGTGAGTGCTGTTGAGATTATCGTCAGGATCTTCTTTAACTCATTGAAATGAATGGAAACGAACAGCACTTTGCAACGAAATACACATCTAATTGTCAAATACGTATTCTGTCTAATTTTGGAAATGTGGCCTTGCTAATTGCCTATTCTCGGGCCTCTCTGGCTTTTTCTTTTTTTTTTTTTTTGGATTGCATTTCGGAATGTCTCGGAATAATTTTTTGCATTTCATTTCATGAACGATCAATGTACTAATTAGACGAAACATGAATTTAATATATTTTCTGTTAAATGGTTCTTACTTTCTTCCACTTCTCTACACAATAGCTACATTGTACATAATAGGGATTCATCTAGAAATACTTTCGTATAAAATTTTCAAAATGGTGGCGCACATACGGCAGGTTTTCTTAGTTGAAGAACTTTGAAAGCATCAGTATGCATCTTTTCTTCCTTTTTTTCGATATTTTTTTCACTTGTATCGTATATATGTTAAACGTCTTCAAATTCAATAGCATCATTTTAGACCTGTTAAATTTACAGCATGGACCAGACATGCACGTTTCGGTTACTAAACCCTCGTCAGTGATCCTCAGTCTAAACAATGTAAAATGACCAAAAAGTATGAAAATTATTATGTCCAAAAATGTACCAAAAGACGTAGCAGAATGGGTGGGATATGATGCTACAGGATTCACGTTTTAGAAATTTCAAGAAATTTTGTAACAGAAAATTTCAAATGCGTTAAAAAACCGAAGTTGATCGAACTTGGCTACATGTGCCCTCGGGGAATCTTGGTCCACCAGCAGTGACACTCACCAAGTAGTTCAAATGTGAAATGTCTTCATGTTTTACCATTAAAGGTTGCTCAGTACAGGCAGGCTCTTCGGGACCGCTTCCTCGCTTCGCTACCATGCTTGCATCATTAAAGCAGAGTATACAACAAAATACAAATTGTGCCGATCTCATCCAGTAATCATACGAATTCGAATATATTCAGTCATGGCCTTCACTGAGCAAAACAAGCTTTATGCCCGAGATGCCAAAATGAAAACCATAAAGCGACATCTCGGATTATACAGGGGATAAAATGTCATATCTTTAATTTGGCGATCACAGTCAAACCAACAGCTGCTCATATGACAATCCTGGCGATTTCAACTAATACCACAACTCTCCCTCTTTTGACCTCATCTCCCTACTTGACATTCCTCTCTCGAGGGAGACCAATATCTCACTCTTTTGGCCCGATCACCCTCTTTTTCCCTCTTGTGGCACATTTACCAAAATAAACATCAAAGAAGTACCTATCTGTTATTCAGTCTCAGAGTCAAGAAGGAAATGCAAAATAATTAGAATTTCCATCGGAACGATTGCGAACATTGGAATGAATAACATTCCGAAGTGAGACCAGAAGCCCGGGTAGAGTTAGCGTCTCCTGATTGCATGCAACAACTGTCGCAACAGCTCCATGAAAACCTGTCAAATCCGGTGATTGTGTCAATGTACATCAGGAAAATATTTCTTGTTTGGTGATGATGACAGCCATTCAATCGCCATCCAAAATGTCACTGATCATTCTGTAAAGGGGGATCTGATAGTCTTTTATTATCCTCGTAGCGGCCGAAGAACGTCCTGAAGGATTATTTCAGCCATTGTGTAATATAACCCTGAACTAATAGCGTACTTACAAGCCATCTGGCTCTAACGATGGAAACTTCATATTTGGAACATGCCCAGGCATACCGTATCTGGTGAGAAACAAAAGCGACATACAATGTAAGTAGGGGAAGACGGAATGTTAACATTGCAACTCATGAAAGGGATGTTAGTTATGTGGAAATTGAAATCATCACGCCTGTCATACAGTGAGGTGTTCAAATGGCCGCAAGTATGAAGCGGGTCTGTCGCTCTCGGTTGTTTCCAAAGAAGAATAACTCTAGATAGCGACATTCAGAGCATTGCATGAGAGACAATGCAAGAAAAGATGTAAAGAATGCAATCAATTATTGATACTTAATATTCGATTGTTTATAAATGTTTTGCATTGAAATGTCAGCACAATGTATTTATTTGCAAATTGGTTGTGTCGCGATTCATTAAATATGTAGTTAAATAGATTAACGCGCAATCTCCCTCTTTTTCAAGTGCCAAGGAGGAAGATCTCCCTCTTTTTAAGGTTTCAAAGTTGACAGGTATGCATACACATTTAATTCAGAGCATTGCAGATAGATAAACATTTTGACAAATTATCCTTGCATGAGAAGAAATCAGCCATAGTAATTTGCGTTCATTTTCAAATAAGAGAAAATCCAAGAAAAAGTAGCATTAAAAGTATACAGACTCAATAACAGACTCACATAAAAGACTCTCCCCGGGCACCTGGTCTCATTTTTCTCAATCTTATCCATTCCGAGGTTCGCAACTGTATTTTTGGAAAATTTAATAAATGTACCTTGCCTTCTCGACTTTGAGACTGAATAACTGATCGGTGCTTTAAGTGGAACAGTATCTATATACTAGCATATATTGGCCATGCTCACAAAGTATGTTATCATGTGACAATTTTTAAGGCCGAAATTGATGGCGATTTGTCCGAATTTGCCGAATGCCCCTTTCACAAAAAGTAACATCTTAGAATACAATTGGAGCTTAAATAGATACTCGATACTCGATAGGTCATTTTGTAATTTTATATGAAAAGAAATACAACTTGCATTGAATTCTTCGATTTATGTATGATCACAAAAGGGGCCTCAAGGTCCGGGATCCTTTTCTATCTGCAACTTAGCCACGTTGCTTTCCTTTTAATTTTCCTTTTAAATGAATGATAACGATGCGCTTGATGATAAATTTGAAGATGGAACATAGTCAAATACATCTATAAATGTACTTAAAACGATATGTACATTAATGTAGACCAAATTATAGATAAAATGTCCGATCCATTAATGACTTTAACAGAATTTAATGGTTTTGATATTGACACGTGTTAAGCTTGATGATAAATTATCGTTTCACTTCATTCCAGTAGACAACTTCAAGAGGAGAACATGTTATCGGTTAAATGCTTGCTTCTCGTTATAGCCTTGGTGATCGCTGAGATACACGGCTCTAAGGTAAAGTTTTTGTTAACTCCTCTACTTGTTTCTCAACCTCTTTTACGTATCTGAGAAAAATAATGTTCTACATTTATGAACTTTTTCTGAAAACCACAACATTTGCTTCTAACATGACAGATGTCCGCATTTTCGCTGTATCATTAGTTACAGGGATTGTTCCTTTCTTACTTTCTGCTCAAAGTAGGTGTATAAATTAGTTGTGACACCGAGGCCGAACCCTCTACACATTAACACACCTACTTTGAGTAGGAAGTATGACAGGAACAAACATTATAACGAATTTATCATGCCAAAACCCCGTTTCTAACTTTATCTTTCTGATTTTTGACGTTTGCAAATTTAGTGACATCCTTCAGCGTCAGAACACCATGTGACCGTAATGCTGCAACTTACATTTATAATCATTTATAATTGGCTAAAATTAGTACGAGGCGTGATGAATTGTTAAATGCGTCCAAGACCATAAACCTTATACCGAAATGTAGAACTGCTCGAGATCAATTTCATGATATCAATTTAACTCAAAAGTTTTCAATATATAAGAGTTAGGTACCTTCGACTCTATCTAGTCTCCAGTCGTATTTCTTTTTTTCGACAAGCATTGAACGATTTACAAAAGAATACGAAAGCATGGTTATGTGAAATGTCATCAGATTATCTTTATTTGAAATAAATTTCTCGAGACCTCAGTCTTTTTTAACAACACAGTGATGTTCAGCATTGACGTTGAATGTATTTATGTGGCATTTCGGAGTATTTTTCATCGTTTAACTAGGGCATGCCGCTTTTTTCCAAAACACTGAACAGAAGTATTTACACATTATAATTATTACGGGATTCATTCTCAGAATGACTTCCATATTGAAGGAGTTTAAAAACTATGCCACTGAATCGACCCTAGAGTAAATTAGGAGCCGTGTACATTTTGCAAAAACACAAATTCAAAAGAATAAAGCCAGAAGGCACTACTGAAATAAATTTTGGCTGTGTCGGAAAGCTGTGGCTGGAAGCATGCATCACTGATAAGTATTTTACTATCCGAAACATGTGTCTGGTGCATAAAAATTTTCTTCAAGTAGGTATAGAGTAGGAACACTTCATTATTATGGTAATCATTATAAACACACATTTCTTGTTGCTGTATGGAACAGTTAAACTCGTTCACCGTGACTTGATGTTTGAAGCGTACTAATTATTTCTCTCAAGCCCTGTCTCCTGAAAGAAGCTCTGTTTTTGCCATTTGTTAATTTGACATCATTTATAATATTTTCCTGTTTGTCATTTCATCCTAGAATAACATCGACATTGGGAGAGGTTACATTGTAACATCTGAGCCCAATTTTGGCCATCGATTTTGCTACTAAGTCGGCCCTGCGGAATGTTTGGGACGGCGCACTATCTGCAAAATAATTGCACAAAGGGGTAGGGCCTCGAGACCCCTAAATCAGCCCTCGATTTTCCTCTACAAATAAATTCCATGGGGAATACTTGATATCTTTCATGAAAATTCACGAACGTTCATCGATTTTAATGAAAAGAAAAAATATCACCAAACATAGTGCCATTTAACTGTAATGACGTCATTGACAACATATGGCGAAAAATGCTTGGAATTGTGTCTTTTGCGGAAGAACTTAATGTGGCCGCATGCGTTAACTGAGATAAAGCGTTTATGAAAAAAGAATATAATGATAATCTTTCCCATATAATTTGTTCATCCTAGTTAATACATGCGGCCATTCATGAATTGCTAATTTTATAGAAATATCTAGTTTTTGCATCAATTTCGCGGAATATGACCAATTTTGGTGTTTTCAAAGGACTAAAAGCTATTGATAAACGCAATGTTGACAAATGATAGATTCGTGATTCAGTAGAGAACGTTTCAAAATGTTAAATCACAGTTAAAAATTCTATGAAGTACAATATTGTTCAAAATTAGGGCCAATATCGGACAAAACTAAAACCAAAGAGCGCAACTGAAATGAATTTGGGCTGTAACTGAAAATCAATTTGACAGGAAGCATCACTGATGAGTATTTAATATCCGACATACAGGTCTGGTACAATGACATTTTGACATTTTCTTCAAGAAGGTAAAGAGTATTATTTCATACACTCAAAATATATACGTCAGTTTTCTTATCCTTATCCCAATTTTTTTTTTCAATTATACATTCATTCTTCAATGATTGGCGCCACCTATAATAAATTCTGTTCCCATCTTGTACTCTGTGGCTATGTTCATTTAGATAATTTTGTCCTTCATTATTCTATGGTGCCAATAACACGGAAGTGTTCCAACTCTTTACCTTCTTGAAGAAAATTTCCAAACAATTTCAATGCACCAGACACGTGTTTCGGATAGTAAATCCTCATCAGTGATACTTCAAGCCAAAGTGATTTTCAGACACAACCCAAACTCATTTCATTAGCGCCCTCTAGTTTGAATTGTCTTTTAATTTCAGTTTTAAAATGCATTTTGCGAAGTGTCCGTGGATCCAAATGTGCTTTCTCCGTTTATTTGTCCGCTTTTTGTCGTCCCTTGAGAATTAATTTTGCTGTTTTTACGGTTGAGGACCATCTACCTATCTTTGTTTACCTAAATAATGTTCGAGAAGTTGTATGCATGTTAAATGTGGTTTTTGAATTTTAATTTCGGTTGATTGGCTCTCATTCACTGCAGTAAGATCATTAAACTTGTCTCCAGTACAAAATTTATGAACATATTTTAAATAGGTCCCAGATCGAGATGATAGTGACATAGACTTTACAAGTGAAAATGAACTGCAACTGTCAGATGAACAAGGACCTGAAAAACGTGGAGAAGGTAAATACATAGACTCTTTTATGATAGACATTCATTGAGCAAAATGACATTAAATGCACAAAAACAATTCCTCAATCCCTTTGTCAGTGTATGAACGTTATCTGAGGAAATCCTGAACAAGCGGTTTTTACTCAGTGGTGAAGAACGTCAATTACCGAAGGAAAGACACATCAACAACATGTTCAAAACAAACCCTGGAATTAACCTAAACTTTTTTGTGCACGAGACCGGTTCTAAAAACTCAAAATACGAATGATATGATCTTCAAAACAATAGCTATCATAATCTAACACATATTGTTAAAGTATTCTAGGAAACAAAAACATATTTTCAAAAAAAAAATATAGGACCAACATGCACCTTATTATATTTTTTCACATAAAGTTACATTTGTATATGCAGAAGGTCTCCGGAGCTATTTTTTCGCGTAAGATTACAACAGACAAAACAGGTGTACCTAAGATAATAGAAATATCCAAGTATTGACCTAAATACTGCTGCAAGAAAGAAGTATGCTGAAAAAATGTCACTAAAGATTCGAGAGACATACATATGAAACGGAAGGATCACTAGCATAACCACCCTGCACTGACCCTGTTGAACAAACTCATCAGAAAATGATACATGAATGACATTTATAGACAAAATTACAACCCGCAACAGGAAAGAACAATACACACTAGAACATCATACAAAACAAAGTCGAAACAAATTTACACAAACATCAAACATTAATAACAACACATTAATGAAAGGGGACCAATGTGCATCCGGCACCGACTTTAAACGGTCACCTGCTAAAAGCGAAAGGTGTGGTGATCCAGATTACGTGCGCACAACCCTCCCACTTATTCGGATTCACAGAGGTCTCCGTATACACGCAATTACATGTAATAGATATTCGATCCTCATAAGCTCTGCCACTTTGTTTTTCAACTAGCCTTGATCATATCGATTACCTTTCAATTGTACTATTTAAATTATATCCGGCATTATTCTTTCCAAGGATCAAACAATTGTTATCGTACCAAGAGAAAGCAACTCTATATTTTAAGAATGTGCATAAGTAAATAAATTCAGAAGCAAAAATCAAACTGAATTTTTAATGTTTTATGACTTCAAACTCATTAGCATCATTTTAGAGCAGATAAATTTACAGCATGGACCAGACATGCACGTTTTGGTTAATAAAGCCTCGTCAGTGAACTTAAGATATCTTCACATATCCAGATCTAAAGGACGGGGACATAGACTTTGCCAGTGCAGATGAACTATCAAGTGAAAAAAGACATGAAAAACGTGCAGAAGGTAAATATAGATTTTTACGGAAAGAAAGCTAATTAATGTATTTAAAAATACAAAGAAAACTTTTGCCAGCACTACATCAGTACATAAACATTGAGGCATTTTCATTTATCAAGATAATAATCAGAAGTTATCCAAACGATACAGCATAGTACACCAACGTACATGACTCTTAGGGCTACAAAACACAAGTATAGCAATAATACGGCAAGACTTCACTGATAAAGCATGACTGTACCAATATACCCCATCAAACATATGTCATAACAATATACAGACAAACTCTGGAAAGGCCACTTCGTACTGACCACATAGCATTTACCACCTACAACTAAAGAATAGTTTGCTGAAAAGAATTGATATTGATACAGTTGTATTTTTAAAGAAATGAGATCTCTGGATAACAAAAGATTATGATTCGCAAGTGATATAAGTCCCCTACCGGCATTGATCCATGTCCCTCAACTCTGCCTTGACCTGTTCTTACACCAAAAGATGAATCCAACATCAAAAGAAGTTCAATATGTGTATTAGAAAAAGGTCTGGAAAACAGGAAAATTTAATGAAATTTATGAGGCCATACCTTTTGTTAGAACAAATAAATCAAACCCAACTTCAACTAATTCTTTAACATATTATAATGTATCTGCATACCAAAGGCATGAAAAGACTGGAAACTGAGAAGTTTATGAAATTTGCTAAGTCCAGGGGCCCTAGTGCCTGTAGAAAAGGGTCAATCAAATTGACACACGAACTTGATTTTTATCACACTGAGATATATTCACATACCAAGAATGATTTCAGTATCTGCAATACTAGGGACGAAAAGTCCGGGAAACTGAGAATTTCATGAAATTTGCTAAGTCCAAGGGTCATATCTCATGTGAAAATAGGTCAATCAAAACCAAATTCGAACTTGATCTGTATAACACTGAAATGTACGTACATTTAAAAAATCATATCAATATCTGCAATACCTTGGAAGGAAAGTCCTGAAAACTGAGAATTTCATTAAATTTGCTAAGTCCAACGGCCATAACTCTTGTAAAAACAAGTTTATCGAAACCAAACTCGATCTTGATCTGTATCACATTGAGATAAATTACTTACCAAAAATGAGTTCAATATATGCAACGACAGCGACAAAAGTCTTGAAAACTAAAGTGAGACGGACGGACGGACAGACAGACAGACGGACGGACAGACAGACAGACAGATGGACAGACAAACGGGGTGGAAACTATAAGTCCCCTCCGGCGAGCCGGTAAGGGACTAATTACACACAGTCAAAATTGTCTCCCTAAGGAATATGGTGTTTTGTTCCTTAGGTTAATCAATAATTAAGATTGTTTGTCTAATCAATGAGTGGAATTTAAGCACAAAAACACAAAGTCAAGTTATAGAAAATACATGATCATAACTCGGCACTAAATCTAATTCTGTCTTCTCGATTTTAGAGTCCTACGTTCGATTCGTGCAGGTATCTGACGTAAAAGCATTGTGACGTCATTACATTCCTTACGTACTATATGTAACCCGGTTTCCCTGCACAATTTCATGCTGGGTCCATTGAAATGTGACATAAAGAAAAGGTCATAAACGATGATTGTATCAAATTCGATGCCTTTAAGTCTTTAACTAAACACATCTTTCAATGTTGTACAAAGAGATAATTTATAATCACTGACGACACACCCTTTGTTGAAATCCTCATATGATGCACTTCATTTTAACGAAAGATATGTGTACATGTATCTGTATGATAGATTTTTATCTCTACTTTTTCAGAAGAGGAATTTAGTAAGTATAAATTTTATATGAAGGTACAAGTAAATATTAAAGAACATAGATATTATAAAAGAAATATAAACAAAACTTTTTTGATAAGACATACACATGATAAACAAATTAGAAATTGTCAGAACTATCAACCGGGATGCACATATTAAGGCGAACACAAATGCTATTTCCATATAGTAAGAGGGGAATGTTCCGTCTGTACATTAACGAAATGATTGTCTTACTTTTGGTTTCAAGTGAATATAATTCTTGTTGGTCATATGCAATTTTTTTTTTTAATTCCTTGAATCTAGAGGCGAATCTCGGAAAATTTGAACTTGACCATCTTGAATTATACACTCTTTAAAATCAAGCATGAGATAGTCATTACTTATATTTCTATTCGACCTAAGTATTTGAAACCCTTGTACAGACATCGCTTGAATTGCTTCTTACAACGTCAAAAGGATCATGACGATGGTGAATTCCAAACTCAGCCATTGAGTAGCATTTTTGAAATATAATTCAAGTTGCCATTTGGGTGCTTAACATAGAAATTACAAAAATCACTGTCCTTTTCAAAAAATCCAGAGCGCACTGTTTCCTCGGTTTTCTCTAAAATATGATATTGTCACTTCCAAAACGAAATCAGTTTTATAGTACTCCTTTCGTAGTAACAGAAAATATCATTGTTTTGGTTGTACGTCAATTTAGTTAGAAATAGGACGGAAAATAAAAGGTGTACGGGATTTTCTATGGTAAAATAACTGAAAATGCTTGGCATGGGACGCTTTTACGTCACTTTTTACTATTGTTGACGCGGAGAACAATATGGCGTCGGCTTGAAATTAACATGGAAATTTCCGGATACATTTCACATTGCGGTTTGAAGGCAACTGATATGGTAAGTTGAAGTTTATTTTCAGTTACGACTTAAGGAGTTCAATCTTCTGAAACAATAATTGATACGAAAATTCTTCAAACGACAGAATGATTCACCAAAACAGGATGCTCTGGATTTAGTGAACAGGACAGTAGTTAAATTTCTTGTACAAAATTTACAATCATGTACTTATAATTAAAAACAAGAAGATTGCTAATTTCTGACATCCGCTACATTCTTCTCCCTGTAATCAATAAAGATAACATGATGTCATTGTGTTCGACGCGACGCAATTTTCTACTGAAAATATGTCCATGTTTTTGAAGACGCTGTGAAAATCAGAAATGGCGGTGTTTTCGGTTACGACTAAAAGAGGTCTATAAACTTAGCTATAGTTTATATGAAATCATCCGAGCAGGGTGCTCTCGATTTTGTGAACATTTAAGCAGTCAAGACAATTAATGGAATAAGATGTCATAATGTTATGTCTTTTAGATTGCAACTTTGAGACTGATCTATGTGGAATGAAACCAGCGCTTGGTTCTTCTGTTTCATGGGAAAGAGGAAAAATTGTAAGTATTTTTTAATCCTTATGCCATAAGATGGTTCTTAAAACTCTTATTAGTATTTGGTAATTTTTGTCCCTTGTTTCCGAGACAAATTTCCTTCAGCCTTTATTTGTTAATTAATTCCTCTGTCTACCCATCTCTCTGTCTGCCTATCAGTAAATTAAGCTTGGTGTGTGGATTGGTATACTTGTTCGTATGTTTGCCTGATATCTAAGTTTTACCTTTGACTCGGCTTTTTGTCTTTTGATGTACTTTCGTAGTTTCACTTTGAATGGATAATTATGAAAAAGAATTTACATAAGTTTTGTGCGTATGATTATGGATGTAAACTTTCGCATGGACACTTGTTGTAACGTATTATGTAAGCCTCTTCATTACCCATTGACAAGAAAACTTGTTACAATTTCCAGCAATAATTTCATTTGGCATAACACAGAGTAAAAAGGCAGGTAAATGAAATAATAAGCAGTCTTTTCAAAGTACTGAGTTACTGTCTAACAATCACGTCTGCTTGAAGTAACGCTGGTGTGGACTTGCTATTACATATCTGGTGCATTAAAACTGGTTTGAAGGTTATGAGTTGGACCATTTTCATTTTTGGTTTGAAGGTTATGAGTTGGATCATTTTTATTTTCTTACAATGTATCCGACGTTGACAAACTTTGCAAACAAACCGTGGCGTCATCAAATACTTGAAAGAAGTATCAAACTCAGAGAAGATGTGCTACAAATATGACGTTTTCGAAAGATTCGACAACACTTTGATATCAGATATCGTCACAAAAGATAAATGAGCCTATGAAATCGAAAAGACGCAACTGCACATCTCTATGAATTGAATTCTATATGATTATATCGTTTTAGGCAGACTTAAAACCACGAAAAAGCGAAGGAGGTCAAGCATATCTTTATGCTAGTGGAGAAAATGGCGAAGGAACGGCCACCATTTCTCTTCCGAAGTATTATGGAGGTATGGTTTGATATGTATATATTTTTGGAGTATATATACGGAGAGGGCAAATCTAAGGACAACTTGTGCCCAATCCGATGCAATGTTATATTTGATTGCAATTAATATGTTTAATCTAATTTAATCTAAATATTTTTGTGATGCTATAGAATGTTCTATTGATAAACTTATACGACATTAACAAGATGAAGAATGAAACAAACATTTTATATAGACTTCTAGCAATGCGTTGCTAACGCATGACTCTGATCAATGAGAAAAATAACAATTAACAAATCTTGATATGCAGAATCGGCGGTCCTATTTATACTCTCGGACAAGTATCGACCCTATGTAAACGAAGATCATGGCCTCTGATTGGTCAGTATGAAGGATCGGTCAATACATGCATAATTAATGAAGGAGCGATATTTCTATGAATACTTATTAGGTTATGAAACAGTGATGTTATTAATGAAAAATATCGATAATGACCATATCTCTTTATACAGCACAAATCGATAATTCAGAAAATCAGAAACCGAAGGAATACAAAATCAGGATAAAACAGGAACCAAAGCAAACAAACAAAAACCTCCATCATATGAGAGAAGCGAAAACCCGATATGGGAGTGAGACAAGGTGCCCAGGAAGAGTAAGCATCTCCTGCTGGCATGCAACATCCGCCGCTTCAATTCGATGGAACTGTCACATCCGGTTACTTCCATTTCGGAAGACATAGTGTACACTCTTTGTTTTGATGGTTCAAATGTGACAGAATATCATCCACCATTCTGGAGATTTCAGATAAAACTTTGGTGAGTAATATCGACACAGATTTGGTAGAACATTTTGAGGAACCAGCGATGAAACGTTGTTTGTACGGATTCTTATGCATTTTAGGTATGCAGTATAAGTATGGTAAATCTAAATCTAAATTGGTAGTGTCGAAGCCAAAGGAAGCAAGAGCTGATTTGTGGTGATCTATTATTTCAGAGGCAGAAAGGTTTGTTGGGGTGTAAGTGGGATTTCCAGGTGTCGAATTTAAACCCAACTCTTTAACTAGACTGTCGAAATAGTACTTTTTGCAAGTAAATGTGTAATTATTTGAGGCTTTGTCCGCAGATCTTCCAGCAGATTGTCGGAATTCCAATGGGGACCAATTGTGCCCCACTCCTGCCGACATTTTCCTTTACTCGTACGAAGCTGAATTCATTCAATCTTTGGTCTCTGATGGGAAAAGATACTTAGCTTCTGACTTCATCTTCACTTACACATACATAGACGATGTGTTGTCCATCAATAATCCAAAATTCACGGATTACCTGAGCAGTATCTATCCTTCAGAGCTTGAAGTCAAAGAAACTACAGAGACAAATAATTCAGCATCATATTTGGACATAATGTTGTCCTACGACACTGAGGGTCACAAGAACACCTAACTCTATGACAAACGTGACGACTTCAATTTCAGCATTACAAAGTTTCCTTTTCTGAGTAGCAACATCCCTTCATCGCCAGCTTATGGCGTGTTCATATCTCAGTTGATACGCTATGCCAGAGCAAGTACCAAATAAACGGATTTTGTTCTGAGAGCTAGGCGTCTTTCAGTTAAGCTTCTCAGTCAGGGATATGTTTGTGACCGACTAACATCGTCACTGAGGAAGTTCTACGGTCGATATGGGGAACTCGTCATACACCATGATGTCCCACTCTCCAGAATGGTGGATGATATTCTGACATAGATCATTTGAACAATCCAACCAAAGATTGTACTCTATGTCTTCCGAAATGGAAGTAACCGGATGTGACAGTTCTACCGAATAGAAGCGGCGGGTGTTGCATGCCAGCAGGAGATGCTTACTCTTCCTGGGCACCTGGTCTCACTCCCATATCGGGAGTTCGCTTCTTTTCATGTGGTGGAGGTTTTTGTTCATTTGCTTTGGTTCCTGTTTTGTCCTGATTTTGTATGCCTTCGGTTTCTGATTTTCTGAATTGTCGATTTTGTGCTGTATACTGGGATATGGTCATTATCCATATTTGTCATTAGTAAGATAATGTTGAGTTCCAATGTCATCAGCAAGATATTTTTAATTTTCTCCTCGTGAAACGTTTTCAGTTGCAGTGAACATTTCTTGTGTATGGAATATCGCTGTTATTGTTTATTCAATAACACATGTATTTCCCTCTATTAACCTAGAAAACCCTACACTGTATCATTTTATTTTATCTTATTTTTCATTTGTGTGTATAGTATGTGTGTTTGTGGCTGTGAATAGCAGTATTCTTTCGATCTTTTGTCAACATAACATATTTGTGACTTGTAACTTGTCATTTCATCCAAAAATATTTTCGAAATTAAGGAAGTTAACATCTTCGCAATATCTCTCCAATGATATTTTGAACATAGATTTTTATTTGGATATGCTACTGAATCGATCCTAAAGCAAATTTAGATCCGCGTACTCTCTGTAAAGTAAATACACAAATTTAAATTCGAGAATTAAAACCAGAGGGCACTAGTGAATTTGGGCGGCTTATGAAAAGCACTTTGGCTGGAAGCATCACTGATGAGAATTTGATATTCGAAACACGTGTCTGGTGCATGATAATTTGGTTTGAAATTTTCTTCAAGAAGGAATAGAGTTGGTACCCTTCTTCATTATCATTGTAAATCAAAACTACTTATTATGACTATTTAGATATTTTTGATTTAAAGTATTTTATGTTGACACTATTACAATAAGTATTCTTATTAACTCTACTAATGAAAAATCAACGTCAGATTTGTGTTCACACGATGAAAAAATGTGTGTATGCTGAAATTTACTTCTATCTTTAATCATCATTTCTGATTAAAATGGTAGAGCATGGTCTCTCATTGGTTTATGCATGACAAATATAGATAATGACCATATCCCTGCATACAGCACAAAATCGATAATTCAGAAAATCAGAAACCGAAGGCATACAAAATCAGGATAAAACAGGAACCAAAAAAACAAAAACAAACAAAAACCTCCACCATATGAAAAGAAGCGAACTCCCGATATGGGAGTGTTCTCTCTCTCGTATTTCTCTTTTACGTCTCTTGCTGTGCTTTTCTACTCGAAGTTTTCGCATAAGGTATTTTGGTGTTGGTACTGAAATCGAGTCTGGTAGGAGATGTTATCCTTTCTTTGAACATGTGTGCATGCTGAAATTTACATGAATTCGAATGATCATTTCAGACGAAAATGGTAAGGCATGTGTGACTTTTAGTACAAAGGAAATCAGGCCTGGCGGCGTCAAGAAAAGCACAAACATCAAACTCGGTTCTAAATATTCGGTGTCCTCTACAACATTAGGATGGAAAATATGGAGTGGTGAAGTAAAAGATGGTGACAAGAAGAGCGTAAGTGAATATATGCATTTCTCTGCTTTACGTTCAAATATTTTGAAAATTTTAAATATACAGCATTTTGCATCAATCTTCAATTATCAAACGTTGAATTAACCAGCATTTGCATCAATTTTGAATTATTCAGTATTTTGCATCAATTAATTTTGCAATCAGGAGACGCTGACTCCCCGGGCACCTGGCCTAACTTCGGAATGTTATTCATTCCGGGGTTCGCAACCGTTCCAATGGAAATTCTATTGATTTTGTCTTGCCTTCTCGACTTTGAGACTGAATAACTGATACATACTTCTTTAATGATGATTATTATCAATTGAAAACATATTTATAAACTTCGTTAAGACCATAAAATATCCATAACATCACATGTAATGGGGAAAATCACTACATATGCATGTAGCTCAGGCAGCTCCGTCGAAAATGAAAGGTTAACAAAGTAACCTAATCTCAAATCAATTCTAAAAAAAAATTCTAGTCTTTTTATTCGATTTTTTTATACTGATTTCGGGTTGTGCTTTTGACTCTTATTCACTGATTGAATGTACAAATAAACAAAAGGGAATTATCTCCAGCATGACCATCCTGCGATCACACAGCAAAAAAAGCCTTCAAAAAAGTGACACATAAATGACATCATACAAACTCCAAATCGCAAAAAGACACAATAATATTCACTAGACCATCATCAAAACAATCGTAACAGACATACAGAAACGTCAAACACTGACGACAACACATAAAAGAAAGAAGACCAATGTGCACCCGAAAATGTATCTATTACAAATTCTTTTTCAAATTCATTTACTTGACTTTTTTTAATTAAATGAAAATCTTTTGATTATGATTATCGAATCGGATTTACCTTACATATATTTCAGTGCGTCAAATATTTTCAAAAACTTGGTTGCAATGTTGTAATAGAATGATCTGGTATTTTGTTATTTTAAAGATAAAAAAATAATTTATTTTCACAGATAAGAATATCAGTAAAAGTAAAAGGTAAAGGTCATGTAGTAGCCGTGGATAACATCAAAGTCGGAAAATGCACGTCGAAACGAGGGGTGGATTAAATTGAAGTCACCAGCCAAGGATATCAGCCTTTAAGATCAGTTTCGCTTCCCATTGTTTATACTGTATTGAATGAAAATGAAATGGTTCGAAGAATCATTAAAAAGTTGATGAGTAAATTCGTGTTTTCATTCATTTAATCGAATAGAAAATGAAAAAGATGTGATCGTTTTTAACTATATTGCTTATCTCTCTGCACAAAAGATTTGAAAAATGACGTTGGCTTTATTCAACCTGTTTGACTTTTTAAAAGTACTACTGACGAGGATTCCATATCCAATGTTACACGTGTCTAGTACAACAAAATTGGTAGTATAGAACATATATTTCAATGTTGACGATTGCAACACTCCTTCCAGACGGCGGAATAATAATTATTTTCATTGCTCAGCAATGACTAGATAAATGATTGAAAGATTGACCGAATCGTTGACTGAATACAATGATTACAAACCTTCAAATGCTGTCTTTATTTTGTTATCCATCGGTCATTTTATTTCATAAAATCTTTCATAAAGCCCACAGAAGATGCTACATGTAAATATACGAGATTTAATGATCGTTCAAAGAAATATGGATGTCAATAAAAAACAGGAAGAAAAGAAAATAATTTCAGTCGCGGGTGTGAATTGCTTTTATTATAATGAGTATTCGGCTATAGTATAAAATACTTTGTTTCAAGTCCGCTAAAGACATCCTTTTATAAGAAATGTTAACAGAAGAAGAATAGATTCTTCTATCTCATGTCATTTCAAACCAATCTAGATACCTATAGCGATTCTTGAAGACCAATAATTCTGAATGCTTTTTTAGAAACTTTAATAGAAATGGAACTCGTTGTTAAACTGCTATTTTCTTCTCTGACCGAATACAGTGACAAATATGGATAATGACCATATCCCTGCATACAGCACAAAATCGACAATTCAGAAAATCAGAAACCGAAGGCATACAAAATTAGGATTAAACCACCACATGAAAAGAAGCGAACTCCCGATATGGGAGTGAGACCAGGTGCCAAGGAAGAGAAGCATCTCCTGCTGGCATGCAACACCCGCCTCTTCAATTCGGTAAAACTGTCACATCCGGTTACTTCCATTTCGGAAGACATAGAGTACAATCTTTGGTTGGATGGTTTAAATGTGACAGAATATCATCCACCATTCTGTAGAGTGGGACATCATGGTGTATGACGAGTTCCCATATCGATCGTAGAACTTCCTTTTGGTCGGTCACACACATATCCTTGACTGAGAAGCTTATCTGAAAGACGCCTAGGTCTCATAACAAAATCCGTATATTTGGTACGTGCTTTGGCATAGCGTATATACTGCGATATGAACACGCCATAAGCAGGCGATGAAGGGATGTTGCTACTCAGAAAAGGAAATTGTAGTCGTCACGTTCGTCATAGAGTAAGGTATTCATGTGACCATCAGTGTCGTGGGATAACATGTCCAAATAGGATGCTGAATTATTTGTCTCTGTAGTTTTCTATGACTTCAAGCTCCGAATGATAGATACTGCTGAGGTAATCCGCGAATTTTGGATTATTGATGGACAACACATCGTCTATGTATCTATAAGTACCTTTCAGAAGTAAGTAAATTTTCTGAAAGGTACCCTGCAAGTACCTTACAGGGTACCTTTTAGAAAATTATCGGGATGTATAACAAACTATTTTACTTCTATGGCCTAATAATCGTTACCGTTGCATTTCAAGCCTATAATTTTCATGGTCAATTTTATTTTGAAAAGTAGGGGGTATTAAATATTCAGATTTTTATTTTTCTAAAAATTGAAGAAAGTCTTCGGTTTGTAAGTGGGATTGATGTTTGTATGAAGGTTAGATGCCCTCGGCCTCGGTCTTTAAACACCACCCTGTTCTCTGGGGCATGAAATGTCGATTGGTCAAAAATTTATAAAAAATATATTTCATCTAATTTCGCTGAAAAATCAAAAGTTCACCAATATTTTTTTTCTATATTTTTCACTAAGGGGAGATAACTCCTAAATTGACCCTTTTCAATTTTTTTTCTTATTTCGATATCTACTAGGTTTGTACAAAAGTAGCTAAAATATCATATGATGCAGAACGATATTCAGTGACGAATAAATTGATTTCAATGATATAGGCATAATTCCCTTGATTACCTATTGAATACCTTAAATAGCAATGAAGAATTATTCAATAATTGGTGCTAGTTGTTTGATGACCTAACAAATGCCGTGCAACAATTGGGTTATACACTTGTTCTAAATTTTCATTTTTTTCATGGAAGAGAGAGCAATAGCAAAGGTAGTATATTTTTAAGAATAGATATTGTATACCAAAAAAGTTATATCTGGATTGTAAATGCGAAATATCGTTTAGGAGCCATAAAACATTCATAAGTCAATTTCACACATGTCAGGCAATGAAGAAATTTCTTTGTATGAGAGATCACATGATTATGTAGGAAGTTGAAAATCTTCACAATTTAATATGGTAACCTTTGGGATCTTTCACTTCTACGTTAGGGAGCATTTCAATACAATGTCCAAATTTCAAATAAAATATATCTCAAAACTGACCATGTAGGGAGTTCCCTTGCAATTTTCAAAGATCTTTTATTTCTCAAATTAAACTTAGCGATTATTTCTGTGGATTTTTTTTATCTATTATGCTATATGATTCTCTATTTAGTTTTTTTTTTTGGGGGGGGGGGGGTCAGAATTCAACTTTATTCCGTAAAAAATCCAGGGACCATTTCCGTTCTATAATCGTGATGGAATCAATCTGCAGCGTTCTGCATATTGAAATGCACCACTGTATTTTGCACCACTGCATATTGAATAGGGCGCTACTAAAATGAATTTTGGTGGCTCCGTTGGAAGCATTACTGATGAGAATCTAATATTCGAAACACATGTCTGGGGCAGAAAAAATTGGTTTGAAATTTTCTTCATGAAGGTATAGAGTTGGAACACTTCCGTATTATTGAAATACACCACTGTTCTGCATATTGAAATGCACCACTGTATTATCCCCTTTTCTTTATTGCATTTGATTTGTCAGACTCGCAACCGTTCTTTGTTTTCTCTGTGCTAGTTCCTTGCTTGCAAAAACTGAGAAGCGTAGAGTAAAGAACAGATACCAGTCTATTGATTTATTTATGAAAATTACAATAAATTTCCTTTTGTGTTAGTATCAATTATAAGGAGATGCTTACTCTTCCTGGGCACCTGGTCTCACTCCTATATCGGGAGTTCGCTTCTTTTCATATGGTGAAAGTTTTTGTTTGTTTGCTTTGGTTCCTGTTTTATCCTGATTTTGTATGCCTTCGATTACTGATTTTCTAAATTATCGATTTTGTGCTGAATACAGGGATATGGTCATTATCCATATTTGTCATAGATTGAGAGTGACGTTATAAAACTTTATGGAAAGCTTTCTCAAACTCACGGAAATGTTGTTACAAAGCTCAGATCACTATGAAAATGTTACAGTTTTATGTAAAGGATAAAGACCGAGTTGAGGTCTGTATGAAGGTTAGATGCCCAAGGAGAGAACAGGGTGGTGTTTAAAGACCGAGGCCGAAGGCCGAGGTCTTTAAACACCACCCTGTTCTCTCCGAGGGCATCTAACCTTCATACAGACCTCAACGAGGTCTTTATCCGACTTAAAAACCGCCGATTTTCTTAAATTTTCAGAAAAATAAAAATTCAAATATTTAATACACCCCTGGTTTTCAAAATGAAACTGACCATGCAAATTATTGGGTGGACGGTAACGATTATCAGGCCATAGTAGAAAAATAGTTTGTTGTACATCCCGATAATTTTCTTAAATTTTCTGAAAGGTACCCTCACTACCCTGTATTCGGTCAGATATTTTTTTAAACATAACAAGTAAACAATGAGTTCTTTTTCCATTAAGGTTTTTGAATAGGTAATTAAATTTAAGGAAAGGTTTTCTAATCGAGTAAGGACAATATTTCTTTATTTTGTCAATCAAGTTCCTCAATATACATTTATTTGGAGAGCATTTAGAAAAATTGGTCTTCAAGAATCGCTGTGGGGATCTAGATTAATTTGAGATGGCATTTTGAGCTTTCATGGATAGAAGAACCTGCTCACATTTCTCATTAAAGGATTCTTTCGCGGACTTGCAACACAATATTATCTAAACTATGGCCGAATACTCTGAATAATCAAAACAATTTACACCCGCGACTGAAATGATTTTCTTTTCTCCGCCCCTCATTGTTTTTTATTGACCTTCACACTTCACTGAACGTTAATAAAACCTCGTATATTTAGAATCGTCCGCGGTCTTTATGAAATAAAATGACCGATGAATAACAAAAGAATCACATCTGAAGGTTTGTAAGACGATATAATGGTTTAACGTTTACATGTAACACGGTTTTAAATAAAAAAAAATCCGTTAAGATTCTAATGCCATAGAAATTCTATCAAGACGTATGGGCAGTAAGAATGTATTGGCGATACCTAAATTGTTTTGACATTTTCTTCAAGAAGGTATAGAGTTGGAACCCTTCCGCAGTATTAATATATATATACTTATTTCCTGTTGCAGTGTGGAGCAGTTTAAATCGTTTCCCGTGACATTGGATGTTTTTAAGTGTATAAATTACTTCTTTCCAGCTCTGTCGTCTGAAAGAAGTTTTGTTTTGGCACTTAATCAAATTGACATCATACATTTTATTTGGCTATTTCGCTGTTCTTTATTCCTAAACGATTGTCGAAATTAAAAGAGGTTAACATCATAGCACCATCCCTCCATTGCTATTTTGAACATATATCTTATTTGGATATGCTACTGAATCGACCCTACAGGAAATTTGGAACTGCTTACTCTCCGTAAAGTAAATACACAAGTTTAAATTCTAGAAATAAGGCCAGAGGGCGCTAGTGAAATGAAATTTGGCGGTTTATAAAAGGCATTTCGGCTGTAAGCGTCACTGATGAGAATTTGATATTCGAAACACGTGTCTGGGTGCATGATAAATTGGTTTGAAATTTTCTTCAAGAATGTATATAGTTGGAACACTTCCGCATTACTACTTGTATTTTCAACTGCTGAACACTGGTTCATGACACTTATTTGTACATTTTGTAGCTTATTGACTTGAATCTTTTTTGCAGAGGACTTTAATTATATAAAAACAACTTAAGGTACCCGATGTACAAAAGGGCATTAGTCCATGCCTGGTAAGGTACTATAAACTATATATTTTCTGAAAGGTTATAATGCCCACTGCTCAGAAATAATAATTTTGGGGCCAGAAAAACAAAAGGGAATAACAGATGAAGCATTTAAATTGTCTATTTTCTCCATATAGTGTATGCAAAATAACAAAGTTGTACAAGAGTTTTTCCCTTTGATTTTTAGACCTGGGAGTCATATATCTGTACTCAGGGCATCATTACCTTTCTAAAAAATAATAGTTTATAGTACTTTATCAGGCATAAATTTTACCATGCTTTACAATGGAGATGATTAAAACGCTATGTAAAATGACTATGTTGTACAACGGATACCTTAAAAGGTAGGGATACTTCCGCAGTTGGAAATAGCCACAGGAACTTACATGTATAAAGCAATGTACATTTGTAGTACATAAAAGAAATCTCTTCTTTTAAAATGTTGACTTTTAAGAAAGTCTATAAAATGTAGATACTGAAGTACTTAAAACAAAGGAGGGGATCTCCAACAACACCAGGTTGCAGCACCCACAACAAAACCCCAAAACACCCAATGCAAAAACACAGAGCAGACAAGCACAGAAAGAGACGCAAAAGGGACAAGGAACGTCAACGCACAACATAGAAACGTCAAACACAAACCAAAGAGACCAATGGGCAACCGGTACCTTAAAGTTCTATGTGAAATGGACGTGCGCAGAAACTACAGTTCGTGCACTGCTGCTTAAACGATCTTGTTTACAATCATCCATGCATTTTTAACAATGTCTTAAAATGACGGTTTGATTAAAAAAAGGTATGGTACTAGTAAGATGCTTTTGTTTTGCCGATGAAGTACATTAAATTGTAGTTTGCTATGGAGGCTGACATGGGACTATATAAGGTGACAAGTAACATTTCTCTCATTTCCTCAATAATCGACGGCTAAAGGTTTAAAACATCTCTTATTGTAATTTCATCGGTCCAGTTTTATATCTGTTACCCCCCTCTATTTTTGATTGACAGCTTTTTAGAAATAAATGACACAGTGATGTCACACTCCGCTCGCGACTCTACGACATTCGTTTGAATAGACAATGCTTTCCTCGGAAAAAGTATTTTACGCCTACCGAGCCTACTTCACTCAGACATGCATATTTATTATCGAGTATTTGCCTCCTTCAGCCTTTTTAAAAGTTTATCATGCTCTTTTTATTATATAGTTCTATAGTATCTTAGCCGTAAATAAAGACAATCTCTTTTTAGTACAACGAATATTTAGAATAAGTAATAAAAGGAACCCCATTTTTTAGTAAATGGATACAATCTGAAGATATCATAATTAAGGTAAATGTATATTTGCAATCTATTAATGTACGCAAAAGAGTTTCCTGTTCAAAATTCATATCACATCACCAACTGGGAATGCTAATTGATAGGAAATTGAACTAAATAGGCCCTCAAAAACAGCATTTAATTTGATGATAAAATGATAAAACAGACAATTTCTCATTAAATGATTCCAATCTTTGTCATACTCTATATTTTCTAATAAATGCTCTGGACATTAAAAGGCCCTAAAGTAAAGTATTTTTAACTGGACTATACCTTTTGACGTACATTTTGTTCTAGATACAATAAGGAAGAAATGTATACTTTTGTGGAAAAAGTCGTATTTTTTCTGCTTTTGGTGACAACAAAATGTCTTATTTCAAAGGTATTTCCACTCTTTTTTCATGCTGAACATTTCGAAAAAGTATTGCTTGAATGCAAATATAATTCATTTTTGGTATTTAGTTTTACTTTTTGATTAACATCTGGAGCTGTTGCGACGGGTGTTGCATACAATCATTTGAATGCAATCAAGAGACGCGCACCTGTTATTCATTCCGAGGTTCGCAACCGTACTTATGGAAATCATATTGATTTTGCCTTGCCCTCTCGACTTTAATTGAGACTGAATATCTTATAGATACTTCTTTGGTGTTTATTCTTATCATTGTATGCATTTGCGAAGCCGAAATTAATAAAAAGCAAAAACTGTGTTTTCGTAGCGCCATCTAGTATGATTATTTTGATCGTGTGTAAGACTATCGTTTTGGTAAAGAGCGCGTCACTCCAAATTTCTAAGTAGGATAATTATACATATATAAAAGACAACACTCTCATCATATTCATACTACGTTAAGTTTTAGACAGTATGAGCGACTTAAGTTGGGTCTCATTGGAATGAGTTTTGACCCGAATCACCGTCTGCTACTGTTTTTAAAAGCTCGTGTTTAACACATCGATCTCGAATAACTAAATCTACAGTATCTTAATATCAAAATATGTTACCACTTTCATAGGCCAGACACACAAGCTTGGATTCCGATGACGTCCGAAAACAAAATACTGTTCACAGAAGATTTCAGAGGTCATTTGGGGTCAGCGAGGAATTCAAACGTGTAGCCGTAGAAGAACACAACAAGGCAAGGTTCGATGTCTCACCTCCTGCATCGAACATGCAAAAGATGGTAAGAATTTGCTAATGAGCGTGACTCCCATCTTGTTAATGAACAATACGGAGACAGAAATTGAAACAATCTTTAAGCTGCTTTTTTTGGGGGGAGGGGGGTCGACTTACTCAGAAATCATATTTTTCATTGGATGTGTAACATGATTTATGTAATATCTGAATATTTTTAAACTTTGCAACTAAGCACGGCGTTCCACTTTTCTCGTTTTGTGAAAGTGAGCTCCGCTGTTGAGGATCTCCTCTTTATCATTGATTTGTTGGGTGTTTCATGCAGTCAGAGGACGCTCACTCCTCCTGTACACCTGCTCCTGTCTCCTTCGGGGGTTTGCGATTGCCTTGTTAAAGTCTCCTTGAATCTTGAACCACGATTGGTACTTCTTCGCTGGCATAACCTGTGTTTGTATTTTCTTAATGTGTTGTACGATGCCCATCACAATTGGCTTTGAGGTCCTGATATTGGCTTTTAGGTCCAACTTCACTCTATGGTCTTCGTCAATAAGTATCTCGGGTACATGTATGATAGATATGGATAATGACCATATCTATATTTATGATATGGTACATTCTGATGATCACAAGCACCATTTCGCTGAATGATTTGTCCTTTTTCAGTCTACGTTTACCTTTCTTCAACGATATTAAATATCAGCCATACCTTCTGTTATTTCCGTGACAGATGCATGGCTGACTTAGTCGGCACCGGTTGCCCATTGGTCTCGTTGGTTTATCATACTAAATGCATAGCTGTCTCTCGTTGTCTCTGAAATACATTGAGGCCCTTTGAAATTAAACTCATTATTTGGATTTCCCTTTTTCGGCGAATCACTGATGGAACATAATCTGTTGAAACGCGCATATTACACATGTAAATATATCACAGTCATTCCCGGTTTTACTACCCCATTTCGATAAAATTCCTGTCGCTATCATTCCTCGCAGTTGTAGAGGAATATGATAAAGCTCTCGTGTGATCTTTATGATTATTTTGAAACATATAATACATATAATTGTGAAATAAGATAACTTCAACTTTGTATCTTTTGCATTATATTTGGATGATCTATTGCATCAAACTTAGCATGTCGCAGCCCAATATACGTGAATAGAGGACCATTTATCTTTAAAATTTATCTAATTTGAATCGCGTAAGTGCTACTCATTTCAATCCGGAATGTCAGAGAATTATTGTAATCATTCGTTAAGATGCAGAGTGGCACGGGTACTAATAATGTGTTGTCGCTAAAACAGCATTAATTCAGTCTACGTTTACCTTTCTTCAACGATATTAAATATCAACCATATCTTCTGTTATTTCCGTGACAGATGGCTGCCTCAGTCGGCACCGGTTGCCAATTGGTCTCGTTGGTTTATGTGTAGTCCTATGTGTTTGATGTTCCTGTGTTGTGCGTTGACCTTCCTTGTCCCTTTTGCGTCTCTTCCTGTTCTTGCCTACTCTGTGTTTTAGCATTGGGTGTTTTGAGGTTTTGCTGTGGATGCTGTAACCTGGTGTTGTCGGATATTGTTGTTTATGACTTTGAGTGTTTAATTTAGCATCAAAGATTTTATTTATTTTAAATTCCGTGACTGCATGACCACGAATACGTTTTTTTCTCCATGTATTCATAATTTTTCGTATAAGCATGAAAACCTATTGGAATCTTTCTAATATTGGTGCAAAAAGTAGGTGATTAACATCAATGAATATTGGTATTCATGACAACTGTGAAGGTCATTTTGGTCTTTTTAACATCCGTTACCATTTGGCTAACTTTCTATTATGCTTCTTTAAGAAATATAGTTCTTGTTTTCTACAGAAAACGATATTTAAAATATTTACTTCTGATATCCTTGAATTCCTATAGATAAGGAAGCCCTAAACCAATTTAAACATTTATTCCAAATGTATATCAAGATTGAAATAGCTTATATTCTTATCATTAAAGAAGAAAAAAATTGCATGCTTAAGCAAGTCTTTTAAACATGATCTCCATCGGACGAGATAGATTCCTGCTTCATATACATCTCTTGAAACGGTTTTGAACTGTATGAAAATGCAAATTGAGGCAAGAAAATCCTCTTTTGTTTATTTTTCAGAGCATTAATATCACGCTCCGGAAGAATTAACCTCCCTTACCGTGTGTAAGGTACCTCTTTTCAATAGAACATGTACTTTAAGAATTATAGGAAAATGTGGTGTGTATAAAATCAATCAATTTATAAATTTCGATCATTATTCTTTTTGAAGAAGTTATATTTTTTAATTCGAAGGACTTAAATTCTATAAAGTCAAATGGAGTCATAAAATCGAGAATGACTGTCAATTTGCAATGCAAAGAAATCGACAATAATATTATAAAACTAGATGGCTACTGTGGCAGGCAACAGACAGATTCCGCCTTTATTTGATCTTTCTCAGAATTGAAATGTTAAAATCCGAAAAATAAAGAGCTGCATTAGTACCTTATACAATAAAGTAAATAGTATAGCTAATATTTGCAGCAAAAACAAATCAATGACCTTAAAAAGGACAACTTGACATTGAGCTAAGGTCATGATTAAAACTTGTTAATCTGAGATTAATCCTGATGAAATCTTAATCTGGAAGCTCTGTTGTGACCTTGAGCCTTGGATCCATAAAAGTACATAACTCATTAACATATTAACTGTTTTATAGAGATGCTTATAGACGATTATATTTCTTACGGAATATATCCAATGGTTTAACTCCTCCCAGTCAGAATATGTTTTGGAGGTTTTCTTGTCAAATTTTATGACAATAGTATGACAACATTTGAGTGCATATTTGATGTTTATTTGGACACTTTGCTCAGTATTCTTTTGAGGGCGTCAACTATAACAATTCGGTATTGCGCTATCGATTTCCTCTAGATATCTTTGGTTTTGGTTGTTTTTAAGGTTTTGATTGGAAATTGGAAATGATTTATGGATTCTGAAATTGAGTTTTGTGTTTTACTTTCATTCACTGAATCATTAACTCTACAAGAAAGTGAGGGAAAATTTTTAACTTCTTATATGAAAGAATTGCATTATTATGTACAAAATGATGATAAAAAGCCAATAGTATTTTAATGTACATAAACAATGCAGATATAATCTTAATTATTTTTCCCATTTCAATGTGTATTCCTTCAAAGTAAAGGATCCTTATCTTCTTCAGTTTATTGATAATTTGAAATATTCAAAGTAAGACAATACAGGGTTCACGTGTCTCCATGGTTCAATCTTAGATTTGATTTGTTTGTATGTTATTCAAGAGGAACAACCTCTATTTTCTCAAGGGGATAATTTTCGCGATTGAATTATAATCAAGGAAATATCCCCGCGTGAAAATTACAACCATTATATAGCTCCCAATTTCGCAAAACTTACCCCCACGTGTACTTTTGCAGTCGTTATTTCGTGAAAAATCACCCAGCGAAAATAAAGTATTTCTTTTCTATGACTGAGAAATGTTGAAGAATCCTTTAATGGCCTGACTGCACTTTGATGAGACGATTACAAGTACAATGTAAGTGAAATGAACCCATGCACTTGCTCTATGTTGAATCTCCTGATTTATGAACAGTTACTAGAGAAATCTTTTTTTTTTGCAGAATGTATGCCCCTTTGTTTCCTAAACTTTGCTTTGATAGGTCTGGAATGACGATTTAGCTACCACAGCTCAAAACTATGGCGATAAGTGTGACTGGGAACACAACCCACGGAGGACGGAGGACACGAGAAACAAAATATGGACGCCCAAAGATGTAGGAGAAAACCTGTATTACACTACAGCCGGTGAGAAATTCGTTGAAGAAAATTATACCGTATATCGGGTAATTTTCGCGTCAGGTAAATTTCGCGAAAATGACCCTAAAAAGGTGTGTCTTTTCTTCGCTGAGTCTAATTTTCGCTAATCTATTAACAGGATCAAGGGTTAAGATCTGTGGGTTTTTTTTCGCAATGTTCATTTTTCGCGATTTGATGATGCTCGCAAACATAGCGAAAATTACACATACGTGAAAAATTTCCGATATACGGTATTTATTCATGGATAGCTGTTTTTATGTTGAAAACTGTATACAAATTATTTAAAAAATCATTTTTACCTTAATAATTGCAATTGTATGTATATACAAATTCTGCGTTTGGCAAGAATAGCTACCATTTTAACTTATGGGTATGAATTGCACCAAAATATTTCTAGATTATATAAAATCGGCTGATGTAATAATCTTAGATCAGACGATTATTTCTTTGGAATATGTTTCTCCCTCTGCTTAAGAAGATCGAAGTTTTCCCACTCATTACCTTCTTCAAGAACAAAATTCCAATCTTACTCATATGCACCGGAAACGCGATACGGATAGTAAATCCTCATCAGTGGCACTTTAATCCAAAGTATAGAAGCTTCCTCTAGTTTGATTTTTAACGAGGCTGTGTCTAATTAGAAAATGATGAACTTCTACCCAAGGCATTTTGACTAAATTCGGACCATATAATAGCGGTATTATAAAATTCATTTTAAGGGAAAGAAAATAGAAGTTGACCGTTCAGTATTATGTAGGGGTCATCTCAATGATAATGGCATCTTACAATGAGACTTTATGGGGTTTTACTGCAAAATAATGATTTTTCTCAAATTTTTCATATTTCTGCGCAAGAGATTTTAATTAAATTCATGTTATTTATTTGTTGTACTTCAAATATCATTTTAAGAAAAATAAATTGAAATTTCACCGTCATCAAATTTTTCTAATTGTACTCAGCCTCGTTAAGTGTACGTATCACTTTGCAAAAAGTATGTGGCTCCAACTTCCCTGTAGGATCGATTCAGCAGCATAGTAAATAAAATCTTTGACCTAAATAGTTGGAGGATATCAACCTCCCCATAATTTCAATTATATTTTAGGATGAAATGAAAAGTTTCCAAAAAATGCAAAATAATATATTATGTGAATTAGATGAAGGGCTAAAACATACATGTAGCTGCTTCTTTAACGCGACAGAGCTGGAAAGAAAGTAATTAATACACTTTAAATATCCCATCGCGGTGAGCTTTATCAATTGTTGCTTAATGCAAAAGAAAATAAGCGTTGATGATAAAAAGATGGAAGTGTTCCGAGTCATTGTCTTCTTGAAAAAAATCTTAAACCAATTTCAATGCACCAGACATGTGTTTCGGGTAGTAAACTCTCAGAAGTTGTACTTTAAACCAAAATTATTTTTAATCAGAGACCACCCTCCAGTTTGAATGGTGTGTATCGACCTTGCAATGAAACAAAGTCCCTGTACAGTCGATTCAATAGACTAGTTAGATTAAATCTATGACCAAAATAGGATGTTATCCTTCTTAAATTCGATGATATCTTAGAATGAAAAGTATAACAAGTTTCAAGAAACAAGCTCGTGAATAATCAGAAAGGAATACAGACGTCTCGGAACACGGATGTGCATGTATCCGGGATTAATTTAAATCATACATCAATTTCTCTTACAATAACTTTAGCCATGTCGGATGAAGAGGTCATGAAAATAGCTGTTGTAAAATGGGATGCAGAGAAGATTGACTATGACTTCAATACTGGAGATTGCACCGAGAACAAGGTCTGCGGTCACTATACACAGGTTGGTATAATTTTAAGGAGGTAATGAAATTTCTGCTATTTCTGCATGGGCAGATCTAGAAATGTTTGTAAGGGTTCATGCCGTCAGGAATCCAGGCTATTGTCTTAACACATACGTGGAAATTGGAATACTAGCATTTTTGGCAAAGTCCAGGGGCATCAATTTATCTTGTAAAAATTATTATGAATCCCTCATAGATATGACAGGTACGTTTGATAAGCATTTGATCTTTAATGGATCTTTTCCGTGATCTCCTTAATTATTTTGTTGATTTAAATACATTTTGACAACAAATAAACTACGAGTATGTAAGGTACTTTCTAGAATGTACAGATTTAACTTTAAGACAATGAAATTGCTCGACACCTTTTCCGCATGGATAAAATCCATCAGAGGGTTACTTTTATCTGGAATTAACCGATTAAAATCAACTTTGAACACCAGATTCGATTCTATATTTAAAGACCCTGACATTATCACAGAGCTTACCTACCTCCAAGAACATTATGTCATCACACCAGCAGACAAAGCCTCAAATAATTACACATTTACTTGCAAAAAGTACTATTTCGACAGTCTAGTTAAAGAGTTGGGTTTAAATTCGACACCTGGAAATCCCACTTACATCCCAACAAACCTTTCTGTCCCTGAAATAATAGATAACCACAAATCAGCTCTTGCTTCCTTTGGCTTCAACACTAACAAATTAGATTTACCATACTTATACTGCATACCTAAAATGCATAAGAATCCGTACAAACAACGTTTCATCGCTGGTTCCTCAAAATATTCTACCAAATCTGTATCGATGACAAATATGGATAATGACCATATCCCTGTATACAGCACAAAATCGATAATTCAAAAATCAGAAACCGAAGGCATACAAAATCAGGACAAAACAGGAACCAAAGCAAACAAACAAAAACCTCCACCATATGAAAAGAAGCGAACTCCCGATATGGGAGTTCGATATATCTTACTCACCAAAGTTTTATCTGAAATCAAATCTGGGCTTCAAAAATATTGTTCGACAGTATATTCTCGCAGTGGAATCAACCAGATGTGGATTTTAAAGAATTCGAAGGAACTTTTAGAACATCTGAAATCCACTCATTTTAGTAAGAGTCCATTCGATCAAAGCCTTTGATTTTTCGACACTTTACACTACAATTCCACATTCTAAATTGAAAGAAAGACTCGCAAAAATTATAAGTAATCCTTTTACAAGTAAGAAAGGTAATCGCAAATACAAATTTATTGTTGTTAACTATGACAAAACCTACAAAAAAAAAGTCCGATTCTGAAAATAAGTACACTGAAACAGATATTATTTAGATGTTCAACTTTCTGATCGACAACATTTTTGTGGTGTATGGAGGAAAGGTCTTCTAACAATTGTCGGAATTCCAATGGGGACCAATTGTGCCCCACTCCTTGCCGACATTTTCCTTTACTCGTACGAAGCTGAATTCATTCAATCTTTGGTCTCTGAAGGGGAAAGATACTTAGCTTCTGACTTCAACTTCACTTACAGATGCATAGACGATGTGTTGTCCATCAATAATCCAAAATTCGCGGATTACCTCAGCAGTATCTATCCTTCGGAGCTTGAAGTCAAAGAGACAACAGAGACAAATAATTCAGCATCCTATTTGGACATAATGTTGTTCTTATGTTGTTCATAATGACATAACGTTGTCCTAATGTTGTTCAACACTGGTGGTCACATGAACACCTCACTCTATGACAAACGTGACGACTTCAATTTCAGCATTACAAACTTTCCTTTTCTGAGTAGCAACATCCCTTCATCGCCTGCTTATGACGTGTTCATATCTCAGTTGATACGCTATGCCAGAGCCAGTATCAAACATACGGATTTTGTTCTGAGAGCTAGGCGTCTTTCAGATAAGCTTCTCAGTCAAGGATATGTTTGTGACCGACTAACATCGTCACTGAGGAAGTTCTACAGTCGATATGGGGAACTCGTCATACACTATGATGTCCCACTCTCCAGAATGGTGGATGATATTCTGTCATAGACTATTTGAACCATCCAACCAAAGATTGTACTCTATGTCTTCTGAAATGGAAGTAACCGGATGAAACAGTTCTACCGAATTGAAGCGGCAGTTGTTGCATGCAAGCAGGAGATGCTTACTCTTCCTGGGCACCTGGTCTCACTCCCATATCGGGAGTTCGCTTCTTTTCATGTGGTGGAGGTTTTTGTTTATTTGTTTTGGTTCCTGTTTTATCCTGGTTTTTTATGCCTTCAGTTTCTGATTTTCTGAATTATCGATTTTGTGCTGTATACAGGAATATGGTCATTATCCATATTTGTCATTTGACAAATTTATGAAAAATATTAAACAAAATTGGAATTTTTATTTTTTTGCCGTCTTGTGAAAGGATAAACAATGATTAATGACGAATACTTAGTACTTTGAATCCAAAACACAATATACTATTTAAACTTTCATCAACAGGTAGTCTGGCATAGCACAGTATACGTGGGCTGTGGAATATCTCATTGTCCGGGCAACAAGAAAATGATCACATGCAACTACGGGCCAGCGTATGTTTTATATCAACATATCTAAGATCGAAGCGGACTGTCTGTCTGTCCGTCTGTATACTTGTATGTCTGTTTGCTTGTCTGATTAGCTGTCCGAACTTTTGAACAATCCGTGATTGGGATTCAGTATTTCAGATGTATATATTTTTGTCGCACGACCTTTATTAGTCCATTACCGACTCGCCAGAGGGGATTTATAATTTCCAACCGGTTTGTCTGTACGGTTATCTGTCTGTATGTCCGTCTGCCTGTCTGTATGTCGGTCGGTCGGTCACACTTTAGTTTTCCAAGACTTCTTTCGCTGTCGTTGCATATAATTATTGAACCCATTTTTTTTTTTTGCAAGTGAATGTATCTCAATATGATACATGTCAAGTTCGAATTTGGTTTAAATTTGCCTATGTGCTACATGTATGTGAACATATCATACAGATGGCGTATTGTATGAAGAATTATATGGCCCTTTGACTTGGCAAATTTTATGAAATTTTCAATTTTCCAGACAATTTCTAATACATACATTTGTATATTGAACTCATTTCTGTGTGGGTGATCATCTTTTTGTGTAAATACAACTTAACTTAAATTCATGTACAATTGAAGTGTGCTATAGGCAGAGTTACAGGACATAGGCTTATGCTGGTAGGGGACTTTTATCGCTAGACGATCAGAATTTTTCTTATTTTGGTACCAAGGTTTGACCAATTTTCTTTGAACTTGCTCTTTGAATTATACTCAACCAACACTATTAATTAATGATATTAGTGTTTCACAAACAAAATGTTATACAAGTATTTACTTTTATGGAGGTAAAACAATGGTTTAGCTGTCCGAGAAGACTATATTCACAGAGCCCGAAGAAACGTGTATGTATTTAATATATCTTCATTTTCGTGCATGAACATCGACGGCGGGTGCGGCTAGCCAACAGGGGATGCTTACTCCTCCCGGGCACCTGGTCCCACCTCTAGCTTGCTAGGGGTCCGTCGATGCTCAATTTGGTGCTCTATTGTGAGTGCTGTTGAGATTATCGTCAGGATCTTCTTTAACTCATTTGTGTCACACTTATGCCCTTTGCCGTGTGGAGCTCGTAAAAAAGTTCCCCGCGAGGGGTTTGACAGTAAGTGTTTTGAATAATTTTCCCTGACATTGTCGCCATAGCACTTTTTATATAGAAAGAACCATAGACAGTGCATGTATTTAATATATCTTCATTTTCGTGCATGAACATCGACGGCGGGTGCGGCTAGCCAACAGGGGATGCTTACTCCTCCCGGGCACCTGGTCCCACCTCTAGCTTGCTAGGGGTCCGTCGATGCTCAGTTTGGTGCTCTATTGTGAGTGCTGTTGAGATTATCGTCAGGATCTTCTTTAACTCATCTGGTCCAGGCTGCATTTTTTTTCTTTTCTCAACTGATGCTATTGAATTTGAAGACTTTTTACATTCGAGAGGAGCTAAACCATTTTATTTACCGAGGTAAAAGTAAAATAATTATTTCATAACATGGAGTTTACAAATTCTCTTTATAAAGATAAAGCATTCAAACATTACTTTCAGACTATAAAAGTGACTCTGATCTATTTCTAGTACACGGAGAGCTGTTTGAATCTAATATCTAACTGGGATGACGTCATCCTAGGTAGATATAACGTTCGTGCATTTCACCGAGCGGCTCTTTTAGCCAATCAGAAAAAGGGAAAATTATCAATCATGTAGTAATGGTATTTATTTTCAGAGATTAGCTGCATTATTAATTATCTAAAAGACACTAATGAAACCGAATTCAAACTCAAAGTTATCTCTTATTGTATCAAAATGTTTAAAAATGGATGCCATGATGTTGATCTTATTCTGTCATACTCAGACTGTTTGTATTTTTAGCGGAAACTGGATCGGCGAGGCGCCATATTCTACGGGTAGTAAGTTTCAAATTCATATCATCATTTCAGAACAGATAATTATTAATGTGCAGTATGGATCAGACATGCACGTTTTTAGTACTTAACCCTCGTAACTGTTCCTCAATCCAAACAATGAAATATTGTCAAAGACTGAGAAAGTTGCGTCCAAAAATACTGAATAACGTAGCAGATGTTTTAAAGAATATAAAGACGTAGCAATGGTTTAAATGACAGATGTTTTAAAGAATATTTTCACATATTTGGAATTTGTCATCGAAGAAAAGCTTCTCTCTGGCATTGTTGTAGAAAGTACTATCTCAACACTCGGTCGTAGGGAATAAAGAAAAGCTGGAGATAATAAAAGAAATTATATTACTGACAAGACTTCTTTCAATGCTTTGTGTTTCCAGCGATTTTTTTTTTTTTTTTAATTTTGGCTTTGTGGTTCACTTTCACTACACATAACTAATTAAGAATTGGCCGTAAGAATGGCCAGAAGAAAATATCTGAGCATTTAAAGATTTTTTTCTTTGTTTGATATTCTGTAAATGGTACATTTCTGTATAAAGGACTGTGTATCTTTCGTTGAGATGCTTTTTCAAATAACTTTAATTAATTCCTGTATCAATTGTTTTTTTTTTTTTTTTTTTGTTTGTTTGTTTGTTTGTTTTTGTTTTTGTTTTTGTTTTTTTTTTTTTTTGGTCATTCGAGTCTTAGCTTCGAAGTCCGTGAAGTTTCTGTACTGAGCACCTACGGAACTTTATCATTTCATATTAATTTTTTTCCGTTCAAATTAATTGATTCCTATAATAAAGCTATATTCATCAGTGATATAAAAACGATTTCAATTTTTCTATTCAGGAACTTCATCAAAATCCAAGGATAAGCCAAAGACAGGTAAAGCTAATAAACAAAGCGGCAAAATTTTGCATTAATCGCTTGTTCATGATAAATATCTATGCTTTGCACTTCTTTTTATCTTTACCATAATATTGCATGTCATTTAGAAGTGAAATTGGTGTCTTTTTCTGCAAATTTCATCAGCTTTCATAGATGCATATATTTCAAAATCAATATTAAAATTTTGTAATATTAGTCAATAAATTTTAAGATAGTTTCTTCTACAGAGTACTCCTGTTCATCTGATATTTGATTTGTTGAAAGATCAGGCGTTTGAAAGTCCATATTACAGGGAAAATATCATAGTTGACGGAATATCCTATCAAATTAAGAATAGTTCTCTTTAAAGTTCCTTAAAGTATCTATCAGATTAAACTGGTAACATATGAAATAGAAATGATTACACTGGTAACATATGAAATAGAAATGTTAAACGTCCTCAAATTCAATATCATCGTTTAAGAACATATAAATTTGCAGCATGGACCAGACATACACGTTTCGGATACTTAAGCCTTGTCAGTGATCCTCATTCTAAACAATGTAATATGGCCAACGAGTGTGAAAATTATGATGTCCAAAAATCATTATTAAATAATATTATATAACCAGGATGTAACGTCGATTCTGATTGGCTGGAGCGCGAGTCTTTATTTTCCGATAATGACCGCTGACGGAAGATAATGACTCGGTGTGGTATTTGTCCTGATTTCAGTATTTACGATAAGAATTAAGATAGTTGTTTTGTTTCATTTTAAAAGTTAAGATACACTTTTCACAAAAAAAAAATGCAATTAATTGTTAAATTCTTAATTAAAAATTATCCGCTCATATTAGTTTGAATCAATACTTTAATCATATGTTGTTTTTAAATCCGTTATATAATATAACAAATAAGGACTTGGCCTCGGTCATTATGTCATTATAATGACCCGATGAGATTTGTAATATCGACCTCGGCCTTCGGCCTCGGTCAATATTTCAAATCTCATCGGGTCATTATAATGACATAATGACCTCGACCAAGTCCATATTTGTATAATGATGTCCAAAACGCTATTATGACATCGAGCAATACCTATTTGATACGAGTTCAAAATCTTTAAAACTGTATGTTAAACTACTACTTTTAAAATACTTTTACTTTTCTTCTGTATAGGGCCTCCTTCAAAACCTAGTGGTAGTTCGTCCTCAGGGAAGCGTAAGTAATGATTCTCTTTATGAAAAATCTAATCATATGAAAGTGTTCCAGCTCTTTCCTTCTTGACGAAAATTTCAAATCAGACACGTGTTTCAGATATTTAATTTGAATTTAAATTTAAGTTTAAATATTCTTCTTTTTTTAAATCATAGCAAAATACTGGATTTAAATTTAAGTTTAAATATTCTTTTTTTTAAATCATAGCAAAATACCGGATATGTATAACGAAATAAATCATGTATTAATTATTCATTATACCAGCATTTTGCATTTCTAAAATTCATAATTGAATTTCAAAAATTCAAAAGTTAAATCAATTGATGCAAAATGTGTTTATTTTCAGCTTCATCGTCAACATCAAATAAACTTATATATGGTTAGTAGATTAATAAAGTGTTTGCCATATTTTATCGAAATAAATACCCTGTTTTATTTGCGTTTTTTTTTTCTTGTAAAAAAGTTAAGTTTGATTTAATATGTTGCTAGAAAGTAGTGCATGATTACGTTTCCCGGGTAACCATTAACTTTATCAGAATATTTCAGTTACTTTGTTATATGTTAAACGTCTTCAAATTCAATAGCATCATTTAAGAACAGATAAATTTTCAGCATGGACCAGACATGCACGTTTCGGGTACTTAACCCTCGTCAGTGATCCTCAATCTAAATAATGTAAAATTGCCAAAGAGTGTGGAAATTATTATGTCCAAAAAATTACCGAAAGACGTAGAAGGATGGATGGGATATGATGCTACAGGACCCAAGTTTTAGAAATTGCAAGAAATTTCGATAACAGAAAGTTTCGAATGCGTTGAAGAGACGATCAACCGAAGTTGATCGAACTTGGCTACATGTACCCTCGGGGACTCCTGACCCAACAGCAGTGACACTCACCAAGTGGTACAAATGTTAGACGTCTTCAAATCTAATAGCATTTCATGCATATTTCATTAAAGAACAGATAAATTTTCAGCATTGACCAGACATGCACGTTTCGGGTACTTAACCCTCATCAGTGATCCTCAATCTTAATGTTGTTATGTATTGTATAATTAGGATATGTATATCCATCAATTATGATTTTTGAATTCTTGTTTTGAGGTTTTGTGTTGGACTTAATTACACCCCCGCATTTATATCATGAATATTACACGTCTTCAAATTGAATAGCATCATTTAAGAACAGATAAATTGGCAGCATGGACCAGACATGCACGTTTCGGGTACTCAACCCTCGTCAGTGATCCTCAAATCTTAACAATGTAATATGCCAAAAAAGTATGAAAGTTACTTTGTCGAAAAAGCGTACCGAAAGACGTAGCAGGATGGGTGGGATATGATGCTACAGGACCCACGTTAATATTACACGTCTTCAAATTGATAGCAACATTTAAATACAGATAAAGTTAAGTATCCGAAACGTGCATGTCTGGTCCATGCTGAAATTTTATCTTTTCTTAAATTTTGCTATTGAATTTGAAGACGCTTAACATTAGCACCATGGACCAGACATGCATGTTTCTGGTATTAAACAAGAACCCATTGTTGTAAAATCGTTGTGTATAGAATATATTTATAATCCTTTGTTGAAAAGATCGTCGAGGGCTTTTTTATCACAATCAATCATCGATGGAAATTTCAAACTCATCAGCTTATTATTTAAAAGTTTGTATTGAATATTGTTAAAATACTTAACTTTTCACAATTTTTTGGATGGATTTATCAAATCAGTAATCATAGTAATGATGCTAGTATTTTTTATCTTTTAGTTATTCTAAGTCATCCTTGAGCACTGCCAACTATATTTTTCCGGCTTTATTGCAGGTTGTTCCTTTGAAAAAAGTATTTGTGGGATGCGACACGCTAAGAATTTACCGCTTAAATGGAAATACACATCGGTAATATCAGCATGCATGGTCATAACATTACTTAATGTACTAGTTATTTATCATTATTTTAAAGATTGCATTTTAGATATTACATTTTAAAGATTATACTTTATATCTTCCAAAATGGAAGTAACCGGAAGTGACAATTCTACCGAATTGAAGCGACGGGTATTGCATGCAAGCAGGAGATGCTGACTCTGCCTGGGCACCTGATCTCACTCCCATTTCGGGAGTTCGCTTCTTTTCATGTGGTGGAGGTTTTTGTTTGCTTGCTTTGGTTCCTGTTTTATCCTGATTTTGTATGCCTTAGGTTTATGATTTTCTGAATTATCGATTTTGTGCTGTATATAGGGATATGGTCATTATCAATACTTGTCATTGTCCTCTAGAAATTTTCGTTTTGGTATGGGTGAATCTGTACGTGGTATAATCATAATTTTTATGTTTTTTTGGGCTTCGTCTGAAATGCTTAATTTTGCATTATTCCTTTGAATGACAAATATGACTCAATACTTGAATGTACCTATTATCTAAAGATTTATGTAGATTAAAATATTTCTTTTCTACCCCTTGGCCTTTATCCAGTGTATAAAACGACAATGTACATGACAACTTATTGTAAAATCCATCCTTTGCTTCTCTGGCGGTCATTGCAAGTCGTAGTCGTTTTTGTTACACTGGACAAAGGCCAAGGGGCCGAAAAGGAGTTGTTAAGATAAGGCATAAAATCTGCCCTGAAAAGTCGAAATTTCAAAATGCAAAAACTGAGAAATTTTTTATGCAAAAATAAGAAGTAACTTGGTCCAGATATGAAACTTCTGTCATGAAGGATAAATTATTCAAAATATGACCGATTTTTTGGTCAAAATAGGCGTTTTTCCCATAGAAATCAATGGAAAACGGAAAAGTTTTTTTTACAACATGCCCCCCCCCCCCGTCGGTTCAGAATGCCACTTTCACCAAAGGTGTATATCAATAAAAGACATTTTCTGGCCAAGTGGGGTTCTGAACCGAGGGGGGACAATGTCCGACAGGCGAAAAACGAAAAAGGGGGGACTGATGAATATCTTAGAATCAGTCTTTAGAGCGGTAAAATATATTCAAATTGCAATTTTTTCCATTAGTATAATGTAAAAATCTATTCAGAGTGTGTTCCGATCAAATATGTAACCGTTAGGTAGGAAATAAACGAGAAAGTTGTCTATTTCTACACTGTGCGTATTTCGCGCCTGAAAGCTACATATGTGGCTGATATATACGAAATATAAGCGTTTTTCAATTTCCGGATTGTGGATTTTGCCGATATATAACCTCAAGGTTAATTTCTCTTATCCAATTTTGATATTAAAAGGTACAGAAGTATCATATAAATCAAATTTATCTAAAGTAATGCATTTTTTTTTTTTTTTGTTAATTTTCGCTCGATATTTGACGTTTTCTCTCATCAGTACCCCTATCTCTTCATCTCCTTATTATAACATCTTTCATCAAATCTATTTAAATAAAATTCCTACTTGGAATCTTCTAATACTTTATCTTTTAACCCCCACCACTCTTTTCTTGAAATAGAATGACAGCGCACGAGAAATAATCGAGTGATTTCAGGGCTAAATCAAGCCCTTATCTTAACAGCTCCTTTGTGTATTTGAGTGTTTGTGTGTTTATTTGTAAAACAAAATATGAATTAAAGAAAACAAGCCACCCATGGTCCACATCGCTCACAATTGAAATGGAATGACAGAAGCAATCAAAATGAATGAATGACGTGTGTGTATCTTTCTAGCAAATGACATTGACAATGTGAAATTCAATCTGGAAATATGAACAGAATGGACAAACATACAAAGACGAACTGACTTTATATAAAAATGTTGAAAATTAAAAGAAACAATATATTGCAATATATCGCTAATAAGATTTATATCGAAATATATCGCGATTCTCTTTTGGCGTATCGTTTCATCCATATTGGCTGATGGGATATTAAAGACCTCTTCGCGATAAGGTTCATTCGGTTCACTTTCGTCATATCGTGTGACGTTTTGTTCACTCAAGACAATGGAATAATGCCAAACCACTCTAAACCATGATAAGTATATAGACTGAGCACTGCATGATGACGTCATTTCATTGTTTTGGGATGAAATACCATACAAAGAGACAAAAATGATCCGAGCGAACCTTTTCAGGAAAAGGTTGAATACAGATTGCCTTAATCTGGTTTGATCAATAGTCATGGTTTTCATGTGAGCGATGAAACCCCACTTTGGCCTCTAGTATATATTTTCCTTTGGTTTTGAAGGGAGGCCCTACTAAGGCAGGTTCGGGTTCCAAATACGTTTATATAGGCGGTGATGGAGCAGTAAAGAAGGATGCAGTGGCAGTTCTGTATTTACCATTAAATATTAAAAGTAGGTGGTTTTAACATCTATAGCTGAGAAGATCAGGGTTCAGATATTTTGATTCTTTATAATTTTCGGTAAAATATCAAGCAACTTTTAAAACATTTAAATCTACTGGTGTCAAAGCAGTAACCGAACGATTATGGTTTAGGAAGTATTTTTAACGACATTGGATAAAATTAAGGTAACTAAAATAAATAGAGCTTCACTAGAAATCAACATATGTGTCAACATTTTTATCAATATTACTCGTAAGAGCATTTTCCAGCTCCCTTAATTCAACCTTAAATTTGGAATATTGTACAATTTTTTTCTCCATATTCCGTCTCTTATCAGAAAAATTCCGAATGATGATGCATGTGTGTAAATTTTCTTGCCTGGAGGGAGGGAACCTTTAGGGAAATCATAGGGACTCAAAACTTACGATGGCCTTATGAATGTAATTGTGTCATTGGTCGGAGCTAGTTATTAAAAGGGACGACGAAAGTACCGTGTTTTCTTGACTTTTGATGAGGTCTGCTCGTGACAATACAGACCTGGTGAGGTATTGGTTAACCGAGGACGAAGGCCGAGGTTAACCAATGCCTGACCAGGTCTGTATAGTCACCAGAAGACCGAAATCAAAAGTCAACAAAGTTCTGCTTTATTATATTATTAGGAATTTTTAACATTTGCATTGTAATGATACGCAAAGTCGAAGATCTAACACTACAAAAATCACTGAATCCCGAATAGACCGCTTTCGAGCATTAATGGTCAAATCTCTATCAAACTGCATCTCCGCCAATCTAAATTAAGCAAATTAAGCAATAATTCCTGATCATTTAATAAATGATAATACTGGCTGCATGCAGGATAAGTCTTGCAGTGATTTTTTTTTTAGCTGGAATGTACTGCATAAGTGTAGGTTTCAAGTTCCAAGAGCAAAAAAGAGGAAAACTAGAACTTGGCGCAGGCGGAAGGGTCATTTATAGAGTTGAAGATAAAAATGCTGGAAAATGGACCAAAGTTAATATCCAAATAATGGCAAAAGGTGGCGGACCTAAGGTGCGTAAAATTTTGATTACGTATGTATACACGTACTTGTATGCGGCTTGTACAAATGTACGTATACAATAATATTAGCATATACTGGTATATTTCAAATGACCTGCCGACAACCTTTACGCAAAACGAAAATCACAGACTAGATAACAAGCTAATTAATTAGTCAATGATTTTAAAGTTTTAGTTTTTCAATTTCAAGGGATTTTTTGTGTATTAGAATGCAATTTATTTGAGAATTTCAGAAGGGGGTCCTTACGTGTACCAGAAAAAAAGAAAATCTTGGATGTTGGTTAAACTACCCGTATAATATGCATCGTTCAAAAGACTCGAGAAATAATATGATATTTTTTTTTTAAGTTAAAGATGGACGAAACAGCCTGAGTTGAACATGTTGGAAAATAAAATGAGAAGTAATAGTATTGAATTGAGGGTCTTTCTAAAAAATCTGCATTCATATGCCAAGATAATACACAGTTCATACTTCAATTTTGAATATGTTTTGGATTTTGCTTTTGTAACAGAATTGCAGTAAGAGTTGCATATTTGGCAGTTTTGCTATTTCTACCAAATTTCATGAACTGTGATTTTTTTCAGCTGTATATGAAGGGTACATTGCTCAAAAATACCAACTCCTTCATTGCCATGGACGATATCAGTGTGAAAGAAGGAGGGTGTCCACGGAAAGTGAAATAGTTTATGGACAAAAAGTGAAAATCAGTGTCTGTAATATGATATTGAATAAAATTTTTGAAAAAAAAAACCATTTAATCCTTTTTTTATAGTTAATTTGTATTTAATTTATACAAGTTCAAGCCCCCCCCCCCCAACACACACACACTCACCCTCCTGCCTATATGTTGACAAGGACATACAATTTTTAAAAGATACATTATTTCTTTAAAACATTTCCACAAATGAATTTACTCAGTGGCGGATCCAGCTCCTGGAGTCAAGGGGCTAATTTTGCAGATTTCTAAATTGAAAATGGAACAAAATATAGCTGTTTTTGGAAATTTTTTTAGGTCAGTGGCAGGGGGGGGGGGGTGTTGAGCTCCGCATCTCCCTGAATCCGCCACTGTTACTATATCAAGTTAAGATCAGAATTGCAATTCACAGCATCAAAATGCTGTAAAAACAGGCCCAAAACTTATCATCTGAAACCTACTCAAGAACCAAGAATTGCTTTTTGACACATTGATGCCTTGGTCATAAAACAGATATATCATCAGTTTAACCAAAGCATACATGAGGTAATGCGAAATGTTATACCCCTATTATCAATTTTATTTGAAAGGATATGCCATATGAAATAATTTCACTAAAATGAGGTCAAACTTCGAAGTCAAGGTCATAAAGCCAATCAGAATCTTCGTTTCTTGAAAATAACAATGGAAATTAAATGATCAAAATATGTACTGAGTGACCTTGATCTTGGTGACATGACCTCGAGTCAAGGTGATGTGAATTCTTTGGGTCATAAGTAACAACATACTAAAATATGAAAGTGATCGGGTAAACATTTAAGGAGATATAGCCTGGACACGATGTGTGACAGACGGACAGACAGACAGACAGACAGACAGACAGACAGACAGACAGACAGACAGACAGACAGACAGACAGACGCGAAGGCAAAACCAATATGTCTACTCCCTACTTGGGGGAGATATAATCATGAAACTGCAAAGTGCAAAAGTAATTCATAAGTAATTCAAACATGAGAGTTTGCACTCTTTAATCAATAATACATATATTCATACGACTTCGAAAATAAAGCCGGGTAAAAACACGTCTCATTCAATAATATCAAATATAGTCATGATAGTGCAGTGTCCAAATTTCAATCAATTGCATTCAATCTATCCTCTATAATTAAAGATAATCTGCTGTATAAATGCCACAGTTCAACTGCTTGATATGCCCATTTGTTTTCGTTTTTCCTTGATGTCGGCCATTATTCCTTCCCGTTCCAGTCTGCGTGCCTCGATGTCCTGCATCTCAGACTCCATAAGCTCCAGCGATTTTCTGTGTCGCTCTGGATCATAATGTGATGAGGAATATGTTAATCTGACAAAAAAATGAACACATCTATCCATAAAAATTGCTAGTTATAATTAAGCCATAGTAATGAAATGTTTTGTTTTACGTCTGCATGGGTATCGTTAAGGAAATTTTATCAGAAAAAAAATACATGCAAACATGCATAAAACATAGGAAATCACAGATTACGAAGCTCACCTCGTGGCAGCCAAATTCAATTCAATCATATTTCTTAGTACATGTGTATATTGGCCATTAAAGGCAAAATTATTCAAGTGGAAAAAGTCATTTTATGAATGTTTGATCAAAGATACATCCAATATGCAAGCTTGGTACATGTGGCACTTATACTTTGCTCAATATTGGCTTTTAAAGGCAAAATCACTCAAGCTGAAAAAGTAGGCCAAGGTCATTTTATGAAAGTTTGATCAAAGATACATCCAATATGCAAGTTTGGTACATGTAGCACTTATACTTTGCTCAATATTGGCTTTTAAAGACAAAATCACTCAAGAGGAAAAAGTAGGTCAAGGTCATTTTATGAAAGTTTGATCAAAGATACATCCAATATGCAAGTTTGGTACATGTAGCACTTATACTTTGCTTAATATTGGCTTTAAAAAGCAAAATCACTCAAGTGGAAAAAGTAGGCCAGATGCTGCATCCAATGCATGGGTCCATCTCAGCATCCAAAGATGAATCACTTGTGCAAGTTTGGTTACTGTAGCATCAGTACTTTGTCAGATACTGAGCTACCCCAAACTTCTTAACCAAGTCACTCAAGCGGAAAAAGTAGGTCAGATGCTACATCCGATGCATGGGTCCATCTCGGCATCCAAAGATGAATCACTTGTACAAGTTTGGTTACTGTAGCATCAGTACTTTGTCAGATACTGAGCTACCCCAAACTTCTTAACTAAGCCACTCTGAGCTACCCCAAACTTCTTAACCAAGTCACTCAAGCATAGGTCAGATGCAGCATCCGATGCATGGGTTCATCTCAGCATCCAATGATGAATCACTTGTGCAAGTTTGGTTACTGTAGCATCAGTACTTTGCCAAATACTGAGCTAACCCAAACTTCTTAACCGGACGCGGACACGGACGCAGACGCACGGGGGTATAGCATAAGCTCACTCAACTTCGTCAAGGTGATCTTAAAATAGCAAGAAGTTCAATAAAACCTGGAGGTACATCTATATTAATGATCTTAAGTACCATAAATAAAATGCCCTATTCTGTCAGGGGAAGATTTTTTTTCTGAAAATAAAATTTTTTTTTTCCCAGTCTGCCTTTCCTGATTCAATCATATTGATCGTTTGTTGTTGAGTTTTTATGCCTGACTAGTGGTTATCTTTCAAAAAAAAAAAACTTGAAATGTAACACAAGTCACCATAATATCATATGTTTTAAGCTGTCTGAATCAAACATGTGAGGGGTAAAAGAAATAAAACAGACCGATCCATGCTATCCTTATAGCCATCAGTGAGGAAATTTTCAAGTCTGTGTAATTTGATTCCCCAGATGGCCTTTAAAAATTCTATGAGATATTATGGTCAGACAATAGACCATTTTCATATTACCGCTAGTCTTGTATTTAGACACTCCAAGACCTGACATCACAACTTTTGACATTATTAATCCCCTACTGGATCGCTGGAGGGGACTTATAGTCTATCCCATTTGCCTGTCTGTCTGTCTGTCACACTTTAGTTTTTTTTTCGCTGTCGTTGCATATAATGAACTCATTTTTGGTATGTGAGTATATCTCAATGTGATACTGATCAGCTGATCAAGTTTGAGTTTGGTTCAGATTGACCTATTTTACAAGAGTTATGGCCCTTGGACTTAAACAATTTCATGAAATTCTCAGTTTTCCGGAATTTTCTTCCATGGTATCGCAAATGATGAAATAATTTTTTATATATGAATACATCTTAGTGTTATACAAATCAAGTTCGAGTTTGGTTTTAATTGATCCATTTTTACAGGAGTTATGGCCCATGGACTTAACAAATTTCATGAAATTCTCAGTTTCTGAACTTTTCTTGGCTGTTGTTGTAGATACTATTTGAGCTTATTTTTGGTATGGAGATACATAGTATGATACAAATTAAGTTGAAGTTGGGTTTTGATTGACCTGTATTCACAAAAGGTATAGCCTCTTGGCAAATTTCATGAAATTAATATTTTCTGTTTTCCGGCCCTTTTTAACACACATATTGAACTTATTCATGTTCTTTTGAAGTGGGATTAATCTTTAATCTTGGTAGGGGACTTATATCGCTTGCGATTCATAAATTTATTTTTCATTATGACGTCACAGATATGTTTCGACATCACAATTACAAATTACATCAAATGTTGTGATGTTGGGTCTTGGAGTGTCTAAAGTGCAAGTCTACTGCGTAAATGTGAAAATTGTCTATTATTCCTCAAAAACGTGAATAAATGACACAGACTTACATTCAAACACACATACTTACGGTGAATATGTTATAGAGAAGTGTCCAGCTGCATAACCTAATAGAAATACTATGGTGGACGATATACAATACTCAATGAAGTTACGCAGCTTGAAGGGACTGTGCACTTCTGTCCATTTTGGCCTCGTGTCTCTGCAAGATAAATATAATGTTGCAAGTCCACATTGCTGTTGAATTTATAATCATATATTTTGTAAAGACTTCACACAAATATACATTTTGAAGTATCTTAAAAATAACATAACATACGTACATGTACAACTTTTTTCATTGACCCAATATACATGTATTTTGAATCCTCCCGTTAAACACTGTGTAACGAATTTATCCAGCCGATGGCTTTTGGTTTGTGTATGTTACATCAAGAAATTTTAAAGCATTGTGGTGACGTCAATGTCGTAAAGTGTTTAGTCTAAGCAGGATATTAAAATAATATCCTGTCTGTAACTTAATGCTATGTACAAGACAATATTCCGTTCTTCTCGACCAATCAGATTCATGAGATTGCAATAAATTTGCCAGCGGTGGGATAAATATACATGTACATGTAATATGACTCTGACATCTCCAATACTTTGAGACCTGTCTATTCCAATGTGATCCATATCATCCCCTGATGATGCATAAATTTATCAAATTATGCATACTCTATTCAGTTCTTACAGTATGCTTATTCATTCATCTGCAAAATTGTCTCATGCCGTTATACCGTCTTTTCAACATACAGAGTTACCTCCCACTTGGTACGGTATCTTACATAAACACATTATGATGTAATGTTATTTCTATAGAAACGTTGTATTTGAAGTATTGTTTTCCCTGAACTTAAATGCTTCTTCCCATAGAATTTGATGACCTTACAATCAATTTACGTCAGGTACCGTACCAAATGAGAAGAGAACGAAAATACCGAATTGAGACTGTTTCAACTGTTTCCTCATAGGTCGGGAGAACACATAAGCTTGCTCATGGACCAAGAAGATCTAGAGGGGGAGTTATAGGGAGGTCAAATGAGTTAAAGAAGATCCTGACGATAATCTCAACGGCAGTCACAATTGAGCCCGAAAGTGAACATCGACGGACCCTAGTAAGCTAGAGGTGGGACCAGGTGCCCGGGAGGAGTAAGCATCCCCTGTTGGCTAGCCACACCCGCTGTTGATGTTCATGCAGGACCACTAGAATTTGCCAATAATTCTTCTTTTCATGTATTTACATACATGTATATTTTTCACAAAGTATTGGCTCGAACCCCCTCGTCCTTTTTGGTTGTAGATCCCCCTTCCCTGGAAAAAAATTCTAGATCGCCTATGCTATTGGTGTATAACCCTATGTCAACTAAGACTACGTGTATTGGAGGTATACAGACTTTTTCTAAGCTTAACACTGCACCAGGACCCCTGCCAACTGACTGTTGTCACACATGTACACCAAGTGATTATTATACCTACCTATAAATATCTTCGTGTTTTACTCGTCTCCATTCATAGTTTTTATCGTATTTTCTTCGACTGATCTCATCTATCAGGACATTATAAGCTTCTTTAAGTTCCTGTAGAGCTTGTGTAGAGCTTGCATCAACAGCTGCCGTGTCCGGATGTACCTACAAAAATCAAGTGGAAATACATTTTTAGATAGACTAGAACTGCCCTAAAGTAATGAATTAATATAGTACCCCCAGAAACTTTTTTTTTCTAATTCATGACATTCATGACATGACACATGATCCATTTATGAAATATTTTAGTGCTTTTTCTTATTTTTGGGGGAAGGGGGTCATGCAGGGCCGATAGGAGGGTGAAAATAAGCGTGTAAAAACCCACAAGAGAAATTTTTGAATAAATCAAATTCTTACCAAAACTCTTTTAGAAAGCATTTGAGAGGTTTTCAGAAGCACAAACACAGACATTAAACACAAACACAGACATTAAACACAAACACAGACATTAAACAGCATTATTTCACTATTCTGATTCATATTTGGTGAATTTTACACATGATTTTTGAACTTTTTTTTTGTCAGAGAATATCTAAATCTTTTTATGGGGGAAAGATCTGACAGGAAGGGGAAAATATACTCAAGGAAGGGGGGAAATTGGAGCCGGATATAGCCAGATTTTCTTCTGGAAAAAAAAGCTGGGCAGCACTCAGTTGTTTGCATTGAATACTCTCATTCAAGATTTCAAGGTCATATGCTCTGGATTAAAAATGTAGCATATTTGTATTCTATACAACATATGTTGAATATGTAGTTGAAAACGCCATCTGTTAATTTACTTTTAGAATTCCTTAATCAAAATATTATTATAACATCAGAGTTCAAGGTCAAGGTTACTACTAGTAGGTAAAATGTCTTGGTATCAAAATGTAGTACATTGTAAATATTATGGTGAAAGTATATGTGAAATTTGAAAGCCCTATTACTTATACTGCAAGAGAAATCTGCTTTCAGAACTTCATCTTAACCAAAATATTATCATAGGTCAAAGTTTAAGGTCAAGAGGTCAAATATCTTGGTATTTACCAGTAATATGGTGAATGCATGTATGAAATACGAAAGCCTTTTCATTTATACATGAAGAGATATCCATTTTAAGAAATCCTTAACCATGTTAACTGGACAGAGAGATGGGCAGATGGACAATGTGTTATACCAGTCTTAGATCCATTTTGCATGCATGTAACTCACTTCTCTTGATTTCCTTGCCCATGCTTCTTTGATTTCTCCTGCTGATGCCTCTCTAGATACCCCCAGTATCTTATAGTAGTCTTTAAATTTCTTCTTTGTAGTAGTACATAATCGTCTGAAATATAAAAACACCACTAAAATACAATGTACAATCTGGGTTTACTTTAAGGTATTAGGGGCATAATTACAATATCGTGGAAGAGCTAGAAATTATGTAATTCCTTATCTTATACATATTTGATATTTTTTTAATGTTTCATTCAACTCGCCATTATATCAGTATATAAAATCTTTGGTCCCAAACATTGTCAAAGTCGTGCATCTTTGCTGAACTTTGTGGTATCTAATTTTTCTGTCATCAAAACAACCGGAAGTAGAGTATTACACCCCTAATGCCTTAAGGTTCTAGCACATTATCATTCAGTAATGGGTATGGTATTTTATTCCAGGTTGGGCCTATATGAAGATGTCTTTGAATTTATCGTTAGTTATTTGGCCTTGAGCATGACCTTGAACTTATCGTTAAATATTTGGCCTTGAGGGTGACCTTGAATTTATCCTTGACCCTCTTTAGGTTTTGACCAGGTTTTGTCCAGTCTCAGTACATGTGAAATTTGTAAGGATTACCATATTTTTAGCATATTCAACAGACCATTTTCCAATCAGTTGAAAGAAAGGTCAAAATGTCCGAGTCGGCATCCTTTTGCGTTGTTTTTCATTGTGACGTCACTGTTAAAAGACTCTATTCCATTGAGACATAACAATGAAAAAGTGCGCAAAAATTGCCTTTGTGTCATCCATTATGAATTTCAGCAAGTCAGGTCTATTCAGTAATTGTTTAAAATTCTTATAATGTTGTCAGTGGTCCAGAGAATCACTCCATGGGATAAGTCAAGGTTTTAATAGCATAAACATTTAACCCTATTGCCTCAAAGCCAATTTTCTTTATATAAAGAGTCAGAGACTGATATTGCTATAGTGTGTAAAATTGATAATTGAAATGAAGGTAAGTTTTAAGGAATCATTAGATTCTGTAAGATTTTTGTAAGATTTTCGTGGGTTCTATTTTTGGATGCGCATATAAAAATCAAACTGGATGGAGTCATAACATAGAGGTGATTTCTGGCGAGGGGCTCAGAATGGGGACCTGTGAAATTCGGTTCTTTGTGAAGTATTGTTGATTTCTCAAAAATGGAGCGGGGAATCCTAAATAAATTTCATATATTAATTATTTAGACATATAATGCCTTCAATTCAGCATAATTTTTATTTTAAGAAATATTCTGGAACGATGGTCAAAATGGGACCAAAGTCCATCTGAATAACATGTCAAAATTTCCCTATTTTCACTTTCACTCTTGTTTTCAGACATTGGTATCGGAAAGGTACACATCATTCAGTACCAATGAAATCTACAGGAAATGATCTTTCTTTTGATATGTCACTTTCTATATAAGCCATTTATTATTAGTCAGTGAATGACGTCAGCTTTGGGGTGTAAAAAACTAGTTTTTGAGGTCAAACATAAATTATGCTATTGTAACCCCAGACAATGATTATTTAATGATGGATTCGCCAAAACTTACATGGGATTAATTACTCCTGAGGTTGGTTGATGCTTCAGAATTGAAACTGCCCTGATGAAAGAAACGGTTCTCCTAGGTATGTTCTGCATAATAATCTGAAAATGAAACAATTCAATAAAACTATAATCTATTCAATAAAACTTTAATAATTTTTCTATGGTGCTTACTTAATCATAATAGAATATTAAACAATTATGGACTTTTAACATGTTTAACTCAGTGTATATGATGTGATATTGACTTACTGTGAAAAGATTGTCAATATTTTCTCAGCAAGTCAATATCACATCATATATTATACATTACTGAGTTAAAAGTCCATAGCTGTTTTTTTCTATAATTTCATATTTGATTCACATTAATAAATTAAACGTCACCATTTTCCATGTTTTCGGGACTTAGTGGGATAATCCCAGTCTTTTTGTAGACCGTGGTTACTTATAGAATAACTGTCTTTTGGAATGTGATTATACTGTGATAACCTACAATGGATCCAGGAATTATGTTCTATAATGCGCGTTAGTGCATTATGAGAAACATAATTCCTGGATCCATTGTAGGTTATCACAGTATAATCACATTCCAAAAGACAGTTATTCTATATATTTACATTCAAGTTTTTCACGCTTTAATGACGTTAAATACGTTTACAACTACGTTGCTAAGGCTCTGTTACTACGTACCTTCAAAGTTCAAATCAAGCCAACTTACTATGACGTCATAGTTCAAATCACGCCACTGCGGTTATACTCCTATAATCACAGTGTAAATTCTATACAAATGAATGGGCATATGTAAATATATGTATGTATCCAGGAGCATACAGTGATTGGGATAAGCATGCGCCCTGCGCCATAGTCACATTCAATTCTAAAATGTCACATTTAAATTTTACTTAGTGCGCCAATGTGGCGCATTAATTTTTTTTAAATTGAGGAAATCTTCCGTTCTTTTATTCAACGTTGTCACTGGTGATGACTTCAGCATATTCTCATATTTAAAGTTGTGCATGGGATTTAATTTGTTTACTTTTCGTATCAATTGATACACCAGACAGCAATTTAAAAGTGTCATTTATTCAAAACACCATCGTTTCCTATTGAAACAATCCCTATTTAAAAACTTTATACATGTATGTACGTACAAATGGACTTCACCAGTTAAGACGAATCATGGACATAATTTGTTCACAAAATGCAAATTTCATACAAAGTCTTGTCATTAGATTTGGATGTACTGTTGTTTACAACAATCAACAACAGACTTTTTTTTTGGGGGGGGGGGGGGGGGGTCAGGTCAAGTTTGAATTATAAATTCAGGTTTAAAGCGTGCAACAAATCTTTAAGACGATCTTTTGAGACTGTTTTGGTCAAATACGTTCCCCTATTTCCCATGTTTAAGTACAGACATTTGGAGCGGCTGGTGATGCAGATCTATATAGGTTCTTGCTTGATTGTTTGTTTTTTTTTTCGGGGTTTTTTTTTTCGTTTTTTTTTTTTTTTTTTTTTTTTGCAAATTGCTCATGGCACATTTATTTTCAACAATGGCACATTCATTTTGTAAATGACACATTGATGTTCAAGGATATGGGGCCATTGTCACAATCACCTGATTGCCTATCCCGATTACTGAGCATAGGTGACATTATCAGCCAATCAGAGCCTCACTATTTATAGTTTATAGAATAAACTAAGTTATACTTAAAAAATTGATTATAATGATGAAAAGACTACATGACTGTATGAGATAATGATTGATTCTGATAACTTATAATTCAATTCCTGACCATTTAAAAATCTTTGATTCTTTTTTCTAGTGAGAATTAATAGTGTAAAAGGACTAGCAATCATTAAGAGACACAATATAAATGATATCCTTGTGTACGTATAATTATTGCAGTACTGTGGTCATATTACCGTAACCAACATATGTTACGTACATACTATGATCTCATAAAAGAATACTTAGTATACAATTATGGACATTTAACTCAGTGTATGTGATGTGATACTGAATTATTATGAAAATATTGACCGAGGTGAAGATGATCTCCTTTCTTCAGTCTATCTGCTCTATGATATAAACATAGAAACAGGGAACCGGGAAACCACCATAGGTTAAAGCACAGGCAGAAAAATTTATCTTCGCAACGAGGGCCTATGGATATAATTATAAATATCAACTTATTTTTCTTTTATGGACACATGACCCGAGTCACTTGACAATTACCGATCAATCAGAAACTTGTTCGTACGCCGAGACAGGTCTAAAGATACAAACGTTTGTATCAAGAGCCACAGGCACATGCAGAAAGAGCGTCAATATCCTGTATGATAGCCCTTTACAGGTCATAAGATCTATAGATACCAGTATTCTCTTATGACCATACAGGATATTGACGTTCTTTCTACATGTGCCTGTGTCAAGCGCCACTGCTGTACGAAAAATGTGTCGAAATATGGTCACTTCTCTATGTATCATGCATTTAAAGGATGATTCAATTTTTACTGTGTCTTGGGGTATTGGAAGGGGGTGTCGTTAGTTCTATAACATATAACCTCTCAGCGAAACGCGAGGTTATATCTGTCAGCTCTTAAATGGCAATGAGGGATTTCGCCTAGCATAAAACATATTTATTTCGCCTGTATTTCAAACAAGCATCATTTTCTTACCTTTGTATTGTCAAATCAAATTATAATTCTTATTATTGTGATTAATTCATTGATCAAATATGTTATTTGTTCGAGATCTAATGATCCAAATGAAAACTCGGGCTCGAGTTTTTCGTATCGCTATATTCCACTGGTGAATCCAATGTGGTCAGATAATGACAAGATTGCACTAAGTGTTGGACTTTATATAACATTTTAAAGGTTATAGACCATAATAATTCAATATATTATCCATCCTTTCAATGTAATTTTACTCGCTGTCAATGCTATAATCATCGTAATTTCCCTAGCTGTTCTAGTTTCCACTTACATCGCGATGCGTAAAGAACTACATACCAACATGGCGGGTGGCTACAAGACTCCGGTGCGTTAGCAGTATACCGGAGTCTTGTAAGCACGACTAGGGGTGTCGTATGAGTGATAAAAAAGGAAATGTGAACCAAATGAACAGTTTGCAAGTGATGTCTGCATGCCATATGTAATGCCCCCCTCCCCCTCTTTTCGAAAAAGAACCTATTCGTGTGTGTTGTCGAAAACATTGCTTTTGAGTTGATTTCTATACATACCTCTGATGACTGAACTTTAAATTTGTTACTCTATATCAGTAATTTACATGATTTTGTTGTTCAGATTCGAAAAAATCTTGACATTGACACTACCGGATACCAATCCTTCGTTCTACTTTTAAAAATTGTCGTCCTCGACGTAAATTCCGGAAACATGTAAAATCCGACGATCGCGCGCACCTATCAAAACCACAGGGATTCGTCTCGTTTTCCTGGTTGTATGATAGTATTAGTGGGGTTGTTACCCCCCCCCCCCCCCAATACTATCATACAACGAGGAAAACGAGATGAATCCCTGTGGCCAAAACGCGGAAAATTAGTATTACGCAAACGCTGCAAAATACCGCGTGACCCTTCAGGATATTCTATTTTGGAATCAAACCTATAAATATTTTAAATGAATTAAAAAAAACTCTTTCATCGAAAAAGGCTATTTTCAGCCCAAAAAAAGCTTTTTGGCATGATAAATTTTTAAAGGCTAACCTTGAATTCCTCTGGATACAGTTGAGAGAAATTGTGATGAAATATTTCTTCCAGCATAATATTTATTCCTTGGAAATTTTATCATATAATATTTTTTCCCGGGAACTTTTATTATGTATTAAAAATTCCGAAAGGAAATTTTATTATGTAATGAATCTTCCATGATCATAATAAAAGTTCTCGTGCCATGGAATATATATTACATAACAAAATTTCCATCTTGAATTTTTTCATGTTCATAATAAAAGTTCTGATACTAGAACCATGGTAAAATCTTACAGAACAAAAATAAGGATTTCATATATGTGCATAACAGATTAATGATTATCACTGGAAAAAAATATTATAATGAACTTATTTAAACATCGAATTCAGAATAAGAAATAATAAATTTCAAAAATACTGTACTGTATAGCTTGGAAATTTGATCCCTATATTATTTCTTCCAATAGCGGAATGTTTTACTTGTAGAAAAAAAAATAAAAAGTTAAAAAATTATTTTAATAAAATTGAAAAGATAACTGTATTATTAATACATATGAACATGCGAACCATTTCACAGAATTATTCCTGTAAGCTAACCATGTTACTGTAATTATTGAAATGTTTAAATTATGAGAAAATATCTGTAAGTCAGTCATTTATGTATTTGAAGCATAGAAGGAAAAAATATTACACATGATACTTACATATAATATTTCTTCTATTTCAAAGAAAAAGTAGTCCTTTGGGTAGTGAAAAAGAGTAAAACATCAACATTTTTCATAACAATGTTTCTGTCCATATAGACGGAAACGTTTTCATGAAAATTGTTGATGTTTTACTCTTTTTTCACTTACCAAAGGACTGTGGAAAAAGTATTATGGACAAGGAAAAAATATTCCATAATGAAAAATCCTGGGAAATTTCATTATAATAATAAAACTTCCAGGAGGAAGAAATATTATGCGGAAGAAAAGTTCGTTCACAAAATACAAAGTTTCAATCTAAAACCACGGTTCAGCCTATACATACCTCATTTGGGGAAGACTCCCTCTTTTTGAACTCCTCTCCCTCGAGGAAGACCAAAATCTCCCCTTTTTTGGGCCCAATCACCCTCTTTCTCCCTCTTTTGGCAAATATAATCAATTATTTACCAAAGTAGAATAACCCTAGATATATATGATATTCAGAGCGATACATGACAAAATGTAAGAAAAGATGTATAGAATGCAACAAATTATTGATGTACATGTTTCATTGTTTATGAATTTCAAATTTTTGCCTTGAAATGTCAGCACAATGAAATTTTTTTTTCGCAAAATGTCGCGATTCATTAAAGATGTAACAAAATGGGTTTACGCACAGTCTCCCTCTTTTACAAGTGCAAAGGAGGGAGATCTCCCTCTTTTTAACATTTCAAAGTTGACAACATGGACGTGTTGACAGGCATGCCTATATATTTTGCCAACAGCATATATTTATAAACAACTTGATGTACATAACCTTAATTCAAAATATCTTCAACAAAAATCCACTTTTAGTCCCCCGCAATGACCTTAACCCTTGACCTACAGCATGTTTTAAGGACCGTAAACTCGCACGAAGACACTGACGGGGTCCAGGGGCAATTCCCACGGAGATTGAACAGAGGAGGAACGCGCCATAGAACGGAGGAGGAAGAATGAAGTTACCGCATTCATGGGTATATGCCACCGGCTCAGAGAGCGCGGGACCGCCTTCGCAACAGGAAAGTTAAAAGATCTACAACGAATATCGTATTATTTACTGTGAATGAATCGATGTGTATAAGGATTCGAAGATCAGAATCATTGAATATTTCTTTAAGCTTATTTAACAACCAAAATTTGAATATCGAAAAGTTGTTTTGATTCTATGTGTAAAGAAATCAGTAAAAAAAACCTAATTGTAAAACCTGGGTCAGTGATGTTCATAAAATTTTTGCAGAAATTGGTTTGAGTGACTTAATTGATGCTAATTCAGAATCAACTCGTGTTATAGATATTGTCAAGCAACGTGCAACAGATATTCACAACATACTATCTGATTTTAATTTTTTTTAATTCCTCTTCAAAATGTTCAATGTACAGAAATCTGATTGATCATTTTACTACCTTACAAGAATATTTATGTAAACCAATTTTTGTAGTATAAAAAGTTATATGTAAGTTACGTCTATCGATCTTCAAATTGTTTGTTTATAGAAACTGGTCGTTATACGCGGGCTGATTGAGCAAGATCAGGTGAATAAGACAGATGCTCAATCAAATTAAAGCCACAATTATGAATGGCAGCCATGGCAGTGACAGACTTGTTAACAGGAGTATTGCCCTGATGGATCAACACACCTTTAGTGAGCTTTCCGTGGTGCTTAAGTTTAATATCTTCCCGTAACTGTGTCAGAAGTGAAGTATAGTATGTGTCATTGATTGTTTGACCTTTTTGGAGATAATATTAATCTATCAGCAGAATACCTTCTGCATCCCAGAAAACCGAGGCCATGACCTTCCCACCTGAAGGAACAGTCATTGCCTTCTTTGCCCGGGATGAACCAGGGTGCTTCCACTGTTTCGACTCTGTATGGCATATGGGGTAAAATGATGGACCAACGTTTCGTCCACAGTGACAAATCTTTAAAGAAAAATTGACAGGATCTCCCTCAAAAAGGTTAAGAATAGCACGCGATAAATTGCACCTGGTGTGCTTAGAACTGACCAACTGTCGGAAGTCTTGGTACCCAACGCGACGAAAGCTTTCTCATTTCAAGATCGTTGAACAGTCAGAATGGAATGTACTCTTTCCTGTGAAATGCCAACTGTACTGGCTATATATATCTTTTTTAAACTCGACGTCTGTCGATCAGTCATAACAATATCATGAACTTTATTGGTCATTTCTGGAGCTGCAACAGTGACAGGTCTTCCAGGAATGGGATCATCCTCATTTTAAGGTTCTGTCTGTCGCGTTTAAATTCCGCCACCCAACTTTTCACTGTAGCATATAAAGGGGCATCTTTCCCTAATTTTGTTACCATATCATTATGGATATCCTTAGGTGTTAAACCTTTTTTATGCATATATTGGATCACTGCCCTTTCTAGGTGTAATGTATATGTGTTGTATATAGGAAAGTGCAGCAGCATTTGAAAATAACGTACACGATGTAATTAATTCTGGCGAGCTTTTTATGTTAAAATGTGGGACAGTCCTGCATATCATGATTTAAGAGTCCAGTTTTTGAAACCATATTACTATCGTAGTCCCTCTGTCTTTAAATTAAATCAATACTTAGTTATCAAAATACAAAAGAACTGTGTAATTTAGATAAATTTATCAAGAAAGCATTTCATATTAGGAACAACATTTACTAGTAATTCTACGCCGTCTACTCATGTGTCTTGACTTTGATTATTTTATATATTGTCAAAAATGAATATGTAATATATATACATGTGCTGTATTATGCATTTGATTAATAAACTATACTGTACTACAACCGTACCCCTTCCCCTTACGCATATAATATTATAATTTCTCAAATATGAGAGCAAAGATATGAAAACCCTTACATATACGTGAAAAATCATATTATACTCCTTCTATATAAGAATACAAAATTTCAAAACATTTTGACCAAAATTAGATTTTTCAATGATCTTTAGCTCACCTGAGCCTTCGTCCGCCGCCCGCCCGTCCGTCCATTAACTTTTCACATTTTCGACTTCTCCGGAACCGCTTGGAGGATTTTGATGAAACCTGGTATGCATGAAGTACTAAGGGTCCTCTACCAAGTTTGTTCATTACGGCCGGATCCCTTCAGGGTGGATCCAGGGAAGGGTCAAATAAGCCCCAGAGGGTACCACTTCTTTCCAGAACCGCTGCATGGATTGAAAAACTAATGGCATCTGAGTGATCAGGAAGGGTGTATTATTTTAAAGGTATGTTCTTTTCGTTAAAATCCGATAACTAATTTTTGACGCGTTTTTGACGTCTATTTTCGACTTAGTTATTTTAATGAAAAATTGAGATTTCTTTTATTCTTTTCTCTCTTGGCTAAATTTGCTAACCAATTTAGTTCATTTTAACCATGATAAACTAGAGGAATGCTTATATGAAAGAATTTTGATGAAAACATTCTTTTATGATTTTTTTAACTGCAAAAAACAAGGGGATGGTCATTTCTAACATTTTCAACTTCTCCCTTGAAATTGCTTATATACTTTTTGATATTTCTAGTAAGAAATGCTACTTTGAAAAAATTTTGTCAAAATATTTACTTTTGGATTTTTAAGGATTTTTTTTTAATTGCACATAGGTATGTATGGACCCAAGGGTAATGGGTTCAAATACCGGCGGGACCTAAAAAAAACTTTTTTTTTTTCTTTTTCATTTTTCTCTCATTTTTTCTAAATATTTATTGTTAGAAATGTAGCCTATGAAAGAATTTTGTCAAAATATCAATTTTTAGATTTTTAATGTTTTTTTTTTAAATCGTATATATGGTTTGTTTTGCATCAAACCCTGGTGGTACCAATATATTCAGGGGGATCTAGAGAGATGTCTTTTAAAAGAAGTGTTGTTATTTTTTATTCCACTCCAAAGTCAAATTTTTGACGCATTTTAACGTCTTTTCAGACTTTGTCCGAAATGCTCATTTTTGTACTATGTACATTTTCTTAACTATATTAATGTGTGATTTCATGCACTCGTTTACTGCATATTTGTCACATTTTAATTGTTCAGTGGTTTGGTATTAACTTTGAGTGAATTTTTTTTTTTTCAATTTTTCATGAATTTTCATCTTATGTTAAAAAGGAAGAGGGAGTATTTTCATACATACATGCATTGGACTTCTTCTCCAGAACCAGGAAAGTGATTTTGATGAAACTTGGTAGGAATGAAGTACTAATGGTCCCCTACAAGTGTTGTTGTTTTTTGTCCCTATCCATCAACAGGTGGCGCCACCACAGGCAAAAGTAGGTCACAGGGGGTACCCTCCTTTGACAAACTTCTTCAGAACTGAAACATGTATCAACAAACCGACGGAATCAGAACGATCTAGAGGGATGTATCAAGAAGTGGTGTTATTTTTGGTTCCACTTTTTTGCTGCGTTTTTACATGTTTTCTTACTTTGTCAGAAATGCTCATTTTTGTACTTTTTCTTACAACTCTATTTAAAATGTGTGATTTTGTGCACTCATTTACTATATATGCATGATATTTGACACATTTAGGATTCTATACTCTTAATTGATTTTTTCGTTCAATTTTATGTTGTTTTTTTTTTCCTTTTTTTTCCCTTTTTACGGTATTCAATCATGATTAGTTATTGGCGAACTTTTGATTTTTCAGTGAAATTTGATTTAGGCACGGTCCATTTGATATTCAGGGGGGGGGGGGCTTGGGTTTTTTGTCGGAGCATGATTATTTTTTTCGCCTTGGACCGGAGCAAAATTATTTTTTTCGTGCAAAGTTGGAGCAAGATTTTTTTTTTAAAAACATTAGTGATGTGCAATGTGTTAAGGATGCTTGTGTTGTATCAATAGAAATTCTTTATTTTTACTAAAACTCTGAAATATGACTAAATATGCAAAAATTCAATTCACTTCAGTTCTAAGGAACAGAGATATAAAAGAATTTGACAACATAATCCTCAGTAAACAAAATTCATATAAGGTACAAGTTAGAGGGTCGGAGGGGAGGGTCTTCTAAACAAATGTTCAAATTTAGAATTGTATTATATATAAATCGGTGAAAAATTGAAGTTCTCCTTCAAAGTTTGTATACGAAATTAGACTCTATGGTGATATGTATCTATCATGTCTATTTAAAAATCAATAGTAATACATTACACATGTATTGGTAATATGCATTCTTTTGATATCTTCAAATAGGAACTTCCCCATTAAAAACATTATGTTGTGGTAGGAAGCTATGGCGAGCGAAGCGAGCCAAAATTTATTCCTTAATATAAGTTGAAAAGCGGCGAGCGTAGCGAGCCGGAAAATTTTCGGGAATTTTAAGCGAAATTTTATGGTAAATCTTCAAATTCAGATTACTTGTAAGAGCAAGATTATTTTTTTCTGACACACCATAAGCAAATTTATTTATTTCATCAAAATTCTGAGCAAAATTTTTTTTTCGAAAAAAACCCAAGCCCCCCCCCCCCCCCCCCCCCCCCCCCCCCCCAGAATATCAAATGGACCGTGCCTTAACATATCTTTTTAGGAATTTTTTGACCAATCGATATTCGATGCCCCATCGTTCTATTGAAAATTTTAAGAAACGTTAACTTTTTCTCATGGAGCTAAATGTCAACTGTAAGGACCCATGACTCTTAAAGTAATAACTTTTGTACGATATTTTAATTGGTCAAAAATTTTCAATTAATTTTTACATTATAACTATGCAGTGATTTTAGGTCTCAGAATTCCATAAACGGTTGGCCCAATTTAAATAGCTAAAATATCAAACACGATTTGCATACACCTTTTTAAAACTACCGGGAATGAAATATACATGAAATAGAATGATTTGATTCAGATAAATTAAGCGCGACGTACATGTATTTTGCATTTTCGTTCAAAATGTTAAATTCCCCCGTTTTCGACCGGGGAGTTTGGTTTTTACCATTCAGTGTTTTTAGAGTGATTTCCCCTTCGTTGTAACAGCAACCACATTGCGTCGCTTTGACATTGACTTCCGGAAACAATGGTGAGTTGCAAAAAAGAGTTATCGTCGAAAAATTACTAATTTTATGAATTGTAATAACATGACATTGACCCTTTTCTTGATATTTAGTGTTTACAAATACCAAATATTTTGGAATAAATCATGTAAATCATATTTAAGTAATTTAGCTCGAATCTCCTTTGTTGTTCCTCTTCTGCGTTGCATTGAGCTGAATGCATCCCTCAGTTCCTAGTTTAATCGAACTTGTTCAAGTAATGAGGGGCAATATACCTCGATCAAGCCAACAGGTTTTAGAATTTTAATCAGAAATTAGAAGAGAATCGTGTGAATGAGGGTCAAACCGATAGACTGTACGTAACAATGCTCGAACGTTTTCGTATCATCTTTGTCGGTAACTTGATGAAAGTCAAATGTACACATAACCAGTGCACATGTCAATGATGACTCACCCTTGACGTTTATTCCTGTATGCAAAATAAGTCACATGATATCACATGTCAACGATAGAGGGCGCTAATTGACCTACCTCTAGGCCGTTCCTATTTTACGGCAGAATGGCGAATGCTCGAACGGTTAAAAGAGACTGATACATTGTCGATCATTTTAAATGCTATGCATTTTTTGTAATGGAACTTCTAAATACATACAATTGTTGTTTAGAATATGCAGTCAGGGGTGCTACTTCAACAAGTAATTAAAAAATTACTTCTACAAGTAATTATCTGACTGATATCAAATGTACCCATGATTTCACATAAAAAGTTAAATAATGTCTTATTTCCTATGGCAAGTAAGAAAATACAGCAGTAGAAGGCAAGAGCACTTCCATTATTTTCAAAAGGAAATAACTTTTTCAGAAGAAACTGTTTGAGTTAAGAAAGATAGCCGAAATTGTAGCCGATTTTCACTTAAAAAGTTGCAAATTTGTGCAAGTTTGTAACCTTGTAGATTTTTAAACAGAATTTTCATCCCAATAGCAATAATTTTTCCTGAAAATTCAGACTTTCCTTTTCAAAATAAAATTTAAATATAAATTACGATAATTGCTTAAAGCTTTACTCCTTTCATTTAAAGATACAGACAGGTCCGGGTGTAATAGGGAAAAAACAAAAAACGCAGTGTATTTATTTCAGGTGTTTTCTACAGGTAAATCAGAAAACACAGTGTTATTGTATTCCCCCTCTGTCACTTTCACCCCCCTCTGTAGCTGCTATATGCCCCTCTGATGGAAGGTGTGAAAATCGCTCAGGTATGGAAGTTACCCTGACAAAAGGCAAGGTAGCGGCATTTATACTAGAAGGAAATATTAGATACCATTACATGTATGAAGGCTGTTTTCTGTTTATTTTTCAAAACTTAACAAACACTTGAAGTTTTAACATGTATAAAAGTGTATTTTAATTTCATAATTTAAACTTTATAATATCCACTAATTTTATAATAAATTGAAGTTTGTTATTGGACATTCAAAAACTGAAATTAAAACATGCTAAAATATAAGATAAAATTATTTTATAATTATTCTTCTTTTTTTTTCTTTCTAATATCCATAACTATCTTTTTCTTTTTCTTTTTTTTTTTCACATATTGGACATTCAAAAACTGAAATTAAAACATGCTAAAATATAAGATAAAATTATTTTATAATTAATTACACATAATTATCTTTTTCTTTTTCTTTTTTTTTTTCTTATTTTTTTTTTTTTTTTTTTACATATGGATATCTGAAAGAAAAAATATACATAAGAACAAAACAATGATTATAAAAAAAATTATTGTACTTTGTAATTATACAAAATTTCATTCAATAAAAGAAAAGCTTTTTAAGAATTGAAACATATTTTTCAAACATGTCAAAGAATCGATTTCAGGGTCAGTGTCCCCCCCCTCATGAATTTGTCCAATACTTTCAGCCGGTAACGCTGCCTGTGCAAACAACATTTACCCCTGCGTTAATCCGATTATCTGTTTAGCTTAGGTGACTTCTCCGGACAATGATTTCCCACGCCTCAGAATATGAACTAGATAAAACACGGGAATTATAAATTTTAGAGTCCTCACAATTATGGCCGGGGTATTGGAGTTTGATATATATTTTATGTCGTTTAAACAGTCATAAAGTGTTTGTATATCAAGTTCTCCCAGATTTTAATTAAAAACGTCACGATTTTTTTTTCATAAATACTAAAGATGGGTAAATTAATTTGCGCTCCTGTTACAGTCAGATTTTTTTTTTTGACTGACAACAACATTTATATCGTTACGCGATAAACTTATGACACGTGACGGTACGGCGTGAATCAAGCAATACATGTAAACGTTTTCTCGTAGCGGGGGGTTTGTCAATATAGAAATATACAATGTACACATGTATTTTGATAATGTAACACGTTTCATCATACATTTAATGAAGGAAAATTACGGTCTACATGTTTAAAGTACGACGGAAAATGAGATTAACGTACGGGCGTAGTAGAGGTGGAAGCCACAAAAGCCGTTTCTCTGGTAAATACAAGCTTGCTGTGGACTACAAGACGTTTAACACCTGGAACCAGGTATAAATCAATAAACACAGCGCGGTATTTATGTCTTTTAAACGACACCGTAGACTTTATCATCTTTTAACTTCCCGTCTAAATAGGACCTTTAATATAATATATTGATCTTTGAAATTTACCATCACGGACATTTCACTGACGTTCAATCGTGTATTTATCCCACAGACTAGGAATTTACAGCATGGAGTACATCGGATACGAAAGGGGGGGATGTACCAATACTATCTTATCAAAACCTGGCAAGTCGGGCGACTACGCTATTTTAGTTGGTGCCGCCTACGTCGACGGAGATTATTAAAGCGGCGTTCAGTGAGCCGTACAGGTGTGAAAGAGAGTCGTGGTATCATAGAGAGAGATATTCAATATCAAGATAAACATGATAAATAGACAATCCCCCAACACTTTACCCTTTCTTTTTTTGTAAAATATTAGGGAATGAAAGAGAGAGTTACGTGAAATGTATTTGCGGCATCTAAATATTTCTGCAATTACATTTTTTTCATGATATTTTTTATAATAAAATAGCGAATATTACGTCGGCGCTTCGGGCCGGTAATTTTGGGGTTTTTTTCGATATGCTTTTTTAATTTAAAAAAAAAGTAAGAAGGTGGCGGAAACGAGGAATGGCCAGGCCTAAAACGGCGGAATAGTAAGATTTTTTTAGTGTTGTAAAATTAATGTAGATGCAGAGTTCGTGAAATGTATTGGTTTTAGCGGATTTGCTGATAAAAAAAATTTTGGGTCCGATAAAATCGCACGTTATATCTTTTATTTGTACAGATAAAAATCCCTAAATGTCCTACATTTAATTGGAAGATTTCAAGAACTCTGCAAAACTCTACAAAAGACTACAAGACTCTACAAAATTAAACGATTAGGTCCTATTCAAAAGCAATGGTAAACTACCTACACCCCCCCCCCCTCTTTTGTTAGTCCCCTACCGGTAACGCCGAAGGGAACCCTTTCCTAAATTTTCAAGACATGTATAGACAGTCGTTATACTGTGAGCAGTCAGCCAAAAAGGTGTGAAAAACAAGTTGATTGTCAACCCCTCTGCCAGAAATATACTTGGACTAGGTAGAAGATTACCGTACCTGCGTACCTGTAAAATATAATTGCATTACCGCGCCCGCTCGAACCCCCCCCCCCCCCTCCCCTTTTTTTTAAGAGAATCAATGGATGGGATATTCACCGTTTTTAGAACTATAAAGCAGCAGACAGTGTTGTGAGTCGGGAATTTTTTTTTGGGGGGGGGGGTCTGGAATAAGAAGAACTATAGAGGATATTTTAATGTCATTCCGTATAGTTCTTTTTCCCCTCCCTCTCTCTCTCTCTCTCTCTGAATATTCTCTCTCTTAATTTTTCAATTTCAACTTATTTGGGGTACGACGAACAAAAAAAAAATCAAAAAAAAAAAAAATTAAAATAAAGTAAAACGAATAGAATAGAATAGAGGCCGGAAAAAGTGAATAATAACTATTCATAAAAAGCAAACAAAATGTATTGTGCACGCGAACAGGCCGGCCTTTTTAATACATGTAATTTTCATCGACAAATAGCAAGTAGCTCTGAATCGTCAACGTGGATAATCTTTAGAAATATTTACAATGCGTGAATGAAGTCTTTAAGACAGCGTTCTATTCATCGTACACCTTATACTCGCAGATTAGACGCTGCCGTAAAATGACTTGTCACGGCGCGCTGATTGTACGTTGGAACATTTTTTATTTAAAGACGGATTTACAAGACAATGTTATTTCCTTAGATAAATAGATAGATAGATAGTAACCAGCGATCGGAAATTAACCAGCGACCGGAAGCTATGCATGACGGATTTTTTTTTTCATGAATACGTACGTCTCGTCGGTGAAAAATTATAGCGCGTGGCGGTGTCTGGGAAACAAAGAATGAATTTTATATGGTCGGGTCTACATAAAATAAATACGATAAATTAGAGAAACAAGAGGAGAGCGATTGCAAACTCAAATACCGACTTCTTTGAAAATTAATAGATCGGAGTCCATGGCCGAACATAAAGAACAAATACACAATGTATTTATTTCAATAAAAATGTTTAAACCTAGAATTGACACGTACATTTTTTTGTACATGTATGCAAAGACGGGGTTCATCTATAAACTTTATGTATATTGTCAGATAGTTAAACTGTAAACAAATCAAAATAATTTGGGCCTATTTGTATATGAAATTTTTGTTCTATTTCCAGTTACTCAATGTTTTTTTTTTTCTTCCTTTTTTAAAGAAATTTATATATAAATTCAAAATAATAAGTATGTAAAAGAATATGATTTTTATTTCATTTCTACTTACCCATACAATTTCTTCTTAATTTAGAAAATCATGAATAAGGATAACTTTAATTCAAATGATATAATGAATATGAATATAATTAAATATGAATAATAAAATAATAAAAATTGGGATAACTTAAATTCAATATATGAAAAAAAAAGTTTGATGAGTTTTTTTTTTTTTTTTTTTTTTTTATTTCTACTGAATAAATAGAATTTTAAACAAGTAAATTTTTTAACAATAAAAATTCTTTCTTAGAAAGGTGACAATACATCTGTGTGTCCTGTATAGGTGAGGGGAGTTGTTAATTGGCTCAGGTAATAAACATCCCCAATAACACCCTACTACAGGTAAAGTCGCTCTAGGATGGCTCGGGTAAAAACACCTGAAAAACACTGCGTATTCTGATTTTTTCTGCACTGTGTTTTTTGTTTTTTCCCGATTACACCTGGACCTGTCTGTAAGCCTCTTTCACTAAATATTACTTAAACAAGTAATTTTAAGGGAATGGTTTTACCTTGATATTTCTGTTACTGAAGCAGTTATTACTGATATGAGTAGCCCTTATAACAATTAAAATCTTGAGAACTTTAAATGTGTATGCTACAATCATTACAAACCATCCATTGCCTTACTTTTTATGTATATTACTTGTATAAGTAATATGTTGCATGGACATCACAAGTAAATCAGTTACTTTTAGAGGTAATCATTTTAGAAGGCAAAATTAGAAAGTTACTTGAAAAGGTAATTTTTTTAATTACTTGTTGAAGTAGCACCCCTGACTGATATGTTGAAATTATTGAACGAAACTTCACAAGATGCCATTAAATAAAACATTTAAAAAATTGGATGTATAAGGAAAAATTGCATTTCTCGCGGATAGGTAAATTTTAAACTATCCGTGTTTCTCTGTAAGTTAATTTGCATGTTTTTAATTATCTATATTTATTTGATTTTTCTGACAGATTTGAACAATTTTTTCCACAAAGATTAATGTCATATCATACGAATATCTATTATTTATGAAATAATATTATATATATGATGGCACGAGAGTCAAAAATGGACCATTTCATATCTTCAATATGAAGCCGTAGGGGGTCAATATTGAGGAGTTTGTAAAAATTAAATCCGATTTTGAAAAATTGGAATATTTTCTCCATACATATCTGTAAAAATGAGTTTTAGAATGTTTCCTTCATTAAATATCGGTACCTGTTACAAGGGTCATCCGGATTTAAAAAAAAATATGTTGACCTAATTTTCGTCTGTAGTCTATATTTTGTAAACCGGAGGAAGGCACCTTAACACTCAGGTTGTACCAGACTCGGTACTAGACATATGTGAAAAAATACACTGGAAATCATATGCTTTATACTTTATAATTATCTTTAATTAAAAAAGCGTTCGAGCATTGGTACGCATAGTCTAGCTCCGTCATTTAACACACAATAAACTATTGTCCGAAAAACCTGACATTGTGCAAGAATAGCACAAGCCACATGATACATTATCATATCACAACTGTTTCCTGTGACCCCATCACGATCACTTGTCTAGACGAGACTTCTAGCATGATATCACAAAATCAAGTACAAAATGTAGGACAGCATCATGAGCATGGTGGCATAGGTGGAAAGATTGTCGGGATATGCATATGCGCTACTATTAGAGGCACATACGAATAATTTTCCTGGCGATCTTTAAGCCTGTGCATGCCGGCAGATTTGATCAGGATTGAAACTTTTCAGTAGCAAAATGCCTGATTGAGGCCTACATGTAAGTAATTATTGGATCAAAAATACAACAGAGGTTGGTAAAAAACCATTCATCTGGCAATTTTGATATGTCAATAGTCACGAACATGTATTTAGGTTGAGATAGAAGTGGTGAACGTGTGACTCCTCGGAGTCTCAGAGGGCAGTGATTTTAGTAATTTTTACTCTAGGAAATCCCTGTAGACTTATTGTTTTCCGTCCTATTTCTATCGTAATTGATGAACAGTCAAAACATTGGTATTTTCTGTTACAACTAAAACTAATATGAATTATGGCAAAGCCATTGTGAGGACGCAGATGAATTATAATTTCAATGAATTAATACCCAATTTTCACCATACATCACTGAATATTTTTTTACTAAGTTAATACGAATAAAATACGTCATACAATATGTGTTCTTGTTATTTTTTAGCTCGTCGGGACGAATGTCCGGAGAGCTATTGTCATACCCCCGGTGTCGGCGTCTGCGTTGGCGTCTGCGTCGGCGTGCGCGTGCACAAAAACTTTAACCTTGCTTATAACTTTTAAACCAATACAGATTGGGCTTTCATACTTCACATGTGCATTCCTTGTGACAAGACCTTTCCATGGATACCAAAATTTTTGACCTTGTGACCTTGACCTTGGAGATTGACCTACTTTTGAAAAACTTTAACCTTGGCCATATTTTTTTAATGGTAAGTGATAGGGCTTTGATATTTCACATGTGTATTCCTTGTGACAAGACCTTTCCATGGATACCAAAATTTTTGACCTTGTGACCTTGACCTTCGAGATGATTGACCTACTTTTGAAAAACTTTAACCTTGGCCATATTTTTTGATTGGTAAGTGATAGGGCTTTGATATTTCACATGTGCATTCCTTGTGATAAGACCTTTCATGCCGTACCATAAATTTTGACCTAGTGACCTTGACCTTGAAATTTTACCTACTTTTCAAAAACTTTAACTTGGGCCATATTTTTTGAATGGTAAGTGATAGGGCTTTGATATTTCACATGTGCGTTCCTTGTGATAAGACCTTTCATGCAGTACCATAAATTTTGACCTAGTGACCTTGACCTTGAAATTTTACCTACTTTTCAAAAACTTTAACTTGGGCCGTAGCTTCTTTACGACCGAATAGGGAGGGGCTTTCATATTTCACATATGCATTCCTTGCGATAAGACCTTTCATGCTGTACCATAAATTTTGACCAGTGACCTTGACCTTGAAATTTGACCTTATTTTCAAAAACTTTATAATGGGCCATAGCTTCCTTAGCCGAAGTGTTAGGACTTTCATATCGACATATGTGTTCATTGTGAGAGTATTATTTATTTATTAGTTATTTATTGTTGTTGTTGCAATTTACATATGGTTGCCACCGGCGAGCTATGTTGTCATTCTGACAAGTCTGGTTACTTTATCAGCCTTACATGAGTTTTTTTCTTGAAATCCAGAATCATCTACAGGAGATGGGATATTACAGACAATTTCTGGATCGACAGCATGCACATAACTCGTAAATGCGGGGAAGCAATTCTCAATGTCACAAAACAATCAGTAAACATGAAATCGCAACATAAATGACAAATAAGAAAAGATCAAGTCAGTGATGTCATCTTAATCTATACATTTTAATTCCTTGGACCTTGACGAAAACCAAGGAAAAGAGAACTCGGGCAAGAAAACTGTGGGCACTTGACCATTAAAATTAAAAAAAGAAAAAAAAAAGAATTTTACTGTTCTCTGAAGTATTTATATATTGTAAGATTAACATGTATCTTGATTATTCAATGAATTCAATTAAACTTTTAAATGTTTATTTTTTAAATTTCATTGGGTGATGAAATGTCAGTTGTCGTATCAGGAATATGTACCCCCCCCCCTTCCCCTTGCACCCACCCACCCCTCTCCCCTTTAACATTCACCGGAAAAATTAACACTCAAAATGTAGAAGAGAGAGAAAACTTCCTTTTCGGTGCCGTCTATAGTGTTTTCAGCAATACAGTGTATATCGTTTATGGGATGATCTGGAGAAGGGGGATAAAACTTACAAATTAAGTACAGTATAACATTAGTATTACAGGATTTTCACTTCTAAATAATGTAAATGATTTTCCAATGTAATATCTGAAGACAAAATTCTTGCTCAATTCTTAACTTTAAAAGAGGGTGAAAGGGAGGGGGATCGAGGGAGGGAGGGAGGTGGAAGAAGGAAGGGTGTGGGAGGGGAGATAAGGGGGCGGAGAGAGGTACCCCATGTCTGCTCCCCATCCCCATACAAGGCTAAAAGGCAAGGATGAAAGAAAGGGGGAGGAAGGAGGCAGAAGGGAGGGAGGCAGAAGGGAGGGAGGGAGAGGTTAGGAGGTGGGAGAAGGGAGGAAGGGGGCGGGACAGGGGAGAGAAGTTAGTAGAAATCTACCGCTTGTCCCCCCCCCCTTTCTAAAAAAAATCTGAAGCCTTCACCCCTCTTCACCCCTCTTTTTTTTTTAATAACCTTGGATCCACTTATGATTTACCTCCAAGGGAAAAAATACCCAGCTTTATTTCTAACAGAAAAAATATACTTCATGCTTTGAACAGAGCCCCAGCAGTGTTGACCTATTTGTACTAAATACTGTAAATGATGACGTAAGTTGTGACGCGTTGTAAACAGAACCAAAGGCAGCAGACTAGACATTTAGAAGTTTGTCACTTTGTGTTTGGATTTACACTCAATCTAATTAAAATCAGATCTACTTCTTCTCTCTTGGAGAAACGTTTCTCCAAGAGAGAAGAAGTAGATCTGATTTTAATTAGATTGGATTTACACTGCATAGATTTCCTGAAGATTCTACATGTAGATCTTATATATGTGGAGAGTATTTTCATCCCAGAATTACATGATTATGAGTTTATCCATGGATTTGTCTGAGGGAGCTGTCGATGAAAGAAAGTCCGCCAAACAAAGTTTTATGCTGACGTCGTATGCTGACGTCACGTAGTAATTTCCAAAGAGGATATTCGGACTAAACATGATATATGTTGGAAATTATTGTGCAATGTCAGTATTACGTGAAGCAAAGTACAAAACATATATTGGAACACTGGAGGAGTAAGCCAAATGGAGAATATTCAAAGGAGATTGAGAAATCATGGTCATCGATGGGTTTCATTCTGTCGTCAAGTGACATTGTAAAAAAAATAAGCTTGCGCTTCACGCCGATCAAATGGGCAATGGGGAGAATGACGTCATTGACCACGGTTTTGGAACCTATAGGTATAGCATAGAATTCAATTGAAAAACACGATTTTTAGCTCACCTCGACGAAGTTGAGATGAGCTTATGCTATAACCCCGGCGTCCGCGTCCGCATCCGCGTCCCCGTCCGCGTCCCTGTCCGCGTCCGTGTCCCTGTCCGGTTAAAGTTTTTGGGGTAACTCAGTATCTGACAAAGTACTGATGCTACAGTAACCAAACTTGCACCAGTGATTCATCTTGGGATGCTGAGGTGAACCCATGCATCAGATGCAGCATCTGACCTACATTTTCCGGTTGAATGACTTTGTCAATGTCTGGTTAAAGTTTTTGGGGTAACTCAGTATCTGACAAAGTACTGATGCTACAGTAACCAAACTTGCACAAGTGATTCATCTTGGGATACTGAGGTGAACCCATGCATCGGATGCAGCATCTGACCTACATTTTCCGGTTGAATGACTTTGTCATATCTGGTTAAAGTTTTTGGGGTAGTTCAGTATCTGACAAAGTACTGATGCTACAGTAACCAAACTTGCACAAGTGATTCATCTTGGGATGCTGAGATGAACCCATGCATCAGATGCAGCATCTGACCTACATTTTCCGGTTGAATGACTTTGTCAATGTCTGGTTAAAGTTTTTGGGGTAACTCAGTATCTGACAAAGTACTGATGCTACAGTAACCAAACTTGCACAAGTGATTCATCTTGGGATACTGAGGTGAACCCATGCATCGGATGCAGCATCTGACCTACATTTTCCAGTTGAATGACTTTGTCATATCTGGTTAAAGTTTTTGGGGTAGTTCAGTATCTGACAAAGTACTGATGCTACAGTAACCAAACATGCACAAGTGATTCATCTTGGGATGCTGAGGTGAACCCATGCATCGGATGCAGCATCTGACCTACTTTTTTCACTTGAGTGATTTTGCCTTATAAGGCCAATATTGAGCAAAGTATAAGTGCTACATGTACCAAACTTGCATATTGGATGTATCTTTGATCAAACTTTCATAAAATGACATTGACCTACTTTTTCCACTTGAGTGATTTTGATTTAAAAGGCCAATATTGAGCAATGTATAAGTGCTACATGTACCAAACTTGCATATTGGATGTATCTTTGATCAAACTTTCATAAAATGACCTTGACCTACTTTTTCCGCTTGAGTGATTTTGCCTTTAAAGGCTAATATTGAGCAAAGTTAAAGTGCTACATGTACCAAACTTGCATATTAGATGTATCTTTGATCAAACTTTCATAAAATGACCTTGACCTACTTTTTCTGCTTGAGTGATTTTGCCTTATAAGGCCAATATTGAGCAAAGTATAAGTGCTACATGTACCAAACTTGCATATTGGATGTATCTTTAATCAAATTTTCATAAAATGACCTTGACCTACTTTTTCTACTTGAGTGATTTTGCCTTTGAAGGCCAATATTGAGCAAAGAATAAGTGCTACATGAACCAAACTTGCATATTGGATGTATCTTTGATCAAACTTTCTTAAAATGACCTTGACCTACTTTTTTCCACTTGAGTGATTTTCTTAATATACATGTACTTAGAGATATGTTTAAATTGAACTTTGCTGCCGCGAGGTGAGCTTCGTAATCTTTGATTACACTATGTTTTCTATATATATACACGTGTTACCTTGATGAGGACTACATCCGCGCCTGCGGCGCGGACTGCGTCCTCTAGTAAAAGAGTACTATAGAACTGATATCTTTTGGAAGATGACATTTATCATATTTTACAGAAAACTGGAAAGTTAGGGTGCTCTGGCAGAGTTGTTGAAATATTTTCTAATGAACTGGTCATTCGGACCGGTACTAGTCCTAAATCAACCGGTCCGAAAGAATTTTAACTGGTCCGACTTTTTTTTTAAAATAAAAAGTTAATTTCTGCAGTATATACTGTATATTATGAAATACATTACACTATGGAAATGATGGTAATCCAAATATGATTGAATTATCAATTAAATATCCTGTGTCAAATTAGACAGTCATGTTTAAATATTTTGCCGTCTGTCTGCCTGTGTAACTGTACTGTCCGTTTGTTACCATTCAGGACCTTTTCTTTATCAAAAAAAAAAAAAAAAAAGAAAAAATATCTAAATTTTTTTATTCAATTTTCAATTTCTTTTATTAAACTTGCATGTTTTATATCTTACATGTATGTCAATTCATGAGGCCATCGCGTACATGTATATCTACATGCGTATTGAATTAACACCAAAATGAGAGGGAGACTTTTTACGAAGTTACAGTTCTCGAGAAGAACAAGATGAATTAATTGTTTTTTTTTTTATTTCGGCACCCTTCAACAAATCGATAAATGTACCAATGTCACCGAAATTAAGACTTACATGTTGCGCCGTGCGATCAACCCTTACGTAAATGCGCAGTGTCTCTCTGGATTTTTTTATTTATTATAACAATATGCCAATAGTGTTTAATACTGATGGAGATTTTCATAAGAAATAAAAATATCTAGAAAGTAGCATTGATAGGGAAATCAATCCATTTTCCGTGAGAGAGGGAACACACGGTTCAAGACTAAAATTTTATTGACGATCCACGAATTTTAGTTATGGCAACTATTCTTACGTATTTTGTCAGAAGAGTTTAATTGTTGTTTCGATTTATATTTGCGAATTTTCCTAAAATAACAGACAGGAACATCCCATCCCATCCCTTTGAAAAAAAATGAGCATGTGCATGGTCAGTTTAGTAATTGCATGTTTAACGAGTCGGACTTTCCGTTTTCAAACTTTAATAATTCAGAAAAGTTTGCACATTACTACAATTGGCAGCTCTCATTACTGCAAATATGCGTAATTTAAGTCTGTGTATTTTCATGTAACAATGTTAAACGTTTTCAATTCAAGACGACGTTCGGAAGATCTGTTGTCGAGAATCAATCGGACAATACTTGACATTTGGCCGATTTCTTTTTAAATACATCGAAGAAAAGAGATTTTTAATTAAATCTGACAACGTCACATGTATGAGTATAAATGACTTCCATGACAATGTCATGTTCAGAAATCATTAATATTTATCCTATAGTGATAAAGTCGTAAACTGTGATATTTAAATGGACAATATGACTTCCTAAAATATTATGCAGTGGCTAGATATGAAAAAAAAGAAAACGTTTCCTCTTAATTTTTACCGGTCATGTTACCGGTCATTCGGACCGGTGAGCTGGCGTTACCAACCGGTCATTTCAAATTTTAACTGGTTTTGCCGGTCGGACCGGTTAATTTCAACATCTCTGCTCTGGATGTAGTGAACAGCGCCAAGTTTCACAAAAATTCTTATGACAAATTCAGGGATTAATCTACTTCTGCGTCCTGCGTCTCTGACGCATAAAAATTGCCCAGGACCCACTGATTTCCAATCGCTGCGTTTTGATTGCTTAGTTTTTCTTACAACCTTTACTGTTTCGAAATCTCTATCAAGTATGTACAAATGATATTAGAAAATACAAAACAATTTAAATGGAGAAACTATCGTACCTTTTATTCGATGCCAAAAGTTAAGAAAATTTTAGAAATCTTTCGTAAGAATTTTTTCGGAAACAGGGCACTGGACAGTAGCCTACTGGTATATACATGAACTACCCGGTAGTATACGTACATGTATACATTTAGTACTTGCTGTCAGAATTATTTTCTCACGATGCATGATATGTTTTTCAGGGTCAGCAACAATCAGGTGCAGGAGGTGGCCAAGGAGAGAAAAAAGATGACAAGGTAATAATCATGATAATATTTTTATTTTATTGTGATATCATTAGCAGAATGTATGGCAAAATAAACCATGACATCACGTTCAAGAAATGCAGAACAATATGGCAGCTAGCAGTCAATAATTTTCTTCGAAATTTCTGATAGACAAAATATTTATTGTATTGTACTTGAATATCACTGTTCGGCTGAGTTGATGACAAACATTTTATAGTTGAATAGACACAATAGAATAAATCACCAAAACAGGATGCCCTAGGTTTAACAAACAATATTACTTTCACCATGATAATATTACCTCAGGTAAGTTGTACCAAGGCTAACTTCTAAATAGCATGTGTGTTTTATTTACAGGAGAAAAAGAAAAAGTACGAACCACCAGTTCCAACACGTGTTGGTAAAAAGAAAAAGAAGATGAAAGGTCCCGACACTGCCAGTAAACTTCCGCAAGGTGTGTATATTGGTACTTTTAAACTTTAGGTCCATGCAGGGACATTTGTGTGCTACAATTAAATATGGTTCAAACAGCTCTTCCAACGTCATGGAATTTGATCTGGGTCTTGGAAAGTTATGAAAAGTAGGTGCAGTCATGGAAACTCATGAAATTTAGCATTAAGTCCTTGAAAAGGCGTGGCATTTCACAATCACCCAGTTTCTTGTCTTTCAGATGATGTTTATATCCTTGCAAATTTTGTCGATGATCAAACATGCAACATATTTTATTTGTGAACAAATGCACTTTCAAATTGATGTGCCAAGTTTTTACTAACAATTTGATACAACTTGAGGAAATTTTTATTACATTTTATAGTGACGCCACACACAAGATGCCGATTAAAACTTCTGAAAATGCTGAGGATCAAAGATTACCTTTTAATGGAGGAAGAATTTATCAAGAACCAAGAAAGGCTGAAGCCTCAAGAAGAAAAACAGGAGGTTAGTTACAGATTTTGCTTCACACTCTCTAAACATAATACCAGTGATTTTTTTTACCTTTTTTAAAAGCCACCTGTACCTTTTCATTTGGGAAAATATGCGACATTTTGGAACAAATTGGGAAAATCTTGAAACAAAAATTCTTTAAAGAAACGTTCCAATTATTAGTTCAAAACAGCAATTTGCCCACTAAATCGTACTATCTTGATGAGTCTGGAGGGTTCTAGTTGGATGAGTCCCAAGATGAACAGCTCTGTTCACAAATGCCTTTTCAGTATTACTACATGTACCAGGAAGTGAAAGAGTTCGCAAAATTTACAAAGGTACCCCTTCTTTAACTGTTGACAAGTAAAGCCATTTGTATGATGCTTCATACTTTTGGGGTACAAATTTACGATTGTCAGGAACTGGAACAAGACTGCCATCAGAATCAGAGTCAGATGTGTAACTGTTGTCCACATTTGAGATGGCCTTGACTTCTTTATCGGAAACAGAAGCCTGTTTGGGTCGAAAACTGACGCTGTCGGTGACTTCATTTTCATCAGATATTACGGGAGTGTTACCAGTACCTTTATTATCGCAATCCTTTTTATAAAGTGAATTGATTTTTGTTAGATCTCTTGTATCTTTTTTATTTAGTTTTTAGCTCACCTCGACGAAGTTGAGTGAGCTTATGCTATAACCCCACGCGTCCGCGTCCGGTTAAGAAGTTTGGGGTAGCTCAGTATCTGACAAAGTACTAATGCTAAAGTAACCAAACTTGCACAAGTGATTCATCTTTGGATGCTGAGGTGAACCCATGCATCGAATGCAGCATCTGACCTACATTTTCCGCTTGAGTGACTTGGTTAAGAAGTTTGGGGTAGCTCAGAATCTGACAAAGTACTAATGCTACAGTAACCAAACTGGCACAAGTGATTCATCTTTGGATGCTGAGGTGAACCCATGCATTGTATGCAGCATCTGACCTACATTTTCCGCTTGAGTGACTTGGTTAAGAAGTTTGGGGTAGCTCAGTATCTGACAAAGTACTGATGCTACAGTAACCAAACTTGCACAAGTGATTCATCTTTGGATGCTGAGATGAACCCATGCATCGGATGTAGCATCTGACCTACATTTTCCGCTTGAGTGACTTGATTAAGAAGTTTGGCGTAGCTCAGTATCTGACAAAGTACTGATGCTACAGTAACCAAACTTGCACAAATGATTCATCTTTTGATGCTGAGGTGAACCCATGCATTGGATGCAGCATCTGACCTACATTTTCAGCTTGAGTGATTTGGATAAGAAGTTTGGGGTAGCTCAGTATCTGACAAAGTACTAATGCTACAGTAACCAAACTTGCACAAGTGATTCATCTTTGGATGCCGAGATGGACCCATGCATCGGATGCAGCATCTGACCTACTTTTTCCACTTGAGTGATTTCGCTTTTAAAAGCCAATATTGAGCAAAGTATAAGTGCTACATGTACCAAACTTGCATATTGGATGTATCTTTGATCAAACTTTCATAAAATGACCTTGACCTAATTTTTCCGCTTTAGTGATTTTGCCTTTAAAAGCCAATATTGAGCAAAGTATAAGTGCTAGATGTTCCAAACTTGCATATTAGATGTATCTTTGATCAAACTTTCATAAAATGACCTTGACCTACTTTTTCTGCTTGAGTGATTTTGCCTTTAAAAGCCAATATTGAGCAAAGTATGAGTGATACATGTACCAAACTTGCATATTGGATGTATCTTTGATCAATCTTTCATAAAATGACCTTGACCTAATTTTTCCGCTTGAGTGATTTTGCTCTATAAAGCCAATATTGAGCAAAGTATAACTGCAACATGTACCAAACTTGCATATTGGATGTATCTTTGATCAAACTTTCATAAAATGACCTTGACCTACTTTTTCTGCTTGAGTGGCTTTGCCTTTAAAAGCCAATATACATGTACTAAGAAATATGTTTGAATTGAATTTTGCTGTCACGAGGTGAGCTTCGTAATCTGTGATTACCTATGTTTTGAAATAGTACTTAGAGTTATGAGACATCCTGTCCCCGTAGCATCTATCAACAAGTAAGTTATCAACATGAAGGAAATGCTTGATTTTATTGCATTAGAGCCACCAAATGCTTATGAGATTTCGATTACTTTTGTATACGTTTGTGTCAAATTTTATTCAAACTTTGAAAACAATTTTGATCTCCGTGTATTGGGAAAATATGGGCCGATTTTTGGGAAAATAAAGCTAATTTTTACGAGGGGAAGCCACCGATATTCGGCGGTAAATTGGGCCAAAAAAAATCACTGAATACATGTACAAATTACAATGAACAGAGTGAGTTTTAGTTTACGGAAGGAGCTGATAAGATAAGGCGTAAAAGCTGCCCTGAAAAAGTGGAATTTTCAAAATGGGAACTTCGAAAAAATTCTTTCACAAAATTTATGCCAGTTCTTGGTTTCATCATAATCAGTAGTTGCATAAGATTTATCATGCATAGTTTTCCTAAATTTTGGGGATAAATATGTCTATTTTCTATAGAAACCAATGGAAAAGTTTATTAAAACATTGTTCCCCCCTCAGCTACAGAATGCCACTTTTACAGAAGGTGTATATCTCTAATACACATCTTTTGACAAAGTGGGGTTCTGTAGCTAAGGGGGGAACGATGCCCCAGGGACGCAAAACTGAAAAAGGGAGGGTGGGGGCTTTTTAAAAATCTGTATTTGAGGCCGTAATATAAGCAAAATTTAATTTTTTTCCCTTTTAAAGTCATTCATTTATTTATTCTAAACATGTTCACATGAAATGCACAAGATTTTGGGATGAAATAAACAGGATTGTGCAGTTTATTTCTACACAATGTTTATTTCGCGGTACTTTGGGGTCAATGAATACAAAATACAACCATATTTCAGATGCAAGACTTTAAGATTTATGGAAAAAATTGAGACCAGTCTTTTGAATTTAATTTCTAGTATCTAGTTTAGACTATAACTATGTTTTAAAGTTTATAGATATCTGTATTAGCCAGATTGTTCTTAATTTTCAACGTTTTTTGATCGATATTAGCTCTTTTCAACATGACTACCCCCCTTCTCTTTGCACTGTAATTTAAGGTATCCGTTGTACAATAGAGTCATTTTACATAGCGTTTTAATCATCTCCATTGTAAAGTACGGTAAATTTTTTGCCTGGTAAGGTACTATAAACTATATATTTTCTGAAAGGTAATGATGCCCCGAGTACAGATATAAGACTCCCGGGTCTTAAAAATCAAAGGGGAAAAACTCTTGTACAACTTTGTCATTTTACATAGGTTATATAGAGAAAATAGACAATTTAAATGCTTCACCGGTTATTCCCCTTTATTTTTCTGACCCCAAAATTATTATTTTTGATCAGTGGGCATCATAACCTTTCAGAAAATATATAGTTTCTAGTACCTTACCAGGCATCAAAATATGCCCTATTGTACATCGGATACCTTAAGTTTATAGAAATAGGCTTACCAAAGTAAAAGTTATATCAGGAATCTCCAAATACATTACATTTGAGTAATTATCAAGTTTTTCTTGCGTACAGATCATTGTGTAGAAGAAATACTTTATGAGATTCAGGGCTAAATACAGCCCTTATCTTATCAGCTCCTTTGTAGTCACAAAGGTCAAGTGCATGTAATTGAAACCCTTGTCGAATTGATATTGATAAAAATGCTGCTGAAAAATCAACATAATTGCACATGAATAATCAAATAAGTATTCAAAACACTAAAACATATTACCAGTAAGAATTACTTTAAATTTAAAATGTTTTAATCAAATAAATAGACTAATGAAGTCGTTGTAAGTTGAAGCTTTGATATGGTATAAGCAATTGTGTAAATGTATAAGATTTGTAAAAATGTTAAAGTAGGGAAAATACGATGTTTTTTTTTCCTATCAAAATTACAATCAAATGTTGATACTATGCTTAATGTCCCAAAATTACTCTTCCTTTAGCATAATGTTACTCTTTTGATAAGAAACAGGTAGGCAGGTCTGAGGAAGTATAAATCTGTCTCCCTGCATCATACCAAATTTTAAATTTATTAGGTATCGTGTAAGAAAGTTAATTTTATTAAGACTTATGTTAGTCTTGAATGAAAAGGGGAAAATACACAAGATTTTGATTTCTAGTCTCTTGATATTGAGCTGCCTTAAGTACCTTTAAAAATTATCAATTAAGGTGCACCTTTATTTCTGTTATTTTAGGAAGAAAGAACCAAAGTAGACGAGTTGAGAGGCTCCCCCATGTCTGTCGGCACCTTAGAGGAAATTATCGATGATAACCACGCCATCGTCTCTACGTCTGTCGGCAGTGAACATTACGTCAGCATCCTGTCATTTGTAGACAAGGACCAGTTGGAACCTGGATGTTCAGTGTTATTAAACCATAAGGTGAGTAAATTTCAACTCGGATGTTTTTCGTTTTAGTAAAATACTTAGCGTTTCATTTTAATACTTATCATGATTGGAGGAACTTTAAAAATTAAAGTACAAATGTATGATAGGATTTTGAAATTTTAATGTCAGAGGTCATGGTCAAAGTACGGTAAGGTCAAAACCTGACGCATAATAGTAGGTTCTTTGTTGACTACATGTACATGTACATGTACTTGTACATTGATTTTCTAGATCTTACATGTACTTGACATGCTCAGCTTGATAGAAATTGATACATTGTACATATGATCTATTCATGTACTCTTCATCTTACTTTTTCAGTCACTTGACTATCAAATTACCGGTAACTATTAAGCCTATAAGGCTTCATGAACTGTGAAAATTGACTTCAATGGCATACTATGGCTGTCATACATGTATTTTGTGTTGCCTTGGGTGGATAATACCCTAAAGATCTTTAGCATCACCAACTGCAAACATACATGGTTGAATCAGTCACTGATTTGGGTTACAGTCATCTAATTCATGTCTTCCATTGTCTAGGTACATGCTGTGGTAGGTGTATTATCAGATGACACGGACCCTATGGTCACTGTGATGAAGTTAGAGAAAGCTCCACAAGAGACATACGCTGATATCGGTGGTCTGGATCAACAAATTCAGGAAATTAAGGTATTTTACTTGTCTTATGGGGATAAATACTTGTAAGTTTCATGAAAAATTATTTACTGAACATGTATGACAAGTCAGAGAATTCAATATCAGTGCGTGTGAAATGCATCCCGGATCTGTCCGGCAAATTAAAGATAGGTCCGATTTACATGTACATCCTCAAATACATGTACATGTACATGTATTTCTAATCAAATAACTATGCAGGTTTGCATATTTCTTATGCATGAAATAAAAGTTTTGCATAGACTGCAATATTTCAAAAGCTTTATACACGAACTTATATTTGTACATTGATTTTTACTGAAATGCAATTTTTTCTCGTCCCCAGGAATCTGTGGAGCTGCCTCTCACCCATCCTGAATATTATGAAGAGATGGGAATCAAACCTCCTAAAGGTGTCATTCTGTATGGGCCACCTGGAACAGGTTGGTACTTTATGACTTACTGTATGACTTTATACAATTATTGACTTTTGATGAGATCTACTCGTGACTGTACAGACCTGGTCAGGTGTTGGTTAACCAATGCCTGACCAGGTCTGTATAGTCAAGAGTAGACCAAAATCAAAAGTCAATAACTGCTTTATTAAATTATCAGGATTTTATTAACATTTGCATTGTAATTAAAAATCAACGCACGAGCTGGTAACGCACGCGCTAATCCCGAATTGACCGCTTTGGAGCGTTAGCGGTCAACTCACTCTGAGGTACACTCTATCAATAAATAAGCAAAGTCGGCAATAATTCCTGATCATTTAATAAAAAAAATTGTACATGTAAAAACAGATCTGTCTTCTCTCCTGATTTGGCCTTAAATTTAATGAGTTTACACCTTTGAAATACACGTACGCCTATGTTTTGAACCAAAGATCTCCTGACTTTTATTGTCCTGTAATTTAAATTTTGAACCAAAGATCTCCTGACTTTTATTGTCATGTAATTTAAATTTTGAACCAAAGATCTCCTGACTTTTATTGTCATGTAATTTAAATTTTGAACCAAAGATCTCCTGACTTTTATTGTCATGTAATTTAGATTTTGAACCAAAGATCTCCTGACTTTATTGTCATGTAATTTAAAACATAAAGAAAAATGTTATACATGTAAATGACATTTTTTGCAATCAAATTTTGACAGTAGCGGTATTATCACATAAGTTGAATATTTGTTTTCAATGCATGGATGAAAGATTCTGTGCGATTCATTTCAAAAGCTTTTTATGTTTTTCAATTTCTGTGCAGAAAAGGCTTTTGCTATGGAAGCAAAATTTCAAAAGTATGCAAAATCCTTCAGATACATGTAGATAGGCAGATCTGTAATAAGGAGGTTAAGTGTTAACGGAATAATATTGAATTGTAAAAAAAAAGTTAGTAAAACAAACTCTTTATTGTATTTCACACTAATCAAATTTTCTACTTACTGATTCGTTCAATTTTTATACTTTTTTTTCAGGAAAAACATTATTAGCAAAGGCTGTAGCCAACCAAACATCAGCCACATTCCTCCGAGTTGTTGGCTCAGAACTCATTCAAAAATATTTGGTAAGTGCAAATTTTGGCGCAAGGAATTCGAATAAATGTAGTCTTTTAAAATTAGACAATCATTTTAGAATTAGACAATCTTTAAAGTTATACTATGAAAATAAGATACAGAAAATGTAGGATTTTAACATTTTCCTTACATTTTACAGGGTGATGGTCCCAAGCTTGTTCGAGAATTATTCAGGGTCGCTGAGGAGCATGCACCTTCGATTGTATTTATTGATGAAATTGATGCTATTGGTACTAAAAGGTAAAACACAGCACAAAAAAGTAGAAGAGTTACAGTAACTATAAACATGGTTATTTTCCCTGAGGGAAATTTTTGCAACAATATGCATGGGGATAATACATGTATTGGCGAAATTGGGAGTATTCCAGTCTTTCCCAAAAACGTTCAGTTCACATAGGTCATTCGGACCTACTGTATGTATTAAAGAAACACATAGGTCGGAAACAAAAACTGTTAAAAAAAAATACGCAAGAAATCAGTTCTAAGAATAGCCCCTTCTACATTCTTAAGGTTAGCCAACATCGGCAATATGGTAGCAGCCCTGGCCTAAACAACCATTGACTACTTGTCAATCATGCTTTAAACAAAAAAATTAAAATTACAATCATGAAACGTTAACAAGAGCGTGATGTATTTCTCATGAGGGAACCAAAATGATAAAAACTTGCACCGGAATATTTGATTACATAATGAATAGACAAGCCAGAAGACATCGGTCATTCGGACTGACTATCGAGAGGAAAGCATCGGTACGAACGTAATTTTGCCCAACAGGACCGGCTGACCGATGTTATTCTGTTATCTTTTATACTTGTTGTAATTTTCATACAGGGCTTTTGCGATAACAATAGAATCGTTAAAATATGGAAAATTACCCCCAAGTGGAAATTTTCCAGGTTTACAGTACTTAGGCCAAGAAAAATTAAAATTTCGTTTGACGGGCACCGCCGCATTGCCTAAAAACCCGCCGCATTTACGATTTTTATCGCGTGTTTTATCACAATTTTAAAGTAGTCAATTGAACATCGTCGTGCTAATACAAATTGTTTGTTTACATATTCTTTAATTCACTAAATATATAAATTGTAAAGCTGTAACTAAATACTTGTTTACATAAAATAGTATTATTTACCCAAGCTACCGTATTCAATTGTTGGTTGTACGGTAATCGCGACCATGCGTATATTCCATATCACAGACAAGGTAACGTAACGTAAAATGATACTGGACTCTGTTGTGATAATATGCAAGGGCATTATAAACTCACAGTTATTGTCAGATTGATCAGCCGGGAAAGCCAGTGACGGGATCGAGGGGAGGGGCAGAAATACTATGCGATCCTAATTTCGTTACGAATAAACTGGTCAATTAAACCCTTAGCACATCGCAGAAACTTCAAAATTTCCGCGGGATAGAAATTCAAATTTTCAGACCGACAGTGAAAAGGGATGACGTTTATCGATCAGGGTACCCTTGTGTAATCGTTGTTAAAATTCAAACTAAATTGTCAGACAGGCAGTCATCGGGAAGGCAAACTTGCTCAATGGGACGATGGCACCTTCCACTTGGACTTCAATGGGCCATTCTCAAAAACAATGGGCCGTTCCAAAAATGATCAATGCATATGTATGTATAATACATCAGACGTTAGCACATTTTTTGGTCGTGAGATTCCCAATTTTACCATTTCCAATGAGTAATTTACAGTACATTTTTTGCATAGATCACAGAACAGCCAAGACCAAACTTTCAGCCACCTTTCCCGGATTTTTCGTGTCCACGTTTGGGCAGCTTCTGTACAAATTTTATTACTTAAATTTGTACCCATTGACTGACCACTTTTAAAAAATTACATGATAATTTTACGGACGAACGCATACACAAGTACCTAAATGTAGATAAGATACGTAAGTGGACTTTGGAGATTTAAATCTCAGGCGCAGAACGAGGATAAAAAAGAATGTCGCAGAAAAATCAATAATGTATCAAAATAGCAAAGAGCCTTTCAATTGTCATTGGACAGAAGAATTTTGTGCTTCTGACTGGCCATGTACAGAAAGCTGCGATCTCTGTATTACTGCTCCTGGTGTAGATCTACGTTACAACGTAAATATGAGAACAGAACTCGTAAGATAGATTTAAAAACCAAAAATGGACGCCGTAAAATAATGGCACCAGGGCACAGCGAGTTGCCGATTTTATGGGCCATTTTCTATCAGAATGAGCCTTTCCAATCACTGGACATGTTTCTTTGTATTTTTCCTACTCTTTTGCCGACTCCAAGGGTCAAATTTTCGGTCCAAGAACTGAGCAACAACTACGATTTTCACTCACTTAGTTGCACCTAAAAGGAGTCGTTCACAAAATGTTAACGTCATTTGAAGTTTTAACCTTACACAGGGCAACGGTTAGAGATTGGTGATCCTTTTTAGCATAATTTAGATGTACAGCATACATGTATTAAGTCTTCATCTTCATTCTGGTCTGTCATAGGACATCGTCATATGATAATATAATAAGTGTGACCAAATCGCAGAATATCTAGCAAACTTCAGATTTGGAAATGCAATTACTATATTACAGGAAGACGTTGGGTTATCTTGTTAATCAATGCACTAAACATTACCACTTCATACTATATCCAAGTTTTAATGTATTTTCAGCATCAAAACACTTGAATTAGAAATTTGGTTAAAAGATCAAATTTCACGTTTGCAAAAAAAAAAAAAAAACCTGCCTCCCTCACTTTTTTTTCTCAAAAAGTGCCCGGCAAACTGAACATTAATTTTGTATGGCCTTAAAAGTAACGAATTTGGCTTATCAAATTGGCATTGGAAAAATACATGAAGAAGATTTTCAAACATGTAACTTCATTTCCACTCAGTGAGCTTCACAAATCAAATTGATTTGTTCTCCCAAGTCTTGTATTTGCACTGATTTCTTTTGTGTTCATTTAATTCTTTTAGGCCATATGTACATGTATTTATATGCTATCACATGGAATACATGTACTTACAGTTTGAAAATCCAAAAAGTGTAATGTACGAGAGTTTACATGTAATATATTGCTTTGAAATTATGTCACTTTGTTTGAAAGAACCAATTGAAATTATTAAAAAAAAAGAAACACTTCAGATTGGTATTAGCATTGGTATTAAGTGTCTGTCCCTCAAAATTAGTGTAAATCTTGGCTCTACAGCTTCAGTTTCATGCTTTTTAGATATGACTCAAATTCAGGAGGAGAGAGAGAAATACAAAGGACTATGTTAGAACTTCTTAATCAGCTAGATGGTTTCGACTCCAGAGGGGATGTAAAGGTGAGTGTTGATACGTACATCTACATGTACACGTAGAATTTTGACGATCAGTTTTCATCATAGAAGGTTTCCAAGTGTAGTTCAGTGGAAAACAACAAACATGTACCGGTAGTCAAGGTCAATTGTTGAGCTATTCATCAAGATGCATTCACTGATTCAATATGAATATTTGTGTCAGCTGATTGAATCTCATAAGAAAGCAGAGTTTATTACCTTTTGCCATGGTTTCTTTTCTTGGATGTACAGAAAAACATGTAAATTTGTAAAGACACTTCAACATACAAACTTCTCAGGAACTATAGGCAATTGAAATTTTGATTGGAGATACACAGTGAAAAAACTAAAGCGTGACAGACAAATGGACATATGGACAGACAAACAGTGTGGAAACTGTAAGTCCCCCCGGCGAGCCGGTAGGGGACTAATAACCGATACTGAACATAAAGCATTGGCAGCATAGTATATTGTAATGATAATACTTTCAGCCTAAATATTCACCCATGGGATACATGTACGTTAAAGAATTGTCAGAATAAAGCATGAGCGTAATGGAGAAAATCTCAAGTAAATTCTCATGTCCTGCGTTATCAGGTGAAAAAGGTGTCTCTAACATGTACATGTATGATCATTATTTATTAAAAGAATTTGCTTCTCAACATTAATAAATTTCTCTAACTATCGAAATCTATTTGAAATTCTAATATGACTTGAATTTTTCTCCCTATATGTACCATAGAACTCGCCTGGTGTAAAATCTCTAACAAACTTCCAGTAAGCTCCGCCCATTCACATGCTATATTAGAATAGAAATAACAACTAGCTAGCCGTGATTCATTGTCCAGTAATTCCACTCGTCACATGAACCAATCAAATTATCACCTTGCCGCTTCGCGGCTCGGTGATTAATTTGATTGGTTCATGCGACTGGTGGAATTACTGGACAATAAACCACGGCTAGCTAGTTGTTATTTCTTAACTATATTCAATCTATCATGATATTGCATGTATTTTACAGTAACTTGTTGAGAATGAAATAAATCTCTGACGTTTTCATTATTTGTACATCTAGGTTGTGATGGCAACAAATCGTATAGAAACACTCGATCCCGCTCTTATCCGTCCTGGCCGTATAGATAGGAAGATAGAATTTCCTCTCCCCGACGAGAAAACCAAGCGAAGAATCTTCACCATACATACAAGCAGGATGACCCTAGCCGATGACGTGAATATAGATGATTATGTCATGGCAAAGGATGATTTATCGGGAGCTGATATTAAGGTACCTGTACATGTATGAATTAGATTTTTGTTTTTTATGCCCCTGTCATCAAAAATTAGGGGGCGTATTGTTTGTGGGTGTCCGTTTGTTTGTATTTTTGTCTGAAAAAAAAAATTAACCATAATCAAAACTTTTGAATGGTACATGCAAGTGATAAGGCTTTCATATTTCACAGGTGCATTCCTTGTCGCAAGACCATTTCTGTTGGCCCAAAACTTTGATCCAACCTTGACCTGAGAGTTTGACTGATTTTAGAAAAAAAAAATTATTAACCTTGAGCATAACTTTTGAATGGCAAATGATTAGGCTTTCATATTTCACTTGTATTACTTGGGACAAAACCTTCTCTTTGGGACCATAATTTTTTACTATGTAATTTTGACCAAGAGTTTGAACTACAATGTACATGCACTTTTGTGACTAACACCCAGAAGGAGGTGGCTTTAGCTCTCAGATTTTGCTTGTTGTAGAAAAACTACTATTAACACTTGACTTTGGTCAAGGAACTAAAAATTTGTAAATAAGAGCATGTTTTCAACCTTTTTAATTCCATCTCAATGTAAACTTACTGTGATAATCTACAGATTTTTAGTTTACTAAAAGTACATGTATCTGATGATGGATAGTTTTGAGTTTTTGACACTTACATGTATTTGCATGGTCATTATGAATGCCATCTTCTAAAGACAAGTGTACATTTTACCTTACTACCCCTTGTCGGACGTCATACACAAAACTGCGTCTCCGGTGAGTGTCGTAGCGTATACTAATCATGCCAAAAATTTGTATAAATTACTAGCAATTTAAGTGCTTGTTAATGTGTTTGAACGATTGCTTGTATATTAAAGTATAATATACATGTACATGTATATGGACTCTGATCTTGTTGTATATACTATCCACTATGACGCTCACCGGAGGCGCAGTTTTATGTATGACATCCGACATAGGGGAGTAAGGTATTACGTATACTTGTCTCGAGATGATGTATGAATGCAACTGTTAATCAATCTTATCAGTGAAGTGTAATCTCCAGTTTCACAAAAGTTCCTACGAAAAAAATCAGGAATTTTCATAACTTTCGTCAGTTAATAAAACGTTCAAAAGATTTTCTATGTAGATTGTACTGTTTTTTCTGATATCATTTCTACATACTTCATCTAAAGTCAGAAACAAAAAATTGATATTTCTATTCTAAAAGAAGAATTAAACGATCAAAAGTTACGAAAATTCCTGAAATTGTTCGTAAGTATTTTTGTGAAAATGGCTGCAGTACTATATTTTACATTTTACATCAAGGAAATTTAAAAGATGTATAAACACATGTACATGTATCTCATTTGACTTTGATTTGACAATCTCTTAATCATTGTAGGCCATCTGTACAGAGGCAGGGCTCCTAGCTCTGAGGGAGAGAAGAATGAAAGTGACTAACGATGACTTTAAGTCAGCAAAAGACAATGTTTTGTATAGAAAGAATGAGGGAACGCCGGAGGGTTTATATTTGTAGTACAGACTATGTGGAGATCACAAATCAAACATCCATTGTAGAAGTGCTAGCAATTTGTGACAAAATGTTTAACATTGTTTGTTCATAATTAAATGTCTCTACTATTTATATTTGTTCTTTAATGTGTTATGTTTTTCACCTACCAAACATCTCACCAAATGCAAACTTGGAAGATTTATGAAAGCTAGAAACTTCCAAGTTTGCCTTCAAGCATCAATCAAGTGCAGTGTTACCCGAGGTAAGAGAAGATCATTGTAAAGAATGCTACTTGTTCGTCAGTAATTGAATTTTGAAGCACATTCCTTTTACACTCTACATGTACATGTATATAACGAAAATTGAAGTAAAAAGTTGCCCCAAAGTACATGATGATATTTTCTAAGTGCATCCTGTATCTTCTCTGGACATGAAATTAGTTTTCATGGTAGTGGCTCTGGGGATGAATGATAGAATATTAATGTCACCTCTCACTGAAATTTTTGTTTGGGCGAGTTTTGTTGCTGGTAAGTACATTTTTGGTGGGCGCTTACCCATTGGTAAGTGGTTTTTGAATGAAATTCAAGAACACTGAAGTGTCCAGAAAATTTTCACATTCTTGGAGAACCTAAGTGGAAGGAAAAATGAAGGTCCAATTGCAAAACTTGGATCTTCATGCGGGAATGGGTAGGCATCAACAATATGCTTCATGTGAGCTGCACAATCTTTATCTATTATACATGTATGTATCTAATATCAATAAACCTACATGTATGCTATTAATACTTCAAAAGGTGAAGTTCATTAAGGGATTAAAACAGCACTTTTGTTAAAATATATTTTTATAAAATGAAAAGTAGGTCAAAGGTCAAGGTTACAAGGTCCAAAATTTTGGTATCAATCGAAAGGCCTTGTTACAAGGAATACACATGTGAAATATAAAAGCCCCATCACTTAGCATTCAAGAGTTATGCCCAATGTTAAAGTTTTTGCCACAGACAAACAGATGGACAGGCCAAAATCTATATGCCCCCCTACTCTGATTCAGGGGGCATAAAAATCGTCAAAAAAACATTAGGCAGAAAGAATGTACTATAAGATGTGTAAATAAGGATGTCAGAGAAATTTTGCGGGTATATGTATGACTAATACAATATATTATACATGTAAATGTATGAATGATGTAAGTAAAGTGGTGTACAGATGGAACTGTTCACCACAAAGATTTTCAAACTCACAATGTGTAGGTGGATCATAGTCAGAAGAATGTTCAAGGTTAAGGATTTTTTAAAGTCATGGGTAAACATGATACTGTTTCTTGACCTAATCTGTCATGCGTACATGTACATGTATTTCTCATTTTTGAGATACTTCCTTTCAGGAAGTATCTTACTGTTATGGTAATTGCTTCAAAGTATGCAAATTGAGATACTGCCGCTTTGCACCTCAAAATATAGTGCTATGTCTAGTTCAGGAATTTGCTGTCTACCACATACAAAATGTAAGAACAAGAATATTCTCCCTCTTGAAAACAGTTTCAATTTCATATAGAATAAATGCTCCACTCAATATCAACTATAATTCTTGTTTTCACAGCACAATGGTGGCGTAGTAATATACTACTTTGTTTATGACAATGTTAGGAAAGATAAGTTAACTCAAAAATTGCATTGAAGTTATAGAGTTTTCTTTCTTATATCAACACTGAGATTAAATAAACATAGTTTGTGTTGTTTATAGAGATATCATAAGCTTCACATATGCATCCTGTGTTAAAAAAATAATCATCATTGCCTTACGATAAAATTATTCAACATTTTAATATCTGCTGACAATAAATTTTGTGTAGATCTAGAAGTATCTCTCAGGACCTTCAGTCCTTTGATTATATGTACTTCATTCATCAACAAAAATTTAATACAGCGAGTTCATTATTGATTTAAATAATGCATATGAGCAAAGTTTTTGAACAACCTTAACTACATTTCTGCTAGATTGCGTTCGATCAAGTCTCATTTCAAGCATGCACAATAATTAAATTTCTGAAAAGATCTTTAGTTGACCATCCGAACTCGCTCACATACATGTATGATGGCCAGTAACTCTTAATTTTTGCTTCTCCTCTGCAAGTGATGCTTAGAATTTTACTAGACTTGACAGGAATCAAAACCAAATGTTTGGTACCAACTTGGTGTTTCCAGGTGGGCCAAAAATTTCAAAATACATGTAATTATTCAAATGCAGTGCACATAAACCTATAAGCTGCAGGAAAGAAATGAATACATCTTCATTTCAAATTTAATTCTTAATTTACATATTTATGAATATCACAGTAAATTGAGTACTATTCTTGTAAAAATGATGGCATCCAATCAATTTGCTGTTCTATGCGTTTCGTTTTTATACACTTTATCACATCACCAGTGTTATACTCGAAGAATTCATCGTCTAATATAATGCCACATTCAGTCCCTGCACTAATACTATTAACTTCTTCTTTATGGTGCTTTAACGATTGGAGTTTACCTGAAAGTAGATTTATATATACTTGACATCTGAGTAAATATTGGTGTTGTATATCAGATGATATATCGTAAAGGGTTTGATTGTCAAATATCAATGCAAAATGAAGTAAAATGTTTTCATTGAGATAATTCAATTACAAAAATTAAGTGCTCACAAATACCTAGTCAAATTTCACTTTTAAAACATAGGTAATCACAGATTACGAAGCTCACCTCGTGACAGCAAAATTCAATTCAAACATATTTCTTAGTACATGTATATTGGCTTTTAAAGGCAAAACCACTCAAGCAGAAAAAGTAGGTCAAGGTCATTTTATGAAAGTTTGATCAAAGATACATCCAATATGCAAGTTTGGTACATGTAGCAGTTATACTTTGCTCAATATTGGCTTGATAGAGCAAAATCACTCAAGCGGAAAAAGTAGGTCAAGGTCATTTTATGAAAGATTGATCAAAGATACATCCAATATGCAAGTTTGGTACATGTATCACTTATACTTTGCTCAATATTGGCTTTTAAAGGCAAAATCACTCAAGTGGAAAAAGTAGGTCAAGGTCATTTTATGAAAGTTTGATCAAAGATACATCCAATATGCAAGTTTGGTATATGTATCACTTATACTTTGCTCAATATTGGCTTTTAAAGGCAAAATCACTCAAGCAGAAAAAGTAGGTCGAGGTCATTTTATGAAAGTTTGATCAAAGATACATCTAATATGCAAGTTTGGAACATCTAGCACTTATACTTTGCTCAATATTGGCTTTTAAAAGCGAAATCACTCAAGTGGAAAAAGTAGGTCAGATGCTGCATCTGATGCATTGGTCCATCTCGGCATCCAAAGATGAATCACTTGTGCAAGTTTGGTTACTGTAGCATTAGTTCTTTGTCAGATACTGAGCTACCCCAAACTTCTTATCCAAATCACTCAAGCGGAAAATGAAGGTCAGATGCTGCATCTGATGCATGGGTTCACCTCAGCATCCAAAGATGAATCACTTGTGCAAGTTTGGTTACTGTAGCATCAGTACTTTGTCAGATACTGAGCTACCCCAAACTTCTTAACCAAGTCACTCAAGCGGAAAATGTAGGTCAGATGCTGCATCCGATGCATGGGTTCACCTCAGCATCCAAAGATGAATCACTTGTGCAAGTTTGGTTACTGTAGCATCAGTACTTTGTCAGATACTGAGCTACCCCAAACTTCTTAACCAAGTCACTCAAGCGGAAAATGTAGGTCAGATGCTGCATACGATGCATGGGTTCACCTCAGCATCCAAAGATGAATCACTTGTGCCATTTTGGTAACTGTAGCATTTGTATTTTGTCAGATACTGAGCTACCCCAAACTTCTTAACCAAGTCACTCAAGTGGAAAATGTAGGTCAGATGCTGCATCCGATGCATGGGTTCACCTCAGCATCCAAAGATGAATCACTTGTGCAAGTTTGGTTACTGTAGCATTAGTACTTTGTCAGATACTGAGCTACCCCAAACTTCTTAACCGGACGCGGACATGGACGCGGACGCGTGGGGTTATAGCATAAGCTCACTCAACTTCGTCGAGGTGAGCTAAAAATCATAACTTTTCCATTAGGTGGTTAGGGTTATCAAACTGGGAAAAATAGTTTTATCAATGATTGGAAAAAAAGTCATTCCAAGGAATGCATGTGTCGCCTGCGAAACATAGCGACACTCAGGAATCACTTATATAGGGTGTGACATCCAAGTGTGACAGACAGGGTGTGACATCCATGTGTGACAGACAGACAGGCAGACTGACAAAGTGATCCCTAAGAGTCGCTATACTTCACAGGTGACACAAAAAGATACTTTTTTGCATTGGGAATGGGGCCCAATATCAGCCCCAAAATAGTCGAATCGAGAGCCCTGCTTTTCAATATACATGTACTGAGTTACTTCCCATTTGTCATCAAATTGGAAACCACTGCACAATTGAGGGAAACATGAAATGAAATGCGACAGCCATAGCAATTTCATGTCGTAATGCATTAAGATCAGAAACCATCTCAAAGAGGAAGTAACTCAGTACTAATTCCTTCAGATAATTACATGTACCTTCAAAGAGGACTTCTCCATTACGTTCTAGTCTGTAATCAAGATCTTTTCTCAAGGTTCCTTTATTACATACACATCCTCCCACATTGACTTGCTTGGATTTGTTTACTGCAACTGAGAAGGGTTTTAAAACTTCTGCTTCACCTGTCAAACAAAAATTACACGTATTTGTACTTACATATAGCTCTAGAATTTATTTTCATACCGCCTATAAATGTGAATACTTCTGTGTTTTAAAGGCCAAACAAATTAATTATTAGTTTCTTTGGCACCTAAGCATCATGAAAATGTGCGCCATGTCCGGAATTTTTTAGCACTTTTCCCAAATTTTCAGTTCTGTTTTTTCCTTGTTTCACATATGTGTAAAGCGTTCAACTGACCAGGACATTAAAGCGTAAAAACGAGTGAAACATGAATGTTGTCTCGGTGCAAATCATGGCAGGTGCCACTCAAATCTTCCCTTGGTCTATCATCGGTGGATATAGTGAAGGATGCACCTTGCACCAATTTTATGAGATTCTAAGTACGAAAAAATTCAGGCGTACTATAGACGGAACACTAGCGTAATTTTTAGAGGGATTTCAGGTGGAATGTTATCTTATTCTGAAATACACCTAAAATACTGCTTAGACGGAACTTAGGAGGAACGAACTTAGGAGGAAATTAGGCGGAATTCAGACGGAATATAGCAAAGTTAATATGCAAATTTTTATGCCTAAAAATATTCCGCCTAAATTCCTGCTTAAAACCCGCTTAAAGAATCCACCTAAAATCCTGCATTAAACCTGCTTAAAAATTCCTCTTAAACTCCCATGCACCTAGAAGTCTAATTTTAATAATTATGAGTAAAAATTGACTTGTAACATGAATATACACATGTACATGTATTAACTTTCCTTTTTAACAGGTAGTAGACATATTAATCTTTTTAGTGTACATGGCATTATAATTTAATATTAGGCTGAACTTTGCTGTGCACAATGGTAGTCTGGGATTAGTGTCTGAATCACTCAAATTTCAGTTGGTCAGAACACAATCGGACTAAATCTAACAATTCTACAATAAATATTAATTTAGATTTCATTCATATGTCAAAGGACAGATTGAGATGATAATGAAACAAAATTACTTACTTTTGTTCAATAAAATTATGATTCCAAACATATTTTGGCCTATCATTGTAAATTTCTTCAGTGTCTTAGTTTTTCACTTGGAACCAAATTTAAACTGATTTCCCAAGATGCAATAGCTTAGTCATCAGCTTTCAGAATTCCGTCTAAGCATTAGCAAGAATACGGTTAAGAAATTTCTTAGAAATGACTTCCAGAATTCTGTCTAAGCATTAGCAGAAATATGCTTAAGAATTTATGCAAATTCCTCTTAATGGTTAGGCGGAAAGTATAGTTCACCTCAAATTAAGCGGATTTGCTTGAATTCCTGCTGGAGTCCGTTTAAACATTTCATACGGGAATTTACATCATCACTGGCAGTTTCAATCTTGGCAGCTGGGAATGTTGAATCTGATTTGAAAAAAAAAATCCTCCCTGCCTAATTATAATTTGAAAAAAAGTGCCTGAGAAACTAATAATTAATTTTTTTTGCCTTATGAAACAGTCTGAGAAACTACAGGACATTTTCAATATTTTTCAGGTTTTCCCTTTATGATTTGTTTGAAATTTCCCAAAATCCATAGGACATTGACAAGAGACATTGAGATCGTCGGCAAATCGGCACTTTTCGTAAACACCGACACATGCACAAGCAATGTAATTAACTCTGATAAAACTCTGAAAATGGAATGTAACAATGAATTGCATGTTTGTAAATTACAATAATGATGCTGATCAATACATGAAGAAGAAACTCGCTGTACCAAGACTCTAAGTTTGAGAAACATACATTAAACACAACTGGGTAGACAAACAAAAACACAATTATAATCTGATGTCAGAACATTCATTTGATCATCAGCAGGTACTGTATACAGGGAAAATCTCACACCCGTTTTATTTTCAGCCTTTTCACCCAGTGCCATGAGGTAGAATTCTAGATGGAGTAAACAGAATTTCTTCAGAAAATGTGAAAAATTGGGCAGATTTAATACTGGTCAGATCAGTGTCCTATCTACAGTGGGCAAAAATAAGGCTGGGCGAATTCAAAGATGTATACTTGCCTAAGACAATGCCTTAAATGACAAGAGGCCAAAGTAAGTCCATATTGCTCATATGGACCTACACAACAACTTACCAACTATTCATACCAGTCAACTTGAAGGAACCATCTTTTGAACAATTTCATTGAATACTAAACTTCTGAGTTTAAGAAAACATAAAATGACTACCTTATGATGCTATCACTGTACTGGGTGGACACTTGCTGACAGTAATCATCAGGCATTTTTATCTTTTCATAGGCAAAATGATATACATGTACATTGTACATGTAAGGGAGAGATGTGGTCCAAAAGAGGAAGACTCCCTCTAAGGAGAGAGATCAAAAGGAGAATAGGGAGATCCTAATCAAAGATTACATAGCTCACCTGTACAGGTTTTTGTCAGAAACCAGGTTAAAGTTTTTGAAAAGAAGGTCAAAGTCCAAGGTCTAGGTCAAAGGTCAAGGTCTCAAATGAAAGGTCTTGTCACAAGGTATCTACATGCGAAATATCAAAGCCCTATCCCTTATAATTTAAGAGATATAGCCCAGGTTAAAGTTTTGTCTACCGACGACAACGACAACAACGCCGAGGGTATGGCATTAGCTCTCCAGACTTTTTCGTCCCAGCGAGCTAAAAAGAGGCCCAAGTAAGCCCATATTACTCATGTGGACCTACACAACAACTCACCAACTATTTCCTCTTCCTCTATCAAAGGGAGGCGTTCATTCAGCATTTCTATTACATCGTCAAAAAGTTTGTATATCACATTATTCATTTTTACAGAGACTCCTACTTCCTCTGCTTTCTTTAAGACTTCTTTGGAAGCAGTTACGTTAAATCCTAACACTGCACCTGCAATGAGTAGAGGAAACAATAGATAGGCATAAAATTTCGTATTTTTTGTCGGATATTCTTTCCCTTCGAGGAGGTAACAATGGTCAACTTACAAGTATCATGACTTCTGCTAATTGTGTAGAATTTTTTTTAAGGAAAAGCTGGAATCAAGGACTTGGGGCATTACGTCTTTGATATGTCTGTCTGTCTGCTAAAAATCAACATCAATTTTATTCAGTCATAACTTTTTTTTTATTTGTAGGCTTGATAAATGATAGGGTCTTCATATTTGCCTATTGCATCTCATGTGGCAGGATCTTTTCAAGGATACCTGAACTTTATACCTTGCGACCTTGACCTTTGACCTTCTGCAAAGAAAATACTTAATCTTAGACTGTAACTTATGAATTTTGATTGGTAAAGGATAGGTCTAGTGCGGTTTTATCACGGTACCGGTAAATTGTGATTCCAGGCTTTGCAATACATACCGCAGTATTTGTTTTCAAAAACCAGTTGTTTCTTTGAAAATTATGGAAAGACGGATAGGGTGATTCCTATATACCCCCCACCCCCACCCCCCTAAACTTCGTTTGCTGGGGTATAATACACAAATGTAATAAGGATGGAGATGTTGCTGTGAATCTTATTTTGTTTAAGCTTTGAAATTTCATATTGTTTTCCTAGCGGCAAATTCTTTCTGATGAAAGCAAAGATTTTTGTCCTTGCAACCTTACCGTTAAAATCTTGTGCTAAAGAGATGTCAGCTTCGGTTATATTGCCTACATCAAAGTCCATTATATCAAGCCGGCATTTCTGCGAGTCATATGTGGCTAATGTGTTCAAGATGGCATCAATTGAGCCACTCACATCACCTGGAATATAAGTATCAACATTTCTGTGAGTCTAACGTAGCTTAAGTGTTCAAATGGCATCAACTGAGCCACTCAAATCAAATGGAATTTAAGTATCTTTATTTCTGCGAGTCATATGTGGCTAAAGTTCTCAAGATGGCATCAATTGATCCACTCTCATCACCTGGAATAATAATGTTAGTATCAACATTTCTGTGAGTCATATGTAGCTAAAGTTTCAAGATGGCATCAACTGAGCCACTCACATCACCTGGAATATACATGTAAGTATCAACATTTCTGTGAGTCATATGTAGCTAAAGTTTCAAGATGGCATCAACTGAGCCACTCACATCACCTGGAATATACATGTAAGTATCAACATTTCTGTGAGTCATATGTAGCTAAAGTTTCAAGATGGCATCAACTGAGCCACTCACATCACCTGGAATATACATGTAAGTACCATCATTTCTGAGAGTCATATGTAGCTAAAGTTTCAAGATGGTATCCAGTGAGCCACTCACATCACCTGGAGCATAATTATCAACCTTTCTGTGAGTCAAATGTGGCTAAAGTATTTAAGATGGCATCAAGTGAGCCTCTCGCATCACCTGGAATATAAGTATCAACATTTTGAATGTAGAAATGTTCAGTATAGGGGTATAAAACCAACATACATGTACATGTAGTCTTTTCTTATTTCGATATACAGTCAAACCTGTCTTAAAGTGACCCTCTTTTTAGCGACTTCCTGCTTTATGTGACCTTTTTTATTCCTCCAGAGCAATTTTCCTATCAAATTAACCTGTATATAGCGACAACCTGTCAAACGCGACAACGACCGTGATTTCTCTGTCCCGTACCGAATTTCAAACCTGTATATTACGACTTTTAGTGTTGCAAAGGACCCAAACTACATAATATTTTACATTAAATCTCTTCATCGGTGTCTTTCCTAATTAAATCTTCGTTATAAATAAAATCTAATTTGTATATATGCAATATGATAAATCAGTAAATTCATGAATTGATACATGCAGGGATTCATTTAATAGTATTACACTTATACTACGAAAACTTTGTAGGTCAAAGTCAGATCAGCTTGAACCTGTATTCAGTGACCACCTGTCTTATGTGACCTATTTTCTGTTGGCCCTTGCAAAGTCACATAAGACAGGTTTGACTGTACATGTACATGTACCATATGGGTACATTTAGGTGATAAACGTACTGTGCTTTGTGATTCCGACAGGTATATGTAGGATATACTGTTGGAAACACAATTAAATCATTGTTAAACATGTTTGTGGAAACCCTTTGGACCAATCAGAATGCATGAAACAGAATAAATTAGGATTAACTTTATATACACAGTGTACTAGATAATTACCTGAATTTGAACGTTTTTAAAATATGGCCGAAATGGCAGATTACAGCAACCACTCTTTTGTGCTGCAACATTGACCTTTGACCTGCAACATTGAAATTTCATTGTGGCAAGTGCGAAGTCCCACTGTAGTACTGTTTAGTCTGATTTTGATGATAAGGACATGAAAACAGATACTGTCAACTGTCTTTTATTCATGAGCGTTTTATTTTTGCCATATTTGCTAGGTCCTTTAATTTGCACAAATATAACCTAACAATACCATTGTACATGTTCGTCTGTATGGATGTATAGAAAAACCTGTAAACAAGGACACAGCCTACAAACCTTTAATTACTACGGACAGATTTGGGCTCTCCATATCTTTGCCTATGATACCCTCTTTCACTCGCACATATGATTTTCTGAATATTCTTTTCCCTAAATGTTTCATTTGTTTTCTCTTTTCGTTATACACTTCCCTGTCTTCCATCTGTTTGACTTTTATAATCTCTGCATCCTCTTCTTGTTTTTTACTCTGTAACTGACTAAGTCTGAAGTCTACAACATCTTTGGCAATTCTCTGAAGTAAATAAAAAGAATAGCAATTCTCTGAAGTAAATAAAAAGAATAGACCCTTGAAGTTCCGTTAACTCTGACAAATGACATCTTTTAATTAAAAAATTCTGAAGTGTAGCAAAGCTGCATATTCAATAATGTCACAATGATATCATTCAAATGACATACATACATGTACATGTATGTAAATGTACATGAAATTTGACAGCAGTTTTGTCAGAATACATGTATTGGGAAGGTTTAATGGGTCAAAAGAAAATTTTGCTACCCGTAGAAATTATTGTCCATTGTCCGTTGATAGGCTCATAATGCAAGATCCTTTTTCATCCTGCATGTACGATTGAGGACCAACTTAGACACAAAGTACAATTAAGAATTTAATGTCTTACTCGCGAAGCGATTCTCATAAAATTTGCACGTGTGCAAACCAGAATTATACACCCATGAATACCGTAATTAAGACAGTCATTTCTCATATTTACATTTTTGCTAAATATAAGACGCCTATTTTTGCACAAATATCACTTACATGTATATAGCGAATTACAGCATCAAAAGTATTATAACGTTGACAAATTCTTGCTACATTCAAAACTTAGACGTGACGTCACAATAGGCAACCGGATTTACTGGAATAAAATTCTTGTTGCCTAATGGAAGTTCAACATGAGAAATCTACTAGTAATGTAAATATTCATGAATGATTTTTTAGCAAAAAAATCCAAACTACATGTAAATTAAAATGAGGCTAAGCTATCATAAGATAAGGACAATATAATGATTCAATGAAGAGTAAAAATATCAGAAATCAAATATCAGAGAAAAATCACCACTGTATAATATTCAACATTTTTTTCTATATAGACACATTTGGATCATCTCGCCCTTTATTTGTTACGGCATAAAAAGACTCGGATGCCAATGCTGGAAGGTTATACTTCAAATTGATGTAAAAGTAAAAAGGCACTTTTTCAACATTCAAAATTCTTTAACTTGAGTGAGTAAAGTTGTGAGTAACATATTTGTCAGTTACGATCCAATGTTGGAACTTGTATTTCAAGATAGATTATAACAAAACTTATAGATCATCGGTGACCTATTTTCAAAATGGCGCTGTCTGACGTCCGAGTCTTTTTTTGAAGGAAAAGGTTGAGGCTGATCCGAATGATGTAGACAGTATAAAGAGATGATACCTCTGTGCTGGCTTCCAGGACCTCGTCCCCAGCACTGGGAACCTCCTTCCAACCTAACACTTCCACGGGATGTGCAGGACTGACTTTCTTCACCGCCTCACCTCGTTCGTTCTGCATTCCCTTAACCTACATGTAAATAAATAAAACATGTTAACTCAAATTTTAATTCAGCATTATTTTGCAAGTCTTCACATTTTATTGATGTGTATAGTTTTTTATTACATGTTTATACACTCGGTCTACTTTTGGGTAAATCAAAATAAGGTCAAAACCATAAGGTTAAGGTCTTGAAGCCTATGGAAAGGTGTTGAAAAAGGGATACATACATGTACTCTAGTGTGCTTATTTTAGCACAACTAAATTTCAGCCGAAACAGGACAAATACAGGCATTGCCAAATTGAAATATTAACGTAATCATAAATTAGCACGCTTGACTTAATTTCTATTATGAATTATATATATATTAAACGAGCACAAATAAACTCATTTCTAATTACATGTACCTTGGCATAGGTTGTACCAGCCACAATAATTTTACCATTCTTTAACGTTCCTCTTTTAACCAAAACTGTCGCTAGAGATCTGTAAAATTCAATATACATATACAAGTATTATCCAATCATCGTAAAGAGCAAATTTACAATGCCATATTCTGTCTTTTCGATTTTACATGCCTACTTTCGATTTGTGCAGGTATATGACGTAAAAGCATTGTGATGTCATTAAATTCCTTTGAAAAGGTCATATTTGTAACCCTGTTTCCCTGAATTTCAGGCTGGTTTCCATAAAAATTGATGACGTCACAATGCGTTGACATCAGATACCTGCACAAATGGGAAGTATCTCTGTATTTCGAAAAGACAGAATTTTTGAAAGCCTTTGCCAAGGCTTGGGGATGTAAAAAGCACACAACTAATATCCTTTCATACATGTAAATACTTTATGAAATAGAAAATCATACGAGATCCTCTATAGCATGTACATGTAATTATGAATTTTTACTAAACAAATACGATAATGTTACCCTCTAGCATGATCTTGTTTGGACTCTAGTATATACCCCTCCACCATGCCATTAGGATCACATTTAATATCAAGCACCTCCGCTAGCGTTACTATCTTCTCCTGTAGTTCTTGTAAGTTAGTCCCCTGCAAAATAAAAGGAAAGGCAAATGAAATACCCTCAAATAGCATGTCTTCACAAAAACTTTACAGGCAGATTGTGTACTGTGTTAGACAATTTCTAGTAGCACAGCAGAATTTCTAGTAACCAACAAGGGTGAGTTTTTGTGAAGACTGTACAGTTTTTTTTTTTTTCTCTCAAAACATTTTCAGGGTTACCCAGTAAGACCCTGAGAAATCAAACTTGTATTATTACTGTATCTACAGGTACATACATACATGTACAACACGTATTTCAGCGGAATTCGAACTTTAGCAGAATCTGCATTGCTAAGACTGTGTTTATCAAAACTATGCTAGCCTAGTAGTTTACTGTCCATGCTGCTCACTTTGTAAACTGGATAAACATGATTTTGACTAATTCATCATAGAAAAATTTAAATGTAAATGGAATGTATACCACTCAATAGATCTCCCTTAGCCATAAATTTCGGTATAATCATACGATAGTCAGTTCACGCAATCAAATTTTAAAGACAAAACAAGTTTTAGATTGGCCATTTCCCATGCTAATTTCTCCCATGACGATGTGACCCTGTCCATAGGCTCAATGTTAAACTTGGTAACGTCACATCAATTTGAAGTTGAAAACGCCTCATCTAAAAAGTATTTTGCCTGTATAATATGATAGCATAAACCCACGACCACATACCATATCCCAAAATTTACGACTAATCAAGAACTATTGAATGATATCAATTTTATTCAATTATTTGCATGAAAAAGTAATCAAAATTGTGTTTATCCAATTTCAGAAGTGAGCCGTGCGGACAATTACTCTAGTGAATAGTAATGGAAAATAAGTCAAGTGCACCAGTTCATGATTACATAAATGTCCATTTGTCCAATTTTTGTAAAGTTTTGACTAGAATTTCGTATCACTAAAATACATGCAAGTACAGGTACAGTATAGAACCCTTCACATTATCTGCAGTACTAAATTTGAAGGTCAGTTAAGGGGGACAAGTAATGGATTACCTCATTTTATTGTTCTCAGGACGTTTAGCGTGGAATCATGTCTCGTTGGATCTGCAAAAAACATCTTGGAACAATCGAATTCCGTCACTGGTGCATGAGCAATCTGTTGTTTGTCCCCCAGAACTGGCCTTCAAATTCAGTGTCGCAGATAATGTGAAGGGGTCTAAATACAATGTAACTTACATTTTTAGCAGAGATTGGAACCCACTGTGTATCACCACCATAATCTTCTAATGTTACTCCTTGCTCCATTAAGCCCTTATAACTCTATCCTGACAATGGAATCATACAAATGATAAATACATGTCGAGGTGATGGGAAAGGGGTTGCACGAGTTTCAGTCATTTGATATCATTATAGGAAAAATTATTTAGTTTGGAAAATAGCGTTTTTAGGAAACATGTATTTTTTAAAGCAATATGTATTTTTAGAACAATATGTATTTTTAGAAATAATGTATATTCTAGAGATAATGTATTTTTTAGAGAAAATATGTATTTTAGAATAATATGTATTTTTCGTAAAAAATGTATTTTTCGAAAAAAAATGTATTTTTCGAAAAAATATGTATTTTTCGAAAAAAAATATGCATTTTTCGAAAAAAAAAATATGTATTTTTAAAAAAAGATATGTATTTTTTGAAAAAATATGTATTAATAAAAAAAATATGTATCATTAGAAAAAATGTGTATTTAAAAAAAATTTTTTTTTAGAAAAATATGTATTTTTAGAAAAAAAAATGTATTTCAGCTCAACTTGACGAAGTTGATTGAGCTTATATATGCTATACCCCTGAGCGCCAAGTCCCTGTCCGTGTCTCAATATTGCCTTTTAAAGGCAAAATCACTAATGCGGAAAAAGAAGGTCAAGGTAATTTTATGAAATTTGATCAAAGATACATCCAATATGCAAGTTTGGTACATGTAGTACTTAACTTTGCTCAATATTGGCTTTTAAAATCAAATCACTCAAGCGAAAAATGTAGGTCAGATGTTGTATCAGATGCATGGGTCCATCTCAGCATCCAAATATGAATCACTTGTGCAAGTTTGGTTACTGTAGCATTAGTACTTTGTCAGATATTGAGCTACCCCAAACTTCTTAACGAAGTCACTCAAGCGGAAAATGTAGGTCAGATGCAGCATCTGAAGCATGGGTTCACCTCAGCATCCCAAGATGAATCACTTTTGCAAGTTTAGTTACTGTAGCATCAGTATTTTGTCAGAAACTGAGCTACCTTAAACTTCTTAACCAAGTCACACTGAGCTTCCCCAAATTTCTTAACCAAGTCACTCAAGTGGAAAATGTAGGTCAGATGCAGCATCCAATGCACGGGTTCATCTCAGCATCCCAAGATGAATCATTTGTGCAAGTTTGGTTACTGTAGCATCAGTACTTTGTCAGATACTGAGCTACCCCAAACTTCTTAACCAGATGCGGACGCAGACAGGGATGCAGACAGGGACGCGACGCGGGGGTATAGCATAAGCTCACTCAACTTCGTCAAGGTGAGTTAAAAATATATTTTTTTTCTCAAAATACAGTCATATTTTTTTTCTCAAAATACACATTTTTCCTAATTTATACATTTTTTTTCCTGAAAATACATATTTTTTTCTAAAAATATATTTTTTTTCTAAAATATATTTTTTTTCTAAAAATAAATATTGTTCTAAAAATACATATTGCTCTAAAAATACAAATTCTTTCCTTAAAAATACATATTCTTCTTAAAATACATATTTTGCAAACTTGATATTTTTTCCTGTAACTATATCAAATGACTGAAACTCGTGCAACCCCTCCCAATCAATCCATCCCTCATCTCACTTCACCTCCTCCTCCCCTAAATTTATTTCCGATGGTTAAAATACATAATATATTGATTATGATACTTACTATATCAGCATTTGGCACATCAATCTTATTTATTGCAACTACAATAGGAACTGAAAATAAAAGAAGAAACAATGTACTCTATTTGGCCAATTTTCTAGACCAAGGAATTAAAGTTGAATTTGATTCTTTTATTTCAAAGAAAATTATCAATATTTCAATGAATGTTGCCATAGGAACTGATGAAAAATTTATCCAGTTTCCACTTATAGCTAATTCTGTATGTTTAGGGAATAACTAGCTTCTGACGTTATGTTTGAAGATGGTAAATGCTGATTTTACGGTGGCAAAATATGATTGCCCTGTAAAATCAGCATTTCCCGTCTGCAAACATAACGTCAGTACCTAGTCATTCCAATTCTAAATACAAACTATATTTTTGTGAATATAAGGTGATGTGTGACTTTAGCAACATCAAAGCCTATTGTGTTCTCATTTTACTGCTGTAACTAGGGAACAAACAACCAATGAAATACATTGCAAATAGAATTTTCATTGCCATTGCCACTTTTGTTGTACACCGATACATATAGTATCCAAAGTGTTAAAGTAACCTGCATCTGCTACATGCATTTTCCGATACCTTAAAAGGCATGACATGATTCTAAAATCTGTGCACGCTCATTTCTAAATTTTAAAACAGTCGAAAGTTTGATGAATCGTAATTTTGCAATTTCAACTTTCCAAAAACCTAACTCAGTCTGAGAAATGCATCCAAATGGACAACTGATAATTTCTGGGGAAAAAAATAATATGCATCTTGTATACAAAATTCTAATGAAAGGTTCGATACAAATGGCTATGATAATTGTATACTAACTCATTATGAAAATATAATAACAAAGAATCTATCTGTAGATGATAAAAATGATTGTGATGAAAAAAGAAGGTAAATGAAGGATAATCAAGACTTTAAGGTCATACATATACAAAAATGCAATGATCGCTGTGCGATATAAGTCCCCTACTGGCGGCATAAATTTATGACTTGCATCTCTGTTCATCAGTTCATCTTCTGCAACAACAGCCAAACTGAATTCACGAAATTTGCTAAGTCCAAGGGCCATTACTCTTGTGAAAATCTAAATTAAACTCAAATCTGCATCACACTATAATGTATTCACATACAAAAAATCTGCTCATTATCTGCAATAACAGGCATGAAAAAGTCCGGAAAACTGAAAATTTCATGAAATTTGCTAAGTCCAAGGGCCATAACTCTTGTAAAAATAGGCTAATGGAAACCAAACTCAAATTTGGTCTGTATCACACTGAGATGTATTCATTTACCAAAAATCAGTGCATTATTTGCAATAGAATAAAAGAAAAGTCCGGAAAACTGAAATTTTCATAAAATTTGCTAAGTCCAAGGGCCATAACTCTTATAAAAATAGGTGAATCTAAAGCAAATGAAACTTGATCTGTATTCCATTGTGATATATCCACATACCCAAAATAAGTTCAATTTATCCAACAACAGCGAAAAAAAGTCCGGAAAACTGAAACTTTCATAAAATTTGCTAAGTCCAAGGGCCATAACTCTTGTAAAATTAGGTCAATCAAAAGCAAACTCAAACTTGATCTGTATCACATTGAGATATATCCACATACCAAATTTGAGTTCAATATATGCAACAACAGCGAAAAAAAGTCCGGAAAACTGAAACTTTCATAAAATTTGCTAAGTCCAAGGGCCATAACTCTTGTAAAATTAGGTCAATCGAAAGCAAACTCAAACTTGATCTGTATCACATTGAGATATATCCACATACCAAAAATGAGTTCAAATTATGCAACAACAGCGGGAAAACTGAAACTTTCATAAAATTTGCTAAGTCCAAGGGCCATTACTCTTGTAAAATTAGGTCAATCGAAAGCAAACTCAAACTTGATCTGTATCACATTGAAATATATCCACATACCAAAAATGAGTTCAATATATGCAACAACAGCGAAAAAAAGTCCGGAAAACTGAAAATGGGACAGACGGACAGACGGACTGAAAATGGGACAGACGGACAGACGGACAGACAGACAGACCGAGAGGAAACTAAGAGTCCCCTTCGGCGTTGCCAGTAGGGGCCTAAAAACATAGAGTAATGAAAAGATTACATAGCTCTCCTATACAGGTTTTTGTCAGAAACCAGGTTAAAGTTTTTGAAAAGTAGGTCAAAGTCCAAGGTCAAGGTCACTAGGTCAAAGGTCATGGTCTCAAATGAAAGGTCTCGTCACGAGGTATCTACATGTGAAATATCAAAGCCCTACCCCTTATAGTTCATGAGATATAGCTCAGGTTAGAGTTTTGTCTACGGACGACAACAACGACAACGCCGAGGGTATGGTATTAGCTCCCCGGATTTTTTCGACCCGGCGAGCTAAAAGGGAGGTAAATGAAGGATAATCAAGACTTTAAGGTCATACATATACATGCATATACACTTATCAAATGATGAATGTCCCTGTCTGTTTTGTGTCTAAATGTCTGTGGTGTTTTTTGGATAAGAAAATAAAAAAAACTTAAATGTTTCAATAGGAAAGGGCAGGGCCGCGAAACCCCCAAATCGGCCCTGTTTCTTTACATTTGAATTAATTAAATATTTTTTTGTGATTTGATACTTTGGAAAGTTCTTTACTAAATTATGTGATGAGATTTGGAAATAATGCATCTATTAGCAGCTTTAAGCCCTTTGAAAACTCAAAAATTGGCAATTTTCTGTGAAATTGCTGCAAAACCTACATGTTTCTTTGAAATTAACCACATAAATCAAGAAACATGAAAAATTTATAAATGAAAGATAACCATTATATCTTCTTGTCATAAAAGTTTTATGTTTCTCGACGCATGTGGCCAGGTCCAAATTCTCCACAAAAGACACATTTTCTAGAATTTTTTACCATGTTTTGTCAATAACGTCAAAATGACCTCACTTGATGACTTCCTATGGTGCTTCGGTTGGTGATACATGTATGTTCCTTTCATTAAAAGAGGGAAACATTCATTATGTTTTATGTGATACATGTATATCACATATTTCTCATTAAGTTCAATTTTAAGGAAAATTGCAGGGCCATTTTAGGGCCTTCGTGGCCCTATCCCTTTAAACAATTTCAATGAGAGAAATTTTTAAAACTGTTGAAGGCAAATTCCACCAAATCCCAGAAAACTTTCCTCCATATTTAATGTATCCAATGTACAAATAAAGATCTTGCTGAGGTCTCATCCATTTAAACAATATTAAACTTATCTCGGTAATCTTTGGCAATGTCTTGGTAGTTTCTGTGGCTTTGATGACGGTGGGCATGTTGACATTTGATGATGTAACCAAACTTTTTTTAAGTTGTATAATCGTACATATAGGTAAAGATATACCATGATTCTAACAATATAGTGCATTTAATATTAATTTTTACCAAGGATACCTTTAAGTTACTTTTAATATGTACTGCAAAATATATCAGAAAGTCATTATATTTAAAATCCTTCTATTGCTGAGTTTCAGTACAGCTATGTCATACCTCCTGCTTTTCTGGCATGTTGTATAGACTCTATAGTCTGTGGCATTATGCCATCGTCGGCCGCTACCACTAACACTACGATATCCGTAACGACAGCTCCCCGGGCTCGCATGGATGAGAAGGCTGCATGTCCAGGTGTGTCCAAGAATGTGATCTGATGCCCACTGGCTAGACTTACTGAAAAATAAATTCCAGAAATGACTGTGTCCATAGTGAAGAAGAAAGGGGTCTTAAGCACTTAGTCTATCTTTTCAAATGATATAAGAGTGACGACAAAACTTCAATATCCAAACATCCCGATATCATACATGCATTGGGGTTTTAAGCATATTTTGTAATGATTTTCTATGAAATGACAACAAAGCCATAAGGACTCTTTTGTCATGAGTAAAATCAAAAAATACATGTAACTACTAGAATTGATTTACATTACCTGAGAAAGCTCCTATATGTTGTGTAATTCCACCAAATTCCTTATCAACAATATTACTCTTTCTTAAAGCATCAAGAAGAGATGTTTTTCCATGGTCAACATGTCCCATTATAGTGACCACTGGTGGACAACTGACCATTTCCTCTAGGCTAGGAGGTTCCCTGTAACACAATGATATCTAGATTGAATTCTATTTCCAGTTTTAAAATCACAACAAACAAGGAAGAGAAAAACAAGAATTTCATGATCAGTTAATTCCCAGATATTTTATCTGTTACTCCTCCTCCTTCTCATCAACATATTTTTAATGCATCATCATCATCATCATCATCATCATCATTACCCCCACCATCACCCTGGCACACCATCATCATCATCATCATCATCATCATCATCATCATCATCATCATCATCATCATCATTACCCCCACCATCACCCTGGCACACCATCATCATCATCATCATCATCATCATCATTACCCCCACCATCACCCTGGCACACCATCATCATCATCATCATCATCATCATCATCATTACCCCCACCATCACCCTGGCACACCATCATCATCATCATCATCATCATCATCATCATCATCATCATCATCATCATCATCATCATAATTACCCCCCACCATAACCCTGGCACTCCATCATCATCATCATCATCATCATCATCATCATCATCATCACTACCCCCTACCATCACCCTGGCACTCCATCATCATCATCATCATCATCATCATCATCATCATCATCATCATCATCACTACCCCCTACCATCACCCTGGCACTCCATCATCATCATCATCAGCATCATCATTATCATCATCATCATCATTATCATCACCAAAACCACCACCACCACCAACATTGTCATGAGAAGCTGAGTATGACATGAGGGTCAATACATGAGAATTATAATACATTATACGTACGGTTTGATTAGGTCTTTAATTCTTTTCTCTTCTTCCTTTAACTCTTGAGCCGTAGGTCTACTTCTGATTGTAAACATGGTAACACCAAATGATTTACTGATTTGTTTAATAAGCTCAATGGAGCTTAACTCTGCAATTTATGATAAAATGAATTAATCATACATTTGTACTTGCTTCTAATCTCGTACAACATGCTTCACATAGCTTCATCTTTACTTTCAATAGGGTTGTAAAACCGAATAAAGTTTACAATCAATCATCGGACATAAACGGAGGAGTACTTTCAATTGATAATCATAATAATTAAACTGAAATATCTTCAAACTTTTAGCCCTTTTTTACCATAATTCAGAAAGACAGTACCTTTATTTCTGAAAACTTTCGACACAGTTTAAAAATAAGCATTGATTTAATTACCTGGTTACAGTGGTCTATAGAGATACACATAAGTTACAATGTCATGTTAAAATCTTTGCACCATACATGTATATAAATATATCTGCTAGCGTCGTAGACACATCCTATTCTGATATATTTCTAGTGTCATTTTGCATGAAGAGAAAACATTTTGCAAAGAGGAAGACATTGTAATAACTCCGATTTTCAAATTGATTTCCAAAATTATTCAATTCAACTGTTCAATTCAATTCATTTATTTCCAAAAGCAAACAGCTTATAGGTACATCGATAGCATTGATAGTCAGCAACTAGGATATTCTACGATAGCGTGGATGTTGTTGACTATCGTTACAACACTAAATTTCACTTTCTATAAGGTAAGAAGACACTTTACTGCTATGGAAATTCATACACTAATTGTACTTACATGTAAATATTGAAATGAAAAATCATTTGAGTAAACGACTTTTTATTAGTGAGGACTTTATTTTCATGTAATTTCGCGAGCTTGATCAAATGCGAAAATGAAGACCTCGCTAACTAAAAGTCCGTCCAAAAGATAAAAAGTAGATCGAATTTGACTAACTTCAAAAGCTTCTTATTTCCCCTTAACATAAGAATTAATTACCCTAATTAGACAATGGACGATTATATGCGTCGATGTTAGGGATGTTTGAATTAAAAACATAGCAATTAATCAATTAACATTAATTACCCAGACAAACAATGAACTACAGAACTGTAAAATCTTTTAGAACATACACTCAAGGCACATTTCTTAATATTTTTAATAATTCTGTTTTCAATGAAGTTCAGTAAAGGACGAAAAAGCAAACAAATGACGTGTTTATAAGATTAGTACGCAAAGATATGACGATACGAAACGTATAATTTCAGCTTCTTTGGGAATTCTTCGATTTGACCTTGCCCTCTCTGACTTTGAGATTAAATAACTGTTAGGTACTTCTTTGATGTTTATTTCTGTTGAAGTAAGCATTTCAGCAATTAATAGAGGGTGATGAGGAGATGAACTATAGCTATACAGAAAAAAGGAAAAATAAAAATATCAGTTTATGAGCTCGCGACATTAAAGTCATGTGAATAAATCTGTCGTCTGGTCAATAATAGACATACATGTATATTCAGAGAACACCTAAACAGAAAATGCACCATATCCTAACATGTGGTGAGCAATGAAAATTTTCTTCTTAAGTAATCTCTGAATACAACTCCATGCATTCTTGATCAGAATAGATTACTATCATATAATTTACCCTTCCAATTGTGGGAAAAAAATGCAAAATGTCCTGACGTCACAATGCTTTTACCTCGGACAAACAAGCTTCAAAACTCGGTCAAACATTGAAATTGCACTGTGACTTCGTGGAATTTCTCAAATTTTTCCCGTGCTCGGAAGGGTCAATTGATAATGATGGACATACAGTACCGCAACCCACTTGTTTGCCAATTCTATCCTATCCACCATCCTACATCCACCTCCTATCCACTCTATCCTATCCTTTCTATCCCATCCTATCCTATATCCTATCCTATCTTACATCCTATCCTATCCATCTTCATCTACTTCTCATCACCTTTAGCGAGATTATGATTAAAACTAAATGACTTGATACAAAGTCATGCATAAGTAGTAAATTATCTGTAATTATTGCTGTTTTTTTTTTTATTTTATAAAAATGAAAATTATTTAGATGATTTAACACCATTTTTGCATTTGCAGAGAACGAAACAAAAATATAACATTAAAACCTCCAAGTTTGTTTTTTATTCAAATAAAATTTATTTACCCATTAAGTCAAGTGAAAATTTTCAATGGATCAAATTTAATCAGATAAGTATCATAATGTTTGTCTTCTAACAACTTAAAAATTAAAAAAAAGAAAGATTGGATTGAAGAACGAGGTGGATAGGATGAAGGATAGGATAGGATGTAGGATAGGGTAGGATGTAGGATAGGATAGCATGTAGGATAGGATGGAATAGAAATGGTTAGGATTGAGGTGGATAGGATTGAGGTGGATAGGATAGGATGGGATAGGATAGGATAAGATTCTATCCACTTTCTATCCTACATCCTGCATCCTATCCTGCATCTTATCCTTTCCAATTTTTTGTCAAACAAGTGGGTTGCAGGACTGTATGATGAGCCTACTGTCCTGTTCACTAATTCCAGAGCACCCTGTTTTCCCGGTTTTCTCTATAATATGATAATGTCATCTTCCAAAAAGATATCAATTTTATAGTAGTACTCCTTTAGTCGTAGCAGAAAATACCATTGTTTTGGCTGTGCGTCAGCTAAGTTAGAAATAGGACGGAAAATAAAAAGTCTACGGGGATTTTCTATAGTAAAATCGCTGAAAATGCGTGACGTCGGGAGCTTCGACATCACTGTTTACTATTGTTGACACGGAGAACAATATGGCGGCGGCTTGAAATTAACATGGGAATTTCCCGTAGACATTTTATTTTTCATATTGCGGTTTGAAGGCAGCTGATAGGGTAAGTTGAAGTTAATTTCCAGTTACAACTAAAGGAGGTCAATTCTTGGAAACAATAATTTATAGCAAAATTCTTCAGACGACAGAATAAATCACCAAAACAGGGTGCTCTGGATTTAGTGAACAGGACAGTAGATTCATATAAAATAGATTTAGACAGTATTTACCTGGTTTGATCAAAAGGATGAATAAAATCGATACTTGTCAAACTTACTAGAGTTTGGTTTTATATGCTTGAACATTGATTTTGGAATTTTAAGCTGTGACATAACTGCAACCACTGCCTCTGCAAAGTAATTTATAGAAAATCAATTACTGTTACCATCGTTACATAATTACTTTTACTGAAATAATTGGCAGTTACCAAAATATAAAACAAATATAAAAACATGTGCACACTTTTTCATGCCTTCAAAATACCAACGTACAGATACTTTACAAATATCATTAACTACATTTTCAAACCACAATGAAAAAAAAATCACAAAAAAGAAAGAGAAAAAACATAGCGCATGCTCAAAACTTGCCAACAGACAGAAAAGACTAAAGTGTCCATTACTTATTAGTTACATGTCCGTTGGTATCTGTTTGTCCGTAACTGGTCTGTTACATATCCAGTCGGTGTCCATTGATATCCGTTAGGTGTCCAGTGATGTCTGGTAGACTAAAAGTCATGAACGGACATCTACCGGACGTGAAACGGATAAAAGGAGATGTAACGGACAGCTAACAGAGGCGAACAGATTAGTAATGGATGTCTGTTCATCAGTCCGTTTTGTCAGGTTCTTATACGTTGCATTTCCATTTTTTCTATTGCTTTTTCGTTTGGATTTCCATTTTTTTCTATTGCTTTTTCGCTACTTGTACGGTGAAGTTCATTACACGTCTGTTACTTTTCTGGTAGATCTCTGGTACTCATACGGTCCATATCTGTTCCAAACTAGTTGTGAGGGCCTTGAGCAGTGGCAGTGTTGACATTTTACAAACAGACAACAAACAGACTAAGGATTTTGGCAGTTTTTTCATCAGTTAGACGTCTGTTCGTGCTATTTGGTAAAATGTGACGCTACCATTATACTTTGCTCAATATTGACTTTTTTACCCAAAATCACTCAAGCTGAAAAAGAAGGTCAGATGCTGCAACAGGTGCATGGATCCATCTCAGCATCCCAAGATGAATCACTTGTGCAACTTTGGTAACTGTAGCATCAGTAGTTTGTAAGATACTGAGCTATCTCAAACTTCTTAATCGAGTCAATCAAGCGAAAAATGTAGGTCACAATCACCACATGATGCATGGGTTCACCTCAGCATCCTAAGATGAATCACTTTTGCAAGTTTGGTTACTGTAGCATCAGTACTTTGTCAGATACTGAGCTACCCTAAACTTCCTAAGCAGAAAATGTAGATCAGATGCAGCATCCAATGCATGGGCTTATCTCAGCATTCCAAGGTGAGTCGCTTCTGCAAATTTGGTTGCTATAGCATCAGTATTTTGTCAATACTGAGATACCCTAAACTTCTTAACCGGATGCGGACAGGGACGCAGATGCGCAGGGGTATAGCATAAGCTTACTCAATTTTTTCGAGGTAAGCTAAAAATCAAATAAAGGCCCATTATGGCTGTAATTTTGATCACTGACCAGATATTGATTCCAAATGTTCTCCAGTTCTCCCATGATTGAACATATTAAGGAGGTATTGAACACTTGGACGCCAAATTCAATTTTTCTCAAAATTTCTGAAATTATATATTTCTTATCTGTCCATGATTATACAAACTTACATTTGATTCTATCCACAGGAAAATTTTCTACGAGACTTTGAAATATGCATTTAGGCCATACCAAATTAATTAAATGTTCTTTGGATTTCCCGCACCATATTTTTCAAAATTCAAAAAATAAATTATAAAAATAAAATGCTCGCCCGCACTAATAAATTTCTGGCTCAAGAATTTTTTAGGGTCGGTTCTGATTTCTGCAAATTTTAAAGCTTCTAAAAGTTTCAGATTGTGCAAATTTCAAAGAAAATGATACTTTTTGTGTTTGAAAAATTTCGTTGGGAGCAAATTTGTTGCCCATACACATGGATCTGAAAATCAAGTCGGGGGGATGTTCGAAAATCTTTTCCGTACTGCTATGTGCCTAGTCACCAGATTGCTATCATGGGATTCCTTTGTGAGTACGGAAAACATCAGAAATGTATTATTTCACTCGCTCGCACCTTAAAAGCTGCAATACTTAAAAAAAATAAAATAATTATATTTTCGCTCGCTCCCACCCTTTTTTTCACAAGAAAATCCAAAGAACATTTAATTAATTTGGTATGGCCTAATCAACATTTTTGTGAATTTCTTGATGATGTCATAATATTGAAAGTGTCATTCCAGTTCTCGTAAAGCTATGGGAAATTAGTTTTGATTTAACATCCAAAATCTTTATAAATGTATTGCACTTACATATGGAAAAGATGAGGTGAATTGTGTTTTAAACAAAGGCAGGATACTGGAATCAAATATGACACTGTCGCTCAATAAATTGCAATTTCGAGCCAATTGACTGTAGTTGTTGATCAATTATTAGGAATTCTGTGGATGAATCTTTGTCAAAAACTAACAAAATTATCAAAAATGTCCAGAGATCATTTCATGATTAAATGAGAAAAATTAAATTTTGGATTAAAATATTACAAAGCTTTATATTTTCCAATTTTTCTTTCGGAAATCATCCATTTTCAATGAAGTGGCATCTGCTTTCCTGTAATGTTAATTTGTCAACGAATTCACTGTGATGAAGATTGAACTTTCTATTTTATACATGCAAAGTTTCAATGCTGATACATTTGGTATTAATGTTTTATTGCATTTGGAATGCAAAGGTTTTTGACGCCATTTTCCCCGATAACGTCGAAATGACGTCATTGTTTGCTCATAGATAAAACTCCTAAAGACCTCAAATTCGACAATTGCTATAATTTCTTCAAATGACACCGGAAATTATTCAAACTTCATCAGGATACTCAAATGTGAATATCAATCAGCGTATCAAATGTTTTAAGGAAGTAAAGACTGCACTTTTCCTAGGAAGTGAGAAAACAAAAATGCCACCACCATCTTGGTGTTTAGTCCGACTTGCAGACCTACGACGGTGTTATCTGTTTTATCGCCTTCGGTGACTGCTATGCATAGGCAAAACTTGAGAATTTTTGTGCGAAAAAATTTCGGCAAGGCATCCCTTTTTTTGACAAATTCCGGTCTCCTCAACCAAAAAATAAGTCATCCAGTCTATGTTTTAGTACATGTATACATCAAAGAACATAGAGTAGTTTATGTCAGTGGACCCGTGGACTCGGTGAGGCTCGAATGAGTAACCTTTCAGACACTAGCCTGATGCCCCAACTGTACTAAAACATAGGGTAATCAAAAATTACATTACTCGCCTATTCAGGTTTTTGTCAGAAACCAGGTTAAAGTTTTTGAAAAGTAGGTCAAAGTCCAAGGTCAAGGTCACTAGGTCAAAGGTCATGGTCTCAAATGAAAGGTCTCGTCACAAGGTATCTACATGTGAAATATCAAAGCCCTACCCCTTATAGTTCAAGAGATATAGCCCAGGTTAAAGTTTTGTCTACGGAGGACGACAATGACGACGACGACAACGACGACGACGAGGGTATGGCATTAGCTCTCTGGACTTTTTCGTCCCATCTGTAGTATTTGAAAAAAAAAATTACCATACGACACTCCTAACTCGTCTGCTAAAGACTGGATAGTCATTCTTTCATAGATTGTTGCTTTATTTCTCTTTCTCTTACTGTTCTGTAACTTTGACCAATTTATTCTGAAAAATAGAATAGTATAGTAAAGTTTATTAATCAAATGCAGTATCGCATAAAGATATACAATAAATAGGAAATTACAATCAATATAATATCAAGGTCAGCATCAAGAATAAACTAATTGAGACATGTTATTAGATGTGGTAGATTTTTTTAATACATTTTGTATTATATACATGATATATATATAATGTATGATTTATTCATCTTTGCATGTTAGCGCATTATGAGAAACATAATTTCTGGATCCATTGTAAGTGACATAGTATAATAAGACCATTATTATCACCACTATAATCACAATGTAAATTCCATAAAAATGAATGGGCATATGTAAATGTTTATAGAATGACTGTCTTTTGGAATGTGATTATATAGATTATACTGTGATAATCTACAATGGATCCAGGAATTATAAGAAACATAATTCCTGGATTCATTGTACATGTTGTAGGTTACCGGTATCAAAGTATAATCACATTCAAAAAGACAGTTACTATATATATTTACATTCCAGTTTTTCTCGCTTAACAGCAATTCTCTGTAAGAACCAAAGAATTTCAAAACATGTTGGCACGGCATGTCATGGATTTTTGAGATTTTTGGTATGGAAGTTCAATATGAAGTACTAGTATCTAAACCAACCCCAGTTTTTTCGAAAAAGATTGTCGTTGTCATGGTAACCGTGTCTGAAGTTTCAAAAATCGGGAAAATCTATAGGACAAGGCATATTTGTAGGCTTCGTTACCATGGAAACAGGTACCTTTTAAATCTGAAATTGGTTTGATTATTTTCTTTTAATCCTTATTATTTTGCATATTTGTAAAGTTTTTTACATTCATCTCGGATGCCTTATGTATACAAGATGAAAAATTGGGCCAAAAGAGGGTATCAAAAGGCTTTGTTTTGGGCACTCAGAGACCCTTTTTTGCATGTTTTTACTATTTTACAAGGTTGAAAATTTCATAAAAGCACCAATTTTTGAAGTCCAAATTCTAGTTATCCAATTAGTATCATCTTTGAACTCTACATGAATATAAAAATTTAATTGGGCTAATTTGTCTTTTTATATGCAAAGCAGCATCAAATTTAGTTGCTATGGCAACAATCGGCTGAAAGGTTTCAATACGATGAATTTAAACACAACCTCTATCAAACTATCTACGCATGATATTGGAACAGAAGTTCATGTATACATCTATCAGAGGCGTTTTGATATAAAAACGACCTTGAAAATATTTCAAGGTCAACCACTGAATTTTCAAGGTCATTAAACTTTAAGTGACCAGATTTGACGAAAAATCCTGATTTTTCATAAAATGAAGGTGTCAATATTTTAGAAACCTTGAAATATTGAAGTTAACAGTTATTTGCCGTAAAATGATAAATGTATCACTTATTTCTTAGAACTATTGATTAGATTTCTTCACATCTTCGAATACCTAAATTCTTGATGAGTATTTTGATAAAAAAGGGACGAAATCTGTATTTTTCTTGTTTTTTGACGAAAAATGATATGCCCATAAAATTGCTCAAGTTCAATAAATTCTACGATTTTCTTTCTTATGTTCATGTGCTTTCATTAAAAATATGACCTATGAAAATATTCAAATAAAAAAATCACTAAAATCGGTAACAAAAAAATTGAAAAATCAATATTTTATGCAAAATTTGAGTCTCAAAGTATAAATGACCTTGAACATCAAGCCAATGACCTTGAACATTTTAATTGTTCTTATGTAAAAGATATAAGTCATATCTATACATGCATACATTTTGACAATGTTATGTAACTCTAATGAGGAATAAAATCAATTTCAAAGATAATATGAAACAAGCAAAAAGGTCTAATGTTGCCATGGCAACGGTCTTTAACGACAGAATTTAAGTAAAACTCTTAAATACCCACTTCAATTTTTCGTTCATTTTATTTGTCAATAAACATACATTTCCATTGATGAAAATCACTGGTCTCCTATTGGTGCCTTTTGTGATATTTAAGATTGAAAATGGACAAAAACACATTTAATTGGCCCTTATTTTCACCTCTATTTTTCGCTTCATTTTGACTTATTTTGGCTTAATACAATAAGCGTCCTGTAATAGATATCACATATCTAAGTGTACTAAGTAAGAATGGAAGTAAGGAAGAATAGATTACATAAAGATGAACAAGCTGTTACAGTGGTATCCATGGCAACGAAGTCTCCGGAGCTGGCTTATTTCATGGTCCCAAAAGTGCTATAAATAGAATGACCTCGTTACCATGGCAACCAGAGGTCACATTGGATGAAAAGTGTTATTTTCATGGTCAGTACTTAATATATACCCATTATACCGAAAATCATCAAAATCCATGACATGCCGTGCCGAACGATTTTGGTCCTTACAGAGAATGGCTATTAAATAACATTTAAATACGTTTAAAACTCTGTTACTAAGGCACTCTTACAGTAACCACGTAACTGTCATAGTTCAAATCAAGACAAGTTACTATGAAATCCTGGTTCAAATCTCGCCACTTTGGTTATACTCCTATAATCACAATGTAAATTCTATACAGGGCATATACAGGGCATATGTAAATATAAAGCAGGAATATGCATATGCAGAAATATTTGTGATCATGTTATCGTATACAGATGACTCCTGTTAATCTGATAGTCAATTTGTCGGACACATTAATATTATACAAATATGGACTTGGTCGAGGTCATTATGTCATTATAATGACCCGATGAGATTTGTAATATTGACCGAGGCCGAAGGCCGAAGGCCGAGGTCGATATTACAAATCTCATCGGGTCATTATAATGACATAATGACCGAGGCCAAGTCCTTATTTGTTATATTATATAACGGATCTTAAGAAAACATATGCGTGATTAAAATAATGATTCAAAAGGATAGGAACATATAATTTTTAATCAATATTTCAACAATTAATTGTTCTTTTTTGTGAAAAGTGTATCTAAACTTTTAAAATTAAACAAAATAACTATCTTAATTTTCATCGTAAATACTGAAATCAGGACAAATACCACACCGAGTCATTATCTTCCGTCAGCGGTCATTATCGGAAAATAATGACTCGCGCGTCAGCCAATCAGAATCGACGTTACATCTGGGTTATATAATATAATGATATAAATTATACTTTCAAGCCATTTATAATACATGTAGTTTTAAAGAGTAAAATACCAATTTCAAGGATTTATTTTTGATAATTCACCGAAAATGATGTATATATATATCATAGGAAAAAAATCAAAAGCACAGGAAAAAAAATCATATATAGTTGACAGAAAATCCTATCAGATAAAGAGGAGTTTTTTAAATTTTTTTATAAATATATTCGTCATAACTGTTAGAACACTCTCTTCAGTGGGGAATTCAGAGGGGTGCAAAGGAGCTTAACCCCCCTCCCTCCCCGGCACTGACCCAAAATTTTCCAAAAACAGGTTTTTTTTTTTTAGTTATTTATTTGCATTTCAGATATATAATAGAATACACACTCTATCTCACAAAAAACAAGAGCCCCAGGGGGCACAACGCTCACCTGATACCCATGCACGCTCTAATTGACATACTGACATTGAATACTGATAGCGCCAGTACCAGGATTTTACCCCACAACCTTTCTAACAAGATTTTTGCCGGATGCAGACAAGTTTTTTTTTCAGACAACCTTTAAAAGTACAAACAAGAGAAAATAGTCACATTTCAAAACAACAACTTTTTTACTGATTTGAAAAGATGGATTATGCGATCCAAAGTCATATGCCCAGCTAGTATAGTTCGATTATGCAACATCAAAAATAAAATCATTTTGTAAAATTCCACATTAATGTGCAACAGAAACAGAATAAAACAATAAAATGATTTCATAAATTAAGTTTATTTAAAATTGAACACCAAACCTTTCATTATTAATAGCTAGTATGCCAGAAAATAATACAGCCTGTGTTTGTGAAACACGAATGCCCCGCGGTGGCATCTTTGTTGGTATAAACACCATTTTCTGTTAAGTATGTGAGAGGTCATGGTCAGAGTAATGTTGGTATCAAATTATTATGGAAAGATCTTGTCACAAAGAATACACATGTACAATATGAAAGCCCTATCACTAACCATTCAAAAGTTATGCCCAATGTTAAAGTTTTTGAAAAGTAGGTCAAAGGTCAAGGTCAAGGTCACGAGGTCAAAAATTTTGGTATCAATGGAAAGGTATTGTCACAAGGAATACACATGTGAAATATGAAAGCTCTATCACCTTCCATTCAAAAGTTATGCCCAATGTAAAGTTTTTCGGACAAACAGACAGACGGACAGGCCAAAAACTATATGCCCCCGTATCTTTGATTCCGGAAGCATAAAAAACAAAGACTTTTCGGTTTTGCCTTTATTCATATTAAATTATATAGAAATCTATGAATGAGAGCTTTTGAATAGTATTGATTTCATCTTAATACATGTAACGTACAGTCAAAATCATGTTAATCCAATTAACACAGACAAGTTGTTAGCGGACAATATTAATTCAAGTGAGTTGTGCAGAAATTGAGCCAATTTATTTTCCAAACAGCAGTGTACGGTGTATCAAACCTCATGACCCAGTGAAGCCACTTGGACAAATTATTTTCGGTAAATATGCTGAAATGCGGCGCTTGGAAATGTATTTTTAGCATATTGAATCAATAGTCGTGATAAATTTAACTTCGAACTTGATCTTGTCTTTTATGCAATCTACAGATAGGTTTGAAAATATGCAAAATTCGGAACATTTTCGATGAGGACGCAGAGTTCCTGTAAAAAAAGTGAAATTTGCGAAAAAAGGACATGCATGACCCCCCCCCCCCCTTTTTCTTAACATTTTTATGCGTGCCAAAGATTCGCAATCAAAAAAGACCAATTTTACAGACTTCTGGGCATTTCAAGTCAGTCAAAATTTTTAGTGTGCACCTTTTTATTTCCTGTAGTTACCCCTACTAAAGGGGCAAGGAGGTATTGAACCAATCAAATCTGTAACAGAAGATATATGGCGACTATATTTACCATAGATACAGAAATAAGACAGAGAAAATTATCATTAAATAGGGAAATTGTTCTGAAATATGCATGTATGAAAAAAAAGCAATCCAAGGAATGCTTGTGTCGCCTGCGTAGCGGATTTTTTTTTTTATTGAAATTAGGTCAAATATCAAGGGCAAGGTCACTAGGTTAATAAAGCCTGTGTTTGTGAAACACGAATGCCCCCGGTGGCATCTTTGTTAGTATGAACACTATTTTCTGTTAAGTACATGTATGTGAGGTCACTGGGTTAAAAGGTCAAAGGTCAAGGTCACGAGGTCAAAAATTTTGGTATCAATGGAAAGGTCTTGTCACAAGGAATACACATATGAAATATGAAAGCCCTATCACTTACCATTCAAAAGTTATGCCAAATGTTAAAGTTTTTGAAAAGTAGGTCAAAGGTCAAGGTCAAGGTCACGAGGTCAAAAATTTTGGTATCAATGGAAAGGTCTTGTCACAAGGAATACACATGTGAAATATGAAAGCCCTATCACTTCCCATTCAAAAGTTATGCCAAATGTTAAAGTTTTTGAAAAGTAGGTCAAAGGTCAAAGTCAAGGTCACGAGGTCAAAAATTTTGGTATCAATGGAAAGGTCTTGTCACAAGGAATACACATGTGAAATATGAAAGCCCTATCACTTCCCATTCAAAAGTTATTCCCAATGTTAAAGTTTTTGAAAAGTAGGTCAAAGGTCAAGGTCAAGGTCAAGGTCACGAGGTCAAAAATTTTGGTATCAATGGAAAGGTTTTGTCACAAGGAATACACATGTGAAATATGAACGCCCTATCACTTCCCATTCAAAAGTTATGTCCAATGTTAAAGTTTTTCGGACAGACAAACAGACAAACAGATAAACAGACAAACAGACGGACAGGCCAAAAACTATATGCCCCCGAATCTTTGATTCCGGGGGCATAAAAATTATGGAATGTTTAGAAAGGTCTTTTCATAAGGAATACAAATGTGAAATATCAAAGCCCTATCACTTACCACTCAAAAGGTATAGCAAATCATAGATTTGTTGAAAAGTAGGTCAAATATATAGGGCAAGTGCACGAGGTAAAAAATGATGGTATGTGAAGAAAGGTCTTGTCACATGGAATGCACATGTGAAATATCAAAGCCTATCACTCAGCAATCAAAAGAAATAGCCAATCTAAGATTTTTTGAAAAGTAGGTCAAATATCTAGGTCAAGGTCATGAGGTCAAAAGTTATGATATGTGTAGAAAGGCCTTGTCACAAGAAGGAATACGCATATGAAATATCAAAGCTCTATCACTTACCAATCAAAAGATATAGCAAATCTTAATTTTTTTGAAAAGTAGGTCAAATATCTAGGTCAAGGTCATGAGGTCAAAATTATGGTATGTGTAGAAAGGTATTGTCAAAAGGAATACACAAGAGAAATATCAAAGCCCTATCACTTGCCAATCAATAGATATAGCCAATCTTGGTTTTTTTAAAAAGTAGGTCAAATACCTAGGTCAAGGTCATAAGGTTAAAAAATATAGTATGTGAAAAAAGGGCTTGTCACAAGAAATACACATGTGAAATATCAAAGCCCTATCACTTACCAATCAAAAGATATAGCCAATCTTAGATTTTTTGAAAAGTAGGTCAAACATCTAGGTCAAGGTCACGAGGTAAAAAAAATATGGTTTGCGTAGAAAGGTCTTGTCACAAAGATTACACATGTGAAATATCAAAGCCGTATCACTTGCCAATCAAGAGATATAGCCAATATTAGATTTTTAGAAAAGTAGGTCAAATATCTAGATCAAGGTCACAAGGTCAAACATTATATGTGTAGAAAGGTCTAATCACAAGGAATACACATGTGAAATATCAAAGCCCTATCACTAATCAATCAAGAGATATAGCCAATATTAGATTTTTAGAAAAGTAGGTCAAAAATCTAGGTCAAGGTCACAAGGTCAAAAATTATGATATGTGTATAAAGGTCTTGTCACAAGGAATACACATGTGAAATATCAAAGCCCTATCACTTACCAATCAAAAGTTATGGGGTGTGACACCCAAGTGTGACAGACAGACGGACAGACGGAGGGACGGACAGACGAACAACGGACAAAGTGATCCCTAAGTGTCGCTGTGCTTCGCAGGCAACACAAAAAGTCAACATCTTAAAAATAAATTCAGAGTATATTTGATAGCGTATGTGGCCAAGTTAATTCGAAGTATGAAAATAAGTACACAAAGCCAAACTAGCTATAGCTTGTCTTATTTAAAAAATCATTAAAAATCTAAAAGTTGATATTTTGACAAAATTCTTTCACAGTTTCATTTCTAGCGATAAATATAAAAATAAAAAGAGAAAAAAAAACTGAAAAAGGGAAAAAAAAATGGTTGGGGTCCCGCCGGGGTTTGAAGCCACTCCCCATGGGTCCATTGGGCATGGAAAACATACATTATACCTATGTACAATCTTAAAAAATATTCTTTAAAAATCCAAAAGTGGATATCTTGACATAATTCTTTCACTTTTAGGGTACCATGCATGAGTACCTCATACCTACAAATTGTCATGACAATCTGAAGAGTGGTTATAGAAAAGAAGCAGAAAATGTATGAAAATCACCCCCCCCCCCCTTCCTTTTTACATAAGAAAAAAATTCATAAAAAATCAAAAAAATAAAATTTAAGCATAAAATACATATCAAAGCATTAAGTAAGTTAAATATGATAAATATGTAGTAAATGAGTGTGTAAAATCATACACTTATTGAGTTATTTAAAGAAATAGTGCAAAAATGTGCATTTCTGACTAAGTCCGAAAAGACGTCAAAAACACGTCAAAAATTTGACTTTGAAGTGGAACCAAAAATAACAACACTTCTTAAGACATCCCTCTAGATCATCCTGATGCTTTCGGTTTGTCGATACATGCTTCGGTTCTGAAGAAGAAGTTTGTCAAAGGAGGGTACCCCCCGTGACTTACTTTTGGCTGTGGTGGCGCCACCTGTTGACAGATCCGGATGAAAAACAACAACACTTGTAGGGGACCATGAGTACTTCATACCTACCAAGTTTCATCAAAATCCCTTCAGCCGTTCTGGAGAAGAAGTTTAAAATGTGAAAAGTTTACGACGACGGACGACGACGACGGACGACGGACGACAGACGCAACACTACGACAATAGCTCACTTGAGCCTATGGCTCAGGTGAGCTAAAAAACCATTTACACACCTCACTCCACCCTCACTCTTACATATTCAGTTTCAAAAAGAAGATAATGATTCAGTAATGATATTTGAAATTTATGATAATCAATTTAAAAAAAAAGTTATTGTTTGTACTAATATGGTAATAAATATTCTAAGCTAAAATAAGTTTATAATAACGTGTATGCTACATCAATCTGATTAAAACCAGATCTCTACATGCTCCCGATTTTCGTTATGTCGCGTAGAGGATCTGGTATAACCCAGTAGACATCGACGTGCAGGTGACCTTAGCTGAGAAATTTCTCCGTCCAATCAAAAAAGTTTAAAGCGAAAATCTTCAACCAATCCTCATAAGCGTATCAAACACAAGTCGGTTCTGCAACAATTCTGCCCAACATAAGATAATTAGAATTAAATGACCACGGGCCAGCTTTCCCATCTTATCAGACGAACACATCTGGATCACTACACCAGATTACAAGACGTAGAGCCATAATGATCTGTATGATAGTCGCAGAAGTCGATATCTTATTGTATAATAAAATCAAACATAAATATGTACGTAGTACTTCAAATGGTTTTCTACGGATTGAAAATCAGTACTCTTCAATTTACAAGAATGAGAATCAATAAGAAATAATTATGTAGAAAAAGAACGGAAAAAGTCAGTGTTTCTATTTCTATTTGTAACATTGCCCTTTCCTGGACTGGTCGCCGTAGTAAGATCGAAGTAAAAATCTATATATTTAATGGTAGCATGATTCGAAGGGAGTCCAAGCTACTGTGTAGCATGTAAAAATTCTATAAACCCTTCGAAAAATTCCCGGTTTTCAAATATAAACATGATGAATAGAGGTTGTATTAATTTCTGTCTTCTTTGCCGTGTTTAATTATTTTTCAAAATAACACGTTCGCTGTTTGTTTGTTTTTATTTTCATCGTATGTGACCACAATAACTCCAATCAGGTGAAGCTTGCGGTCTTCATGTAAACCAACGCTGCGGCAATGTTGGTCATCTCTTCGGAACTAAGCATTTTAGGATGAGTTCTTATGCATCCGCATGCCCCCGATCATCTCTACAGTTCTCAGGCCGATCTTTTGATTGGTCAATTAGAAAGGTCACCTGCAGGTCGATGTCTACTGGGTTATACCAGATCCTCTAAGCGACATAATGAAAATCGGGAGCATGTAGAGATCTGGTTTTAATCAGATTGATGCTACATGTAATAGAATAAGAATATAATATCATGTTAATCACTGGTATTACTCAAAAACATCAATCTTTTCTTGAAGTAGTCTGAATTTGAATTATATATGTATTTCGATCTCTATATTTCTGATATATTTAATATGTTCAATGGCTTGAATAAAGGTTGGGATGATCATATCGAATCGACATGCATATATATATTATAAACCTTTTACAAATCAAAATAACATGGTTTTCAAAGACAGTACCAGATTTGCTACCCAGTATTACAGTTGACTGGTTAAGTTTTATATTGTTTGTTTAATTCATTTCAAACCAATTTTCAACTAATTTCCAAAATCGCAATACATGTACACAATCATAAAATAAATGACAAAGGGTTTCAGGCTCTTGTTTACAAAAACAACAATTTTGTGTTTGACTTATTTTGATTTTGAATAAAAATGTATTTGTAGACAATATTCTATTTAATATTTTGTACTGAAAGTATATAAGTTAAGTGTCTTTTGTGCAATTCCGAGAGAGAGTGAAGTAACATTTGAAATCTTCATCACATTCAAGTACATGTATTTCATTTTTCCATTTCAAAATTTCAAAAAATAGGTATATCTTGGCCTATTTTCAGTAAAAAAAAATTGGCAAAATGCGCCCCTTGACCCCCCGGCAAAGGCAGGCACTGGATCTGCCACTGCTCTTTTACACATGCTTTTCTCTAAATAGAGACAATGAATTTCATTGGATTACAGTAGTAAGATATCTAGTATGTACTTCAAAACGAGATCGTTTTTTATGACTCATAGAACCGCAGGTAACAATTGATACCGGTACTTTTATATATGATATATCCATTTGAAGGCTCTGCTTTTAGGCACGGTCCATTTGATATTCTGGGGGGGGCTTGGGTTTTTTTCGAAAAAAATAATTTTGCTCTCAATTTTGATGAAAAAAATAAATTTGCTTATGGTGTGACAGAAAAAAATAATCTTGCTCTTACAAATAATCTGAATTTGAAGAATTACCATAAAATTTCGCTAAAATTCTTGAAAATTTTCCGGCTCGCTTTGCTCGCCGCAGTTCTCAAATTATATAAAAATTTTTGGCTCGCTTCGCTCGCCATAGTTTTCTATCAAAACATTATTTACTAATAGCATTTTAAGTTCAGATATTTGAAGATATCAAAAGTTATACATGTATGTGAATGAAAAAGGGCTTCCTTAAAAGCTTAAATATATTACCAAATTATCAATATTTATGTATTGCTATTAATACATGTTGCATGTATCCCATAGAGTCATGTTCTTGTAACCTTAGAAGAAGAACTTCAGTTATTCACCAATTTTGAATTCTTAGCAACATTTAAAAAATTGTCTAGGAGACCTTCCCCTCAGACCCTCTTATACATGTTATATACATGTATCTTATATAAAATATTGAGAATTGTATTGTAAAAATCTTTTATCTCTCTGTTTAAAAGTGAATTGAATACTTGCATAAAAATAAACTATTAATATTTAGAGTTTTGAGTAAAAATATTAATAATTTTATTGATAAAACACAAACATTCTTAATATGCGCATCACTTTGTTAAAAAAATTTCCTTGCTCCAACTTTGCCAGAAAAAAATAATTTTGCCCCGGTCCGGGGCGAAAAAATTAATCTCGCTCCGACAAAAAACCCAAGCCCCCCCCCCCCCCCCCTGAATATCAAATGGACCATGCCTCAAACGAAAGTGAAAGTGAAAATAGGGAAATTTCGACATGTCATTCAGATGGACTTTGGTCCCATTTTGACCATTGTTCCAAATTTTTTCTTGAAATAAAAATTATGCTGATTTGAAGGCAATATCTGTCTAAATATTATATGAAATTTATTTAGGGATTCGCCGCTCCGTTTTTGAGAAATCCACAATACACCACGAAGAAGCGAATTTCACAAGTCCCCATTCTGAGCCCCTCGCCGGAAACCACCATTACGTTTTGACTCCTTCCAGTTTGATTATAATATACATATCTAAAAATAGAACCCATGAAAATCTTACAAAAATCTTACAGAATCTAATGATACCTTAAAACCTGCCTTCATTTTAATTATCATACACACTATAGCGATATCAGTCTCTGACTCTTAATATAAAGAAAATTGACCGGGGCCAAATCAGCTTCGAGGCTATAGGGTTTACGCTATTAAAACCTAAACCATATTTTGATTTCGCTGATTGAAATTTTTCTCCACATAATTTGAAAATATAGGATTTTTCGAAGAGTTTGGTGTATTGCAAAGTCCTGTAACTCGTATATCTTTCAATCAGCAAGCCGTATAAACATGCCCGCAACCTCCGTCAAAATGCCCATTTTGGCCGTATTTTCATCATAGAACCTCTTGGTACCCTATTTTGAACCCTCACAGTTCTTTGAACATAACACTGACACCCAATATTTCATTTTCAATGCCTTGTTCATGCTATATAGTGAATTTTGATGTATGGTATCCAAGGACTTTGTTTATAAATAAGCATACCAATTGTACGTGTACATGTTGTGTATCATCATTCATATGTCCTAAAGGTTACAATAGCATAAACCTTTGACCTCAAAAACTATGTTATACACCCAAAAGCTGACGTCATTTACTGACTAAATAGAAATGGCTTATATAGAAAGTGATATATCAAAAGAAAGATCATTTCCTGTAGATTTCATTGCTACTAAATGATATATACCTTTCCGATACTATTTGCACTCTGAAAACGAAAGTGAAAGTGAAAATAGGGAAATTTCGACATGTCATTCAGATGGACTTTGGTCCCATTTTGACCATTGTTCCAAATTTTTTCTTGAAATAAAAATTATGCTGATTTGAAGGCAATATCTGTCTAAATATTATATGAAATTTATTTAGGGATTCGCCGCTCCGTTTTTGAGAAATCCACAATACACCACGAAGAAGCGAATTTCACAAGTCCCCATTCTGAGCCCCTCGCCGGAAACCACCATTACGTTTTGACTCCTTCCAGTTTGATTTTAATATACATATCTAAAAATAGAACCCATGAAAATCTTACAAAAATCTTACAGAATCTAATGATACCTTAAAACCTGCCTTCATTTTAATTATCATACACACTATAGCGATATCAGTCTCTGACTCTTAATATAAAGAAAATTGACCGGGGCCAAATCAGCTTCGAGGCTATAGGGTTTACGCTATTAAAACCTAAAGCCCCGTTCCACTGCAATTCTGCTGTATCTACGCTCATTCCCGACTTCAAAAATTGCTAAGTCGGGAGAGGACAGCTCTTAGTCATACGTTTGTCTGTTACAGCGTATGTTGGTCCAAAGTCGATCGGTATTTGAGCATCCATGCTCTAGAGGTCCGAAAAAGTTTCCTGTATTCTTTCAACTGGTTGAAAATACGGGAAACTTTCCCACTCTCATTGTGGTAGTGAAATGGTCGGGATTTCAGCCTAGGTTAATTGTGTCCTGGTCGGGCAAGAGAAAAGAGAGGAAGCTGAGTGCCTCACATCCTACATCATGTGTTCTAGTTTATTTTATATATAATAATCTATGTTCGTTTGAGTGGGAACGAAGAAGAACATAATTTCTATAAGAATAAGAAGGGTAAAGGACTAGGTGCGCTAATCCCTCATATCCGCCCTATAATTTCGACAAAAAATGCTTTTGATGAGCAAATCATTTATTACCACTTTTTCCAATGTTGAATGTTTGAGAAAATACCGTGTCACATTTTTAGCCCTCATAATGTCACGCGTGTAATGTATGAAGTCATGTTCTGACGTCATTTTCCATAAATGACGCAAAGCAAAGGAAAATCATCATAATACCCACCCACCCAAATGGGATTCACTTTTTCAATATATACATGTATGTATGATGTTTTTGCATGTGATTTTGTGTGAAACTTAACTAAAAGAGAGGAAGCAGAGTGCCTCACATCCTACATCATGTGTTTTAGTTTATTTTATTAACAATTTATCAAAGTTCATCTACGCTCCAGGCCTGCCCATGATATTTTTTATGCAAATTAAAAGGCTGATCAGAACTCTATTAATTGGTACAAAATTATTCATCGGCAAGGCCTGGATAGCTACTTGATTTCAAAATTTTGTATCGACATTTTGCTCATTTATTCGTATTTTCAATGATTTCAATGTTTTCAGACATTTTGAGCGACATATCAATAAGTATAGGACTGTGAAATCAAAACAGGGTTTCTTGATTTGGATTCACCATACATTTGACATTTTATAAACAAGAATATTATGGATATATGAACAACTTTGAAAATAGGGCCGAAATGGCAGGTTACCACACCTACTCCTTGCAATACATTGATTACAGTATATAAATAATAATTATAGTTTTATGTGTTGAGATCATATCAGATTAAGATGAGTATCGGATTATCAGGTACTGTAAATGTGGATTTTTTTCGTGAGGGGGTAGTTTTTCAGGTTTTCGCAAATCGAGGAATTTCGTGAAAATTTTCCCCACACAAAAATATCCCCACTGCATTCTTACAATGGGAAAAGCATTTTCAACACAAATATTTCTCCCACGCGAAACTTCTTGATGTTATAATCGCAAACTTTTCCCCCAGTGAAAATAACCATGTTTACAGTATCAGATTAAGTGGAGTCCTCTGTACTTAAAAAATATAAAAATGTTTGTTATTACCATCTTTTCTTGAAGTTTTTTGTCATGTTTCACATTTCCAGCATGGAAGCATAGCGTTGAGTGGAATCCTCTCCTACATGTATGCAAGATTTCATTATGTGATAGTGTATTCACTTCTGTCAAGTTCAAATAGCTGACATTACTACACATGAATGACTGCATCGCTGCCGTCTCATATGCATTCAGTAATCTCCGATGGCATATTGTCTGCAGAGGTCTCAGAATTTGTTGCCTGTACATGTTATATTAAGGTTGGTTTCAATTTCTGAAAATAAAAGAAGAACAAAGATCAGTGAGGATTTTTTTTTCTCAATGACTGAAAATCTGTCAGAAATGACTCAAAAGGAGACTTAACTCTCATAATATTCAGTGTGCCTGTTACAGGCATTGAAATTACCTTTTTTTACCACAGGCTAATAAACATTAATCTACAAGCTAAATAGAAAATCTATTGGCTAAAATGAAAATTAAGAAAAAAAATCTTCAACGCTGGTAATAATTTTTTTGCATCTATTCAAAGAGAAACCAAATGTTTGTAAATATCAAGGTCTACAGGTAACATAAACATGATAAATGTTTGACATAATATACCAAAACATACATTATAGCTTTTTATTGACGCAGATGTGGTCACTGTCTAAATCGAAAAAAAAACCTAAAACCGGATAAAAAGGACAGCGGAGAAAAAAAAAAATAGTTGCCAGAGTCAACTAATGCTCAACTGCATGAAATTATAAACCCAGGGGCTACATCCCCATCTGGTAATATTGAACAAAGTATAATTAAACATTAACAACATAAAAAACCAACAGAATATGAATATAGGAAAGGAAATTATGTGATCTTAACATTTACCTTATCATCTAGTTCTGATGCCACCGACGCAGGGGGTATTGCAATAGCTCTACTTTTGCACTTAAAAGCAGTCAAGATAAAAATCACTTGCAATTTTTTTTGAGTTCCTGAATTTTCTAATGTTTCTACTCACAATTTCCGAATTCCACTCGCATTTTGCAAGTATTTCAGGCTAATTTAAGGTCTGCTATTATGGATTTATGATACAATAAAAATACTGGAAATCTGATAAATATCAGAGAAAGGTATTAAAGTTTGTGAATCGAAACCAAACTTAATAATTAACTTTATCTGTATCATGTGTATAACACTGATATATTCAAATATAACAAATTGTTTCAATATCATTCTGCAATAACATGGAAAAAAAGTCTGAAAAATTCATGAAATCTGCCAAGTCCGAGGGCCATGTTACTCTTGTTAAAATTAGCCAATCAAGACTAAACTCAAACTTGATCTTATCACATTGAGATATATTCACATACCAAAAATGAGTTCAATATATGCAACAACAGCGAAAGAAAGAGTCTGGAAAACTATTTAAAAGTGTGACAGACAGATGGAAGGACAGACAGGCAAACGGGGTGGAAACTATAAGTCCCTTCCAACGAGCCAGTAGGGAACTAATAATAGATTTTTCTTGAAAGTACCATTTATCATGTGTCAAGTTTCAATAATTCTTTTTTGTCAAATACACACTTTTTTAGATAGAAAATCCCTAAAAGCAGCCAGGAACTGGTACAGTTCAAGTCAGGGCTTTTCCTTTCCTTATTTTGGGACCGAATTTCCGCCCCTTCCCAATACCACTGGTTTGGGTATCGTGAATATCTCGGACAGGCAACACATGATGAGTTACCTGAATTTAAAAGACTGATAGACAGGTGTAGTGGCTTCCAGTAGTTGCAACTCACTTACCAATAGTTCAGTACAAGTTCGGCTTGACCGGGCACCTGCAAACTACTTCAATGGCGACAAGATGAACAATTGGTGTGTGTGGGCCAGCTCGATCTGCAGGAGTGGAGGCAGAACCCTGCCAGTTGTTGGCGAGTGGTCACACAGCAGGGTACACCCATGGTCCTCAATGATAAGGGGGAAGGGTGTAGTGGCTTGTTGTAGTTGCAGGTACCAATATATATCAGTACAAGTTCTAAGATTGAGCTATTGGGATGTCCCTTTAGGTCAGTGTGCTCCCCAGAAATTTCAGATAGCATGGTGCTAAGTCTTCACGGTGCATCTTGCATTGGGATGCGTCAAAATTTGCGCATTCCGTCATTCAATGTTGCGCCATTGCATGTTGTTTCATTTGTTGTTGATTTATTACTAAACTTTTCAAAATAATTTTGATAATGAAATAAAGTTTATAATACTTCAGTTCGTTCTATCTACATGCAAATTATCATTAAATTTTAGGCTGTGAGATCATTGGTGTTCTACTGTAAATTGGTTTTTATTCGTCAGGTACCAATTTTCGTCATTTTCGTCAGTGCCTCCCTTGACGAAATTACGTATCGACGAATATAAATACTCATGACAAAATATAGTGTAGAAAGGAAAAATTGAATCTTAGGATTTATTACGACAGGCAAATGATAAATCATTGAAAACTGAATACACACATAAGGTCGCATTCAACATTGTACTTCTAATTACAAAATGATGTTTTCACAACAAGCTAGGTGGAATACATGTCTCTAATTGTTTGTTTACCAATAGGTGTTAAACAAACAATGAAAACATACCCATACGGCCTATCTAAATGTTAAGTTGGCATTTGAACAGACAAATTTACATTTTAGGGACCCTTGGATGACGAATTTACATACTGACGAAATGGTCATTTTGAACAAATTGACGAAAATTGGTACTGACGAAAATAAAGCAATTTACAGTATTTGAAAAGAGAGATTCATGACAGTTTTAATTAGTTTTGGGCCTTTTGAGAAAACTATCTTGACTTGAGACTGTTTCATGATCATAAATCCAGGTAGCTTAGTGTAAGAATTTAGCATATCAGTATTATTACACTAATTTGGAAGGAAATTCTGTGAATGGGCCATTTTCCATGATTTTCTAAAATATCAATGGGCCATTTTTTTTTTAAAAGTAGTAAGTTTTCAATGGGCCATTTTGCAAATAAATGGGACTATGGTGCACGTCCTCACTGATATTAGTTAATCTAAGTGAGTTATGGAAAGGGAGTCTAACCTTGAGTTCTGAATTTTTTTAAAAAGGTTGAAAATTATCTTTAAACAAATTCCTACTTGAAAAATTGAGTCCATATATGGAAACATTTTCTTCCTCCTTCCTCCTCATTAGCCACTGCAATATTCTTTGTGGTAATCTCTGGCAAAGAAAGTCTGCCCACAATATGGAGAAAACCTGTCCCCCCCCCCCAATCAAGATCTATTTACATTTTGTAATATGTCAATATTGTATACAAAGCCTTCTACAACGTGCTCAGACTCTTCAATAAAATGATGGTCCGTGCACCATGTTGAGTTTTGACAATTAATTTCATCCATCCATCTAGGCTTCTTATTAACTATATTCAAGCGTATTTGAAAAAAAAAAACAGGACATACCAGACTCGTTATTTATTCAAATTAAAATGATTTTGCGCGAGCGAGATAACCTCTTTCTTATATCGGAAAAGGGGCAATTATTTTATATGACAAACGGCAAGTTTGGGTAATATGTCGAACAGTAAGAGGGATTAAAAACATATTTTAATGACAACTGATGCAGCCTATCTCTATTTCCAATTTACTGTCACGCTGTAACTACATGTATATGACATGTGCCGGTCAACACAATCTGAAAATGTTTTCACGAACTACGTAACGGTTATAGAATGGTCGTCTTTTGTTGGTCACTCGATAGACTTTGACAACACAGTTATTTTAAATGTCTGATACAAACATGTAGATTGACGTGCACCGTAGAAGCCAGACACATTCTCAGCTCAGGTACATAAAGCTTGCGGGGGGCTACAAGACGTTTAACACCTCAGGTTGTTTACAGCCGGGGCTAATTAACGGACGGATAAATCAATCAATTAATGCAAAGGGGTATACAAAATGGTGATTACAAGAATTTTCAGGGAAAAAATATAGCATGACGGCCATAAAATATAACGTGGTGCTAATCCCGATAGCGTGGCGGTAAATCTCGATAGCATGGCATCATTATTCCTCTATATGTGACGTCATTGTAGCAGTGCGCCCATTTTTCATGCAAGAATGGTACATGATGGTAGTAATGCAAGAAGGAAAAGTAACACAAAACTGCCACTTTTTTCTATTAACACTTTTCAGTGTATCATACAAACAAGATAGATATGATCGAAATAATTATTTGGTAAAGAAGAAATATCTGAATTTTTTCAATTGATTTCAAGATCACTAGAGAGGAAAGGGGAGGGATTTGTAGACTCCCTCGCTAATGATCTACGTCTGTGTAAAGTACATGGGACGGATCGAGATTTTTTTTTTTTTTTTTGCAAAGGGAAGGGGAGTAGTTCTATAATATATAACCTCGCTGCGAGACGCAAGGTTATATCTGTCAGCTCTTAAATGGCAAAGAGGGATTTCGCCTAGCATAAAACATATTTATTTCGCCTGTATGTTAAACAAACACCATTTTCTTACCTTTGTATTGTCAAATTAAATTATAATTATTATTATTGTAATTAATTAGTTGATCAAATATGTTATTTGTTTGAAATCTAATGATCCGAATGAAAACTCGGGCTCGAGTGTTTTGTATCGCTAAATTCCACTGGTGAATCCAATGTGGTCAGATAATGACAAGATTACACTAAGTGTTGGACTTTATATAACATTTTAAAGGTTAGTCAATAATAATTTAATATATTATCCATCCTTTCATTGTAATCTTACTCGCTTGCAATGCTAAAATCATCGTAATTTCCCTGTTCTAGTTTCCGCTAACATCCGATGCGTAAAGAACGCGTTACCAAACGCGTAGGGCTACAAGACTCCAGTGCGTTAGCAGTATACCGGAGTCTTGTAAGCAGGACTAGGAAGGGGAGGTGAAGCCCCCGGAAGCTCCTGAAATATGGCAATTTGAAACACCGAATTTACACTGTAAAATGTCTTTTATTCAAGTATAAAGCAAATGTCGATGTTCGATTCAATATCAATATCTATTTGTACATTTTTTAATGTTCATAATGTGTTGACGTAATTCTTCTATTTATTTCCTCTCTGTTCAAATAATCTCGTTTTCCTGATGTTCTATTTTTCCTTCTTTCTTTTTACTTTGATTTTTTTTATTTTTACTTATTTATTTATTTATTCGTTATCTTATTTTTTTTTTTTGTCAAAATGATGTGCACGCAGTTGCGTACTTGCGTATGGGCAACGCGCCTGTTTACTACTCAAAATCTACTTCTATATATTTTATCTGCAGTCGGGATCCACTTTGCGGATATATTGCATGCAAAATGATAATCATGATAATAGAAAAAGTTAAACTTTACTTTCAAATGCCTTTTCGGTAAAAATTTCTGTCTTTTCGGCAAATAACCATGTCTTTTCAGTATATGCTGTCTTTTCGGTAATTCCTACTACCGCAGACCCGGCACCTGCAAACTACTACAGTAGAAATAGAAATGCCAAATGGTTAAAATTTGCAGTAATACAAGGGTCAGTAATACAATACATCATGTGTTACAGTCGCTATCTGACACATGTTGCATCGCCCCCCCCCCCCCCCCCCCCCCCACCTCTAATGTTGCATATATTCGGAATTCCATATTCTCAACTTTTGCCTACGCATCACTGTCATACGCAAATCTGCATTTGGATATGACGAGTCCTACTAACCTCCCCCCCCCCCCCCCCGATTCCAGTCTAATGAAAAGAAAAAAATCTTCATAGATACTTATCAAAAGAACATACACACACTCGACTGTACAAGATCCATTCAACTGTTCAAATCATCTTTGCAGTTGTCCTCCTAAGTTTTTTTTTTATTTTTCGGGTAAGGTATCCGAAATTTAAAATTGTTTCGAAATGGTTTCATTTCGCATTTTTTACAATTCTTCTTCTTCTTCTTCTTCTGGGTCTGTGTGCATGTAGTACGTTTACCAAACTTTAAAAAGGGCTCTATTTTAGGAGTTTAATTTGTGGCGGATTCAGGGGGGTGCAGAGGGGGCGTCCGCCCCCCCCCCGGCACTGACCCAAAATTTTCCAAAAACAGGTATATTTTAGCCCATTTCCAGTAAAAATCGGCAAAATTCGCCCCTTGACCCCCCGGCAAAGGGGGCGCTGGATCCGCCACTGTTAAATGTCATGAAAGGCATATGGCTATATTATATATCAAATGAAAGCTTAAAGTATCTTCTTTCAATCTAGCTTGGTCGTCAAAACTTAAGGAGGTCCAGGACAGCCATGACTTAGATTTGATCCTATTATCTGATTATTTAATTTTCCTAAAAATTATAAATGTTAATAATTGAAACATACTTTTTCTACATGCAAAGTGTCATCAATTTTTTACCGTTGGTTTTGAAGCTACGAACGTACAGAAATACCCATTGAAAGCCCGAAAATGGGCCGTAAATGTGACGTTAAAATTAACACACTTTAGGTAATGAAAAACAGTTACAAATCTTCTGTAGAGGCAGAATATTAACAAGTTCTGTATTTTTCATTTAGATATGATGTAGGCACTCGGATATGTATATAATTATAAATGATCACTAAGACTTTTGAAAGAAATTTTCGAAAGGAGATCAACTTATTTTTATTTTCAAAACGTCTTTGAGATGCTAATTTTTAATAATAAAGTCCATTTATCTGAAACCCTATCATTTATTTTCCTTAAAAACTTGACATTATCTTCTTTATATGTCAAGTGAAACACTGATAAATTCCTATTGAAATCTGACCGTCAGTTTTTAAGTTATAGTGATTTTGCTACCCCCTCCCCCTTATTTCTACGTTACTTAATCCTGACGTTCTTGCGAAAAACGCGCCAATGTCGCCGTTTCTATTGTGACGTCATACTTGAATCAAAAAATGATCCAGAGCTTTTCGATGGGGTTCTTTCGGATACTGTTCTGGACCCCCTTCAAGTGTTACAAAATACGTTTAAAAAGAACTGATCACCCTTTCTTACCAATTACGTCCATTTCAGTTATCACCCCATATATACATCACACGGGCACGGCGGCCAAACATGTAGGTGACAGATTTGAATAATAATTTATCTGGCGGCTGCCACTTAATTTAATTATCTGGCGGCCGCCACTTAATTATGTGATGAGATCTATTTTATCACATAAGTATGGATTTTTAAAATATTCAACAAAATGCAAGTTCATTGCTCAAAATCCCAGAGTCGCTGAAATATGCCTAACCTCCATAACAAGGCAGTTATTGTCTATCAAAATTTTTATTTCCATTATTTTGGCATACTCAAGAGGCCTAACCAACAAGTGATTAATTATCGTTTTGATTACTTAACCCCAAAAAATCCTTTTCAACTTACCAATCTTGAGTTTTCAGAAAGGAAAGTTCTTCTATCGGAGTGTCACATATAAGATAACAGATTTTTCTTTGCAAATAGCCACACAAACTTTTTTAAAGATCATATTGCTCAACACACGTAATAATATCAATCAGCTGGTGTATGCATAAAAATTGTCAATATTGAAATATACGGTATGTTCTATAGTACAATTTTATTGTACTAGACACGAGTAATGCTCCTCTCTCCAAAATATCTAATTAACTATGAAAACATTTATTAACCTCCATAATTATACAACCTACGTAACGGTAAGCATTATTATAGATCTGGCGATCAAATCATCATCCTGGTTTTAAGCAGTGTGTAACTAGTTGACATATCTATATGAATCGACGAATTAGGGGGATGTACCACTAAAGATACGTTAACGTGTAACTTCCGTAATGATCAAGTTCAAGTTCCTCAGTTTGCCTTTATATTTCTTTTTTGGCGTGTTGTTCGGAAGAGGGCCGATCTAGCATTGAAAAATGTTGAGGAAAAAATGTTACCTGTATTTCTATCTCTTCGCTATCTAGTTTTAAAATGAACTGAACAGTATAGCCTCCGTAACACTAATTAGAAATATCAATTATCATTTTCTGGATGTCCAACTAATTCAGACGATATACGCAAAACAAGTTCCATATTATTTAACTATAGTAACTGAGTTTCTCATTACTATATACATGTATCTCGTTCAATCAACATATATACTTTTTATTGTATGATATTATCATAGATACGTAAGAAGTGGATTTCCTAGAACAGCTATAAGCCCAAATATAGGAAAAATAAAATAAAATCATTCCAAAAACATGATAAACTGTCCTTATGCAGCAATGTCAGATAAGAAAACGTATATATGTTGAAGAAAATGATAACTTAAGCCCCTGTCACACCTTCACGTTCTGGCATGGCGTTCGCACTACGACCGCCAAAATTGTACAAAACGTGGCGTGAACGTAGTAAGGACGCGGGGAACGTAGTAAGAACTCGCTGATACGTATTGAGGTCGTAGTAAGGACGCCGACGAACGTGTCCGTACGCCGAGCCACCACGACCGTTTTGAACTGTTCAAAACAGTCGTAGTGAGGACGCGGTGATGACAGAACGTGTTAAGGACTACTTGCGAACGTATTGAGAACTTCATGGACGTATTAGAAACGTGTCACGAACGTAGTAGGGTCGTAGTGCGGACGGCTAAAACATTTACATATAATCATATGGTGATCGTCACGTCTCTGCCGTCCTTACCACGTCCTTGGTTTTAGAGGTTGAGACAATCAAAGTAGACCACCTACAAGCAATTTATCCTTTGAACGTGTCATGATCGTAGCATGAACGCAGTAAGGACTTCGAGAACGTAGTAAGAACGCCGTACTATCGTAATACAGACGCCTTCGTCGTAGTGTGAACTTGGGGCCAATCGTAGTGCGAACTTGACTAAACGTATTCAAGACGGGAAGGACGCGCTACTAACGTGTTACGGACGCTAAAGGTCGTGTTGCGCACGTATTGGAATCGTCAATTATTGTTTCGGAGAGCCCTCCCGGGTGAAAAATGCCACGTTCTCACTACGTTCATGAAAAATTTCAAGGACTTCAAGGACGTAGTAAGAACTTCTCGAGAGAACGTGTAGGTGTGACAGGGGCTTTAGATAAATTAGATAGATGTCAAAATATATATTGTACTTTGTAATAACCTACGTTACATAAGACTAACGGTTTATAAGATCAATAAAGGTCCCTCTACTATGATCAAAAAGTGGTAAAAGTGAAATTTGTCGAAGAAATAAAAAAAAACCTTGAAAATAGGAAAAATTCAATTACTTTTTCCATGATTTGAACAGCTAGATTAACAAATTTGGTACCAAAAGAACGACATTATGTAATTGTATTTAAGTCTCAAGCTCAATTTTCAAATTTACTCGTCAATAAAATGGGGAAAGCTATGGATTTTCGATGGAAAATCGTTGAAAATTGGGAAAATGCAATATCTTTTTCCATACTACAGCTAAATAAACAATTTTGGTACCAATCGCATCGCATAATAAATGTATTGCCTTTCATTCTAGATAATACGGAAGTCAGATAAGCAATTTGATGGTACGATAAATTGGGAAAAACAATTACTTTTGGTTGAAAAATCGCTGAAAATTTGCAAAATGCAATAACTTTTTCAAACTGTTGTTAGTACGAAGTACAACAATTATGGTACCAAATGAAAGATTTTTTAATTGTCTTTTATTCTGAATTCGTATCAATTAAGCAATTTGCTCATATTTAAAGTGGGAGAAGACCAATGAGAGAGAAAACTTTGATATTTGAAGTTTTTTTTTTCATAAAAAGTTGTACCTTTGAAAAATGCAAAACGTTTACAGAAAATCTAGAACAAAGATATGTGTATTCAAGTCAACATTTTTGAAAACAATTTAGTATATGGAGTCTTGTAGCAAGCTTTTGAAAGACATGAGTGAAAGTAGAGGCATTGTTCAAAAGGAAGCGGCTATTGTTAGACATTTTTCAAATAAGGCTGACAGTAGAAAACTTAGAAGATTCCAAGCCATTGCCACCGAATAGTATTCTGGTATCCCAACCGAGCTGTATCAGTATGGTTTTTTATCCGATTCCGTGTATGAGAGAATATGCTTTTGATGCAAATGTTAGAATTGAGCTATCCTTTTCAGATGGATTTTGCAATACTTTGTCGAAGAGGGTTCTGGAATACAGTTTATGATACATAGACTGATGATTTCTACCGGGGTTGTGGAGTTGTTATCAATTCTTGAAGTGGATCTCAAAGATCTGCTTAGTCGTGACGTTGTTCTAATCATTACGTCAATGTTTGACGAAAAGATGACTTCAGTTTTGCAACTTCGAAATATGTTCTTAAAATAAGCTCCAGGTTATTCATTCGACAAGAATGCCCAGAAGCTGATGATCGATTGATGTATGCAGGACTCTGGTGTATCAACTGACCATTAAATGGCAGCATTAATGCCTTGATTGTTTGATTGTTTCTGGCCGTATATTTCTGAAAAAACTAACAACTTCAGATGTTCAATAATAAATGTTCCAACTATACCTTCTTGAAGAGAGTTTAAACCGATTTTGATGCACCAGACACGTGTTTCGGATAGAAAAATCCTCATCAGTAATGCTTTCAATCAAAGTGACTTCATGACACAACAAAAACCCAGAGACTACACCAGCGGCTCTTTCCCTATTTTCTGAACTTAAAATTGATATCACTTTTAAATGATGCTATCGAATTTGAAGACGTTTAACATTTGAACTACCTGGTGAATGTCACTGCTGGTGGACCAGGAGTCCCTGAGGGCACATGTAGCCAAGTTCGAACAACTACGGTTGATCGTCTGTCTCTTCAACGCATTTGAAATTTTCTGTTACAAAATTTCTTGAAATTTCTAAAACGTGGGTCCTGTAGCATCATATCCCACCCATTCTGCTAAGTCTTTCGGTAAATTTTTGGACTTAATAATTTTCACACTTTTTGGTCAGATTACATTGTTTAGATTGAGGATAACTGACGAGGGTTAAGTACCCGAAACGTGCATGTCTGGTCCATGCTGCAAATTGATCTGTTTCAAAATGATGCCATTGAATTTGAAGACGTTTAACATTTGAACTACTTGCTGAGTGTCACTGCTGGTGGACCAGGAGTCTCCGAGGGTACATGTAGCCAAGTTCGATCAACTTCGGTTGATCGTCTCTTCAACACATTCGAAAATTTCTGTTATCATAATTTCTTGACATTTCTAAAAAGGGGGTCCTGCAGCATCATATCCCACCCATTCTGCTACGTCTTTCGGAAATTGTTTGGTCATAATAATTTTCACAGTCTTTGGCTATATTACATTGTTTAGATGGAGGATCCCTGACGAGGGTTAAGTACCCGAAACGTGCATGTCAGGTCCATGCTGCAAATTTATCTAGTCTTTAACGATGCTATTAAATTTGAAGACGTTTAACATGAACTATAGCAATCTGTTGATCGAGAAAGCAACTTGATATCCATCCGATTGATTTAAGAACTCTCACTCTACACATCATTCTGAAGTCACTAAAGATGTAGGTATTGAAAGAGTAGATTTGAGAACAGATTATGATGATGGATATCATCAACATATGATAGTATTGGAGAGACAAAGGTTGTTCTGTGGGAAGCTTTTTAAGTGATATTCCGTGTCAAATTTCAGAGAAGTTAATTCAGGTATTGAAAAGATGGCGACTGAAGCTATCAGATTATTAAAGAATTATTATGATTTAGAGAATCTAGACAGCATATCTGATGTCAGGTCCAGTGTCCGATTGAATGAAATGGGCTACATTTAAGAGTTCAAAACTCTTGGATGACCATTACCACCGAAAGTTAATTGAAGTATTTCTATAAAATTAAAAAAAAATACAACATATTTTTAGCCATGCATAAGGAATCATTCTCAAGACGCAGGTCAATAAAACATGAATCTCATGAAAGAATTAAAATTTAAAAAATATTGAGACCTATTGTGAATATATTTTGACCTTCGCGTCTGTGCCTTTATCTGTTTTCCTTTTGATTTATTGCAGTTGCACATGAAATCTGAGTTGTGTAACTAACAGATGTGACAAATTCTGTGCTCAAATTTATTTAATTCTGTAAATGTCTTGGAGTAGGTAATTGTCAGAGTACAATGCAAAGGAGGCATTTTGATCAACCATGTCAGAGGGATTTTGTTAGAAGTAGTGCACACAAATATTACAACTGCATGTTGATGAAACGACAAGGCAATTAGAAAGGGAGGTGATCCCCAACAAAACTGGGTGGCAGCACCAACATCAATACATCAATACACCTCAAGTAAAAACACAGAGATGACACACACAGCTAGAGATACAAAACGGACAGGGAACAGCAAACACGACATCAAACAGTAATAAGAAATGTATGAATTATATGCTGTTGAAATGCTACATTCTTTTCCTGAAATGTTGCGTGATATTGTAAGATGATGCTAGGACCTTTATACTATTTGGAATGATATAACTAGATAAGGGGACTCCTGATGATGTTGGACCTTATATAGAATATGATGTGTCAATGTTAACGCCGCCGCAACATCTGATACAAATTATATTATACTACATGATACAGAAATAATTTCACTTACAAATATACCGATTCGGAAGTGTATTGGGTGTCGGGTCCGAATTTTTGATATGCGTGGATGTTTGGTTTCTGATTATAAATATTACCAATTTTTGGGGTTCTCCCCCCAAAATTGCCATTTGGCAACTAGTCCAAAACCTTAAGTAGCGTGTTAGATAGACATCGACAGCCTGTGTTTTTATCAAAGTGAGCTAAAGAAGATCCTGACGATAATCTCAAAAACACTCACAATAGAGCACTAAATTGAGCATCGACGGACCCCCAGCAAGTCAGAGGTGGGACAAGGTACCCGGGAGAAGTAAGCATCTCCTGTTGGATAGCCTCATCCGCCGTCATTGTTCATGCACGAAAATAAACACGATATATAAAATACATGCACTGTCCTGCAGCCCCGGACGGGGGTGCAGGAGGGGCCACCGAATTGCGAATAATGGATGCAAATGGTGCAATCGGAGACCACTTTTTAACAACTTTGCTTGATCTTCGTTTTGTGTGAGATAACACGATTTGATATTTACAATGGTTATAAGTTTGGATATGTAAATTAAACAAATGTTGCGATACATGTATGACAATCAGTATTTAAGTATTCTAAAATTGAATTAGAAATAGTTCATTGAGATACATGAGGAAAGCAACATCAATAACGATTTCTAAATTCATAAAAATAATAATTATATATCTTGGATATGATGAATATTTTTTCTGAACCCTGCATGATTTTGCTGACTATTTAACAGACGTTTTGTAAACAAAGTAAATAAATAGAAAAAGAAGCGACTCTTGAATGTTAGAGTTTCATATGCAGGTACGAGGACACTCGATCGATTGTCAAAAAGGAACCGTCATTCGGCCATATCTCCCTCTAAATTGTTTTTTTTTTTTCACTAAAACTGTAACTGTCACAGATTGAAATGATAGATTCACATAGTTTGAAAACACTATAAACAAAAGTAGTTAGATGACCGTATGGTTACTGCTTGGAAAAATTGGGAAAATACACTGAACGACAAGCTTCGAAAAAGTGAAGAAAAAGTTCGAAATCTTGAAGAAAAGGTAAAAATGCTCAATTCTGTAGAAACAGAATGCAGAGAACTAGAAAAGAAATACAATGAGCTGAAACAAAACGTGGAACAGATGTACATTCGAATACTAGTAAATGCACTACAAAACAGAGTAGCCAAACCGACAAAGAGTTCAGAGGAAACATAAGGAAGCGCATACAACCAATGCAAATGAAAGGAGGGGACCTCCAACAATACTCGGTTGCAGCACCCACAGCAAAAATTCAAAACACCCAATGCAAAAACACACAGAGCAGACATCCAAAGAAAAAGACGCAAAAGGGACAAGGAACACCGACACACTCCATAGAAATATTGAACATAAAATACCACACATAAACCAGCGGGACCAATGAGCAGCCGGTGCCGACTTAGGACGGCCATCTGCCACGTAAGTAGTAGACGGTGCGGTTATCCTGGATTACGTGCGCAAAACCTAGTTTCCCACTTTTGCGATTACACAGCGGTCTCGAAAAACCTACAATTATGGTGTAAAACAACCTCCTCACTGTTAGTAACCTCACACTCACACAATACCGTAAAACGCAAAGGCACCAGCAACACAGATGAATGTGTTAATGGATATAAAAATAAGACATGCGTATTACAGTCCGTGCTCTTCCGGCTGTAGCGAGCTCATATATAAACAGTTATCATCCGAGGAGTCCGACTGACATTCAGAAAGAACAGGTGGTCGGGCCCTGTCTTCTCTAAAGAGGTTTGGACAGGGCCCTCCATGACGTCCTGTCGTCACAGTCAGTGCAAGTCTTAAGAAAGCGCTCGTACAAGACTGTAGATTGGTCAAGTACCAAGCCTAGTGTCCGTCTGGTGACATAAGGATCATATCCACGGTATAAAAGGCGTTTGATGATTCTGACGCATTTTCGATGGTTATGCTGTCTACCTTTGATCCTTCTCATTTTGTTAATTATGTCACAATGTCAAAATGCAGGATGTTAAAAACCTAAAGTAATAACTCTTTTGCTTGTATTGGTCCGAATTTCAAAAGAAGTTAACAATTATTTTTGTAAAATTTCCAAAAAGTCTTTAGTTGTTTGTGAAAGCGAAAACCTTGACATGAAAGTTTCTTCGTAATTTGTAAATTTCTACTATGAAAATCCAAAATATCAGTACATGCTCTAGCATACCGGATGAGATGTGAAATGTAGATACCGTATGACGGTAATCTAGGAACATCACCGTCAAGGGAAAATTTACTATGTTGAATCCAAAATCATCTCGTTTGTCATACACGCTTGTGTGAATCTCTCCAATAACAATTTTTATATTTAGGTCCAAAAATGGTGTTTCTGTGTGCGTAACGTTTGCCTTGTTTAGAGTCAATTCTTGTGGACAAATGCCATCTTTATACTTTTCAAAATCAGGATTGTCGATAGTAAGAATATTATCCAGGTACCTAGAAGTACCAATGTAACATTTCACAACATCATTTTTTCTTTGCTTTTGAAGATTTTGGATAAATTCTTTTTCATACGTGTATGAAAATAAATCTGCAACAAGAAGCGCACAATTTGTACCCATTGGAATCTCTACAACCTGCTTGTATATATTCTCACCAAATCTTGCATAAATATTGTCCAAGAGCCAAACTTCAATGTTTCGATATCAAACCGATATGATGCCCTGAATGCATGTGATGAAGATAATAGTTATGGTAGAAGTTGGATTAACGTAAAATCTAACAGAAATGAAGAGAAGAACAAAGGAGGGGATCTCCAACAACACCAAAGGTTGTAGCACCCACAGCAAAACCCCAAAACACCCAATGCAAAAACACAAAGCAGACAACCACAGAAAGAGACGCGTAAGGGACAAGGAACGTCAACGCACAACACAGAAACATCAAACACAAAGGACTACACATAAACCAACGAGACCAATGGGCAACCGGTGCCGACTTAGGACGGCCATCTGCCACGGAAATAGCAGAAGGTATTGTTATCCTGGATTACGTGCGCAAAACCCTCCCACTTTTCCGATTACCAAGAGGTTTCGAAGAACGTACAATTGTGGTGTAAAACAACCTCGTCACTGTCAGATGAAAACACACAAACAAGACCATAAAACACAGGGGCCCAAGCAACACAGATGAATATGTGAATGGATATAAAAAGAGGGCGTACGTAATACAATCCGTGCTCTGCCGCCGCGAGCTCATATATGTTATCACCCGAGGAGTCCGACTGACATTCAGAGAGGAAGAAATGATCATGAACTCGCATGGGAATGGCCTACAACCACAAAGAATATATCGACACGAAAACGTACAAGTTACAGTTCTTGGACATGAAAATAAAAATATTCAAGGTGCTACCGAATTAATTCGAACCAATATTCGATCAGATCATATCATTATTGGAGGAGGTAGTATTGATCTGAGCCGTAAAAGTCCAGGAGATGTTTTGGAAGAAATGAAGTCCATACTGGCCGAAAAACGAAATGTTGTAGGAGCCGTTGTCTTCATATTACAAATCCTTGAGAGGATCAATAAGCCTGATTTTAACAACAGAGTGTTCGATTTCAATTCCGAGTTAAAAGTGTTGCCTACTGTGTTTAAAAATGTCAAAATTGTGCCAAATGTAAATATCAGTGCAGTTCTAAGATTCATCTACATATGCTCCAGATGGCATTCATTTCAACAACTATGGGAGGATGGTCTTGATAAGATCACTAAAGAGCCAATTAAATGTCTTCCTCGTCCTTAAACCTTACAACCAGTACATGAAAGAGGGCACATTTGCGAGTCATCAAGCAGGAAACGTGCCTGCATACCAGAACACAAACTTCTTATCCACCAAAAGCGAACTATCATCGTTACCAAGGTACAAACTACGGTGATACTCTATACGCTAGAGGAGGTACACACTATGGTCAGACTCAATCATATGCTGAACAAAACAAACAAACAAATGACAAGAGAAAACAAATCGAGGAGTATGTCAGGCAACCCCTTAATATAATTGGTTAGCCATTGATCAGTCCGTTTTGATACTTAGAGAGCTACTACCCAATGTTTACCATTTCAATGTTCAATGGGATGTTTGCAGTAATAAATATAGCCTTCTTTATCTTAGAATAGGAAATACTCATTTTTTTATATTATGCTTCTTTCAGTATAAAGGGGTAGGGCCACGAAGCCCCTAAAACGGCCCTGCAATTTTCCTTAAAATTAAACTTAATGAGAAATACTTGATATATCACATAAAATATAATGAATGTTTCCCGCTTTTAATGAAAGGAGCATATCACCTACTGAAGCACCGTAGGAGGTATTGTGACGTTACCAAATGACGTCATTTTGACGTAATTGACAAATCATGGGAAAAAATGCTCGAAAATGTGTCTTTAGTTGAGAATTTCGATGTGGCCACATGCGTCGAGAAACATAAAACTTTTATGACAAGAAGATATGATGATTATCTTTCATTTGTAAAATTTTCATGTTTCTCGATACATGTGGCCAATGCTAATTTTAAAGACACATGTAGGTTTTGCAGCAATTTCACGGAAAATTGCCGATTTCGGGGTATTCATAGGGCATAAAGCTACTGATAAATGCATTATTTACAAAATCTTAACACATAATTTAGTGAAGGACTTGACAAAGAAATATTAATCAATTTAAATGTTAAAGAAAGGAGGGGATCTCCAACAACGCATAGTTGCAGCACCAACAGCAACCTCCCAAAACACCCAATATAAAACACAAAAAAGACAAGAAAGAGACTCGGTAGTACAAGGAACGCCAAATCACAGAAAAACATAAAACACAAATGACTACACATAAACCAACGAGACCAATGGGTAAACGGTGCCGACTTAGGACGGCCATCTGCTACGTCAGTAGCAGACGGTGTGGTTATCTTGGTTACGTGCGCACAACCCTCCCACTATTCCGATTACCCAGAGGTCTCGAAGAACGTACAATTCTGGTGTAAAACAACCTCCTCACTGTCAGATGACCACACACAAACAAGACCGCAAATCGCAGGGGCCCAAGCAACACAGATGAATACTAGTATGTAAATGGATATAAAAAAAGGGCATGCGTAATGCAACCTGTGCTCTGTCGGCTGTAGCGAGCTAATGTATGTTATCACCCGATGAGTCCGACTGACATTCAGAGAGGACAGGTGGTCGGGGCCCTGTCTTCTCTAAAGAGGTTTGGAAAGGGCCCGTAATGGAGTCCCGTCGTTCCCGTCGTCACAGTCAGTCAGCGTGCAAGTATTAAGGATGCGCTGGTACAAGACTGTAGATTGGTCAAGTATCAAGCCCAGTGTCCGTTTGGTGACATTAGGATCATATCCACGGTATAAGAGGCGTTTGATGATTCTGACGCATTTTCGATGGTAATTCTGTCTACCTTTGATCCTTCTTATTTTGTTGATCATGTCACCATAAAATGCAGGTTGCGAAATACCCAAAGTAATATACTCTGTTGCTTGCATGAGTCCGAATTTCAAAAGTAGTTGACAATATTTTTAGTAAAATTTCCAGAATGTCTTTACAAGTTTGTGAAAGCGAAAACCTTGACCTAAAAGTTTCTTGGTTATTTGTAAATTTCTATCATGAAAATCCAAAACATCAGTACATGCTCTAGCATACCGGATGAGCTGCGAAATGTTGATACCATAAGACGGTAATCTAGGAACATCACCATCAAGTCAGGGAAAATTTACTTTGTTGAATCCAAAGTCATCTCTTTTGTCATACACACTTGTATGAATCTCTCCGTTAACAATTTTGAGATTCAGGTCCAAAAATGGCGTTCCTGTGTTTGAAACATTCGCCTTGTTTAGAGTCAGTTCCTGTGGATAAATAACATTTTTAAACTTTTCAAAAACAGGATTGTCGATAGTAAGAATAACATCCAGGTACCTAGAAGTACCTTTGAAACATTTCACATCATCATGTTTTCTTTGTTTTTGAAGATTTTGGATAAATTCTTTTTTATTCGCAGCTACGTTAAGGTGCTCCACGCAATGACGTTAGAGAAAATTCCGCGAAAACATTGTGTGACGTTATAAATGACGTCACAACAGTTATCGTATGCTAATGATATTTCAAGGGATAAATTGTACTGGATCGATTTTCAATATTATTTAGCTTTCATCCTATTCCCAGTATCTTATTTACGAGAAGTAATGAAGGAATGCGTGTTTTTCCACAGTTTTGCACTTCGGGACATTGTAGGTCAAGCATGCGCAGTCTGAGTTGAGGGTTATAGGGAAGCTTTGGATGAGAAACCGCTTTTAATTCACAGAGGAATCGCTGGTTTTCAATTAGTAAATCAAAATAAGGAATTGATAATGGTATCCTCATAAAGGAGCACAATTTTTATTTAGATTATTTGTTAGATATTGTCCATATTTAGCTATTTAATGGAGTTTTACTGATTTACCGGCTTTAAAATAATTATTTCTTATTCATTTGTATATTCATTTAGTTGTTGTTGCTGCCGGGGTGGGGGGAGGGGGGGGGGGGGCGAGGGCCAGCTCATGCACATTAATACAGTTTATTCTCAAGCATTATTTTCAAAAATATATATAATATATATCATTACGAATACGGTGCTAAAATACATGTGTCAATAAATGGCTATACGGCGGGCACCGTATTCATAGCCGGTACAACAGAACAATATTGAGTCTTCAGATACGGTGAACTTGTACTAGACTAAATCTAAGAACAATTAAATGATAATAATAATAAAACAAATTGTAATCAGCACGAGATCGGGCGGGTTATAATTAGACTGAAACATGATTAGCCTAGCCGGGAAAGAATCCCCCCCTCTCTCTCTCTCTCTCTTTTATTTATTCAAGTTATATACATTTTTTTATTATGATTATTTTGACACCGATAGAGCTCTGCTCACGGAAGCACTGTAACAAGTTTACAATCAATTTTGTTAAATACAAAATTAGGAGACGGTCAGTATCGCGGTCTCAATAATCCGCCGAGTTGGATTCAGTACGAGGAAATATTGCATTGATACATAGATTTCAATATTTGATCAGCAGAAGTTTATTGTCTAGCGGCAACCTTTATCACCAGAGTTATTCCCTACCACAAACTTTCCCACAAAGAAAATATATAATGTTTTAACTTGAAAAACATATAGTAAAAGCGGATGCCCGGACGAGGCTTACCCTCCCGGGTCAGTCCCCCTCCCCGGCCGGGCCTGCCTACTTAATATATGTATATAACTTTTTGGCCCATTGCACGCAGAAATGCCCTACCTGGCGCCCTGCCCTTTTTGTTTTCTAGCTGGAACACTGAATGATTAAATGAGAAAAATTAAATTTGGGATAAGAATTTTACGAAGCTTTTTATTTTCCATTTTTTCTTCCAAATTCGTCCATTTTCAATGAAGTGACATCCGCTTCCTTGTTATGTAAATTTGTCAACGAATACACTAAAATAAAAATTGAATTTACTATTTTATACATGTAAAGTTTCAATGCAATACGTTTTATATTCATGTTTTAATTGCATTTTGAATGCGATCGTTTCTGACGCCATTTTCCCCCCGATAACGTCGAAATGACGTCGTGGTTGGCTCATGGATAAAACTCCCAAAATCCACAATTTTGAAAAACGCTATAATTTCTTCAAATTACGTCGGAAATTATTCAAACTTCATCAGGATACTCAAATATGTATATCAATCAGGGTAACAAATGTTTTAAGGAAATAAGGACTGTACTTTTCCTAGGAAGTGAGAAAAACAAATAATGCCGCCGCCATCTTGGTGTTGAATCCCTCCTTAAAAACCCGTTTTATTATGTTGTACACACGTATACATATGTTGCATGTTAACTAAAGCTTTCCCGCTAAATTTCTATGACGTAATCCAGATCACCTGTGCGTTTAGGTCCCATCTGAAAATAGACTGATATAGGGTAGTTGTAAAAAAAAATGTAATTTGCAGGTGACTACCCTTGTACAATTTCGATATTTTTATACAGAATCTATAGAGGACACTTCAATTTACCAAGATTTTGCTGCGCATTTAATAGAAATTTTAGTAGTTGTGTAAAATGTGGATGTAAAGTCTAGTTTTGCAGTGTTTTACCACTTGTTTTCCTTCTCGGTATCTTTTCTCCTCTTTATCGTTTTAAGTGTCACAATGCCCAGCACATTTCTAAATCTACAGGATTTACTGAAGAAAACGGTATAATATCTATATTATTTTTTCCTTATTTACCACTTGCAAAATTCAATTTAAAACCGAGACAACTCTGTAGAGTTATATTTAGGACTGTTACGTGACACAGGGGAATCCCCCTGTTGAATTTTTTTTTCTTCGCTACTAGACACCTACCAGATATTAAAAAAATACAGCTTTGAACTAAAGAAAGAACGTTTAAGCTGTAATTGAGGGTTGAATGCCAGGCACCGTAAAAATGGAATATTTTCAGCTCGACGTCAGCGTGGAGCACCTTAACGCAGCCGCGTATGTGTATAAAAATAAATCTGCAACAACAGGCGCACAATTAGTACACATAGGGATCCCTACAACCTGCTTGTAGAGATTCTCACCAAATCTTACATAAATATTGTCCAAAAGAAAGGACACGGCAATACAAAGGTCACTACATGTCCATGATTTATATGATTTGTATTCTGTATTGGAAAAGAAACCCTTTGATTCAGATGTACAGATATAAGAAACAGGACCGAATTAGGGGCTTCGTGACCCTACCCTTTCAATGAATTCTCATACATTGAAATTATCCATTCTTTCAGTATCAAGACATACATTTTAGTAATATTTATCATTTTGGAATCTTATATTGGCATATCGAAAGAAATGAAGTTTATGTACATTTGTAATTGAAAATATATGTAAATGATAATACGGAAGTGTTCCAACTCTATACCTTCTTGAAGAAAATTTCAAACCAATTTTTCTGCACCAGACACGTGTTTCGAATTAAATCTCAACATTGTTGCTTCCAGCGGAGGGATGGTGCTAAGATGTTAACCTCCGTTAATTTCGATAATATTTTTGAATGGAATGACAAGTTTCCGAAATAGCAAAATAATATATATGATATCAAATCGATAAAGTGCCAAAACGAAGCTTCTTTAAGGTGACAGAACTGGAAAAAGTAAATAATACACTTCTAAACATCAAGTCACGGGGAACGATTTTAACTGCTCCACACTGCAACAAGAAGTAAGTATTTATAACAATAACACGGAAGTGTTCCGACTCTTTACATTCTTGAAGAAAATTTCAAACCATTTTTTCTGAACCAGACACGTGTTTCGAATATTAAATTCTCATCAGTGATGCTTCCAGCGGAGCCACCATTTTAGTAGCGCCCTCTTGTTCATTTATTGAATTTGAATTTGTACATTTGCTTTACAGAAAGTGCGAGGCTCAGAATTTATTTAGGATCGACTATGTTCAAAATAGCATAGGAGGGATGGTGCTAAGTTGTAAAACTCCTTTATATCGATGATATTTTTGAATAGAATGACAAATTTCCGTAATAGCAAAATGATTTGTTATACCTTTGTCGGTATCTCTATATAAAATCCCCATAGGAAAAATGCCTATAAATTCGAATATTTGACCAAGCGGTCAATATTTACATCAATATTGGCCCTAGGGCAATATTTCAAAAAATATTGACCGATAAACGGTACATCGTTTGTGACGTCACGTCATTGATGACGCTATTAGCTCTACCTATTTTTACGCGTTCTTTCTCTTATAGAAGAAAATGAACGTAAACATGCCGGGCTAATCGGTTTGTTGCTGCAGAATTGATGTAAGGTATAACAAAACAATTATTGACTGGGAATTCGGGCAATATATGATTTGTTGGACCTTCAGACAAAATATAGCCCTCGACCTTCGGCCTCGGGCAATATTTTATCTTCAGGTCCAACAAATCATATATTGCCCTCATTCCAAGTCAATAATTGTATAATATATGTGATTTTATACATAGAAAAACTCATACTTGAACATATTTGTTGATTCTACGTTGTTATGTATGATACCAGTGTTTCAAGTGAAAATCTAGTCATTGTCATGATCTGACAACATGTTTCTCGATGAACTTTAAGCAATAGACAAATTATGTTGTCTATTTTCTATTTTTTTTTAACATCACATATTTTTTGTTTTGTTCTATCTTTTGAATACATATATAATTAAGTATTTGAACTTTCTGCTGGTGAAAATTTAGTCATTTTCATTAGGTTATTATTGGTTGGTCAATGCTTAACATTGGATTTGGAATATCCATGGCTTAGGGGATATCAAATTAGAAGATTACTTTGTTATACCCTTGTCAGTATCTCTATATAAAATCCCCATAGGAAAAATGCCTATAAATTCGAATATTTGACCAAGCGGTCAATATTTACATCAATATTGGCCCTAGGGCAATATTTCAAAAAATATTGACCGATAAACGGTACATCGTTTGTGACGTCACGTCATTGATGACGCTATAAGCTCTACCTATTTTTACGCGCTCTTTTCTCTTATAGAAGAAAATGAACGTAAACATGCCGGGCTAATCGGTTTGTTGCTGCAGAATTGATGTAAGGTATAACAAAACAATTATTGACTGGGAATTCGGGCAATATATGATTTGTTGGACCTTCAGACAAAATATAGCCCTCGGCCTTCGGCCTCGGGCAATATTTTATCTTCAGGTCCAACAAATCATATATTGCCCTCATTCCCAGTCAATAATTGTATAATATCAATAGTTTAAGTAGCAGTTTTGATGTTGTCTGTTTTGTTGAAAACATGCGAAGTCGAGCACCTATGAGTTTACCAGGTCTTAGAATTCTAAGTGGTAGATTCATGGTTGACTTTCTTGGAAAATATACATTTTTCAATCCAAATGGTGCAAGTACTGTAGATGACATGTTGGCGTCAAATACATTATTTCATAGTATTATGTTTTTAAATGTAAAACCACCTTCAGTTGTGAGTTATCTGATCATTGCTTACTACATGTATGTATTAACTTTCAAACTAAGTTGGGTGCTAATTAAAGGGTAAATTTCTGTGGTCTGACCAATGCAAAGAGCCATATATTACTGCTTTACTTGACAATGAATCCACTGAGAAAATCTTTTCTTAATAAAAAAAAAAAACTTGATGAAAACACAAATACTGATATCAACGATTTAGTTGATGATACTACTCAAATTTGTTTACACGCAGCAAGTAAAACAATTATGTTAATTTGAAAGCTCCAATTTGAAAAAGGAAGAGAAAGAAAACTAGAAAATGATGGATGTCAGGTGATTGTCTTCTTCTACGAAAAGAGGTAAGAAGCTTAAGTGGAAAACTTATGAAAGAACCAAAGAATGCGAATTTACAAAATTCTTTTGTCAAAGCTTAGGCGAGAGTATAATAAAGTAAAGAAAAACCTTCGTAGGGAATTTTTCAGTGAATTGTGTCAAAAGATAAATGACATTTCCCATAGGGAATCAAAGAACTTTTGGCAAGATATTGATTAATGTAAACAAAAAAAAAAAAACCCTGAAGATGTTTCAAAATCATTAGGAATTTCAGACTTTGTAAATCATTACAAAAACTTGATTTATTAATTATTAATTCTTATAATCAATATGATGTAGTAGAAAATTCATGTGCAGATACCACAAGACCTTTGGATTTTCCCTTTACTTGTAAAGAAATCAAGGAGAGTATTTCTCTTCTAAAATGTAAGAAAAGTTCTGGGCCAGATTTAATTCTAAATGAAATCATCTATCCTTATTACCATTATTGTTAAACTTTTTAATAAAGTATTAAGTGAAAGAAAAATGCCTGAAAACTGGAATTTATCATTTATATCATCACTTTATAAGGTCTTATAAAGTGATGATCCTTGTAATGCAAACAATTATAGAGGTTTAAGTTTATCAAGTTGCTAGGAAAACTCTTTAATTGTGTTCTACAGAAGCGCTTAAACAAATTTATTGAAAACAATGGTAAGATAAGTCCTCATCAATCTGGATTCAGAAAAAAATCATAGAACATCAGATAAAATCTTCATTTTAAAGACTCTTGTTAATAAGTATTTGTCTTCAAAGCGCAAATTGTTTGTGTGCTATGTAGATTTAAAAACAAAAACATAGATTATGTTTGGAGATCAGTTATGATATTGAAACTTTTGAGAAAGGGAGAAGGGGGTAATTTTATAAGACTTATACAAAACATGTTTTCTACTTCAAAATGTGCCTGTAAAGACTTCACATTTCATAGTGAGACATTCGTAGCAAATATTGGAGTAAAACAAGGGAATAACTTGAGCCCTATACACTACAACATTTTTTATTGACGACTTACATATATTCCAATATTGACAATTTCAACCACTAGGCTGGTATCGCTGCTGGTGGACTGTAAGTCCCCGAGGATATCGCTAACCTAGTCTTAGTGTTTGTGCACTGCATTGAAATATACTAGTATTCTAAATTTCCTGTCATCAAATTAGACCTAAATTTCTAAAACTAAGGGGTATCTCCCTCATTGCATAGCTCTGTCCTTAGCTGGGTTTCAGCATGATTTTTTTTTTCGGTCATGTTTAGAATTAAGCGCTTTGCGCCCACCCTCCAACGGCTTTTGGCCATATTTTCACTTAAATACTCTTCTGAATAAACCCTACACAAAATTTGGAACCGATCATTTTGGCAAGAGGAAATTAAAGCTCTGTATTGTTGCTGGCGCCAGGAAAATTCACTTTGGTTTTATTTAAACTGTTTGGAATGAATTGCTACTGACGAGGATTAAAAATATCCGAAACACGTGTCTAGTACAACAAAATTGGTACTATAGAACATATATTTCAATAATGACATTTTCTGATTATTAATGAGTGAAAAAAGATCCTGACGATAATCTCAACAGCACTCACAATAGAGCACCAAATTGAGCATCGACGGATCCCTAGCAAGCTAGAAGTGGGACCAGGTGCCCGGGAGAAGTAAGCATCCCCTGTTGGCTAGCCGCACCCGCCGTCGATGTCCATGCACGAAAATGAAAGCAATATATAAACAATGCATGCACTGTCTGAGGTTAAGTCTATATAGAAAGTGCAATGGCGACCATGCCAGGGAAAATATTCAAAACACTTACTGTCAAACCCCTCGCGGGGAACTTTTTTACGAGCTCCACACGGAAAAGGGCATAAGTGTGACACAAATGAGTTAAAGAAGATCCTGACGATAATCTCAACAGCACTCACAATAGAGCACCAAATTGAGCATCGACGGACCCCTAGCAAGCTAGAAGTGGGACCAGGTGCCCGGGAGAAACAAGCATCCCCTGTTGGCTAGCCGCACCCGCCGTCGATGTCCATGCACGAAAATGAAAGCAATATATAAACAATTAAGATCACTCAAATGATAACATGACAAATATGGATAATGACCATGCACACAGCACAAAATCGATAATTCAGAAAATACAGATCTTGCTTTATTGAATATATCACACATAATAATTATGCTGACGACCTAGTCATGATATCTGAATCATCTGCTGGTCTTCAAGAGTGTCTCGATGGATTGCAGAAATACTGTCAACAATGGAATCCTGATTTAATTTAATTTAGATAAAGCGAATGTGATGGAATTTAGGAAAGGATTTCTCAGGATTTCTTTTTTGACCATGATATGGTTAAAATAACAGATAAGTACAAATATCTAGGATTAATATTTGTACAAAATGGAAATTTTCGATATTCCACATGAAACCTTGAAGTTAAAGATAGGAAAGCATATTATTCTCTAAAATAAAAAAAAATCCTTGTAATACAAATTAATGTCTCTGTAGAAGCTTGGCTAAAACTTTACCAATCCTTGATTATGCCTATTATTACTTACTCTTCAGAAATATGCTTAGCAGATTTTAAAATAGAATTAGTAATATAAGTTAAACTCCTACAGAGAAAATTCAAAATACATTTTTGTATGATTTTAAAAGATATTCTTGGGGTGCATAGAAAAGCTTCCAATGTTGCTGTTTCGTGTGAATTAGGAATTAATCCATTATGTATTAGAATGTATGAACTTATGTTTAAATATTATTCAAGATTACAGGGCGTTGACAATAAAATTTCGATCTCTCACCCTCCCTTCATTATTTAATAACTTTCCGTGTACATGTAATTCTTACCAGGAATGGGGAAGTACGTCCCCCCCCCCACTCCACCTGGATGGATTCAACAATGAAATTGTACAGGTCTTTTTAAAAAAAACACTGATGTCTAATTTACTTTGAAAATGGTTAAACCGAAAAATTATTATAAATGTACCATATAAACAAAGAGACACATGTACTATATTTTACATTACGTCATCGTGTGACTGTGTAGTGTATACACACATCTAACGTCACGAATTTGTACTTTCAATTTCGGCGGAAGTTGCAGACTAGTTCTGTGTTAAATCGCTAGCTTGTTGACATGGGCCTACAAAACGCTGTTTCATGGATAAACGAGACAATATATTTTTATGGAACTACCAATACTTTGTAATTTGAGTTTGTCCGAGTAAATGTAAGTGAAAATACCCACGAGTAGAGGACTTCTTTAATAATGAAATCTTAAAAGAAGCATTTATTGACGATGAAAAATAATTTTTCTCAAACAGAGATGACAGCGCTCACCTCGACAGCATCATTGTCCCATGACTAGCATCTGTACCTACATTGCACAAATTATTTCCAGATGCATCATCCTCATACGTTTGGTTGATAAAAAAATGAAAGAAGGCTGGTAATGAAGATTCTAATTTTACCATACCTGGTCAATTAAGCGTGAAATATAGGTCAGATGCAGCATCTGAACAATGCATTGCAGTAAGCATCCTCAGATACATCACCCACAAGTTTTTTTTTATTGATCTAGGACTTAGAAAGGCAGAAATGGACCTTTCCCATTTTACTAAACCTGGTCACTCAAGCATGGAATGTAGGTCAGATGCAGCCGCCGTATTATGCATCGCAGTTAGCATCCTTAGGTGCATCAACCAAACAACTTTGGAAGACCTAGGACTTATAGAAAGGTAGGAATGGACCTGTCCCATTTACCTAACCTGCTCACTCAAGCATGAAATGTAGGTCAGATACAGCCTCTGTACCATGTATTGTAGTAGGCATCCTCAGATCCATCATCCATACAAGTTTGGTTGATGTAGGACTTTACCTAGCCTGCTCACTCAAACGAAAAATATGGGTCAGATGCAGCCTCTGTACCATTCATTGCAGTAAGCATCCTCATATGATAATACATGCAAGTTGGTTGATGTAGGACGTATAGTAAGGCTGGAATGGAACTTTCCCATTTTACCTTACCTGGGTTTACTGTATCACACACTAATTGGTCTAAAAGTAAAAACTGTTCCAGCAAAAATATCATTGTAGATATTACGTTAATGTGCAATATTTAAATTCTGAAATGCGATACCAAAGCGTTGTCATGACGACATGTCCTATTTTTGTGAAGTGGATAAAGTGCGAGGACATCGGAATGCCTTTGACGACATGACCTATTTTTTGTTAAGTAGATAATCTGGTCACGTGTTTTCTCACTAGTCACAAAAATGGTTCTTTCTATAGGATAATTGTCCCTATTGTAATGTTGAACCTGATGAATCAATGCGAACGTTGACAACCAATACAATGTAGTATGGTCGATACCTTGATATCGACCAATAAATAACTTATTTGGTCATATTTTGTCATTATTCCATTGTTGAATTTCTAATTTGTAATACTTGATATATCGTAATGCATTAATCTATGGCATTTCAATCATACTGAATAAGCGTGACGTTGTCATGGGAAACTCCAGCTGTTCCTTTCTAAAATTAACTCCCCTCCGCATTGGTGAACAGATTCGCTTTATGAATATAATCGGGTGCTTCCTTTGATCTATTTGTGGCTTTGAAAGCGCATATATATAGAATAAGTGTCTTATTTTGTGTGTTTATGCAGAAATAAATTGCAATGGCTGATGCATTTATTTGATTAAATGCGTTAACGCGCATTATATCAAAATACCAAGCAGATAGCTGATGCATTTATTTTGATATATTGCGCGTTAGCGTTACTAGGAAATGCTACATTATTTATAACATTCAGAAGAGTTGACTACTCTTCAAAAAGATAAACGCATAGTACACGATTATAATGTATTATTATTATTCAATATGCACAAGCAATTTACTATGTGACCTTATTTGTTTGTTTTAATGATGGTATAGAGATAGGACAAACAGTTTAGGGCTAAAGTAAGATTTCTTGATAATCAAAACATAGGTAATCACAGATTACGAAGCTCACCTCGTGACAGCAAAATTCAATTCAAACATACTTCTTAGTACATGTATATTGGCTTTTAAAGGCAAAACCACTCAAGCAGAAAAAGTAGGTCGAGGTCATTTTATGGAAGTTTGATCAAAGATACATCTAATATGCAAGTTTGGAACATCTAGCACTTATACTTTGCTCAATATTGGCTTTATAGAGCAAAATCACTCAAGCGGAAAAAGTAGGTCAAGGTCATTTTATGAAAGATTGATCAAAGATATATCCAATATGCAAGTTTGGTACATGTATCACTTATACTTTGCTCAATATTGGCTTTTAAAGGCAAAATCACTCAAGCAGAAAAAGTAGGTCGAGGTCATTTTATGAAAGTTTGATCAAAGATACATCTAATATGCAAGTTTGGAACATCTAGCACTTATACTTTGCTCAATATTGGCTTTTAAAGGCAAAATCACTCAAGCGGAAAAGGTAGGTCAAGGTCATTTTATGAAAGATTGATCAAAGATACATCTAATATGCAAGTTTGGAACATCTAGCACTTATACTTTGCTCAATATTGGCTTTTAAAGGCAAAATCACTCAAGCGGAAAAAGTAGGTCAAGGTCATTTTATGAAAGTTTGATCAAAGATGCATCTAATATGCAAGTTTGGAACATCTAGCACTTATACTTTGCTCAATATTGGCTTTTAAAGGCAAAATCACTCAAGCGGAAAAAGTAGGTCAAGGTCATTTTATGAAAGTTTGATCAAAGATACATCCAATATGCAAGTTTGGTACATGTAGCACTTATACTTTGCTCAATATTGGCTTTTAAAAGTGAAATCACTCAAGTGGAAAAAGTAGGTCAGATGCTGCATCCGATGCATGGGTCCATCTCGGCATCCAAAGATGAATCACTTGTGCAAGTTTGGTTACTGTAGCATTAGTACTTTGTCAGATACTGAGCTACCCCAAACTTCTTATCCAAATCACTCAAGCGGAAAATGTAGGTCAGATGCTGCATCCGATGCATGGGTTCACCTCAGCATCCAAAGATGAATCACTTGTGCAAGTTTGGTTACTGTAGCATCAGTACTTTGTCAGATACTGAGCTACCCCAAACTTCTTAACCAAGTCACTCAAGCGGAAAATGTGGGTCAGATGCTGCATACCATGCATGGGTTCACCTCAGCATCCAAAGATGAATCACTTGTGCCAGTTTGGTTACTGTAGCATTAGTACTTTGTCAGATACTGAGCTACCCCAAACTTCTTAACCAAGTCACTCAAGCGGAAAATGTAGGTCAGATGCTGCATCCGATGCATGGGTTTACCTCAGCATCCAAAGATGAATCACTTGTGCAAGTTTGGTTACTGTAGCATTAGTACTTTGTCAGATACTGAGCTACCCAAAACTTCTTAACCGGACGCGGACGCGGACACGGACGCGGACACGGACGCGGACGCGGACGCATGGGGTTATAGCATAAGCTCACTCAACTTCGTCGAGGTGAGCTAAAAAGCTCTTTTATTTAAATATTTTTGAATTTTCGACTTTGTCATGTAACTATGCATTTTCCATGTTTATGAGCAATTAGATTTTTTACCCAGGTCAAAGTTCACTGATGCCAATGAACAAAAATTGGACTTTAACTTCTTTGTGTGACTTCCGCTTTAATGTAATGCATGCTTACAATATCCGATGTCATGTGTTTGGACACTAGAAGTGATCGAATGACTCCCACTTGTGAGTAATGCTGTTTAAATTCCAAGGATCAAAAAGTCAAATTTAGAGGCTTTTCCTCCTTATGAAACAAATTTCTCTCGTCGAAACTGATTCGCAAATTCATGGAATGCGGCGAATTTTGGATGACGTCATAGAATAAAACATCATCAAGCATCGTGATATCGCCATTTTGAGATTGTTTTGAGATTGTTGCTGTTTTTTATGCCGCGTCCGTTTGTCCATCGAATCAAAAGATTTTCCAATTATAAGGATCTCAGACAAATACACAATTTGCCCTCTAAAAGAACATCGAGGGCATACTGTTTTTCAGCCATTTTAACTAACATTTTAAAACATTAAAGAGTTACCCGTTGAAAACATAGGATATGAGAATACCATTATGTACATTTGGTTTCATTTTGTCTAATAGCATGATAAATGTGATTATCTTATGTGTGTACTCATGCAGGATGAAGCGAACAAATACTATGCGTTACTTTTTTGATGAGTATATGATATCATAGTTTGTCATTGTAAGTGATGTAATGTAATGTGTACTTGATGGTATCATTCGTTAATTTGTTTGATATTTTGGCAAAAAAATATGATTTATATTAAAAAAAATCTAAAATCAAGAAAATTACTACAGAAAGTTTTATTTAACAAATTATCACTTTTATTATCTTTGATTTCTAATCAAATTGTTTATTTTTCTTAATTTACCTATCAATGCATTCAAATCTAATTGTGAAGTATTGTTATATTTGTGATAAAAATATAAATTAAACCAAATGGAAAAGCAAGCAGTTAAATGAAGATGTAATAAAATATATTTAGAAATTATATGTTGCAAGATTTTTAAAGATTTATAAATGCTTGCTATGTAATGTATTTCATCCCAAATATAACAATATAACACAAAATTGAAGTAAAATGACGAATAAGTATAAAGAATAAACAGTTAAATAGCAATAATTACCAAATGTGTTTGTTTATCTGATTCTAAGCATTTTGATTGGTTGATCACATTTATTGTGACTTCCGTTATGAGATGATAAAATGTCAAAATTGACCGGAACTACTTTCACACTAACGCAACTGAAATCAAGAATATTGCTTGAAACAATACAAGTGGTCTCAAATAATCCATTAAAACTAGAGACAGTTCCATGTGTCGACTCATAAACATCACAGCACAGTACTGCACTGTGAATGTTTGCAGAGATTACAGTACATCGGTTGCTACGCACATGATTTGAAAACTGCAACAAGTGAACATGAACGGCAGTTTGTTTCCAGGGAAATTTTGATTGACCTATAAGAAATGCATGAAAAAAACTTGTCCTTTATTTTTCTAAAATCATCGAAACTAATCTAATACACATGGATATGCAACATGTAGGATGAATAAATTTGAAAGTAGCTCACTGATTTTTATCTTTTAAAATGTACATCTAGAATATAAGCCCATTTCATAGCATTTTGTGGACGGCAAGTACCGACTTTCATGACGTCACAGTTAAAAAGTGATTGTCATTGACGTCATATTGCGGGAACTGTTCTTATTTTGCCGTCCAAAACAACTGGACCGCAGTTATGTAAAAAAAAGGCTTATTGAAAGTAAGGTTTCATGTGAGTTTGAACCTGTTACATGCACTTGCTCTAGGGCCTACAATGGTAGGTATGTTTGTTCCTTGGCCTTGTCGAAAAATATAAATTTCTATTATTGAGACATAGATCTAAAGGAGTAGGTGCGGTAACCTGCCATTTCGGCCCTATTTTCAAAGTTGTTCATACATCCATAGTATTCTACTTTATGAAATGTCAAATGTATGTTGAATCCGAATCAGGAAAGCCTGATTTGATTTCACAGTCCTATACTGAATAATACGTCGCTAAAATCGTCTAAAAATGTTGAAATCATTGAAAATATCAATAAATGAGCGAAATTCCAATACAAAATTAAGAAATCAAGTAGCACTCCAGGCCTTGCCCATGAATATTTTTGTACCAATCGATGGATTTCTGATGGGCCTTTTAATTTGCTTTAAAAATTGTGGGCAAGGCCTGCAGCGTAGATGAATTTTGAATATTTGTACGTAAAATACGATGATTTTCCTTTGTTTTGCGTCATGTAGGGCAAATGACGTCAGAACATGACGTCATACATCATGCGCGTAACGTTACGAGGGCTAAAAATTATGACGCGGTATTTTCTCAAACATTCAACATTACAAAAAGTGATAATTGATAACTCGTTTATCAAAAGCATTTTTCGTCGAAATTTGAGGTCCGATATGAGGGGCTAGCGCACCTAGTTCTTTTCAATCGATTTGCCCTAAAAGGTAGGGTTTTGGTGAAATCACATGAATTATGTGCTTTTTTGCTTACAAGAAGCATGCTGAATGAGAAATTTGATTTTTCAAAATTTTTTTATCGGAGCCAAACATTGCCACTTTTGCCCCATACCCCTTTTCTATGTCTTTATATAATACATCTTTTTTGCCCAAAAATATCAAACAAATTAACAAAGGATACCTAAAAATCATATATCTTACAAGGACAAATTATGATATACCCAAGGTTACACTTCTGAATATCATAAATGATGTAGCATTTCATAGTAATAAAGATTCTCCAAAAATCGGCGATTTTTAAATAAAAATTCAGGCATTCCCCCCAAAACAGGCAAATAATCAGACTAGTCTCTTCCAGCTCGTATCACGTGATTACTTAAATACCCTTACATCAAAGGAAACCTTTCCTGCTTTGATTTACTGAATTATATAAATTTTTAAAATCATTTACAGAAATAGGTGATTTTTCCCCAAATAACATAGAAATTGAATTTCAGTTCTCACATGACATTCCTATCCCTGCATAGTAAGAAACAGCATCCTATCAAAGCAAACATGTGTCAATTCAGGCAGATTTAAAGAAATAGTAACTATTTTTCTCAAAATAAGTGGTTTTTGCACGAAAAAGACAAATTTAATCCCCAAAATGCTGATATTACATTCGTTTTACTTTTAAAAGATAAGATTACTAATTTTCAATGTGAAAATACCTTTACGTCTATAATTTATGCCAAGATATAAATTTATAGAATTTGTCCAGATATCTGTTATTTTTAAACAGAAAACAGGCATTTTTCCCAAAATAAAGTAGAGAATTTACCCTTTTTGTTTCAAACATCTTATTGATGAATGAATGTAAACAATTACTGTTGAAAATACATTACTGCTATCATTTCAAACAAATCCAATAGATTCAATAAATATTCTCCAGAAATCAGCGACTTTTGAATGAAAAATACCTTTCTTCCCATTTTTATTATCATGTATCAAAACTTTACATTTTTGATAAACATTAAATGTTATATACAGTTTTGCGTACATTTCCAAATTCTTTTATTTTCAAAACTTTTTGAATTAAATTCATTTAAATTTTATAAATCTTTTATTTTGAGAAATGAAATTCAGAAGTAAGTTTTGTTTAACTTTTATTTGTTTAAAATTAAAGAAACTATTATTTCTAAATTTGATTATTTTACCAAACTTTCATGTTGTATCTTTCTTTGTAAGATAATACTCTATTTGCCTGTCTCGTATCTTAATTTCCAACTTGCCGTTCACAAGCCCTTTATGCACTCAAGTAAATGGCTTTACTCCTAACATCTATTTTTAGCAACTTTAGTGTCAGTTAAGGTCTATGTACGTCTTGTATAAACACTTATTTCCTTATTGTCTGATCATCTCTTTGTTAGGCTAGCGTGGTCTTAATCCACGGGTATTTTATATTTCTACGCGTTAATCATGTCATGACCCCTGTTGACCCCAGACATTTTACTTACTCTTTAGAATTTATTAGATATTGATTGGTCAAAATTTTTAAGGAACTACTTTCGAGGGACGCTAAGTTTGCGGGCAAGTCTGGCTTCATTCCAAACTGACTTGCTGAGAAAATAAAAGTGTAAATTTTATATTCGGATTTTCTGAACTATTTACAGGTAAGCGTCTCCTCAATTATCTAGTTAAATATTCTTTAAGTTAAAAATTAATTTTATTCCGCTTAATATAGATTCTCTGCAAAATATCTAAAAAGATCGGACATGTTTGGCCACGACATGTCTCAGATTTTGGATATTTTTTTGTGAACAAGGTGTATTTGATGTCCTAAGAACGAAATAACCTTCCATTTTTTCTCTGAAGTTCCGTTGCCATGGTAACCAACATTTTGGATAAGAACCCCTTTAAAGTAGGCCTTTTTATGCATCCCGTTACCATGGAAACCAATGTTGAATGTATGTAATTTTCTTAGCAGATAATTTAAATCCTCATTAGTTAATATAATTTGATTATTCAATGCTCCTACTTACTGTATGTCATGTAAATTTGCTTCAATTTCAAGAAAAATGGCTTATTCAAAATGTACCATTTTGGGCCAATTAGGCCTGATTTTACATATTTTTCACTTATTTTTGACATGAATGATAAAGCCCCGTTTACACTATCAAAGTTTTCTTGTACAAGCAAACTTGGTCAAAGTTTTGACGCTAACTTTGATAGTGCAAACGATCCAAGAAAACTTTGATCAAAGTCCGTCAAAGAACTTGGATAGACTTTGACGTAATAGAACTCCATCCTATTTTTCTTGAAGCTTTATAGCAAAAAAAAAAGACAAGAGACTTGATGCAGTGAATTCCATCTATGATTTTTTGTTTCATAAATCCTTGAACTCGTGCTTAATTGTTCAATATTATGTAACAAGTCCTCACTAATATAAACTATAAAGTTTCATGAGAAATATTCACAATATTTATGTTTTGGTGCATATTTACCACGGTTTCTTGTACAAGTCGCTCAAAGAACTTTGATAGTGTAAACAGGCAACTTTGTCCAAGAAAACTTTGACCAAGTTTTCTTTGACGGACTTTGACCAAGAAACCTTTGATAGGGTTAACGCGGCTAAATGCAGTTACACAAGATTTGAATAACAGTTGCCTGTTTTCTTGATAGTTCTATCCTAGGACTTCAAGGGAATCGAAGGATTTTTTTTTGTAGAAATGAGATTTTTCGCTTTATATGCCTTTAAAATATGTTACTATGGCAATATTTGGTACGAAGGTGTAATTAACTGTCATATGTAAAAAGCTAATTTCTAAAGATCAATGCCAGCATCTTTATAAAACTTGGTATGTAGATGTATTAAAGAAAAGTTGATGCTATCACAACCCTGAGAAAATGTCAAGGTCGTTTGCTCGATGTTCTAGGTCATTGAAAAAAAATTGTTTTTTTTAATTTTCAGGCCAAATTTTATGATTTTTCAATAAAAGGAAACATGATTAACAGTAAATGGTATGGGACTTTGGTAAAAATAATACGGAAGTGTTCCAACTCTTTACCTTTATGAAGAAAATTCCAAACCAAATTTTTCTGCACCAGACACGTGTTTCGAATATTTAAAATTCTCATCAGTGATGCTTCCAGCGGAGCCATCAAAATTAATTTCAGGAGCGCCCTCTTTAACGTTTTGAATTTACATTTGTACATTTACTTAACAGAGAGTGCACGGTCCCAAATTTCCTACGGGTCAATTCAGTAGTTTATCCAAATAAAATATATGTTCAGAATAGCATAGGAGGGATGGTGCTAAGATGTTAACCTGCTTTAATTTCGATGATAGTTTTGAATGGAATGAAAAGTTTTCGAAATAGCAAAATAATATCTATGATGTCAAATCGATAAAGGTCCAAAACAAAGCTTTTTTCATGCGACAGAGCTGGAAAGAAGTAATTAACACACTTCTAAACATCAGGTCACATGGAACGATTTTTACTGCTCCACACTGCAACATGAAATAAGTTTTTTATAATTATAATACGGAAGTGTTCTTACTCTATACATTCATGAATAAAATTCCAAACATTTTTTTTCTGCACTAGACACGTGTTTCGAATATTAAATTCCCATTGGTGATGCTTCCAGCGGTCGGAGCGGAGCAACCAAAATTCATTTCAGGAGCGCTCTCTTCAATGTTTTGAATTTACTTTACAGAGAGTGTCCTACTCCACATTTCCTGTAGGGTCGATTCAGTAGCATAACCAAATAAAATATGTGTTCAAAATAGCATAGGAGGGATGGTGTTAAGATGTGAACTTCCTTTAATTTCGGTGATAGTTTTGAATGGAATGAAAAGTTTTCGAAATGGCAAAATAATAACTATGATGTCAAATCGATAAAGGGCCAAAACAAAGCTTCTTTCGGGTGACAGAGCAGGAAAGAAGTAATCAATACACTTCTAAACATCAGGTCACGGGAAGCGATTTTTACTGCTCCACACTGCAACATGAAATAAGTGTTTAAAATAATGATATGGAAGTGTTCTTACTCTATACCTTCATGAATAAAATTCCAAACAAATTTTTCTTGCACCAGACACGTTTTTCAAATAATAAATTCTCATCGGTGATGCTTCCAGCGGAGCAACCAAAATTCATTTCAGTATCGCCCTCTTTAATGTTTTGAATTTTAATGTGTGTACATTCACTTTACAGAGAGTGTGCGGCTCCAAATTTCCTGTAGGGTCGATTCAGTAGCATATCCAAATAAAATATATGTTCAAAATAGTATAGGAGGGACGATGCTAAGATGTTAACCTCCTTTCATTTCGGTGATAGTTTTGAATGGAATGAAAAGTTTTCAAAATAGCAAATAATATATTTATAATAATAATACGGAAGTGTTCTTACCCGAAACCTTCATGAATAAAATTCCAAACAAATTTATCTTGCACCAGACACGTGTTTCGAATATTTAATTCTCATCAGTGATGCTTCCAGCGGAGCAGCTATAATTCATTTCAGGAGCGCCCTCTTTAATGTTTTGAATTTAGATGTTTAGATGTATATTTACGTTACAGAGAGTTTTCTGTAGGATCGATTCAGTAGCATATCCAAATAAAAGATATGTTCAAAATAGCATAGGAGGGATGGTGCTGAGATGTTTACGTACTTTAATTTCGGTGATAGTTTCGAATGGAATGAAAGCAAAATAATATCTATGATTTCAAATCGATAAAGGGCCAAAACAAGCTTCTTTCAGGCGACAGAGCTGGAAAGAAGTAATTAATAACAATAATGATTAGTAATTTGAACAATCAATTAGAGGTGAAAATATGATAAATTCATTGTTTGTTGGGATAAGTATCAAAATTATCAAAGTCCATCGAGGACCAAAATAAATGTCAAATATTTACGAGGAAAATCTAGAAAATCTCAATTTGAAATATGTGTTAAATTTTCTTATCCATGAAAACCAGAAAGGCTTCCTGAGAGGTAGATATATTTGAGAGAATACCAGAAACACATATGACGTTCTTCATACAACAAAAGTCTAAAAAAAATCCTGGCATGCTACATTTAATTAATAGATTTTGAAAAAGCGTTTGACCCTGTATCTTGGACATTCATCTAAAAAACTCTTAACTTTTTCAATTTCGGACCAGACCTCTTTAAGTGGATTGAAACATTGAACAAAAACTGCAAATTGTGTATAATTCAAAATGGTATTTTCTCCAAATTCTTTAATATAGGCAGAGGCTGTCGTCAAGGGGATCCCGTCTCTTCCTACATATTCAATCTCTGTGTGGAGATCATGGGAATTCTGATCAGGCAAAATGATGATATCAGAGGGGTAAATATTGGGAAAGAAGTCTCACTGCTTCAGTTTGCAGATGACACGGCTATATTTTTAGATGGCTCTGAAAAAACATCAAAAATTGCATTGGACCTGTATCAGTTCTCCAAATATTCCGGACTAAAGCCTAACATTGAAAAACAAAAGTTGTATGGATAGGTTCTAAGTCCTCGTCAAACGATACACTTTGCACAGAATTCAACTTACAATGGACTTCTGAACCTTTCACTGTATTAGGCTTAACATTCACTGCTGACCTTAATAACATTGAGAAATTAAATTTTGATAACAAACTTGATGCAATTAAGAGAGATATGGCTATGTGGGAAAAAAGGCATATTTCTCCGTTTGTAAAGATAACTGTTATTAAATCTCTTCTGACCCATTTATTTATTACACTTCCAAAACCTAACATTAACTGGATAGATAAACTTCAAACTTTGTTCTACAAGTACATTTGGGATGACAAACCAGACAAAATATCCAGAAAAAGTTATGCAATTGAAATACAAGTCTGGAGGGTGTAAAATGGTAGACATTAAAATTTTTATCAAATCATTAAAACTTACATAGATCAGAAGGCTTTTTAATCATGAAATTTCAACATGGAAAATCAATTTTACTAAAATTTCAACTTGCAAAATACTTATCTGATCTATGCAGGCTTGGCCCAAATTTCTTTTCAGAGCGTTCATCATCTATTATTAATCCTTTTTGGAAAGAAACTTTACAAACTTTGTCCGAATTCTGTGATATTTTCCAAAATATGCCTATCGAAGAGCGGAATACAATGTGGACAAAGTTAGAAAATCATATCAATTCCAATTCTACTTTCCAAGTTTCATTTACAGTATAAAATGTCATATTTGGAGAGCTGAACTTAAGGTCCACTGCACTTAACCTTTTTATACTTAATTGTAAATACTATATCTTTAAATGTTCAAAACAAAATTTAATCCCATCATTTGAATCACTCAAAGTTCATATGAAATTTTACTATGAACTGGAAAAGAAAGAATATACACAGTCACACAGAATTGGATGAGAGATGGCATGATATTGATTCCTTACTCAACGATGTTTAATTAGTTTGGTTATAGAATTACCCCCCCCCACCCACCCACCCTCCCTTTATATAAATGAGTCAAGTAAGCAATTTCACTCATAAGGATAAATTAATTCATATCTACTTCCATTTTTTATATTTGTCAAAAAGCTGCTTAATACAAACGAGCAAACCTCGGAGTACGAGAATTTTAAAAGGTGTGGAAGGGTGTATGTATGTGAGTATGCCTGTGAGAAGATGTGATGAGTACATATGTGAGCGAATGTAAGAATGGATGAATTTCAAAAACCAAAAAATGCTCTTTGATCATATTTATATATGTATGGTATGACAAAATGTCATGATGATTGTTGAGCAACAAAAACAATTAAAAAAACACATTCATTTTGTCAAGGTGACATCAAATACCCATAACATGTGCATAATTATGGATTTCAACCTTCAAAATAGTGAAAACAGGCCAAAAACGACCCTAAAAAGACACCTTATTTTTGCTTAATTTTCACATATTTTGGCTAAATATAAACAACTACCTTATCGCCCCTCCCAAAAAATAGTTTTTCTTTTTAGAGTTGAACTTACAAAAGACAAGATTTTGTATTCATAAAATAAGTTTTGACCATGGCTTCCATGGCAACACAATACCACAATATGTCTTATTTCTCATATTTATGAGGATGTCGAATAGACGGACTCCGTTTCCACGGTAACCGTTGTTCAAATATAACATTATGGTTTGTTTTCATTGTTTTTATATTAAGTATAATAACTACAGAAAGTTTAATCAAAATTCGTGAGATACTGTGGCCAGCTGTTTTAGGTTTTTACAGAGAATCCATATTTATAAAATTACATAAATTGGATCTTGGTTTTGATAATTATTTTTGTGTTGTAAATTTATTTTGTAAGTTTTGAGACTTGTATTTAGCGCGCTTTAAGACAGGGGCAGACAACTTTGAACTCTTTAGTCTGGAGTTAGTAAAACCATGTGATGTATTTCCCAAAAGAAACTTCGGCAAAACAATTCCTAATTATTAACTTCCATAATGCTTGTATGAAATTTATGTCTTATTATGACTTTATTATCATTATCAGATTGCTGTTAACTGCTCTATATAATGGCAGGTTTATGTAACTTTCAGTTTATTGTGATTTTCTTACTGCTAACGTGACCTACTTTCATTTTCGATCATATTATTTAGAACTTGTCTTTTGGGGTGAATAATGGCAGGCTTATGTAACTTTCGGTTCATTGTCATATTCATGTAAATGCTAACGTGACCTACTTTCAGTTTTGGTCAGATTATTTAGAACGTGTCTTTTGAGGTGAATTACATATTTTCACTGTCTTAGAATTATTATTTATTATTATTGAAGCATTATATGTCTTGCCAGCCATGCTAAATATCTGTCTCATAATTATTTTTATATTATCTTGTTTTAAATTGTTCTTTCATGATTCATAATAATTATATTAGATTCCAAAATGACTTGCTGACAAAATAAATGTGTAACTTTTACATTTGGATTTTCTAATTATTTACAGCCCAGTCAAAGACTTCTTAGTCGTTCTGCTGTAGCCATCCAAAGTCTTCCAAACATTTACTGGCAAGCTGTAGGTCAGGTCAAGGTCAAACTAGTACAAGAACAACCTGACAAGTGGTGGAACATATCCTCAATATTTCGGTACCTGTCCCCAATTCCCCCAAGAATTCCCCAACTGATGCCATATTGGTTGAGATCAAAGGACGTTGAAGAAATGACACACATTCCTGAGAGTCACTTGATTTCAATACACTCTCAGGATTATGCAGTGAGCCAGTCATCCCAGAACGATGATGGCACCAGAGATTACCATAGTGCAGGTTGTCTGGACAGACACACAGATCAACATCACGTGGAACCCACATGGAAACAATATCATAGTGTTCCCCATCAATATCTTCAACAAAAAGAGTAAATGTGACGCTGGACAAATTCAATGCAAAGTCATCTCCTGTCCTGTTCTTGAGTCAGTTCATGGCATTCTTTATGCTTCAGTAGTTGCCTGAACATGAAGCTGTTCAAGTGTTCCCCTGCCAACTAGCAGAGATGCCCAGGAAATGGTTTTCCAACTACCAGAATGGTCCCTTGCTGCCATAAAGACTGCTTTCCTAGAGAGGCTCAAGTGCACAGTCCCATTTAACATTGAAGTTTGGGAACTTAAGAACAAACAGAGAAGGAGTCAGGTGATGAATACGTACACAGGGTTAGGAAGAAGCCCATGTACTCCAAAGTACAAGAAGACTTTTTGACTGCCAGGACGATGGGAAGACTCCATTCTAACATAGCTGCAATAGTCATTCCGCAAAACCCCAAAACAATGGAAGAACTTAGGCAAAAAGCTGTTGTCGCCGAAATGACAGTGAAAGTAACAGCCCCATCACACAACAATAGTGAATCTATCATTGTCAACGCTTTATACGCTTTTATTGATGTTAGGAACAAGTTGCAGTCAAGTGTAACTGCTGCAATTAACACTAACTCCTCAAGCATTGAAAGGCAACATAACAATCATAAAAACCGTTACCAAAAACAAAAATGAAATGGTTACAATGGACAGTATCAAAGCCAGAATTACTACATGCAGCCAAACACAATGTTAGGACCCCTACATGCCCAACAAGAGCCGATGATGCAATCCTATCAAATGATGCAGACTCGAGGACTCATAATGCCCTCCCAAGGACCCATGATGCCTCCCAAAAGACCAATATTGCCTGCCCATCAACATCAACCGATGGTGAATCAGCAACACTTCTTCCATCAACAAGGTAAGCAGCAAAATAATAGTAGAAAATGTTTTAAATGTGGTACTTTTAATTGTTCAAAACAAAAATGTAAGACGATTCCACCGATGCACAAAGTGTTTTAAAAAGGGTCATTTTGAAGGTTTATGTTTCGATGCACTTTTTCAGCAATACAATCAAAATTTTTCAAATAACCAATAGGAGTTTGCTCCTGTTCTTGAGAAGTCGTTCAAGGATGGGCATAAAGTTAGAAAATTTGGTGTTGTTAAGTGCTCAGATGCAGAAGTCATTTGACTGAGACTCTGTATCTCAATAGAGTGTCACTTTCAGTAGGCCGGACAGAAAAAAAAACAAATGCTCTCCTAGATACAGGTGCTGGCATATGTGTTGTTGACAAGGAATTTATTGACAAAACAAGGTATGCAAACATGACACTTCGGCCAGCAGAACACCCAAACATGTGGTGTTAATGGTGGCCAATTGAAAGTACTTGGTATGCTAGACATAGTGCTAACATTGGATGGTAATTCTTGCACCCATTCGGTCCATGTGATAGGGGGTTTTGGATATTTTTTGTGTCGGGACTAGATTTCATGAGAAAGTTCAAAATTAACTTTGAAACTAACACACTTGAACTCCCAGATGCAGCTAACCCCACCTCACTTTGTTTGATACAGAGTCTCCAGTGAATTGAAACATCGTCGATAAAAATCTGCTCGGATCGATGAAAATGTAAATGTCGGTCCGAATGACCAGAAATATTTCCTCGATAAGTAGTTTTAAAAAGTCTAAATAAAAAACTTTCCGTGTCAGTATCAATTTTTCAGCTGCTTGCACTTTCTTTTCTACGAAGATAATAGGTCAATTCATGTGGTCACGAGTTTTTAAAACGCTTCATTGATCCACGCGCCCAGCGACATACATGTAGTCCCATTCTGATCAAAATCGGCAACTCGCAGCGCCCTGGTGCCCATATTTCTACGGTGTCCATCCAGTTCTGGTTAAAGTTCTGTACTACTACTAGTATAAATCTACGTTGTAACGTAGATCTATACCAGTATCAGTAACTTGTGGATCACAGCTTACTGTATATGACCAGTCAGAAGCACAAAATTCATCTGTTCACTGACATCTTTGCTATTATGATACAATGTTGATTTTTTTCCAACATTCTTTTTTATTTTAGTTCTGTGCCTGCGATATAAATCTCCAACGTCCACTTACTATCTTATCTACGTAAAGGTACTTGTGTATGTGTTCGTCCGTAAGATCATCGTGTCATTTTTAGTGGGCAATTAATGAGTACAAATGGAAGTACATGTAATAAAATTAGTACAGAAATGTCAATTGCAGCCCTCCCTCTTCCTTAATACCAACAAAGCTTATATTACAATGAAGCTGTCTAAACGTGGATACAGGATAGGTGGCTTAAAATTTTGTCTTGTATGGATTTTCTGTGATACATGAGTACTGTAAATTAGACATTAGAAATTGTAAAATTGGGAATTTCATGACTGAAAAATGTGCTAACGTCTTATGTATTATGCATACAATGTCTTCAAAGCTTTTCGGAAAATTGATCATTTGTGGAAAGCCCGTGTAGTGAAGAAAGATGGCCCATTGGTTTTTAGAACGGCTCATTGATGTCTAAATGGAAGAGACCATTATAAGTCCCATTGAGCAAGTTTTCCTTCCCGATCACTGAAATTTGAGAGAAAAAAGGTAAAAATTCTTCGGACCAGTAATGATTAGTTCGGACCAGTAATCTTTAACAAATTACTGGTCCGATTGACCAGTTATCAGTCACAAAGTTTTGCGTTCTCTGTCGGAGAATACGAGACATAGCAATAAGTGTGAAACGAGTTGTTCTTCAAAAATGATCAGAAACAAATGTAACTCTAAAGGCTTCATATTTCGCGCCAAAAAGATTGTAGCGTAGTGCTTTTGGAACCAAGAAACTCTTTGGCATAAAAGCACAAAGTGGCAGTTAGATGTTTGATTAAAGAGGAGAAATCCTTAGCTGTCACTAGGATTTAAAATCCTTCTTACAATGACATTACACTTCCTGCTCACGCTGTGCTTGCTACTGCAATAGATATCCACTCTGACTCTATGATATGTGCTTTGAGTCCTGAATTTGATAGTGCAATGCATGACTTACCTGGTACACGAAATTCATTGAAAACTTCTCGAATATTGCCTCACCCCTTAAGTCTCTTCTCAAAGCTTCAACTAAATTTCTTTGAAATGAAAGGTGCCAGGATTCCTTTGATTCTTTGAAACATGCCTTGATTTCTGCTCCTGTACTATCATACCCTGACCCAGACAAATCTTTCATACCTACATGTGATGCCTCTGATGTAGCCATTAGTTACATACTCAGTCAGAAAAATGATGAAAAGAAGGAAAAATCATTGCTTATGGAGGAAGGTCACACCTGAGGAAAAAGGTACACAGAATCTGCGTGAGAAAGAACTGTTAGTCGTCATCAAGGGACTTGAAGCATACTCTGATACTCAAAAAAATAATCATGTAGATGCCCTTGAGAACCAGAGTATTACTCCGGAAGAAGAAGTTCAGAGTCACCAGGAAGAAGAAGAAGTAAGTAGTAATCAGGAAGAAGAAGTTCAGAATCAACAGGAAGAAGACGTCCAGAGTACTACTCTGGAAGAAGTTCAAACTTCAAAGTCACCAGGAAGAAGAAGTAAGTAGTAGTCAGGAAGAAATTAACAGTCAACATGATTAACTAAGAAGTTAATTTATCAAATGAGGTAAGAACCTGTATAGAACCAAATGCCATTGATCATGTTGATGTGACTACATGTACATTTGTACCTTTAATACTAAATGATGATGAAAAAGAAATGGTAATAATGTCGAAGGGTTCCAACTCTATACCTTCTTGAGGAAAATTCCAAACCATGCACCAGACACGTGTTTCGAATATTAAATTCTCATCAGTGATGCTTCCAGTGGAGCCACCAAAATCACTTCAGTAAGTTACACTGACGGAGAAATCAGTGTTGTCGAGTTTGCCTACGACGGCCCAGACCTACCATTTGCTGTAATAGATACTGAAAAATTATCATATGCTTGACAATCAGCCAGTCTTTTCAGATCTCCAAGCTCAGTGTCCTGATTTCAAGGAAATCTACTCATACTTGAAGAATGGTGAACTACAAGATGATAAAAAAACAGAAAAATATGGTAATCTCAGAAGCTCAGCATTACTACATTCTTGATGGAATACTCTATCACAGGTATCAGAGAAGATGCAAATGAATGCCCGATTAATTCAAATTCATTAACCAAATTGCACTTCCTCAAGTATTAAGGTAGGATGATCTTTTGTCATACCATGACAGTCTGGCAGGTTGTGGCCATCTAGGAACAAAGTTGTGCAATCCCTCCTTCTCAAATATCATTACAAGATGTAATAAACTTTGTCAGGTCATGTGACAAATGTCAACGTGCAAAGCGAGATTTTAATCCGTCAAAGCCACCTCTGGCTTCCATGCCTCGCCATGAGAAATTTGAATGCTGGCAAATCGACATATTAGGCCCCTTACACAAATCATCAGAGGGTTATCAATTCATTTTGATGTGTATGGATTCTTGTACTCGTTGGCCTGAAGATTTCCATGTGAAAACTCAGGATTCTAGAGAGGCTGCAGACAAACTTTGCATGAACATTTTCACTCGGTATGTTGCTCCTGCTGTTCAATTCTCTGACAGGGAAGGAACTGTATGTCAAATCTCATTCATGCTGGATTTTGAAAGGTTTAACAGCTTTAATCACATCTCTTAAAAACCATTCTGTGACATTGCGTTTTGAACCAAGTGTTTTATCATGGCGTTGTACGTGTCTGATCATGAAGACGGATTTGTTTGGCGTTTGACAGAATAAGTCACTCATATACTTATGACATACGATGGAAAGGAATATAATACCTATACATTACATCATACATTTTATAGTATGAAGATTAAGTGGTGGCGTTTCTTATTATTATTTTTTTTTTGTTTGGTACGTAATATGTTGAGTGTTTATAAAATGTCTGGAGGTTTATACATACGATCAGAAACTATCAATTGATTCTTTGTACATGTCATATGATAATTTGCTTGTAATTTTTACAGAATGAAATCTATTCAACTCTTACATAACTCTGTAAAACCGCCTGAAGGAAAAAAATATGTTCTCTGTTCTTTACCATGTAAAAAGAAACTGATTTCGAAGTTCTTCATAGTAAAACCCTTTTACCAAGTAAAAAGAAATTGATTTCGAATTTCTTCATAGTAAAACCCTTTTACCTAGTAAAGAGAAACTGATTTCGAATTTCTTCATAGTAAAACCCTTTTACCATGTAAAAAGAAACTGATTTCGAAGTTCTTCATAGTAAAACCTTTTCAACATGTAAAGTTAAGAGAAGCTGATTTCGAAGTTCTTTTGAATTTGTATTTCTTAAAAATCCCAGTGGGCAATCCACCTGAAATCACATTGGGCGATTTAGGTGGAAATATACATGTGTTTGTAACCTGTCCACTCTCAGGGTGATTTTATTACCCCCTTTTCAACTTGCGTCTTATCTTGTCTTCACACCTTTGCTTCAACATTTACAAGGCCTTTGATGTTACATAATACTGATTATTACCTTATGAGTCAATGTGATGTGAAACCTGTAGGTGATAAGCAACAACATACTAAAATATGACAGTGATATGATAAATAGATCAAAGAGATACAGCCCCAACGGGATAGCATGGCCAATTTCATTAAAATGTGCTAAGTGATCAAATGACCATGGGTCAAGGCGAAACCTTTTGTTCATGAGGAAATACATACTAAAACGTGAAAGCAATCCAGTAAGCGGTCCAAGGGATAAAGCCTTTACAGGAATGCATGCACAATTTCTTAAAAAATGTACCAAGTGACCTTTGCATTTGTCACATGACCTTGGCTCAAGGTGATGTGAAGCCTTCGGGTCATAAGCAACATCATACTAAAATATCAAAGTGATCGGGCAAACGCTTCAGGAGATATAGCCCGGACACGATGTGTGACAGACAGACAGACAGACAGACGGACGACGAAGGCAAAACCAATATGTCTTCTCTCCGTTGGACACAAAATACATACAATAATACATTAAAAGAATAAAAGAACCAAAGAAAGAAAAATAATACTAATTTAAAAGAATAAATAAATCAATAAGAAAGAAGGGAAAAATTAATTATTTAAATGAATAAATAAATTATAAATGAATAAATAAATTATAAATAAATAAATAGAAAATTATATGGTTGATTTTATTTTCATCAAATTGATAAAATTAGTAAATAGATAAAAATAAACAGATAAATAAGTTAATCAATCTAAAAAAACCCTAATTATTTATTTTCAAATCCATCCTCCTCTAACAGTCTGTGAAAGTCTGTGAAGACCAAAAAAAAAAAAAACAAAACAAAACAAAAAAAACAAAAAAAAAAAAAAAGACTAACTGAAAAACAAAACAAATAACAAAAATTTAATTGATAAATAATAAAAAATAAAATAAATAAAACAAAACAGACATCCCCCCCTCCAAAAAAGAATTAAAATTTTGTATTTGTTTCTGTAAAGGAGCTGTTAAGATAAGGGCCGGATTTAGCCCTGAAATCACTCTATTATTTCTCGTGCGTTGTCCTTCCAATTTAGATAAAAGTCGGTTAGGATAAAGATATAGAGTATTTTAAGATTCCTAGTAGGTATTTTATGTAAATGAATTTTGCGAAAGATGTTATGATTACGAGTTGAAGAGGTAGGGGTACAGATGACGGAAAACGTCGAATATCGAACGAAAATGGACTAAAAAATGCATTATTTTACACATTTTTTATGTTTATTGTACTTCTGTTACCTTATCAAGTCTAAATTGGAGAAGAGAAATTCACTTTGAGGTTATTATATCAATATAATCGGCAAATTCTGCAATCCGGAAACTGAAAAACGGTTTTATTTCGTTCTTCTCAGCCACTTATGTAGGTTTCTGGCGCGAAATACACCACGGTGTAGAAATAGACAACTTTCTCGTTTAGGCACGGTCCATTTGATATTCTGGGGGGGGGGGGGGGGCTTGGGGTTTTTTCGAAAAAAATAATTTTGCTCTGAATTTTGATGAAAAAAATAAATTTGCTTATGGTGTGACAGAAAACAATAATCTTGCTCTTACAAGTTATCTGAATTTAAAGAATAATCATAAAATTCCCGAAAATTTTTCAGCTCGCTTCGCTCGCCGCAGTTTTTTTTACTTTCTATAAAAAAATTTTGGCTCGCTTCGCTCGCCATACTTTTCTATATTGGAAAATATCAAAAGAATGCATGTGACTAAAACAATTAAAATCCTTAAATACATTATCAATATAATTTATTACTATTAATAGATACATGTATCACCATAGTGTCTAATTTTATATACAAGCTTGGAAGGAGAATTTAAATAAGTTTTTCACTAGTTTTCATTTCTACATGTGAAAACTTGCATCAGGCCCTCTTACATGTTACATGTACATGACCTAATTGACCTTATATTCATTTTGTATACTAAAAATTATATATCGCATATTGTAAAAATATTTCATCTCTCTCAGTTTACATGTGTAGAAGTGAATACAAGTTTTACATAAAAATAATGTTTGGAGTAATTTAAGTAAAATAAGAATTTCTATTGAAAAAACACAAATATTCTTAATATTTGCATCAATTGTTATAAAAAAAATTTCCTTGCTCCAACTTTGCAAGAAAAAACTAATTTTGCCCCGGTCCGGGCTGAAAAAAATAATCTTGCTCCGACAAAAAACCCAATCCCCCCCCCCCCCGAATATCAAATGGACCGTGCCTTATTTCTTTCCAAACGGTTAAATATTCGATCAGAACACACTCTGAATATATTGTTCCACGATATAAAATGAAAAAAATTTCAATCATAACCTATTTTATCGCTCTAGAGACACATTTAAAAGTAGTCATCCATCCCCCCTTTTTTCGTTTTTCGCCTGTGGGACATTGTTCCCCCCCCCCCTCGCTTCAGAACCCCACTTGGTCAGAAAATGTGTTTTATTGATATACACCTTTGGTCAAAGTGGCATTGTAAAGCGAGGGGGGGAACGATGTTGTATAAAACTTTTCTGTTTTCCATTGATTTCTGTGTAAATAACGCTTATTTTGACCCAAATATCGGTCTTATTTTGAAGAAATTATCCCATCTGATAGCAGATTCATATGTGGACTAAGTTACTTGACATTTCTACCGGAGAAAAATTCTGAAATTTTGCATTTTGAAAATTTAAGACTTTTCAGGGCAGATTTTACGCCTTATCTTAACAGCTCCTTGTATGCTTTGAATATTTACAATGTACAATAATATGTTTAAACTTAAACTTAGACTTGCAGAGGAGAGAATTTGTTGCCAAACTATAATAGGTGTCACGCTTTATGGGGGTACGGCATTCTTGTTCACTTCGTTTTTGAAGTTAAATATATTCAAATGCATGTAAAGAACGTTTCTCTATTAATATCTTTAATTTTATATCATATGACATTCATACAAAACATCAGTCATGTACATGTATAATATAATTTAAACAAACATAAGCACAATATTCATAAATAGTTAATACACATCAAGCAAAGCGTGCGAATACCAAAATATCACAAGATTTGGTATACACTTCACAGTCTTGTGTACTCCATCCCGTTGTCAACATCTCGATCGTATCGTCACACTGGGGAGGTACTGATATATCAATCACGGCAGCTGACGGACGTTTTCTTTGACGCGACTTCTCCGTGGGTCGACGAATTCTCTCGTTAATCTTAGTCACTACATCGCATTTCAGGTGTCCGTCGGTCTACACTCTGGGTAGTAATGGCACACATATGTACGAATGACCTCTCTGCGTTGGAGTTCCAGGAGTTAAAATGTTTAAAAGATTACTGGAGACGTAAATCATCTACAATGAACGGTTCCAGAAAGAGACGAAGTCAAACGCTTTGCGAAATGTTCGGCACCAAACGATCTGCTGTTAACACCCCTCAATGTATCCATCTCAATCCTGTGTGGCTCAGGGATAGTGTCTAGGGCTCGGTCGGTGTCTGGGGCAACGGTCGGGATGGTAGGTGTCCGGTCAGCCTGGGTTGCTTGTAGTTGTTGCATGAAAGAAAGAATACTTGAATGTGCGTTTTCCAAGGTCGACAGTCGTCTGAGGATGACATCCTGCTTCCTGGAAATCTCACCAATCATTCGCATCATCTGGGACTGGAACTTGTTGGAGATCCCCTTCCTTCTTGGAAAAAAAAACATGGTAGACGATCTGGACGTGGTAATTGGCGTTGACGTTTGAATACTAGGCAGAACGCTCGGTGTAGGCGCTGTAGGAGGCTCCGGACTTCCGGTGAAAGTAAAAATGTCCCTCAATAAAGGCGAGGCTAGGATAGGGGTGCTTATGGCGGATACAGACAGAGGTAGCAGAGATACAGCTGGAGATGCATGCGCAATTACCGGCGGTGCAGGAGGATCAACTACCGAGTTGCTTGGTGCTGGACACCCTCTTCCAATAACTGTGGCCAAGTTCTTCACAACCGTCTGTAAAATAATAAAGATGATATGAAATATCATTATATCAAGCAATCCATTTGTTCATTCCTTCATTCGATCGTTCATTCATTCAGTAATTTAATAATAAGAGGATGATCAATATATCTGTTGTATCGCAATGATATACAATCTATAACATTTTATAAGATATAACTTAGATAATCCGTACTAAGTATTCAAGTACAGAGTCATCCCTGCCTTTGATTTCAAATGTGCCCAAAATACAGATTTTTTCCCGTGCTTACATCATAGGTTTAACTCATATATGATTCTCTCCCCACCCCTTACGGATTTGTTCTTGCCCGCCCATATTTATTTGAAGATCCAATTACATGTATCATCGAACTAACCGTACCCCGTACTCAACGACAACCCGCAGCATGTCAATTCAGTATACCTATATTGATAAATATAAGTGACCTGGAGGACGATCTCATCTATTAAGGACATATCCGGCACCCAAAATTTTGAATATGAAAAATTTGAATCTTCACATCGAAGAGTATTCTGTATTTCTGACGTACAAAGAAAGATAACTCCGATTTCCATTATGAAGTTTTTTGAAAAATATTTTAAAATATAAATTTTTATGTTTTTTTACCAAAAGGTATGTACGGAAAGGTTTCAAATTCTTCGTTTCAATCAATTAGTAGAATATCCAATATATTGTATTCCAAATATGAAGGAAAATCTTACAACAATAAAAAAGTATTTTTTTATTTTGAATATGCCATAGTTGGCAATGGAAATTGTCTGCATGAGTCTATTTAGGAAGTACTCAATACTTGAAATATTTCCTACGGTAACCTAATTAGAATTTAATGTCACTACACATCGCTTTTACATACAATAAAATGAAACTGATTCAAATATAAAGGATATCTATCCTAATTCTGAATAAACAGTATATGTCCTTAATCTTAGAATTTCATTTTATCATATTTAAATTACCTATTGTTCATTTTTTTTTAATAATCCTATTTCAATCATTATCGTGTAACTTGTATTTTGTTTTGAGGTTTTCATTTTTTTATTAAAAAATAAGATTTAGTTCCAAGACCTAATTATGCTCAATTGAATTACGTTTTCGTCGTTTAACCGGAAATAAGGTCATGTGACAAAGCGATTTTTTTAAATACAACATCACATTGTCAAAAATATTACAGCAGCTCTCAGAAATATATAAGTTTCAACATTTGAGCAACTACGACTTGAATAAGAACTGAAGCCCCTTCCTTTCCGCCGTCCGTTAGCACAGTTAAAACTCTCAAGAATATGGCGATAGTTCCGAAAATAATTTAGTTTAACAAAAACTCCCAATTATGTCACCATAGAAACTATTTTCAAATTATCGAAATACATATTATTTTGTAAAACAAGATGTCCCAGGTCGACATTACGTTTGACATGAAAGATAGAAGGGATAACTAATTAACCAATAAGTGCAGAGTACAATTTACCTGTGTTTTACATGTATAAAATCGATTTATCAACATTAAATTGAAAATAAAATAAAGTTCCTTTTGGAAGATATCCATCAGTATTTCAGTTATTGCAGAACTTTATTCAAATCAAAAATATGTTTTTTATTACCTTGAAAAAGAAAAGTTCATATATTAGTAAGCATGTATATGTTTAACGTCTTCAAATTCATTGGCAAATGCGTTAACACCTCAAATTTTAGAGGAAAATAGAAATACGAATAAAACGATGTTAACAGAATTGTTGGTTCGCCGCTAACAGAAAAAAGTATTGTAGGATCATTTAGCTATATATTATTTTGATAAAATTTCCTATTCTTATTTTTCCCAAAGAATCCAGAAAAAGTTGATTTTCACTGGAGTCAACACCTAATATTATCTAATTACTATCCTTTTCCGTACATTGGGAGGAAGGGGGGGGATTAGGTATGGAAATATAAATTATCATTTAATCTATTTATTTTAATTTATTTTTTTCTAAATCTTGAATTCGAAATAAAATGTATGTATCGAATGCATGGAAAATAAGCGTAAATTACAATAGCATCTAAATAGTATAGACATTGATAAACGCCCTGATTCCTAGTACATGTATTTATTTATCAATGAAATGACCTAAACGTACTCTTTGATTTTTAAATGCTGCAGTGGTCACAAATCATTGCTGTGAGGGAAAAGCTAGCGGTACTTTAATTGAAAAGCTATGAACTTACAGTGCAACTATGTCAAAATTTACATACAATTTCATTTGTTGGTGTTGTTGTCAAATTATCTTTTTTTTAAACCCTAACAATCATGTTTCATAATCATAGAGGTTTGCAAGTAACACTTTAATCATTTTATAATTTTTGGTTCTATTTAGTACTTATAAAAAGGAATTTTACGGAAGTTTATTTGCCGTTTTGATGTTTTTCTTATAAACCTCTAACGAAAAGGGAAGGTGATGGTCTTTTTCTTTAATTTTCAACAAATCTCCTGCAGTGGCTATTTTTACTTTTGTATTTATCGACGAAATGAAAAGAATTTGAAAAATATTTTCACGTTCTATCATATTCATTGTGAAATACTAAATTTGATATGAGTTTGGGGGTTTTATAATATATTGTATTTTCTGTGCCCATGAATCCAAGAGTATTTGTTTCAAATCCCGAAAGAAACCAACAGATCCCCCTTTGTTTGTTTGGTTTTTTTTTTTTTTTTTTTGGTTTTCATTTTTCAGCCTCTAATGCTTTTTGTATATTCTATTTTGGATCATCTTCATAATTTTGCATGTCAGTCTTCTTGTTCCTACGATTTTCAGATTAGTTACAGTTTATTTCAAAATGAAATCGATTATTGAATGCATTTGGATAGGTTTTAATCTTTCTTACACGGAAGATAAGGGAGGGTTTCGGGGTTTGGGTCAAATTAGGTGGATATGTTTGAATTATTTTTTCACTGGATACTGTATCGCAGGTGTAACGGACCATGTAGTGAGAAGCATCTCTATTCTAGCGGGCAAGATGAACGTGCAGTCATGGCGACTTTCTGTTCAGTAATGGGCCCGATTCGACAAAACCCGTAGTTATTACCAATGTTTGGCTTTGTTTATTTTTGACATCAAGCCATTTAGTAATTACATTATCTGACGACTTTGATTCTAGACATATGATCAAATTTTTGGTTTAATTATCAGAAACCAGCTTAGTTTTCCGACAATGATTATATGATTAGTGTCAACATTTAATCACAAAATTTCATTATTTGTTTTTGCAAAATATGTAGCTTCTCAAACAGATATAGGTAGTTATGATAAGCATACACTTCAAAGAAGTATCCATACGTTTATTGTCGCCGCTCAGTGATATCATATTAATTTGCTTAAACCCGTAAATTTAGTACGAATAATTTTTGTTATATCAAAAGCAAATCTTCTTTAAAGTTATAAGTACATATATGTACATTTGTAAATATTCAAACAAATTGTCTGTGACGGAGAGCAAATTATTGACTATAAATATGTGTAACTGAAGTGTTAAGTCACGTGAATAGGCGTACATTAAAACTCAAACAAACAAAACAAAGTAGATAAAATAAAACACCTTCATATTAAGGTACATCGCGGCGTTACGGCACGGAAAATTTTGCGAGAAGACATAGCCTGAAAATTTGTCTACATGAAATATAAGATTTGATCAATCTTTGATATAATTTTCATGTAACTATTTCACGAAGTTTTTCGAGATTTTAAGCCTCAAAGACGGCATTGACGTTCTAATTCGAAAATATGCATTTTCTGAACTAAAATAATTTTAATCTAGAAAATTGACCAAGGAGGGTGAAAAGAGAGATAAAAAATATTGTTGCCATGTTGAGTATTGTATTTCTATGGATTATTGTGTCTCTAAGGGGAAATTTGCAATTTTTATCGCCATTTTGCAACTTATTATTCAAAAATCCGCACTCATTCAAAAGGCAAAACACGGCTTGCTTCATTATCATTTTCTCCATTAAGTTGTGGAGGTCCTTAAAGCCCTTCTTACACGTAAAAGTAGAGAATGAGCTGAATTCGAATATATAAAAAAATGGATAGGTCTTCTCGGCAGATTTTTTGCAATTTAAGATTGAAAATTTGTTTTGCGTGGCTTCGGCGTCAATTTTACTCGCAACGTCAAAGTCACAGCGTGTTCAGATCGCATATGTCAACATGACGTCAAAGAGTATGCGGAATATTTGATTCTCTGTAACGGTCTTCTTTAAAACATCCAGAAACCTTCTTTTTTTTTTTAAGATAATTAATCAACAATTACATGGGCTGTATTCGAACTAGACCTTATATCGTAATGTAAAAATAAAATTCTCCGTACATGACATTTTTTTCTTCAAATATTTGAAAACATCATACGGAACAGACGGACGGACATGCTCATTACTATTTAATCCGATATCTTTTGGCGGGGTATACAAAAAATTCCCTCTTGTTTATATGTACATATACTTTATAATATCGGATAAGGGTTGGGGAGGGGCGGTCCATATCAGATATACATTGTGATTTTCATTTCATGCTCGTTTTCTATCATTACGTTCAGCCGCCTCGATTGTCGTGATATATATTATTAAAATGAAATTTCCATTTCTCCGAGTTCAAGAATTCCTCAAGAAGGCAGTACGGTATCTTTTTTTCCGATAACAAAAAAAAAAAAAAAATAAATAAATAAATAAATGAATAAATAAATAAAATGAAAATCCAAACAAACAAACAACTTGCACATATGTAGTCTCTTTGGCAAATTTTTAACACTGACCTTGACTCCTAAGTATGACCTTTTTTTTTTTTTTGCTTGTCAGGATTGTTACAGGTTAAAAATAAATATTCTGATCTTTAGAAGATATGTGCATTTTTTTATGTCAGCATACAAGTTGTGGTGAATAAAAACAATAAAAAAGTAAAGCCTTCTCCGTCCGTCTACAATGGTACAATAAAGAAATAAGATAAGGATGGAGGAGGATGGATGAAAGAACATTAATTTTCAACGTAATATTTGAAGAAAAAATTGCATTCATATATCATTCCTTAGAAATAGTCAAAATATAACCAAACATCCCTCAAAGTTTCCGGTTCTCATTGCAAGCGTGTCTAAATACATTGACTGAATTTAGACACAATGTAAAGATTATGTTTAAAAATTTCGGCTCGCTACGCTTACTAGAAAATATAAGTATTTTAAAAAAAGCCATTATTTGCGCCCTAACGATATATGTCGCGCAACGTAACGTGACGTTACGATCAAGTAAGGTTTATGACGTCATAGCGTAGATGTGCACATAAAAAAAATCGAGGGTGAAACCTGCGTACACATTTGATTGTGATGAAAGCTTCCCCGCGAGCTACGTTAAGACATTTATTTAGTTCAGTCGACTGGAACGCATCGCGCCATTCAGGTATACCGCGTTCGCCGACGTGCGGCACGTCAAAGAAAATATTTCCATTGTTTTTTTTTACTTTGAGAGTGGGTTCTTAAGAAGAGCAAATTGCAGATTTCCACAGAATTCGTAGATTTTTTTTACCACCCACCTTCTGTCCACCGAATTCGGTGAAAATATTAAGAGTTTTATGATCTGTACTGTAGTAACACTTTTTACCATGTAAAGAGAAACTGATTTCGAAGTTTTTCATAGTAGCACCTTTTGTCCATGTATAAAAATATATACTGATTTTGAAGTTCTTCAAATTAATACCCTTTTTACTATGTAAAGAGAAACTGATTGCGAAGTTCTTCATTATTAACATCATGTTAACCATGTAAAGAGAAACTGATTTCGAAAATCTTCATAGCAGCACCTTTATGACAATGTGTTAAAATAATATTAAAATATTTCCCCTATGCTTCTAACTCTGAGAGTGGGTTCTTAAGAAGAGCACGTTACAGGTTTCCACCGAATTCGGAGATTTTTTTTTTACCGCCCGCCGAAAATTCTGTCCACCGAATTCGGTGAAAATATTAAGATTTTTATAATCTGTACTGTAGTAACACACTTTTTACCATGTAAAGAGAAACTGATTTCGAAGTTGTTTTTTTAAGTAGCACCTTTTTGAACATGTATAAAAATAAATTGATTTCGAAGTTATTCATATTAACACCCTTTTTGCCATGTAAAGAGAAGCTGATTTTGAAGTTCTTCATACTTATCACCCTTTTAACCATATACAAAGAGAAACTGGTTTTGAAGTTCTTCATAGAAACATCCTTTTTACCAAGTAAATAACAAACATCAAAGAAGTACCTACCAGTTATTCTGTCTCAAAGTCGAGAAGGCAAGGCAAAACCATTAGAATTTCATTTGGGACGGTTGTGAACCTTGGAATGAAAACCATTCCGAAGTAAGACCAGATTACAGGAAGAGACAGTGTCTCTTGATTGCATGCAACACCCGTTGCACCAGATCCACGAAATACTTGTCAAATTCGGTGATTGTCTCGATGTACATATTGATGTATATATCAGGTAAATATTTCTAGTTTGGTGATGAAGACACCCCCTTAATCGCAATCCAGACTGTTACTAATCCATATGTAAAAGGGGGGGGGGGGTCTGATATGCTTTTATACTATCCCTGAAGAATTTCCTCAATGTAAAGAGAAATTGATTTCGAAGTGCTTCATAGTAATATCCATTTTACCATGTAAAGAGAAAAGATTTCGAAGTTTCAAAAGTAAAATCAAAGATTTTCGTCAAACATTGACGGAGGGAATGGAGCAAGTTCATTACTTTTCACTCTTTAAAAAAATAACTATGTATCATAGACTTCACAGTCTTAAATCTTCGAAAAAATTCTTCCCATCCTAACAGTGGCAATCTTCGACAAAGTTTTGTAAAATCCATCTTGTAATCATTATGGCAACTCAAATTCCAACATGCATATACATGTGTTGTTCTTTTATCTCTTAAGCATTTTTCTCATTCACAGAATCAGTTGAAACATTTCTTCGTATAGCCAAGTTCGAATAACTTAGGTTGATCGTCTCTGCAACGCATTCGACAATTTCTGTTATCAAAATTTCTTGAAATTTCTAAAACCTGTAGCATCATATCCCACCCATCCTGCTACGTCTTTCGGTATAATTTTGGACATAATAACTTTCACACTCTTTGGCCATATTGCATGGTTTAGATTGAGGATCACTGACGAGTAATAAGTACCCGAAATGTGCATGTCTGGTCCATGCTGAAAATCTGTCTGTTCTTAAATGATGCTATTGAATTTGAAGACGTTTAACAATTGAAACAATATTGAGCACTAAGCGTATGAGGATGTTCCTGTGTGGAGGGAAGATCAAGCAGAAATTAAGAGCTTGGATTATTTCCAAGTTTGTTTACGTCAGCGTCACTCTTCCTTCCGACCAATGCCTCTCATTTCAACCACGCCTTTAAAAACCTTTCCTGCAAATGTAAACACTTAGAATCCCCCCCCCCCCTTTCCGAAGAAGCGAGTTCTTTAAACCTCCCCAAAATGACAGTATCTCATGACTGTAGTTTCAAAAAAGAAAAAATGGCATACATGATGGAGTTATAATTAAAGTTTCAGTGGGTTAATCTCTGCTCATCGTGAGTTCACCTTTTCTAAATATCTACAATATATCGTAGAGCTCTGTCCTTAGCTGGGTTTCGGCATAATTTTTTCGGTCATGTTTAGAATTGGGCTCATTGCGCCTACCCTCCAACGATTTTTTGGCAATTTTTTTCACATAAATACCCTTCAGAATAAACCCTCGCAAAATCTTATGCCATTCATTTTGGTAAGAGGAAATTAAAGCTCTGTATTCGGTCTTTTCGAAATACAGAGTTGCTTCCCATTTGTGCAGGTATCTGACGTCAACGCATTGTGACGTCATCAATTTTTATGGAAACCAGCCTGAAATTCAGGGAAACAGGGTTACATATATGACGTTTTCAATGGAATTTAATGACGTCACAATGCTTTTACGTCATATACCTGCACAAATCGAACGTAGGCATGTCAAATCGAAAAGACGGAAATTGTAGATGGTGCCAGGAAAATTCACTTTGGCTTTATTTAAACTGTTTGACATAAAGTTCTACTGACGAGAATTAAAATACCCGAAACACCTGTCTAGTACAATAAAATTGGTACTATAGAACATATATTTCAATATTGACAAAATGAAACAGATCTTTGTCACGGGCAAAAAATCTGACAATTAAACAGACGGAGACAATAACACATCTCCATAGAAACACGAAGGGGAGCGTTTATTTAATAGACCCTTTCACATTATCTGCGGTACTAAATTTGAATGCCAGTTCCGGGGGACAACGAAAAGATTGCGCATGCACCAGTGTCGTCATTTGATTGTTCTAGGACGTTTAGCGCAGAATCATGTTTCGTTTGTTCCGCGGAAAACATCTTGGAACAATCGAATTACATCACTAGTGCATGCGCAATCTATTGTTTGTTCCCCGGAACTGACATTCAAATTCAGTACCGCAGATAACTGTGAAAGGGTCTATGAAAAATAATCAGTACAAGTACAGAATGCATTGTAGATGGCGCTGTTAAAATCGCACCGTGCCGATCAGAGCAATAAAACATACATATACATGTATCATCTCAAATTAATGTTCATTTCATACGATGTATTATGAAACGAGTTGTGTGTTTTATATCCTTTTTAAAAATCTTTTTATCACACGACATTGCCTTAAAATAGGGAATAATTAGGTTCTGACGTTATTTCTGCGGAAGGTAAATGCTGATTTTACGGTCGCAAAGTCTTTTTTTTTTTTCTTGCGTAAGCGGAGCCAGGAAAACGGACATTTGCACCGTAAAATCAGCATTAACCGTCCGCAAACCTTACGTCCGTGTCTAGGTATTCCCATTCTAATGTAATCTATATTTTTGTTAATATAAAGCGAAATGTGACGTTGGCTAGAGGTCCGTCGATGCTCAATTTGGTGCTCTATTTTGTGCTGTTGAGATTATCGTCAGGATCTTCTGCAACTCATTAGAAACGTCAATGCCTAGTATGTTCTCGTTTTACAGCCGTAACTAAGGAGCAAACAACCAATGAAATCCGACGTTATAGCTACATTGCATTAGAAGATGTATTCACTGGAGGCGAATCACGCCTCGACCTAGCAGTTGTCTGCTACGCCATGAGATATTCCGTGCGTAGAGAGAAAAATGTTTCAAATCTGTTAGGTATTTTAATACAATAATGAACTAAACATCGACAATTCTAACCTGCGTATGAATTTTACAAATGACCGATATTTGAAAGGTCACACTTGTCAAAGTTTAGGTGACAAGCCTCAAACATTGACCATTCACATACAAGCAGACCGATACGTAACGTGTTATCATACCATTTGATTATGAAATGGCTTTTTGAAACTGCACAACGTCTTATCATCTTATCATGTGATAGAGTAAATCAATTTTGTTATTTCCGTAGTGTCTGTATAACGCCTATAAAACGTACCCAGCGAAATTTTATCTATAGATGTATAGGCATTGTCGCACATTATGACGTTTCGAACGTCGAGCGCCTCTATGTTAGGCCTGTTCAAATATTACGTCGTCAGTTTTGAACTTGAAAATAAACAATGCTTAAATACCGTCGATTGCAAAATAAACCAGATGATTTGATAGTAATTTTATTTTAAGTAATATTATTAAATTCGCGGATTATATAGTTTGTGCATCGGTTTTTGTCTTTACATCGATAGAGAGAAAAATTATTACAGTCATTTCTTAAATATCACATGAATCATGTTACACATATTGAGTCTTTGCGGAAAACAGAGTTATCTCTCATTTGAGACGGTATCTGACGTAAAACTATTTTGACGTCATCGACTCATGATAGGTATGATAAAGCCGGTTCTCTACCGTCTTTTCCCAAAGTATTAGGATCGTTTCCATAGAATTTGATGACGTCACAATTAGTCTACGTCAGATAGCCCCCCGAACGGGAAGTAACTCTGTTTTTCGAAAATAAGGAATAAAACGGAAGTGTTCCAACTTTTTACCTTCTTGAAAAAATTCAAAACAATTTTGATGCACCTGACCCGTGTTTCGTACAGTAAATCCTCATCAGTTGTCTTTATTGGACATTGTTCAATTTGACGTACTGTTTGGTCCATGCTGTAAATTTATCAGGTTTTAAATGATGGGGGTTCGCTTCTTTTCATGTGGTGGAGGTTTTTGTTTGTTTGCTTTGGTTCCTGTTTTATCCTGATTTTGTATGCCTTCGGTTTCTGATTTTCTGAATTATCGATTTTGTGCTGTATACAGGGATATGGTCATTATCCATATTTGTCATGCTATTGAATTTAAAGACGTTTAACACGTCAGACTTCGAACTCCGGACTTTAGGGGTCAAATAAAAGAAATCAGGTACGATAAAAAATGTAAAATCTGAACACACAGTTGATGAAAGAACACCGGAGAGCTTTAAATTTTTTAATTCACACATGAAAACAAATAAATACTTCACACAAAGTATTCTAAGCTCATTGGAATAGAATCAACATTTTGAATTTGTGACACAGTCCCTTCAAAGTGCGGTGTCCGAAGTGCGCATTCCGCAACCACGAAAAAGTGATTTCAGACCCAGGCAAATGTCTTTCAGTAGCGCACTCTGGATAACTATTTTTTAAATTTAATTGACTTTGCAGAGAGTGCGCGGCTTTAAATTTACTTTAGGGTCGATTCAGTAGGCAAAGTTTCGTGACCATTATAGTTACGGCATCTATCTATGGTTCCTGCAATAAAAAGCTAATCTCTCTCTCTCTCTCTCTCTCTCTCTCTCTCTCTCTCTCTCTCTCTCTCTCTCTCTCTACAAAATAAGTATATAAGATATATTTTGAGAATAACTTTTACTATTACAATTACTCATGCACAAAATTTCTTGAATGTGATATATGCATAAAACACTATAGTTTGATATGAGATGCAAATGTTACTCTAATCATAATTTCTTAAAAATCCAAATAACGATAACTGAAATTACTTTCATAGCAACTTTTAAAAATAACTTACCCATACTGTTTAATTTGAGGAGAAAATGAAAAAGGAAGTACTTAACCATCCCACAGCTCCTATATCTCTCCTGCTGAGACGTCTACATTAATCTAAATTTACAATTTGAACAAATAGAATTAACAGACGAAGTCAAGGGACTACATATTTCATTATACCTCCGCCATATAATGGTGGGGGTATATAATAATGCACTTGTCCGTCCTTTTGTTCATGGAATGAGCTTTGGTTGATCCTTCGGTTAATCCTTCTGTTACCAATTTTCTTGAAATTTCTAAAACGTGGGTCCTGTAGCGTCATACCCCACCTATCCTGCTACGTCTTTCGGTACATTTTTGAACATAATAATTTTCACACTCTTTAACCATATTACATTGTTTAGATTGAGGATCACTGACAAAGTCCCCGAAACGTGCATGTCTGGTCCATGTTGCAAATTCATCTGTTCCTAAGGTAGAGTATCCCTCAGGTTAGAGTTGCTGGTAATTTTAGCCTGGATACACTATTTTTTCTCTTCAGAATATTGTTCAGATTATCAAACTTATGTAGTTTTGGGAAAAGAAACTTTTACAATTACATTTTATCACCCCTAAAAAGGGATCTTTCTTATTTTTCCCATAGGGTCCAATGTTAAAGTTCAAACGGCTTAAGTTCTCGGAATAATCATGAAACCACGAATTATATTTTGTTTTTATATAACGTTTAACATAATCTTTGAATAGATAGAAATGAAAATATTGTAAAAGTTGTTAATTTGGAAATATGAGCATCTGAGACCTGAAGGATGCTCTACCTTCAATAACGATATCGATTTTGAAGACGTTTAACATTATAAATAATGACATTAATAAACATATCGAATCTGAATTACGTCTCATTCTCCTTGGCAATTCAAATTTCAGTACAGGTAACTTTTAACTTATTTTTTTCATGTGCAAACATGTCAATATGATAATCTACGTCATATACACCGAATTTATGGAGAAAATAACGCAATATTAAACGTCATAATCAAAGTCAATATTTGAGAGTAATTGTTAAGTATTTCAAACGGTGAATTTATCACGTCTCTCTCTCTCTCTCTCTCTCTCTCTCTCTCTCTCTCTCTCTCATTGTTTTTCTCTCTCATATTTGCCATAACAAATTAAGGCGATATTTAAACATTTTACATTATTTAGACAATAAACTAAATTTTTCCCTAATGTTAAACGTCTTCAAATTCAATAGCATCATTTAAGGACTGATAAATTTACAGCATAGACCAGACATGCACGTTTCGGGTACTTAACCCTCGTCAGTGATCCTCAATCTAAACAATGTAATATGACCAAAATTAGTTTAAAGTTTAGAACTGGTATTCTGACAAACTATGCGGCATATAAAAAAAGATGGTATGCCCAGACAAAACACTTCTGCATCACAGAAGCATATCTAAAAGACAACCATTTGTTGCACAGAAGATGTTATCCGGATGCCATATGCTCAACCCTCCAACTTATTTAGTTAGATAGAAGTCTCAACAACATGCTTGGTCGGTGTAATACTTAACAATTAATTTTCTAAATTGATTTGAATGTTGCACATCTGAGATTTAAACTTCTAAAACCTTAGGGCGATTTTAATAACAATCTTACAAATTGAAAGTTCAAAAACATAATATAAGATTCTTAACACACTAAAGAAGTCTTTCTCTTCAATTTACGTCAAAAACTTAGAATCTAAAAACTATTTCTGATATTAGATATTATAGATTTTTAGGTCATATTTCTAAAATTTGAATTATGAAAGTCCATGCATGTTATCTGAAATTTCATTTTTTTTCTGTTGAAATAAGCGTGAGTACTCCAAGGGGAAGCTCATATCCTGGGGGTTCCAACGATGATTAAAATCTAAAGTAAAACAAAAATTATTCTGATAACAAGTTTCAAGCATGTTGGTTTTCCAAACACTTGAATTAGAAATTTGAATTGTAGATTGTTACAAGGGCCATACATTGTTGTCATATTTTGTTCTTTGCCATAAAGGATTTAATAAACATGAAATTAAAAGACTCCTTACTGCAGATGTATTTAGTGTCCAGTATTTTCGATGACATTGGATTTGAAGACGTTTAACATTTGTACTACTTAGCAAGTGTCACTGCTGGTGGACAAGGAGTCCCCGAGGGCACATGTAGCCAAGTTCGGTTGATCGTCTCTTTAAACGCATTCGAAAATTTCTATTATCAAAATTTCTTGATACTTCTTTAACATGGGTCCTGTAGCATCATATCCTACCCATCCTGCTACTTCTTTCGCTACATTTTTGGACATAATAGTTTTCATACTCTTTAACCATATTACATATTTGAGATTGAAGATCACTGACGATCGAGGGTTAATTTGCAAATATAAGAAAATACAAAGAAAACGGATCAAAATGTTTCTCGGCGTAGTAATTTCGTTATAGGAATCGTTCCTGTCATACTCAAAGTAGGTCTGCAAAATGTGAAGAAGTTCTTTTTCTAGTAAGAAGTACGATAGGAAAACACTATCACTAATATAATACAGCGTTATATCTTAAACTACTGCAGTTTCTAAATATATCATCTTATGAGTCGTATTCTATATGTTGTTTGGACTCTATAACAAAAACTTACAATAACTTTCTAATAATATGTATTATTAGAAAGTTATCGTAAGTTTTTGGTGGGGTAATTGAATGAATTTGTGCTTATTTCGATTTCGTACAGTTTTCTAAGTTGGTAGTGTACGAAGTATTTTTCAAAAGTAGTTTATCTAAAATAAATATAACACGACCAGACCCCAATGACCATTGCTTTGTTTACATTGTCCAATGGAAGGGGATTTACCTTTAAATTTACGCTACATATTGTACTAGAATTAAGAATAGTCGTTTTCCTTCTCATTTCCAGAAAGCAAGAAAGGAAAAAGAGTCATTTGATCACGAAACCTTAAAGAAAACTATAAAGAAATTGTCTTATTGGTTCATGACACATGTGCTGATAGATATAATCATAGTGTATCCCCTTCCTCTCCATAATATTGGTAGATTTTTTTGTATTTCTGTTCCTTGCCTTGGTTCTGGTTACATCCTGAATTTGTATGCCCTTGGTTGGATGATTTTTCGATTAAGGTTTTTGTACTTCTTAATTCCGTCTTTTCGATTTTACAGTCGCACGTTCGATTTGTGAAGGTATCTGACGTAAAAACATTCCTTGGAAAACATCATATATGTAACCCGGTTTCCCTGAATTTCATGCTGGTTTTCATAGAATTTGATGACGTCACAATGCGTTGACGTCAGATACCTGCACAAATGGGAAAATGGGAAGTAAGTCTCTATTTTGAAAAGACCGAGTAGGGATATTTTTTTCCATATTTGTAGACCAACCCTTATCACCTTTTGTTAATTTACTGTCCTGTTCACTAATTCCTGAGCACCCTGTTTGAGCGATTTATTCTGTCGTCTGAAGAATTTTGCTATAAATTATTGTTTCTGAGAATTGACCTCCCTTAGTCGTAACTGGAAATTAACTTCAACTTACCCTATCAGCTGCCTTCAACCCGCAAAATGAAAAAATAAAATGTCTACGGGAAATTCCCATGTTAATTTCAAGCCGCCGCCATATTGTTCTCCGTGTCAACAATGGTAAACAGTGACGTCAAAGCTCCCGACGTCACGCATTTTCAGCGATTTTACTATAGAAAATCCCCGTAGACTTTTTATTTTCCGCCCTATTTCTAACTTAGCTTACGCACAGCCAAAAGAATGGTATTTTCTGTTACGACTAAAGGAGTACTATAGAATTGATATCTTTTTGGAGGATGACATTATCATATTTTAGAGAAACCGGGAAAACAGGGTGCTCTGGAATTAGTGAACAGGACAGTAGTCATAATTCATCATAAGTACTAGATGAAGAAATGGGGGTGTTTCAGTCCTCTGAAACTGATTTGAATTGTCAATATTGAAATATATGTTCTATAGTACCAATTTTATGGTACTAGACACGTGTTTCGGATATTGAATCCTCGTCAGTAGTACTTAATGACAAACAATTTGAACAAAGCCAAAGTGAATTTGCCTAGCGCCATCTACAAGGCGAACATGAACCAAACATGAGCGGCTCCAAATTTTATGTAGGTTGTATTCATGTAGGGTTTATTCAGAAGCGTATTTAAGTGAAACATATGGCCAAAAAATCGTTGGAGTGTGGGCGCAAGGAGCTTAATTCTAAACATGACCGACAAAATTATGCCGAAACCCAGCTAAAGACAGAGCTATGAAGATTGTTTATCAATGATTTTTATATTTTATGTAATAACAATATCACTTCACCTTTTCCCTGTGAATACAATTATTTGTCTATTTCAGGGTCATTGCATATATTGTCAAAATTGAAATATATGTTCTATTTTATAAAATTTCAGTGCATCCAAATATGTGATCTGTTGATTGTATTATTTGTGGTGGAAATATGTTCTAATTTTTTTACTCTTTGTCGGTGTGGTCGTCTTCATTGTTCACTTTGTTTTTATTTGTAATTATAGCAAATAACGCTTGCATTTCTCTACATCGTATGTCTTCATCGAATTACTAGTATTTAGGGTGGCGTCGCTCACAATCATTGTGGGCAATTCTCTAGTCCTAGCTTCTCATCAAATTTCTGAAACCTGGGTCCTGTAGCATCATATCCCAGCCATCTTGCTACGTCTTTCGGTATATCTAGGACAAAATTTTCACAGATTTTGGCCATATTAAATCGTTTAGCCTGAGGATCACTAACGAGGGTTAAGTACCCGAAACGTGCCTGTCTGGTCCATGCTGCAAATTAATCTGCCATAAAATGATGCTTATGAATTTGAAGACGTTAAACATTCTCATGCCAAGGCCAATGATCGACGTTTCCCTCTTCCCTTGTTTAAAAAAAATATGAAGAGAGAGAGAGAAATTAAAGTGAGTTTCAAGCTTCCTTTTGGGCCTATTTACTAAGATCCTGTACTTGCATTGGATTTGTAGCACGATTCATTTGATATCATGTGTGCACTTCTACTGAACTCTGGGGATTGTTCATTACATATATATAGTTGTCCCATATGCATGTTTCAATGGCGCTGTTTATTCAGATAAAGCTTTCCCTCTTGTTTCTATGGAGCTGTGTCATTGTCTCCGTCAGTTTGTCCGATTTTTCTTTAGAAAGTTCTTTTTTCAAAAAAATGTAATCCTCTCGATAGTGATTTTTGAAATCTGTTTACTGATTTCAGGTACGCAAACTCGACTTAGCAATGCTGTTCATCTTTGTATCGCCTACAAAGCTTGTATCGACTTTTGAGTCATGCTCTTTTACCTTTTATCCATCCGTCTGTCCGTCCGTCTTTCTATCACACTTCGGTATGCTTCACAGGCGACACGTGCATATGGTAAACATTTTCTTTGCGATCATATTGTAATGTTTTGAAGCTAGTATATAATACGAAATCTACTGTGCAAGGTTTCGATGGGTCAGTAGAACGATGAACTAACGGTTTAATCAGAGTGTACGTAGTATTTTTCAAAAGTAGCTTATCTGAATTAAATAGAACGTTGACAAGTGCCCAATGACCATTTCTATCATATTTGCATTGGCCAGTGGAAGGGGATTTGGCATTCTATTATAAATGAGTAGATTTTAAAAAGTAGAAGATTACTTTTTCAATTTCCGAAAAGAAAGAACTAAAGGGTGCATGTGATTCACAGCTCAACCAACAGCAAAATCCTGGTACATGGCACCCGTGCGTACAGATATGAAAGTACCCCCTCTAATAAAGTCATTACGCATCTTAAGTACATAGCTGATAAAAAGAAGGTGTCTTCTGAGACTAGTGATTAAGTGATTTTTTAATTATTTTAACATTCTATGTATTGTTTATATACATTTAACTTGGTGAATACGATTTGGAATTAAGAAATGGGATTTGTAGAAGGAAAATAAATGTCGTAAAGTCTTAGGTAGGGGGCGGCAGATTCAGAGAGAAAAAGAAATTTTGGTCTTCAGCAGGTCTGAGATAGGTTTATTTTAATATTTAATGACTATCCCCTAGTACACGTATCTGAATTAAAAGGGTGGAACATATTCTCATCCATCTCTTGAATCCTAACTAGAATTAAAAAAAAAACCGAAACCATACAAAACAAAATAAAAGTTTAAAAGTAAAACCTAATAATAAAAGTTATAAATTCTCTGTCTATGGGAAATTCCAGATTTTATTTTTATACGAAAGTTTGAGGGTATTATAAAAATCGATCTACTTCCTATATATTTGTCGGGTTGTTATCGTAAAGTCAATAATCCAGGTCCATAAATCTACAAAAAACTGTTTCGTCATAAGCTTTGACCATGCATGTTCTGAAATGAAGACTGAGAGATAGTTAACTGACCCAAAATCTAACCTATGAGAGATACGACAAACACTTCCTTGTGACCACTTAGACTACAATTCCCAGCATTTGTACGTAAGAGGTGGACTATAAAATGGCTTGAACAAATTTTTGAATTTCAAAAGCACGGGATCGCTGGATTGAACAACACAGTTTACAAGGGAGCTATGATAACATTTACACACCTACTTTTGGTATGTAAAACCCTCACTTATTATAATCATTTTTAAAAAGATCAAAATGCCGCTATCAAAATATATTCTTTTTGATATAATGTATTCTTCTGAAATGAAAAAGAGAAACAATTTGCCAAATTTTGATGAAATAATTTTTCTTCACGCATAAATAACTTTGTCGTCTATATTCAAAAGTTCAGTATTTCTAAATTTATTCTGTTTTTCGATTTATGATATTAGAAACCTGGATTAATTGAGAGAGAACATACTTAATGCATGTAATATGATAAACCTTACGTAAAAAATGATTACCCGGTATATTTAAGATGAATAAATAGATTGATAAATAAAACTGAGAAAGACTCAGCTCTGTAAGAATGTTGTCTTTTTTTTTTTCTCTCCTACCGTAAAACCTCTGAAAATTTGGAAATTAAGAATTCTAATGCAATGTCGCTATAACGTCGAAGTTCATTGGTTGTTTGCTCCTTAGTTACGACCGTAAAACGAGAACATACTAGGCTTTGACTTTGTTAACGTCGCATTGCGCTTTATATTCACAAAAAATATAAATTGCATTAGAATGCCAGTAAGTAGATACTGACGTTATGTTTGTGGACGGTAAATGCTGATTTTGATAATGCGATGCCTGAAAAACTCAGTTTGCGACCGTAAAATCAGCATTTACCGTCAGATAAAATAACATCAGAAGCTGTTATTCCCTAATTTGAATTTTCAGTACAAAAAGGACAATAGACATTATGTACAAAAAAAAAAGAAAACCAAATGAAAACGAAAATATATCTTCATCAAGTTCTATGGCAAGCCACTGTGAACAAAAATTTTTCATATACCAATTGATTTCCTAGAGTTAACACGTCTTCAAATTCAATAGCATCTTCTAATAGCAGATAAATTTGCAGCATGGAGCAGACATGCACGTTTCGGGTACTTTACCCTCGTCAGTGGGTTATTTTATCATTCATATTAAAAATTAATTTCCTAATATTTCCTAATTCATTTCCTAATAATAGAAATTCATTCTTTAAGTTTATTAAATAATTTTCTTATTCATTTCCAAATATGGAGATTTATTAAAAATTCATTCTTTAATATCAGAAATTCATTTGCTAATATTAGAAAATACTTGATATTTTTAAGAGATGAATTTCAAATACACTGTATAAGAAAATGAAGAATTATGTTATGCTGGAAATTCAATTTCTAATAAAATAATATGAACTTGATTCTTAATCAGGTTGGATGAGTGAGTGAAAGGAGGATTTAAGGTAGAAAGAATTATAGGAGAAGAGATAGAATAAGTGAGAGAGTGGATAATAATAAGAGAAGATTAGAAAGGAGAGTGTCGCTTTATTTCCTAATTAAAAAAATTGTATACTATAGGAGAGGAGAGTATGTATACCAAAAAGAAAAGTTAACTTGTCAGGTGCAAAATTCGTATGATTTGAAAGGCAATTTTCAGAAAATTGGTCTATTATATTTTAAGTAATTTTACAGTCCCACATTAAATAGGTGATACTCTCTGGTTCAGATTTACAAAAGAAGCAGAGATCAGAGTTTATGATGCCAACTTTGCACAGAAATTTATTGTTTATCAACATGTGATGATTTATTGTGAACTGTGTCCATTTCAAATTAGGACCTAATAATATTTTGAAAGGAAGATAAAAAATAGCTTTCCATTGGTCATTTGTCTGATGAAGTAGAGTATTATTCCATTTTGTTTGGTACTATTTGATATTAAAGTATTATACAAAGCTTTAGAGCATTTCATTTTATGTAGAAAATTTGGAGAGGTCTTGGTATGTAAGGATTAGATATCTTAAAATTTGAATAGGAATTTTCTTTTTGTTTATAATAAACATCAAAGAAGCACCTAACCGTTATTCAGTCTCAAAGTCGAGAAGGCAAAGCAATATCGTCAGAATTATCATCGAAACGGTTGCTAACCCCGGAATGAACAACATTCCGAAGTGAGACCAGGTGCACGGGGACAGTCAGTATCTTTTTAATGCATTTATTATTCAATTTCTTATTTTGAAAATCTTCAAGAGTTAATAAAGTTCCATCATGTCTCAATATATGGTTTATAGTGACTATTCTCTTTTCATACCTTTTTTATTATACAAAGAAAAGGGGCTCTTAAATATAATCTTCCCATGAATCTATACATTCTTTATTTTTTTCAATTCTATCCATGCTCTGAATACATCAAACCAAAATGGATTATTCACTTTTGTTGCAAGATTTTCTAAAAATTGAGTTCCATGAGAAATTATTGAGTTCCATGAAAAATTATATCCTGTATTGGAGCAAAATTATTCAGTAGATTTTTTTCCATTTTGTGTCATTTCCTAGTAGAATATATACGTTTCATCCAAGTACATTTTAGGCCCTTAATACAATTATCAGTATCAAAAAGACCAAGTTCTCCATTTTCATATTTTTGAAACAGTACATCTCTTTTAATCCTTTCTCCTTTTTGAGTTCCAAATAAATTCAAAACTCATTTGTTTAAGCTTTTTCAACAATATTTCAGGCAGATTTGGAAGAGAAATAAACAGATGGTTAAGTGGTGATATAAGTAGAGCCCTTAAACTACATACTTTTCCAACTGGAGTAATCTTACTTTTTTTTTCCAAATATCAATGATCTTTTCAATTTTAACAAGTTTTTTTTTATCATATTAAGGCATAATAATTAATTAATGTCAAAATCATCCATTACTTCTGTTTGCTTTTTATAGGATTGCTTATAGAAACTTTCAATTTCTTTTAAGACAAGATCTTGTTAAGAAATTTTTTGTCCATCATCACATTCTAATCTAGTTATGGTTTTGGAGGTGTAATTCCTGGTTTCCAAATTACAAAAATATTGGGATGGTTTTTCGCCCTCAAGCATCCACTTCGCTCTCGACCGTATGATATTACCATTACGTTTTTCGTTTCTTAAATTTTCAAGTTCATGCTTTTTCAAATCCAGTGTCTCATGATCTGAATCATTTTCATTTTCTTCCAGAATTGTTAATTCTTCAATAAGAATACTTTCTGTTCTATTTATTTATTTCTTTTTATAGCTGCTACGTCTTTCGGTACATTTTTGGACTTAATAATTCTCACACTTATTGGTCATATTACATTGTTAAGATTGAGGATCAGTGACGAGGGTTAAGTACCCGAAATCTATCTGTTCTTAAATGATGCTATTAAATTTGACGACGTTTAACATTTGTACTACTTGGTGAGTGTCACTGCTGGTGTACCAGGAGTCCCCGAGGGCACTTGTAGGCAAGTTCAATAAACTTCGGTTGATCGTCTGTCTCTTCAACGCATTTGAAAATTTCTGTTACAAAATTTCTTGAAATTTCTAAAACGTGGGTCCTGTAGCATCATATCCCACCCATCCTGCTACGTCATTCGGTTCAGTTTTGGACATAATATTGGTCATATTACATTGTTAAGATTGAGGATCAGTGACGAGGGTTAAGTACCCGAAACGTGCATGTCTGGTCCATGCTGCAAATCTGTCTGTTCTTAAATGATGTCATTGAATTTAAAGACGTTTAACAATTACGGAAGATCGCAAATACTTCTAACCAAGACAATACGGATGTTTGATTGTTCTCCATTGTTATGACGTCATCAATTTACTTGGGCACAATTTAGGTAAGTGACTAAATGAAAAATCAGACCGGACACGTTGCACGCGCCGTATTTGTGATCTTGTGATACAGTTTTGCTTCTAGTTTCTAAGAGAGAATTTTAAGGAATAACTGATCATTTATGGTACATTGAATTCCATTGTTTGGTATTTTTTCAAAATATTCTCTATTGTACACAGGAAGTGCATATTGTTCTTTAACTTGCCTTATTATTTGTTTTTTTCTGGAATCATATAATAAACTATTGTTAAATTTCCATAAGCTTGATTTATGTACTAAATTTAAGATCAAGTGATATTGGGGAATTATCAGACATATAGGCACCTGAAATATCAGAATTTTTGCAAGAGGACAGCAAGGATTCTGAAATTAGAAAGAAGTCAAGACAAGCTTGTTCAATAGGATTACGTTTTCTCCATGTGTATCTTTTTGTGTCAGGATAGAAAAATCAATAGACATCACAAAGTTTATTATATTCTATTTTATCAAGGACTTTATCACGTGCTCTTCGGTTATTTATATTTAAGTAATTGAAGTAATCAAGGTCAGTGTTCATTACAAGGTTAAAGCACCAACTACTATAATATGAGAGTTTCCAATTAAATATATAGTTTCATGATCTTTTTCATAAAAGTTTGGCTGATCTCGATTTGGACCGTAAATACGAAGAAGTGTAATGTCTTTTGAATCAATTGAAATGTCAATAGCCAGGAGATTACCTTCATCATCTTTTATTTCTGGCTTTACTGCAAATTCAAAATTATTATTTAAAAATATGGCCACTACTCGGACATTAGAAGTAAAAGAATTAAAGTACACTTTGTAACCCCATTGATTTTGTATTAGATTTTCAGATGTGATTTTATTTATGATTTTTTTTACTTTTAAGAGGAATTGGTTTGGGCCGATCCGACCTCTTCCCGGGGATCCTGTGAATTGCCAACACGTCTCCTTCGGATAGTCCCACATTCGCCTTTTCGATAGCACGCGTTTCACAACATCAAATGTGTTTTCTCCCTGCTCCTCACGAAATCCATAGATTTTTACATTTGTTATTGGTGAATACTGCTCGTTTTTGTTGCTCTTTTGAAGAACGTCTTTCTGCGGTTTCAACCCTTTTTTCAAAATTTCGGATTACTTTATTAGTTTCCATCAGTTTCTCCCTCAGTGTGTTGACATCCCTATTAACTCCGTCAATTTCTTCACGGAAATTTACGTTAGTATTTTTCAGCGAACTATCGATCTCACTACATCTTTCCTCTATCTTTTCTTTCACCATAATCTCTTTTTGTTCCCTGTTTTCTTAATCACTTCCTTTACAATACTGACTACGATTTCTTTCAAATCCTCCGTTTTTACAGTTTTTTTCTAAAGTTTTTTTCGGACCTCACCAGCGCTTTCTTTAATTTTTGCCAAATCAGACCTAAAATCTGCCAATTCAGCTGTTCAATGATGCGTACAATCGATCTCCGATCAAGCTTTGATATATGAATGTAAACAACTGTAGCGGTTACATATACTCACACCCATTGTTCTCAATAAATTCTTTTTTTGAATGCTATTCTTTCGAAATTTTACCAGTTTCTTTTCACAATCCAGTCTCTTATCACAAATATATCCAATGATAATCAATTTATACGTTATTTACACGATTTACCGCTACTTTTTGGCCATTTACACGGAGCGCAAAAAACTACGCCATGTTCAATTTCACCATCTTGATTTTTAGCTCTTCTGGTCTAAGACCAGTCGAGCTTATGCGATCGCCCTGTGTCCGGCGTCCAGTGTCCGGCCGTCTCTCTGTCTGTCCGTCCGTTAAACTTTTCTTTTGAGCGCGATTAATCCTCTGAATCTGTGAATGGTAGAAAATAAATTCTTTTTTTTTTTCATTATTATGGACCTGTGGTCTAGTTGTGCACCTGCTATTTTGTTTTAGTCCCTGACCCCAAGGGACTTGGAAAATGGGCGTGGTCATTTTCTCCTATATAACTCAATGTAATCTTTTGAGCACCAATTCTCAGAAAGTATAATTGATAGAAAGATAATTGTTTTGGCATTATTCTCAGTCTGTGTTCTAGATGTGCACCTGATATTTTGTTTGAGCCCCTGGTCCCCAGGGTCTTAGAAAATGGGTGTGGTCATTTTCTCCATTATAACTCTAATGTTATCTTGTGAGCTCCAATTCTCAGAAAGTAAAATTGAATGAAAGATAATTGTTTTTGCTTTATTCTCAGTCTGTGGTCTAGATGTGCACCTGATATTTTATTTTGAGCCCCTGACCCCAGGGTCTTAGAAAATGGTTGTGGTCATTTTCTCCATTATAACTCTATGTAATCTTGTGAGCACCAATTCTCAGAAAGTATAATTCATAGAAAGATAATTGTATTTGCTTTATTCTCAGTATGTGGTCTAGATGTGCACCTGATAGTTTGTTTGAGCCCCTGACCCCTAGGGTCTTGGAAAATGGATGTGGTCATTTTCTCCATTACAACTCTATGTAATCTTGTGAGCACCAATTCTCAGAAAGTATAAGTTGATAGAAAGATAATTGTTTTTGCATTATTCTCAGTCTGTAGTCTAGATGTGCACCTGATATTTTATTTTGAGCCCTTGACTCTAGGGTCTTAGAAAATGGTTGTGGTCATTTTCTCCATTATAACTCTATGTAATCTTGTGAGCACCAATTCTCAGAAAGTATAATTCATAGAAAGATAATTGTATTTGCTTTATTCTCAGTATGTGGTCTAGATGTGCACCTGATAGTTTGTTTGAGCCCCTGACCCATAGGGTCTTGGAAAATGGGTGTGGTCATTTTCTCCATTACAACTCTATGTAATCTTGCGAGCACCAATTCTTAGAAAGTAAAATTGAATGAAAGATAATTGTTTTTGCTTTATTCTCAATCTGTGGTCTAGATGTGCACCTGAATTTGTTGGAGCCCCTGGCCCCCAGGGTCTTAGAAAATGGGTGTGGTCATTTTCTCCATTATAACTCTATGTAATCTTGTGAGCAGCAATTCTCATAAAGTATTATTGATAGAAAGATAATTGTTTTTGCATTATTCTCAGTCTGTGGTTTAGATGTGCACTTGATATTTTGTTTGAGCCCCTGGCCCCCAGGTTCTTAGAAAATTGGTGTGGTCATTTTCTCCATTACAACTCTATGTAATCTTGTGAGCACCAATTCTTAGAAAGTATAATTGATAGAAAGATAATTGTTTTTGCTTTATTCTCAGTCTATGGTATAGATGTGCACCTGATATTTTGTTTGAGTCCCTGACCCCCAGGGTCTTGGAAAATTGGTGTGGTCATTTTCTCCTATGTAATCTTGTGAGCACCAATTCTCAGAATTCAAAGTTTAATTGATAGAAAATGTCAGTATTGAAATATATGTTCTATAGTACCAATTTTGTTGTACTAGACTAGATAATTGTTTTTGCTTTATTCTCAGTCTGTGGTCTAGGTGTGCACCTGATATTTTCTTTAAGCCCCTGGCCCCAGGGTCTTGGAAAATGAGTGTGGTCTTTTTCTCCTATATAACTCTATGTAATCTTGTGAGCACCAATTCTCAGAAAGTATAATTGATGGAAAGATAATTCTTTTAGCATTATATTAATCATTCTCTGGTCTTGTATTTTATTTGAGCCCCTGATCTCGGGGTCTTGGAAAATGAGTGCGGCACTTAGATTAATTTCAGCAAACAACCAGGAGAGCTTCAGTCTCATCAGAGACTTCTGGTTTTTTCTTACATTAGAAATTACGAATGTTTTCTTATCTTATATTCGAAAAAAAAATCTGAGATAAGAATTTTTTTCAAATATAAGAAAAAAGTAGGAATTTCTTACATAAGAAAATTAATTTCTTATATTAGAGAAAGAATTACTAAATGATTTTGCGTTCAATTTGGCTTGCCATAAAATTCAACTGGCAACCACTTGTATAGATCAATCAATTGATTTACTTGTATAAACATCAGCGAATCAAAATTATGCAAATACGCCATAATTTTTTTAATACATCTTTTTCAGATGGTCGTAAATTTCATTGTCCTTCAAAATATGTCATGGTCGTTCCGATTGCCCGGATGTCGCCATACCAATTCCGAATTTTTAGAAACATTTGATTCAGACTCCGTCAGACAAGTTGCTGGTCATTCCCATCGATGTGGTCAAGATTTTATCCCATATGCAGTGTGTCCAGCGTCCACGTATCATAACCATGGTGATAGACTAAATAGGAGGTCCACATGTCCCTGGATCAAGTGTTTGGACCATGACCCTCTACGGTATCCGAGAGACATATTTTACGCAAAATGCTTATGCACAGGGTGTATTGGAAATTCCATGCAATACTCATGTCATCCTATTTATCATTCTGTTCAAGTGACAAAAATAGTTGGATGCGACGTAGACAGTGGTTTTTATCAATATGAAAAAGACTTTTTACGGGTACCAGTTGGCTGCACATGTGCAAAGAGAAGGACATGAGAAATGTTTTTTTTTTCATTGTCTATTATTCTATGAAGTGCTCAGTGTCCGAGATCAAGGATACACTGATATTTGGATATCTCAGTATCGGCCTGGAATGTCGAACTATTTTTGCTCGGCGTCGATCTGGAAGTGACGCATTATTCAAACACCTTACCGCACACCCTCCATCTTGTTTTCAAAAAGAGTGGACCGCGGTATCCGAATTTCGCATTAGTTTACTGAGGTCATGCGAATAAACTGGAAAAGGTAATCATTTTCCATCGTATTAAAGACTTTGTAATGACTCTCAAATTTATGACGAGAAAATGGCTTTATATATTTTTATACATTTATGATGAATAATATTTATTGTATATTTTTATTATACATTTATTTTATGCTTGTTCGTTTGGTTGTTTTTGAGATATTTCCTTTCAGGAAGTCTCTCATTGCTACGATAATTGCTTCTATTGAGATACTGCCGCTTTGCAACCTACCTCAAAGCATACATGTAGTGCTTTTTATGATGCCCCCGGAATCACAGATTCGGGGGCATATAGTTTTTGGCCTGTCTGTCTGTCTGTCTGTCTGTCTGTTTGTCCGAACTTTCAAAAACTTTAACATTGGGCATAACTTTTGAATGGTAAGTGATATGGCTTTCATATTTCACATGTGTATTCCTTGTGACAAGACCTTTCCATTGATACCAACATTTTTGACCTCGTGACCTTTACCTTGACCTTTGACCTAAATTTCAAAAACTTTAACATTGGGCATAACTTTTGAATGGTAAGTGATAGGGCTTTCATATTTCCCATGTGTATTCCTTGTGACAAGACCTTTCCATTGATACCAAAAGTTTTGTCCTCGTGACCTTGACCTTTGACCTACTTTTCAAAAACTTTAACATTGGGCATAACTTTTGAATAGTAATTGATAGGGCTTTCATATTACACATGTGTATTCCTTGTGAGAAGACCATTTCATTGATAGCAAAAAGTTTTGACTTCGTCACCTTGACTTTGACCTTTCACGTACTCAACAGAAAATGGCGTTTATACTAACAAAGATGTCATCGGGGGCATTCGTGTTTCACAAACACAGGCTTTATTCTAGATTAAGGAATTGCTGTCTTACACATGCAAAATGCAAGAAGAAGGAAATTGTCCTTCTTGAAAAAAAAAACCAATTTCATATAAATTAAATGCATCACATAAAATCAACGATATATTTCTTGCTTTCACTGCACGTTGATGGCGTAAAAATATATTACTTCTGACAAGTGTAACTTATAAGAAATGTCTTCCTTAAATTTAAGACGAAACGATGAGAAACGAAGCTTGATCTTGTTGAAGAAATAGGAAATTCTGGCAATGAAATGAGAAATTGTGGAAATTACAAGCAATAATAAACTTAAAGTTACGCTAGAACTACATGCAACCTCTCTTTTATTAGATATATTGTAGACTGTAGTTTGTTAAACGTCTTCAAGTTCATTAGCATCATTTAAGGACAGATACATTTTCAGCATGGACCAGACATGCACGTTTCGGGTACTTAATTCTCGTCATTGATCCTCAATCTAAGCAATTTAATATGGCCAAAAAGTGTGAAAATTATGAAGGTAAAAAGTGTACCAAAAGACGTAGTAGGATGAATGATATATGATGCTGTTGGACCCACCTTTAGAAATTTAAAGAAATTTCGATAACAGAAATTTTCGAATGCGGTCAGCCGAAGTTGATCGAACTTGGCTACATGTGCCCTCGGGGACTCCTGGTCCACCAACAGTGACACTCACCAAGTGGTACAAATAATAAACGTCTTCAAATTCATTAGCATCATTTGTAAGTAATTTTAAACATACATGCATGGTCTAACCAAACGGATGTTAAGACACTGCTCCAAGTTTAAGTCATGAGAAAAAAGTGTAATTTAAAGTATACCTCTTACAGTAAATATAAACAATTATTTTAAGCACATGGAAATGAATAATTTGTTTTCATTTTTAAGCTTTAAATGCATATATGCATCTTATGTAAAAATAAAAATAAAAATAAACAAAAGAAACATAATTATTACCTAAACATTTAAATGATTCAACATTCATCTGCTGACAATAAATTTTGAGAAGAAGTATCACTCAGGACCTTCAGTCCTTTTACTGATGTATAAATCATTTTACTTTTCTAAAGTTTAGGGGGAAAACTGAGAAATTACAGTCAGTATTAGATATACAATAGAGAATACAATTGTAGCTCTAATTCGTTGTATATCCTGTTTAGCATTTACATTGTATTATGACATTTTTAATAAATATTTCATGTTTTATAAATGCATTCTTATGTATTTTCGTCCAAAACCGTGAACTTAAATTGACCTTATTAAAAAATCTAGAATCAGTTTCTGTTTACCATCTTTACAGGATCCTTGATAAATCGATAATCTATATACATTGCATGGTCTTTCAATTTTGTTGTACCGAGAATGAGGCAAAATCCTTGTCCTAATTTTGGCCCGAGGTATATAAAAGTGGGTTAATCAAAAACGTTGAACTTGGCAAAGTCGAGAAATGCAATATATGTATGTGCAGAAAATTTCAAATGTGTCTAAATTTTCCCACCCCCTTTTTATATGTCCGTATCTGAGGCCAAATAAGCATATGAATATTATTAAACGTCTTCAATTCAATAGCATCATTTTAAGAACAGATACATTTTCAGCATGGACCAGACATGCACGTTTCGGGTACTTAACCCATGTCGGTTATCCTCAATCTAACCAATGTAATATGACCAAAGACTGTGCAGGATGAGTGGGATATGATGCTAAAGGACCCATGTTTTTAGAAATTTCAAGAATTTTAGTAATAGAAATTTTCGAATGCGTTGTAAATCAAAGACAGATTCGGTTGATCGAACTTGGCTACATGTGTCATCGGGGACTCCTGATCCACCAGCAGTGACACTCACAAAGTAGTTCAAGTATTAAACATCAAACAATTCTGGCCTGCATTCGGTCTACGGTTTTGTATGTCGACTGGATTAAGGTTTCGATGCACTCTCTGATAAAGGAATCACGATTGTCGTCATTCTGCTAGATGCCATACTTTTGATTGGCTAATACAACTGAGTTTTATTATTTTGCGATAAACCGCTGCTTTTGATTTCTTAAAAACAATTTTTTCCATAAAAAAATTTTATACTATAAGGCAGGCTGAGCCATGATTCAACTTAGTAAAAAGGTACCTTGAAAGTTTTATTTTGTCATATCTACATTACTGTTCGCGCGGCTCACTTAGGAAACTGGATAAACGCGATTTTGAATACTTTGTCGTACAAACATTTTAATGAAATGGATACCATTCAATAGATCTCGCTTAGTCGTAAATTTCAATATAAGTTATACGTGCTTGCAATCAAACTTTACAGACAAAACAAGTTTTAGATGGTCGATCCCCCATGCTAATTTTTCCCGTGACGTCGTGACGCTGTCCTTAGACTCTATGAAAAACTCGGCGACGTCATGCTGAATTTAACATTGAAAACGCCCCATCTAAAAAGTATTTTGTCTGTATGATATAATTGCATAAACGCACGTCCATATATTATATATCAAAATTTACGACTTAATGAGATCTATCTAATTGTATCTATTTCATTTAAATTTTTGCATAACAAAGTATTCAAAATTGCGTTCGTTTATCTAGTTTCCGAAGTGAGCCGCGCGGACAGTAAGATGTGAGAAATTCAAAATACAAATTCCAATGGAAAGCTTATTTTCAATCCAATTCAACTCTACATATAGGATCTCAAATGAATTTTCATTTCATACGATAAACGAGTTGTATGATATTTTTCTAAATTTTCTTCAAAAAGGTATAGAGTTGGAATACTTCCATGGCTCGGGGATACAAAATACACAACGAGTTTCATATTACATCGTATGAAATAAAAATGCATTTGATATTCTCTAGCTTTATCACATGGTTCTGCCTAAGACTGTGTATTTCTAACGTGAAATCAAGGTTTATGAGAAGTATGAAGTATCTGCTACGCCATGAGAAGTAGTTTCCCATCGTATATATATTCTGCACTTAAGATAAAAAATAATCTACTTTAATGCAATGATAAATTCAACAACATCAAATTTAATCATTAATATCTGCGTCTGAATTTAACTATTGACCAAAACTTGAAAGGTCACACTTGTCACACAGTTCAGGTGATTAGGCTACTGCATTGACCAATCGTATAAATCCACACAGACACACCTCCAAACTTGACCTATCGCATTCAAGTAACGTGTCTTCATAATATCACGTGATACACAAGTAATCAAGAACATTGGAATTCCCTTCGATTAAACATGGTAAATACTGTCTAAATCTATTTTATATGTATTCAATCTAGGCCTATCACATGAGCATCATTATCAATTATATGATGAAAATCTTTTCTAATCGGGAATATATACACATGTATATGCAGAGAACACTTCAGCAGAAAATTTTTAATTTTTCCGTTCACCATATCATGAAAAATGCAAACATGTTCTTTTTGATAAAAAAAGATTACAATCATATAATTGATAATTATGCTCATATGATAGGCCTGAAATAAATACATATAAAATAGATAATTCAGTGCTTAAGTATAAATTACACGTCTTCAAATTCATAACATCATTTAAGAACAGATGAATTTGCAGCATGTTAATACTTGGTGTGGCCATCGGATGATCAATAAGGACATATGTTTAAATGTCCTATATATTTACTTTAACATGTGTAATCTTTCATCCTATTAAATGCATGATAGCGATAACATGCTGCACGAATATTTATCATAGATGCATCAGAGTCGGATTAAAACATGAAGGACACCATTAAAAGTGGGCTTATTTATTCCGTATTCTTAATCACTTTGCGGACACATCCATCAAATTCATCTGTCGATGATGCCAAGAGCTGTTCGAGCAAAATTAAAGATTGTCAGGTAACTTCATATTGCTTTATAATTGGAATTACTCACAGGGACTTGAATCATGGTCTTTTGATAAGCACATTTTCCGATAAATATGATTATTTTATTTATTGAAGTTAATGTGCAGTCATTTATTGTACCTCTAACTATAATACGGAAGTGTTCCAACTCTTTACCTTCACGTAGATGACAACTTCAAACCAATTTTAATGCAACAGACTCGTGTTTCGGATAGTAAATCCTCATCAGTTATGGTTCCAGTCAAAGTGACTTTCAGACACAACCAAAATTAATTTCAAAAGCGCCCTCTGGTTTGTTTATTTTAATTTGAGCAATTACGAGGTATGCATATTTTGTCGTAATGTTTTGTTTAGATTTGATTTTCCATTTTTGCAAAAAAGATATAGTCCATTTTGTTGAATAAGTGGAATCGGCTAAAATAATAATATCATCAACGAACAGTAGCGCATTTAACAATAGATGCATGTGGATTATCAGTAATTCATTTATGTGCTAAAGATGGTGAACATTATAAAGTTCTTTCTGACAGTGTCTAAAACTTCGTTATTATCAGTCAACAAAATTGAAAATATAAAAGGCGGCAGATGTTTGCTTTGTCACATTCGTCACACAGAATCGATACTATTTAACTACTATTACTTGATATAACAAATGAGTTAAAGAAGATCCTGACGATAATCTCAACAGCACTCACAATAGAGCACTATGTTGAGCATCGACGGACCCCTAGCAAGCTAGGGGTGGGATCAGGTGCCCGGGAGGAGTAAGCATCCCCTGTTGGCTAGCCGCACCCGCCGTCGATCTTAATGCACGAAAATGAACACATTATATAAAATGCATGCACTGCCTGACGTTATGTCTATATAGAAAGACATGATATAACGTTTGTCTCCATCTGGGACTCGTCTTAATCTTTCATCTAGTCAGTGAATGGAAGTTAACAAAAAAGCCGCAATCAGATTAAACAAATCAATCGAAAGGCTCGCAAATTATAAGATAAAAAGAATATTAGAGAAGAATATTCAGACAAACAGACGGAGACAATGACACAGATCCATGGAAACACGAAAGACAACATATCTAATGAACAATTTCCATGCAGTGTGCAGTGCAAGTCGGGAATGCACTGTAAACACAAGATAATTACCAAATAATAAAACCTGTCTTGGTGAAACACGAATGCCCCCGTTGGCATCTTTGTCAGTAAAAGAGATCAGAATTAGTATAATCACATTTGAGGCCAAGGTCACAAGGTCAAATTTAGTATCCATGGAAAATCTTGCCACATGGAATTCATATGTGAAATAGGAAAGCCCTATCACTTACCATTCAAAAGTTATGGCTAAACTTTAAATTTTCGAAATTAGGTCAAACTCCAAGGTCAAAAATTTTGGTATCCATGGAAAGGTCTTGTAACAAGGAACACACATGTGAAATATGAAAGCTCTATCACTTAACATTCAAAAGTTATGCTCAAGGTTAAAGTTTTTCAAAAGTAGGTCAAACTCCAAGGTCAAGGTCACAAGGTCAAAACTTTTTATATCCATGGAAAGGTCTTGTCATAAGGAATGCACATGTGAAGTATGAAAGCCCTATCACTTACCATTCAAAAGTTATGCTCAAGGTTAAAGTTTTTCAAAAGAAGGTCAAACTCCAAGGTCAAGGTCACAAGGTCAAACATTTTGATACCCATGGAAAGGTCTTGTCACAAGGAATACACATGTGAAATATGAAAGCCCTATCATTTACCATTCAAAAGTTACCATTCAAGGTTAAAGTTTTTGCGGACAAACAGACAAACAGACAGACGGACAGACCAAGAACTATATGCCCCCGAATCTTCGATTACGGGGGCATAATAACCAAAAATGATCATCCTGAACAAGAAATCGATGAAGAACTTAGAATTTGTACGCTATAATAATGATAAATTAAAAATGCAATTCCATTTATCCCAAAGCCTGCAAATATAATAATTCCTTGTGGAATCAGTGCTATTACAAAACTAAGAAAATCTCTTACTATAAAATTAAAAATCGAATTCAATGAATTGTAGTCTGCAGATTTTGGTTGTTTGTCTTTAAAGAAATGCTTACAACCCCTCTTCCCCCTGCCCATTCGTAAGTTTTCATAATATATCTCATGTATTATAAAAATTCTAAAGTTTAAACTCCTAGAAAACTTTGTGAAAAGGAATGCACATGTGAAATATGAAAGTCACATCATTTACCATTCAAAAGTTATGGTCGATGTTGAAGTTTTTAAATATGGGTCAACCTCCAAGGACGACGTCACAATGTCAGAATATTGTTACCAATGGAAAGGTTTTGTCACGATGAATACGCATGTGAAATATGAACGCCCTATTACTTTCCTTTCAAAAGCTATTGTTAAGGTTAAAATGTTTGAAAAGTAGGTAAACCTCCAAGATCAAGGCCACAAGGTCAAATATTTTTGTATCCATGAAGAGGTCTTATCACAAAGATAACACATGTAAAATATGAAAGCCCTATCACTTACCAGTCAAAAGTTGTGGTCAAGGTTAAAGTTTTTGAAAAGTAAGTCAAACTACAATGTCAAGGTCACAAAGTTAGAAAAAATTGGTATCCATGGAAAGGTCTTGTCACAGGGATTACACATGTGAAATATGAAAGCCATATCACCTACCATTCAAAATTTATGTACAAGGTTAAAGTTTTTTCTGAATGACGGACAGACGGATGGACGGACAGACAGACGGACGGGACGGTTTTAATGTCCCGCGGGGGACAAACATTTCCCAAGAAAACCGAATATTGCCACTGGTTGAAATGAATACACATTGAATCTGCTTTACATTATTCCTTTTTTGTTCCCATTAGACAAATTTTCAAGTTGAGTTATTATCTCACTTGAGACTGATTTGTCCGCGAAATAAGGCGTCAGGAAATATGTTGTCTCACCCTGCAGGGTAAGATAAGCCCATTCCGGAAGTGCTTTTAACTGTAACATCATTGTGACGTCATACATGATTGCTGCGTTGCCGGTCACAATATGAAAAACAATTCATAAAAACCTCATTTTTGAGCTTTTTGAGACAGTGAGAGAAAAATAATCAATCCCCAGATGTGATCAGGGACACGGAAATCCATCCCTCGTGTCCAGGAATTGCTTTTGTCCACAACTCGACAAGCCTCCTCGTGGTACAAGCAAATCCTTGACACTCGGGTTGGATTTCCTTGTCCCTGATCACATCGGGGGATAGATTCTATTAATCATGACTTCGCACTCCGGATTTCGGACTAATATGGGTCGTGCCAAAGAAAATCAGGTGCGATTAGAAAAGGAGCTGACCTGACTGAACACATAATGGACGAAATTTGAGAGCTTTAGATATGTATGTTTACATATGAAAACAAATTAATTCTTATCAGAAAATATTCTAGGTTCATTGAAATAAAATGAACAATTTGCTTTTGTGACACTGAGTCCTTTTGGCCGAAATGCGAAGTCCAGCATGAAAAATGTTTAATATTAGTCACACTTCCCACCTCTAGCTTGCTAGGGGTCCGTCGATGCACAACATGGTGCTCTATGGTGAGTGCTGTTGAGATTATCATCAGGATCTTCTTTAACTCATTTGTGTCACACTTATGCCCTTTGCCGTGTGGAGCCCCGCGAGGGGTTTGACAGTAAGTGTTTTGAATATATTTCCCTGACATGGTCGCTATAGGACTTTCTATATAGACATAACCTCAGACAGTGCATGCACTTCATGTACTATGTTCATTTTCGTGCATTAACATCGATGGCGGGTGCGGCTAGCCAACAGGGGATGCTTACTCCTCCCGGACACATGATCCCACCTCCAGCTTGCTAGGATCCGTCGATGCACAACATGGTGCTCTATTGTGAGTGCTGTTGAGATTATCGTCAGGGTCTTCTTTACTCATTAACGTTACCTGATCAGTACACGTATCAAATTTAGAAGGTGTTCGATCCTAATATCGCGGGTGTTGCATGCAAGCAGGAGATGCTTACTCTTCCTGGGCACCTGCAGCTAGTTTCACAAAATTACTTACGAACAATTTCAGGAATTTTCGTAACTTTGGATCGCTTCGTTCTTCTTTTAAAGTAAAAATATCGATATTTTGTGTCTGATTTCAGATGAAGTATGTAGAAATGATATTAGAAAACATAGTATAATCTAAACGGAAAATCTTTTGAACGTTTTATTAAATGACGAAAGTTACGAAAATTCCTGAATTTTTTCGTAAGAACTTTCGTGAAACTGGGCACTGGTCTCACTCCCATATCGGGAGTTTGCTTCTTTTCATATGGTGGAGGTTTTTGTTTGTTTGCTTTGGTTCCTGTTTTATCCTGATTTTGTATTCCTTCGGTTTCTGATTTTCTGAAGTATCGATTTTGTGCTGTATACGGGGATATGGTCATTATCCATATTTGTCATCACACAGTTTTGTAATCGACATCGCTTACTTTAGATTCACCCATAAAACATCTAAACTTCATATTGCAAGTGCCGAAGCTTCTAATTTGCATGTGTTAAAATCGAAGGATGGATCACCAAATGTAAAACATCGCGGATATTTTTCATTTGCAACAGTTCAAATAGAAATTCGAATGATTTCAATTGCTTTACTTCTCGACTTTAAGACTGAATAGCCTATGTTTACAACATATTACATGACGACATGCAATGTTGGATGTTTTGCGATCATGCTTTGGCGGGCCATTTGATTTTGGTAAGACGTCATAAATATGTTATGCATAAGGTCGCAAGCAGTTGCGATGATTGTACACAAAGAGAAGTAGTTCCCCATCGTATATATTCTCTGCGCGTAAAGAGAAAAATATTCTAAATTGGTTTAGTACTTTAATAGGATAATATTTTCATCAGCATCAAAATCATTGATTGCTTTTGTGACTCTGAGTCCTTTTGAAGTGCGTTGTTCGAAATGCAAAGTTCGAGAACATGATAATAATGAATATCAAAGAAGTGCCTAACAGTTACTCAGTCTCCAAGTCGTGAAGGCAAGGCCAAATCGAATTCCCATCGGAACGGTTGCGAACCCCGAAATGAACAACATTCCGAAGTGAGACCAGGTGCCCGGGGAGAGTCAGTGTCTCCTGATTGCATGCAACACCCGTCGCAACAGCCCGGGGAGAGTCAGCGTCTCCTGATTGCATGCAACACCTGTCGCAACAGCTCCATGAAAAATGTTTAATTTGGACATTTTTCATGTTCACGGACTTCGCACTTTGCACTTGGAAGGGAATCTGTTACTGAAGCAAATTGTTGATTTTATTCCAATGAACTTAGAATACTTTCTGTGAAGAATTTACTTGTTTTAATGTCTGAAAATACATATCTATAGCTCTCCAGTATCATTCCGTCCATTTTGTGGTCAGATTTTCCTTCTCTAAATACACCTGATTTCTTTTATATGACCCCTTAAGTACGAAGTCCGGAGTGCGAAAACCGAAGAAATGTCTATTAGCCACACTTCAAGAACGTGAACGTTACCTGATCAATACACGTATCAAATTTAGAAGGTGATCGATCCTCAGATCACCCAGTTTTGTAATCGACATCGCTTACTTTAGTTTCACCCATAAAATCAAAATTTCATATTGCAAGTGCCAAAGCTTCTGATCTGCAAGTGTTAAAATCGAAGGCTTGATCACCAAATGTAAAACATCTCAGATATTTTTTTATTTGCAACAATTCAAATGGAAATTTGAATGATGCGGGGATATGGTCATTATCCATATTTGTCATTCAACATTGATGGCAACATCTGCATTTTATATGATTGATGTTTTACATGAAGTATCTCAGATCATAGAAGACAGAAAGATGTAATTTTTGTATATCATTCAAGGTTTCAACTTTTCTGACATTTTTATATAGATTCAGTCTATATTTTATTATCGGTTGCCATGGTAACCATGTCTAAAAGGCAAAATGGACACTTTTAAAAGCATTTGTCCGTCTTTTCCCATTATTTCTGTACCTTTATGAAAATAAGAAAGACTTTCTAAGTTACGCTCATACAGGATATTCTATCTTTCTAATATCAAAGAAAAATATATGAAAAATACGAGGATATCCCGATAGCAACAAAACATTGTTATCATCTATAGACTGAAATATTTTCATTAATATGTTTAGATTTTCATTTTCTGCGTTTCATCGTGCATATTTCAAAGTTTAATTGAAAAATCTTTTTATTAATAAATGACATGAAGCTTTTAAAAGAAATTGTAGAAAAAAGCAGTCATAAGCAGGGAAAATAGTCAATTTTTAAGAAAAATCACGACAAACTGGAAAATAAATCCTTAAATTATATTATTCTTATTTCAAATATCTGAACATACAAGATTGTATTCTTGTGCATGCTAATCTTTATATCAGTTTCATAAATATCAAGTTATCTTATTTGGGGATCGGTTGCCATGATAACCAAGTTTTTCAATGCGTATATTTTCCACAAATCATTTTTTTTCACTTCTGAAAACGCAAATACTCGATGGAGTATAGATACATGTATACATCTCAATCAAGATTACTGTTTTGTGAAATTTCATTGCAAATTTTGTATTTTTATAATCTATCATCATTTGGACTCTTTACCTTTTAATGTAATGAGATATTCTGTTTGCTTTTTATACATGTACCAGGTACTTTGTTTTTCTAAATTTATTAATTTATGGTAGACAGAAAAGAATTGATAAATGAATATTTCTCCATACAATGTAGCAACACTTCATGGTTATGACTTGCATGCTAAAAAGATTCCATTATATTTTTTTCGTTTTCATTTTCTATCTTAATATCTTTAATAACTTTGAATGAAATTTTAAACATTGAATCAAAGGGTGTGACTTTTTTGTAGTTGTAAAAGAACCATCATGTGAGAATTTCAGGGAAACAAATGCATTTTATAAACGAGGGCTGATTTTGATATGTTGTGAGCCTCGTATTGATGGATTTGAATTTTATCAGACATTTTGCATTATTTTCTACATAATCCCCTTCAGTATCTATACACTTTTGCGACCGGTGTTTAAGGGCCTCAGTACCAATTTTAAAGAACCGAGGATCACTATATCAATCAGCCTCGTACATGTAAATGAACCTGGAAAAAAATGTTGAATTTTTGATTAAAAAGGGATTGTATCTTTGTAATACTTAAACAATCCTGTTTATTAAGGTAATATTATGTCATTACTAGCTTATAACAGCAATTCTCTGTAAGAAATTAAGAATATCAAGACATTTTGGAACGTCGTGTGATAGATTTTTGAGATTTTTGGTATGGAAGTTCAATATGAAGTACTAGTATGTAAATCATCCCCATTTTTTTTCAAAATGGTTGTCGCTGCCATGGTAACCGTGGCTGAAGTTTCAAAAATCAAAGATTAAACTTTGGGCCAAAACAAGGTATCAAAAGGCTCTGTTTTTGGCACTTAAAGACCCTTTTTGGTTGAAAATTTTATAAAAGCACCAGTTTTTGAAGCCCAAATTCTTGTTATCCAGTTAGTATCATCTTTGAACTATACATAAATATGAAAATTTGATTGGGCTAATTTAATCCTTTTGTATGCAAAGGAGCATCAAATTTTGTTGCTATGGCAACAATCAGCCGAAATGTTTCGATACGATGAATTTAAACACAATTTCTATCAAACTATCCACGTATGATATTGGAACAGAAGTTAATGTATACATCTATCAGAGACGTTTTTATATAACGATGACCTTGAAAATATTTCAAGGTCCTTGTTGCATTTCCAATGTCGTTTAACTTTAAGTCACCTGATTTTTTTTGAAAATCCTGATTTTTAATAAAATGAAGATGCCAATATTCAGAGACCTTGAGATATTGAACTTAACATATGCCATAAAATGATTAATATAATACTTATTCCTAGAACTTTTGATAAAATTTCTTCACATCTTTGAATATCTTAATTCTTGGTGAGTATTTTGATAAAAAAAAGGAACGAAATCTGTATTTTCTTGATTTTTTTTTGGACAGAAAATATCCAATTAAATCATTACATTTCAGTAAATTCTAAGATTTTTCTTTCTTATATGCATGAGTTTTCATAACATTTACGTCTAATAAACGTTCATTAGAATTGATATCTAAAAATAGAAAAAAATCAATATTTTTCGCATTATTTGAGTCTTAAAGTAGAAAATTAATGGCCTTGAACATAAAGTCAATGACCTTGAACATTTTTATTGTTATTGGGTCAAAGTATTAAGTCATATGATATCTATCCATGTATACATATTGACAATCATACGTTACTCTAAAGCGGAATTAAATCAATTTCAAAGATGATATGAAACAAGCAAAAATGCCTAATGTTGCCATAGCAACGGTTTTTGACAACAGAATTTAGGTAAATCTTCTAAATAGCCCACTCCAATTTTTCATTCATTTTATTTGTCACTAGACATATTCTTCCTTCGATGAAAATCACTGGTCTTCTGTTGGTGCATTTTGAAATATTTAAGATTGAAAATGGTCAAAACATACTAAACTGGCCCTTATTTTCACCTATATTTTTCGCTTCATTTTACCTGATTTTGGATTAATACAATACGCTTCCTCTAATATATATATATATCACATAACTAAGTGTACTAAGTAAGAATGGAAGTAAGGAAAAACATGTCATAAAAATAAACAAGCTGTTACAGTGGTATCCATGGCAACGCAGTATCCAAAGCTGGCTTATTTCATGGTCTCGGAAATGTGCTATAGATAGAGTGATCTCGTTACCTTGGCAACCAGAGGTCTCATTGGTCGAAAAGTGTTATTTTCATTATCAGTACTTAATATATACCCATTATAACGAAAATTGTCAAAATCCATGACATGCCGTGCCAACGATTTTGGTCCTAACAGAGAATGGCCAATAAGTCGTCATGGTAACCGTATTCTTGGTAGTCTGATGTACAGTTTTTTTTGCAATTCCATATTTATCAGAAGCCTGGTACATGCATGGCATATCTATGAAAAAAATTGTCAAGGGGAGGGGGTCAGAGGCATCAGGTGGATGGGTGGGGGGTCAAGCCTATGAACTTCAGTAAAAGTATAATAGTACATATGATATGAAAAACAGCATTTTAGGCAAAATCCGGGGAGGGGGTTTTAACCCTCGCCTTGCTCTAGATCCTCGTAATATATGGTTCTTTACAATACATCAAAAGGGTTACGGTAACTGTATCTCTCTTTCCTGCCCAAATACTCTTTTAGAATAAATTTATTGGAATCATTCTCTAAATATTTCTTGGAAAGCAGTTCAGATATCTTCCTTATATTAACATTGTCCATTGGTTTCAATTGTACAACGATACTGATGATACAAGGTGTCTTTTTAAAATCATATAAAAAATCAACAATAAAATTTTTAATAACCCGTTTCACCTATTGTTTTAAACTGTAAGGATCACAGCCTCTCAGTCGAAAACATTGAAAAGACAATTAGACATGAGCAGATCCAGATTTCTTTTATTCCGAAAGGGGGGGGGGGGGTGTCCAGAATATTGTATTTGGAAAAAAGGTTATGAAAAACGAGGAAAAAACCTAGCTTTTTTCAAATATCAGGGTTCCATGCTTGAAAGAAAGAACGTTTTAGGTTTCAATTCACACAGAACTCAAGGCCATATTCCACAAGATTGTGTGTTGATAAAACAAATTATTGTCCCCCCCCCCCCTGCTAGAAAATAAATGACTGAAATTTTCTTGTTATGAAATTAAGAGTCACGGTCAATGCTGCACTTCTGGTATACGTATAGCCACGGATAAAATTGGTATTTATTGTCTTGCCTTTTGTTTCTTTTCAATGAATAGTACATTTCCATCTCTAAAATTTACTCAGCATAGCCGTTACAGGCGGCAGGAGTTAGGTTCAGGAGATTTGAAATTTTTTGTCGATTTGAAAGTTTTCACAGTAGCTTATGTATTTATCAATCGACCGTGCATTCGAGATGAGAAAAAAGTGCTAATAGCTATTCTGTGCTAAGCATTTGCACTTTCATCAAGGGTGCATGGCTCGGCATGCCTCAGATTTTGATAAAATTTGTACACAAGGTTGGGTCTGACCCAAAAGTAAAACGTCGTTAAAATTGTTATTTATAACACCAGGTTGCCATGGAAACGGACTTTAAACATTGAGAAAATGCATTATTGGGCGTTTTTGAAGTCATTTATGCCGAATAATCTAAAACAAAGACTGATGAAATGTTAGTACCCTACCATTGCCCTTTCAAGTTAAATATAAAAAAAGTTTGGGTTCAAGGTCTTATCTATATGTTTCCATAGCAACAACACCGGTACCTTATCAAAATAATGTTTTTGGCATTTTTTCAAAATTCAATGATTAATTACTTACATTTTTGAGTTTTTATGCAAAGTACAACATTAGCATTCACATAGAAACAAAGTTTGTGTTCGTTGCTATTGTAACATAAACTCACATCGCAAAAATGAAAGCAATTTCAGACAATATTTTAGAGTCCTTGATTTACTAGTTCATTGAACTTTAATTCAAAGTGATGAAATTAATAAATAAATTGAAGTAGACCTTTCATTACATTTAAGAAAATATAAAACAAATATTCAGGGAATAGTCCGTTGATATGGGAACAATTGTGTAAAAATGCACATAGGCCCACTTTGAGTCCTTGGATACGGGCATCCAAGGCAAGTAATCTGAAAATATTTGAATTAAGGTTAGGGTTGCGACTACAGGGAAATAACTCTATTTTCATATCACGTAATATTTGATACTGACATGGACGATAAATGCAATAAGCTCAGTTTGTTGCATTATTTCAGAAAAAATAATACTCCTTGAAATGTTCATTGCTGAATGGGTATTTGGGGAAAAATGCTATTTTACAATAATAATCGCCCAAAAAAAAAATAGGTAATAAATTGTCATTTTCGCTCGACTTTTGCTTCTAAAGATTCAAACATCAGAATATATACTATACATTATACTCTTTAACAATGAATAATTAGAAATTCGAATTTCGAATTTCGACTAAATCTGTATGTTTTTGGGTCATATTTTGCACAAATTATTGTGCTTTTTATAGAAAAAGTCATTTTGCTCAAAAACAAATTCGGGTACATATTGGTTTGACTGCTTTGGGATAGAAAAAAATTTGTGTACCTGGCGATCTTCTAGCTATTAATGAAAATAACGAGTTGTTGCCATGACAACCATCAAAATCGTATTTATAAGAAAATACACTCCTTAGAACTATTTATTTTATCAGAATTTTTCAAAATTGGCTTTAATTCATACACAAGCTATAAGAATCCAGAAAAATAAGGTTTTATATATATGACTTTTTGAAATTTCTTGCATTGCAGAGGTATGTTAAGTTATAATGTGGTATTCTTTAAAATGACGAAAATGTTAAAATAGGCCAAAAATGGACGTTTATAGCCAAAAAACGAGACAGGCAAATTATGATATTTTGGTCTGAATAGTTCGAGGAGATGTTCTTCTACATGTGGACATATCCATCTTTCTTTTACTTCATTTCTATTAAAAGTTGCCACCCTGACCTTAAAAAATATAGTTAAGACTTTTCTTTATCATATATCTAAAAATAGTCGCAAAAGCCTTTCTTTTTTGGAGAAGGCTTCGAAAAATAGCGAAAAATGCTTATTTTTAGATCGTATGACCAAATAACTATAGCAACCACTATCAATTTGAAAAAAAAAATTCTTGTATTTTGATAGATGCTATAAAAACACTATCGATTTGATTTTTTTTGTTCTTGTATTTTGAAAGAGGCTTACTAGACCTTTCATTAATATTGAATTTGACCTTCCTGGGATTAAAGATATACTGTTTTATAAAAATGATATAAAGTGGTTGTCATGGTAGCATATGTTCCAAATAACTTTTTTTCAAGGTATTTGAAAGAGCTCATTATGTTAAATATATTCCAACAATTATCATCTGTTCATCATAATGCAAAAAAAAAAAAAATTAAAAATGACTCCTAATTTCAAAATTAGTAATTTAATAGACCATAGATACTGTTGCCAAGGTAACTTATCTACATAGCAACAAATGGATTTATCTTGAATTTTCTCATTTTATAAAATAAATTAAATTTCCGTATAATCATCAAGAGAGAAAAAAATTGGAAAATACAAACAGCATTTGAAAGCAATATATTAAAATTAGCTAATTTTGTTGCCATGGTAACCATAGAGCCTTTTTGACAATATCAGACACTACGAGTGAGATTATTTAAAATTTTACGTTTAAGTTTGTGTTTGAATTTGATTTAAATCTATAATAATTCAAGATATTAGCATAGAAACTGAAAATTAAAGCATGCTCATGAACATTTTGCTATTCGTTACATCTGAATATGCTGCGTTGCTATGGAGAAATACGTGGATTTTTCATATATTTCCTCTACAATTAAGTGATTTCTTAAAAATATGATATAGCTGTACATGTATACGAAAACAAAGAAATTCTGAATTTCCGTTTATTATAATCATGTCGGAGGGTTCCAACTCTATAAGTACCTCCTTGAAGAAAATTTCAAACCAATTTCCATGCACCAGACACGTGTTTCGAATATTAAATTCTTGTCAGTGATGCTTCTAGCGGATCCAACAAAAATCATTTCAGTAGCGCCTTCTTTAATTTTTTTGAATTTAGATTTATACATTTACATTATAGAGAGTGCATGCGCAGCTCCAAATTTCCTTAGGGTCGATTCAGTAGCATATCCAAATAAAATCTATGTTAAAAAAAGCATTGGAGGGATGGTGCTAAATGATATTTATCAGTGAAATGGCTAGTTATAAGGCACAGGACCAAATACAAATGACTTGAAAATAGTGAATATTGTAACTTTTTGGCATGACTACCATGGCAACCAATTACAAAATACATACTCAATTGACAAAAGAATATCACGAGATCTCTTACTTTGATTTTGATACTATTTTGGTATTTTTCTCCTTTCTTAATTTGAAATGCTGCACGTTAAACAGAAATCGAGTAGAATGCAAATGTTGTCATGGTAACAATTTTCAAAATAAAGTTATTTTTCTTGCATATTTAGAAACAATTTTCTTTATTTTTTTTCTTCATAATTAAGTTTCTGGATAACACTGTTAAATGTTTGCATTAAATCTAATGCTAATAAGTTAATTTAAAAACGGCGCGGTCACAAACCTAACTCATTTTGTCTCATTTTTACCACCCGAGATTTGGCCAAACAAGTCATTGCGTTACCATGGCAACCGTTACATGTATGTATGAAAATGATCTCAATTTTGAATATAGGTCTTATATTGACTATAACAGATTAAAATTACTAAATCTGAAGTGGTCATTTGAACACCCCTAAAAATTATTTGGATTTTACAAAGAATGGCTCTTTAAAGAATCATTGTTGCTACAAAAATGTATCTACTCTCTATATAGATATTTGGTTTTATAACATATCAACATTAAATAGCAAATACTAGAAATGTCAACTTCCCGGAGAGTGAGATAAATATATCCTAGGCCTGGTCCTATATATGAGAATCACTTTCCTTTTTTAAAATAGAATTAAGGAATAACATCTATCGCCTTCAGATCAACGTATCATAATCTTATTGTTCTGAAGACGATTTGATTGGACGAAAATCCAGCGATAAAAATTATATATTTTAGTAGGTTGTATATTCAGCTAAAAGGGAAACAAATGAATAGGTTTTATAGTATTTACAAATACACTTAATATTGATCAAAGCCAGACAAGTTTACTCTAAACAAATAATATTACACTTTTAAGGTAAAAAAATCTACATGAGTAAGAATTTACAGCCTGTAGAATCAATCTTAAATATAACGCATTCATGTTCATACATTTTACGTACATTTCGTCAGAATGATATAAATAGTTCAAATAGGAAGAAGATGGGTGAAAGGGGAACTTATCTTTTATTCTGTTCATTTCCCAAGCATTTTCACTTTCACCTTTTGAAAATAAAATTTATTATATCTAAAAGAAATGTAATAAAAAATAAATCTACGGATATCACAAGTCTTTTCATGACTTTAAACAAATAAAAAATAAATATGAGTTCATAGAGAAAAGCAATAAGTAAATCTACTTTTATTACGTAGCATTAAGTTACAAATTTTTGTACCTTGCAAATACCATATAGTTTCCAGCTAAAAATTATAAGAGCAACCCCCCCCCCAAATAAACCCAAACAAAAGCAAAGACATCCCCTCCCCACGAAAAATCCCCTAATTATTCTAAGATTATTAATATGGACTCTTAGTTCCGTGTTTCGGTTATAAGGTAGTTTAACGATCAACTTATCGTTGATCCGTAATTTTATGTAGGAATTTCATAAGATTTTCTTTTTTTAAGCCAGTTGGATGTTGTTTTGATCTGTATATCATAGTTTCTCAATCGTAAAAATAACTCATAGCTTTTGTTTTGTTTTTTTTTTTTTGGAACAAAACCGAAAAGATGTCCAAAGATACAAAGTAACAAGTCTATGTAATATCATGCCATTACAAAACTCAAAAATGACAATACACAAAAAAAAAAAAACCAGAAAAAAATAAAGGAAATAGAAATCATAGGTATGATAAACGTACCATATACTGCAATGCCAATATAAAATGTTTGAGCCAACCACCAACCATACCACTCGGGAAAATCGACATAAAAAAGGAGGTAATTTTTAATAGGATTTTAAGACCTTAGTGAATACACATGCACAGCAAGCTGTCAGGCGCACAACAGAGTCCTAAAACAAACTTCATGTAACCACACCATTTGCTACTTGCGTGACAGATGGCCGTCCAAAGTCGGCACCGGTTACCCATTGGTCTCGTCGGTTTATGTGTAGTCTTTTGTGTTTGATGTTTACATGTCGTATGTCTCTTTTCCGTCTCGTGCTGTACTCGTCTTTTGTGTTTTTGCATCGGGTGTTTTGGTGTTTTACTTTTGATGCTGCAACGGGGTCTTGTTGGAGATCTCCTCCCTTCTTTTTACGAATTTGAAAACGTTAAACACATTACCCCCAAAAGTTTAAGAAACATGTATACAACAAAAACATAAGTTTTATCTGGCAGATCTATACCACTATTATTATTGAATAGATTCAATTTGCCTAGGAACTGCCATCATGCTTCGCACGGATATATACATGTTATGAAAATTAATAGTTACATATTTTGTCTGTTTTGTAGGCGACAAACCCAGAATATGCATGCAACTACGATGTAGTTCCCTTGACGAAGACCTTCGGTGCGGAGATAACAGGAATAAAGATGTCTGACATTGACCAAAAGTGTGCTGATAAAATCAGACTCGAGGCCTTCATGCATAGGTTCCTTGTTTTTCGTGGACAAGATATCCCAGGGGAGGAACAAGTCAGAATCACATCGCTCCTTGGTTCCGCTCACGAAGAAACCTCAACCCCGGGTAGAGAGAAACAAAATAATATATTGGACAAACGATTGGCCTTCTTGTCCAACGATCCCAAAGAGGGACTGCTCGGTAATGGTGTAGAGGGATGGCATTCAGATGGTAACACTATAGATACACCCCATTTGTTTACTCTGTTGTACTGCAAGAAAGCCAGTCGACTCGGTCCAACCCTTATCGTGCCGCTAAAAGAAATAAGCGATGCACTCTCTGAAGATGAAAGAAATTATTTAGAGAAAATTCACTTTGTAAGTGGTTTCAACTCATCGATTGTGCATCCACTTTTGTACAAACATCCCCATAGAAACGACGATACAGTTTTTCTTGCTCTTGGTTCTTTGTCTGGACAGTATCTGATGGAGTCGGAAGAAGATGGAGGAAGAAAATTAGTCCAACTCTCAAAGGACGAAACTCAGTATGTAATGGATCTACTTGAATCTAAACTTTTAAGCGCCAATTTGATATTCGCTTTGAACTATAAACCAGGTGACTTCCTCATAATGAACAACCAGGCCGTTGCGCATATTGCTGGACCTGGCACCCAACTTCCGCCGGAAGTAGTAGGAGTTCGACTGATTCATCGGTCGACAGTTCAAGGTGAATCAAAGCCAAGTAAAGAAGTTAAAGTGAACTACAAATGCGCTAAATTTTCACCTTTTGATGAAGGATATTGTATCTTTTCATTAAAAGATTCTGTATTTTACCCCCGAGTCGGGTATTTCGATAGCCAACCCGTAGCGAGACAAAGATGCAAAAGTTTCAACAAGTTTGCAGACCTAGCTGCTATTCACTCCGAGGAATGGAATGATTTGGTAAAGTCGATAATTACCGAAAAAGGACATCCTCATTGGATTAATGCCAGTAATCCTCAGGGGACAGATATTTTCTGGGGTGAGGAAAAGGGTCACTTCGCCAATTGGGATCCGGAGCAGCCTAACGACCACGGGGGATATGAGGACTGTGTTGTGTTGGGGCCTTTTGCCAAGTGGTATGACCTGCCGTGCAGTGGGCCTAAGTTACACGATAAAGCCAATATGGCTCCGGTAATAGTATGGGAAGATGGTATCAGGAAAATGCTCAACGTCTACCCATTATGTGGTGTTCCTCAGAAGCACTTGCATATCGATATCGATCTATAATTTACTCCAGTTTGAAAATTGTGTCATTGTTTGGACTTTCAGTTTCTAATGTGAAGAACCTGTAATTTTATTCAAAACAATTTGAGATTTTTTCTCTGCCATTTGAGTTATATTCAAATGATTTAATTTCCATTGCAATGTGAAGATAATCTTTGTTCTCTCATTGAATTGTGGCGGCAGCCATAACTCATTTTCTTCATTGAAGGCAAATGTATCCCCGCACAACCACCCGAATTTACAGAATAGATATTGTACGGGGAAAGAATGTTATTGGAACCAAGAAACAGTCCTTTTTACATTAATAGAATCAATATATAAAATGTACAGAAATGAATATTTATTTATTTTTTCTGTAGATACATGTATCACACACGCACAAAACCCGAACGGAAAACTTTTGCATAATTCAATTCTGAAAAAAATACTTGGCCTACATATTGGAGCCTAAATGACATAAAGGAATGGATACTGTAAACGTGGAAGTGTTCTCATGGGAGTAATTTTCGCGCATTTCGTAATTGTATTATCATCGCGATAATAACACCCGCGTGTAATATTCAACCAGTTCTAAAGTAAATACTCCCAATTTCGTCAAAATTACCCCAATGCGTATTGCTGTAATTATGGTTATTCCGCGAAAAATTTACCCAACGAAAATAATAGCGTTTTTAATATCAGTGCTAAATGTCTGCTTTAGTTAATCTTATAAAATTATGCGAAGTTTTGTTCATCGTTTAATATTTTAATAATGCGGAAGGGTTCCCATCCTACACCTTGAAGAAAATTTCAAACCAATTTTCATGCACCAGACACGTGTTTCGAATATCAAATTCTCATCAGTGATGCTTCCAGCCAAAGTGCTTTTCATAAGCAGCCCAAATTGATTTCACTAGCGCTCTCTGGTGTTAATTTTGGAATTTTAATTTCTGTATTTACTTTACACATAGTGCGCGGCTCTAAATTTCCTGTAGGGTCGATTCAGTAGCATATCCAAATATAATCTATGTTCAAAATAGCATTGGAGGGATGGTACTAAAATGTTACTCTCCTTTAATTTCAATATTTTTCGGTGAAATGGCAAGTTTCCGAAATAGCAAATATAGATATATGAGTTAAAGAAGATCCTGACGATAATCTCAACAGCACTCACAATAGAGCACCAAATTAGAGCACGACGGACCCCTAGCAAGCTAGAGGTGGGACCAGGTGCCCGGGAGGAGTAAGCATTCCCTGTTGGCTAGCCGCACCCGCCGTCGATGTTCATGCATAGAAATAAAAATAATATATCAAATACATGCACTGCACTGTCTGATGTTATATCTATATAGAAAGTGTTAAGGCGACCACGTCAGGGAAAATATTCAAAACACTTATACAGTCAAACCCCTCGCGGGGAACTATATATATGGTGTCACATTGATAAAGGGCCAAAACAAAGCTTCTTTCAGGCGACAGAGCTGGAATGAAGTAATTGATACACTTGACAAACATCAAGTCACGGGGAACGATTTTAACTGCTTTTAAGATACCTTCAAATATGAACATTATTGGATATTGCGGGGATTTTTTTATTCATCTTTGGCATTGTTGAACAGCATAAAAATGTATCCATCAAAACTCTGACCGATAGATGAATTTCATCAATGAGTTAAAGAAGATCCTGACGATAATCTCAACAACACTCACAATAGAGTACAAAATTAAGCATCGACGGACCCCTAGCAAGCTAGAGGTGGGACCAGGTGCCCGGGAGGAGTAAGCATCCCCTGTTGGCTAGCCGCACCCGCCGTCGATGTTTAAGCACGAAAATGAAATCAATATATAAACTTCATGCACTGTCTCAGTCCAAGAGAATACTGGAAACAGTAATATTACTAAAAACAATAATATAACTTACATTGGAGTTATCTTTCTTGGAAATTTATCTCTTTATATTACTGGAAGCAATAATACTATGTAGATAGTCAGTTCGCTCTTATACCAGTGGATTCGGGGAGAAATGAGGGTGATTAGGTGTTTTATCTTATTCAAATGTACACTGAAAAATTATTCGAAACATCAGGAAAATTTTTTCCTTAACATAGTTGTGAAAAATATGATATCAGAAAGAAGAAAAAGTGAAAAATAGGTTCCAAATGGACATAATTTTCACTTTTCAGTAAAATAAAATGTTCATATATAATTGATTTGTTGTTGAATGAAAGAATTGTATGATAGAAACTGTGCTTGTAGCTTTAAAACTTTGCTTTGTCTATATTACAGAAATACATGTATGTAATATAGAGTGACAACATTACTGTTTTCAATAATATCAGGGATTATTGTTAGCAGTAATATTATTGTTTTAAGTAATATTACTGTTTTCAGTATTCTCCTGGACTGTGTCTGACGTTATGTCTTTATAGAAAGTGCTATGGCGACAATGTCAGGGAAATATATTCAAAACACTTACTGTCAAACCCCTCAAGTAGCATGATTGCATCAAGTAGAAATAAGCCTCTTGTGTATATAGTTTGTAAAGAAAGAAGGGGATCTCAGACAAGACTTATTTGCAGCAACCACAACAAAAACACCAGAAACACCCATATAAAAAAAAACATAGTAGACATTCACAACAAAAGACACGAAAATTTAAGGAACACCAAATACGACATCAAAACACCAAACGAAAAACTATACATAAACCGACGAGACTGAGGAGGAATAAATTATCCCCTTTGTGTCTCTTTCTTGCATGTCTGCTCTCTGTTTTTGTATGGGTTGTTTTGTTGTGGGTGCTGCAGCAAAGTGTTTTTGGAGATCCTTTCTGTCTTCTCCGGCAGAGCACGGACTGTTTTTCGTATGCCTTCAGTTTTTTATATTCATTTACATATCCATCTGTGTTTCTTGGGCCCCTACGTCATTCTGTCTGTTTGTATGTTAATTTTACAGTGAGGAGGTTATTTTACCCCACAACTGTGCGTTCTACGAGAACTCTGGGTAATCGGAAAAGTTGTTGGGTTATGCGCACGTAATCCAGGATAACCACACCGCCTCCTACTGACGCGGCAGATGGTCGTCCTAAGTCGGCACCGATTGCCCATTAGTCTCGTAAGTTCATGTGTAGTAATTTCTGTTTGATGATTCTCTGTGATTTGGCGTTCCTTGTACCATTGCGTCTCTTTCTTCGTGTCTTCTATGTGTTTTACAGTGGGTGTTTTGAGGTTTGCTATTGGTGCTGCAACTAGCTGTGTTGGAGATCCCCTCCTTTCACTAATGAGGTTCGGGCAGGCTCGTCATGGAGTCCCGTTTTCCAGTCAATTAAAGTGCAATATTTAAGAATGTGCTGTTGCAAGGCTATAGATAGGTCAAGTATCATGCAGAATGAGCCCGGGAGGAGTAAGCATCCCCTGTTTGCTAGTCGCACCCGTCGTCGATGTTCATGCACGAAAATAGAAACAATGTATAAAATACATGCGTTGCACTGTCTGAGGTTATATCTATATAAAAGTACTATATATGGCGACCATGTCAGGGAAAATATTCAAAACACTTACTGTCAAACCTCTCACGGGAACTTGTTTACGAGCTCCACACGGTAAAGGTCATAAGAGTGACACAAATGAGTTAAAGAAGATCCTGACGAAAATCTGAACAGCATTCACAAAAGAGCACCAAATTGATGAGCATCGGCGGACCCCTAGCAAGCTAGAGGTGGGACCAGGTGCCCGGGAGGAGTAAGCATCCCCTGTTGGCTAGCCGCACCCGCCGTCGATGTTCATGCACCAAAATAAAAACAATGTATGAAATACATGCACTGCACTGTCTGAGGTTATATCTATATAGAAAGTACTATGACGACCATGTCGGGGAAAATATTCAAAACACTTACTGTCAAACCCCTCGCGGGGAAATTTTTTACGATCAAAACACTAAACACATAAGTCTACACATAAACCAATGATACAAATGGGCAATCGGTGCCGACTTAGGGCGGTTATCTCCCATGTACGTAGCAAATGATATGGTTATCCGGATTACATGCGCACAACCCTCCCACTTTTCCGGTTACCTAGAGGTCGTTAAGAACATTCAAATGTCATGTATTATTGCCTCCTCACTGCAATATGATCAGACAAACAAGACAGCAAAACGCATGGACTCAAGCATCACACAGATGAATTTCTAGATGGCTATAAAAAGAGGGCTTAAGAGGGTCCGAACAGTCCGAAGTAGAATTAATATAAGGTGATGAGATAAAGCGTAGCATGATGGGGCCTCCCCAGTGATGGGAATCTGTGCACAACAATATAAGCGTATCTCTTTCAAATTAATTAATTTTATCGAAAATGATCCATTGGAATTAGCCACTGTATCATTCCTGGGGGTGCGTTCCATTATCAGAGTTGGATCGTTCTGGAAAGTTTAGCACAATGGAATATGCCTCTGGTACATGTATTAGCTAATCATAGCACATCAAAATCTGAACCATATTTTCGGGATGATCAGTCAATAGTCGTAATATAATAATTCTAGTATAACCGTCAGCGCCGTAGTCTAGTGGATAGGGCGTCGGGCCTGTGACCGGTGGACATATACACATCTATGTTCTGTGTTTATGTACAACAAATATCCTTCTCTCCGTATTTTTAAGTGTATGTGATTTTTAAGCAAAAATAATAGAGTTACCCGATGATAACAGTTATACTTGCTGTTATTACTAGATTTCGAACAAAAGATCAAGGTTGTCGTGACTGTTATCTTTCTTTCATGTGACAGTTTACGTAATCTGTCTTATCAATGAACTTTATATAGAAGTAACTACCCACAGTTCATTACCGGCAAATAATGGTAGTCGTGTGCTGAAAGCTTAGGAGCCATTTTCATAGTTCAACCTAGATGAGGTAATTCAAGCCTTTCTTTGATAATTCAACTTTTGAAATTCAATTTGATATATTTATTCGTAGTCTGCATTAATATGAAGTGTGGTAGCCATGCATCATTCAAGATCCGTTCACTATTTGCTAGTGCGATAAGTTTATCCCTAGAATTTCGAGTTTTTCCGATTTTGTTTTTCGATTTTTTTTCCTAGCACAGTGTTTTCCTCTGAGAAAAAAGGTTCACCCAGTAAGTCGGTATATTGCTTATATTAATGATCGATTTCCTGAATAAATACTTTAAAAGACTTTGTTAAATATTATGTCATCTTTTTCTAGGAATACGTCTAAACGATGGCATTGTCGAAAGCTGACAATTTTGAACAGGCACAGGCAGCGATAAAATGTGATCTTTGCGGTGGAGAGGACGGTGTCAAGCATTACTGCCTCATCTGTGAGGAAACAATGTGTCCTACGTGTAAAGCCATCCACAACAAAGCCCGCGCCACCAGGGACCACAAAGTGGTGCTCAGAGAGGAGAGACACACCAAGGACCAGGGCTCCACATTCTGTAAGAAACATCCAGATCAGAAGACCAGTCTATACTGTGACACTTGCACCATTCCTGTATGTTCGAAATGTGTGTCTGGAGCCCACTATGGCCACAAGTTCTCAGATTTTTCATTAGTCCTAGAAAACTTCAAACGGGAAATAAAAGACAGTAAAAAGAAATTGGAGACTAAAATGGAGGAAGCTGATGCTTTGATTCAAACTGGTAATCAAAGTTGGAAAGATTATGAGAACATAGTCGAGAAAATACGGTCAAGTATTTGCCAGAATTATAAATCTCTCCTCGACAAAAGAGAGAATGAACTTACAAGAATCAGTCATCAAGACAAAACAGCTTGGAATACAGCTAAAGACCAACTAGATGAAGAGAAAACCAAGATATCAAGATGCCTTGCGCAACATGAAAAATGTCTATCGTCTACGACTATAACTGGTATGGTCGAACTTCTAAAGGAGAGTGAGGTCCTGCGAAGAAAAATATTGGATCCTGTTGAAATTGTTCCACCATCTTATCAAGAAGCGTCAGCTTGGAGGCACTGGAGTAATCACAAGGCAAATATTAGGCAAGGCCGTAGTGATATCGTCATTCTGTAGCACCCTCAAAGGAATTCCAAGCATTTGTTATGCTGGAAATGGGAAAATTTTGTTAGGTTCGAGAGATTCCAACGACATCCACGTTCTAAAAAGAGGAGGGCAGATTGTACACAAGAGAGAAAATGTACTTAAAAAGCAATGTCATTCCCTAGCCATTACCAAATCAGGGGATATCTTGGTATCTTCTCAAGGAGGAAAGCGCATATACATGCTAGATTGACAAAACAAGCTGACAACGTTATTTTATACGTCGCCATACGAGACGAGACTCGTAACCGTCCATTTTACAGTCCTACGTTCGATTTGTGCAAGTATCTGACGTAAAAGCATTGTGACGTCATTAAATTCCTTTGAAGATGTCATATATGTAACCCTGTTTCCCTGAATTCCAAACCCTGTTTCCATAGAATTTGATGACGTTGACGTCAAATACCTGCACAAATGGGAAGTAACTCTCTATTTCGAAAAGACCGAATTACTTCTACTTGTTTTTTCCTATATAAAACGATACTCATTAAAACTAGCTGTAACTCGCCTGATGAGACTATTTCCTGCAAAGGGTGCGTTAGTTGAGACATACTATGGAATTTTATTAGTATGTGCTTAGTATGACGAGTTTGGAGAGTTTCCCACCCAGCTTCTTTTAATACAGAGGAAGAACTAGCAAGTTTTGTTGACCCAGTAACTATCCGCGCTGCTTCGGTATGAACGCGTTCTAAGCTATGTTTTGAGTTTAAAGGGGACCCATCCCATATGGCATCTGCATATTCTAAGACTTGACAAATGAATGTGAAATGTATTTTTGAAGTGATATTCTATCTAGGAAAATTTCAATTTACGGAAGATGTTTTTGTTTAATTTATTAGATGCTTTAGAAACAATATCTTCAATAAGTTGATCACAGGCGAGGTTATGAGTAAATGTGAGGCCTTAATGTTTATGAGCTAGATTCAACTTCCTTGATGAGTGTGCCATTCATATACATGTACAAAGCAGGATTGAAAGGAGCATGTCTTTTGGTTGAAAAGAGAAGAGATTCGGTTTTACTGCGGTTAAAATCGACAAGCCATTGACGAGACCAAGAGTGTACTTTTTCGAGATTTTATCTCAGAATTTATTATTTCAGCGGAAATGATAGAATCACCTACAATTATGTATTTAAGGAATGAGTGTCTTATTTTTTGCGTTCATGGCTTTGACACTCTGGTCGACAGGAGCAAATCTCGTGAGCCGCGAGGCGGTTCGCTAAAGATTTGCGCCTGTCGAACCAGAGTGTAAAAGCCAAGAACGCAAAAAATAAGACACTCATTCCTTATATTTACATTCAGAGACATTCAAACGTTAAACATTTTTGAAGACGCCGTCGAATTATCGCAGAAATTGAGTGAAAATTATGTATATCGTGCGTCAATTCTCCCAACCAGGAAGGACAAGAAATAATTCATTGCAAAGGATAAAATTGTATGGTTTGATTAAAAAAAAATACTGGATATTTTTTATTTCTAACACGTTATCTCGATGAATTTTAACCTTTTATGAACAAATGAAAGAAAATAAGGCCTTATGTATGAGAATAGCGGCGCCGCATAAATTCATTTCGGTTGCGCCATCTACATCTACAAGTTCATATTTACAAATAGACTGTTAAGCAACGTTTTCACAATGTAAATACCTATTGTTAATATTTTGTTAAACGTTTTCACTATGTGTTTTAACTTTTTTATAAACAATTTGAACAAAATAAACCTTAATTTAAGGAGTACAGTAGACAGCGCAAAGAAGCAGCGCCTTATAAATTCATTTCGGTAGCGCCATCTACATTGAAGTTATTTATAAATGGACTCTGTGGAGACTGTACATATGTGAAGAGTTGTTATTCACATTTCAATCTTTTGATTGTCCCCGTCTGTTCCTTTTCTTTTTATTGTCTCCGTCGACCGTCGACATGTTAAGAATCTCCTCCTGTTCGCACATTCTGCATCAGTAGGCCCCGCCCACTTTTTTGAAAGTCGTGCGCGCGCATTATGTGATTGGGGTCAACCTGCGTTCATCGTGAAATGAACGTCAAAATTGAATAGGAGTTTAACACAGATATCAATTTGCAATGTAAATATATATATATAAAGTCTTGTGTTATCTGCAAAAAGTTTTATGTTGGAATCATATTTAATTTATACTATATCATTGATATAAAGAAGAAAAAGTATAGGACCTAAAATTGAACCTTGAGGGACGCCAGCCTCAATTTCTTTATTCCAATTTGACCTTTGACCATTTATAACTACGCGTTGTTTCCTTTTATCGAGATAATTTACAAACCAATTTAGAATTTTGCCTGTTATACCTACTGACTGTAACTCATGAATTAAACCCTTATGCCAAACTCGATCAAATGCTTTACTAATATCGCAGAATATTACCCTAATTTCCCTTCCCTCATCTAAAGCTTTGCCAAAATCGTTTGAAAGTGAAAGACGTTGGTTTATGGTGGAGTCGCCAGGCCTAAATCCAGGTTGTAAGTCAGAATTTGAATTTGGAGTTAAGCATGGCTCTGTAAAAATATATCAAAATCTGACAATTCTGAAGACAATAGGTCGATTTTAGGTTTCAAAGAATGGTGCACCTTATTTGCTTTCTGTCTTGCAATTGAATACTGAAATCTGTAAGAAGACTTGGACACTTTCTTTTTTTAATTAGCTTACCTCGATGAAGTACAAATAAGGGTTATGCTATATCCCGGTTTCCGCTTCCCCGTCCGATTAAAATTTCTTGGGTAGCTCAGTATCTGACAAAGTATTGATGCTACATTCATAAAACTTGCACAAAAGATTCATCTTGGGATGCTGAGATGGACCGATATGCATCAGATGCTGCATCTGACCTACATTTTGCGCTTCTTTGACTCGGTTGAGAAGATTGGGGTAGCTCAGTGTGACTTGGATAAGAATTTGGGGGAGCTCTGTACACTATACCTGACAAAGTAATGGTGTTACAGTATAACTAAACTTGCTTTTGTAATTCATATTGTGAAGCTGAGATGACCTAATAGCTATGTATCAGATGCAGCATCTTAAATCCTTTTTTTCCGCTTATGTGATTTACTTTTAAAAACCAATTAATATTAAGCAAAGTATAAGACTATGTACAACATACTACCAAACTTGCATATTGGATGTATCTTTCATGTATATTATTATCCGTATAACAACAAAGCGGAACCAGCGCATTACCCCATATTACATCCATGGGAAAGAACTGGATGTAACATCCAAAGCCAAATACCTCGGGGTTAACATCTCAAACAACTTGTCTCGGAACCATGACATTGACAGTATCTTTAAAAAAGCAAATAACACCACAGCTATAAATTTCTACGCAGAAACCTGTCAATTTGCCCAACACCCATCAAGCACAAGTGCTACAAGACACTAAGTGAGACCCCAGGTAGAATATGCATCTACTGTCTGGGACCCTCATACAAAGAAAAACATAGATAAAATTGAGCAAACACAAAGAAGAGCGGCTCGGTTCGTGACGAATAACTATAACACCACAAGTAGGAGCAAACACAAAGAGCGGCTCGGTTCGTGACGAATAACTATAACACCACAAGTAGTGGGTGGGAGAAGCTTTATAATAGTGAAAGGCGAACCAGAGCCAAAGCCACCATGATGTACCGGGTAGTCCATTCCTTGGTTGCCGTTCTAGCACCAAACTTGTTCGATCACATTGGGGCTTCCACTAGGGGACACCAATACCAGTACATGTTACCATTCTGTCGGACCACTGTGTACAAGGAATCCTTTTTTTTCCCCATCTTCAATAAGGATCCAGCTGCCAGAGAACGCAGTTTCAGCGACCTCCTTGGACGCCTTCAAGACCAGGATCCAAGGAATGATACCACCACCATATACATCAGCAGCACATGTTTTTATCAGATTTTGAAATTGTAAATACCATAAAGGGCTCCCTTGCGCATGTTTTGTTGCGCACCCGCTTTTAACTCACAGCGAGATAATGCAGGTCAGAGACCACTAAAAGGCCGGTTCTGATTGGAGAAAAACCTGTAGGTGAGGGGGCCTGTTATTTTAAATGTGACAGAAGATGTGATTGGCTATCAATTATATTTTCTTTTGGTATATTGTTTGAATATGATATATATATAAGTAAAAAATAAGTGCAATTAAAATGTCGATACCCGGATTTTTTTCCGTAGCTCCCGATCCGCTAAAGGGGACGGGCGCGGGAAAATTTAAAAATTCTCTGCGGGGTACCTTGTGACGCAAATAGCGCGAAAAAGAGCAGGTCATGCTATATTTTTTTAATTTAGTTTCGTATAAAGCTTGAATCAATGAACAAATCGGTATATAACATGCATGGCCAGCAATGTTAGTATAGACGTTATAAGGCATTTCGTTAACATTACGGCCTATGGAAAATGATTTGGTTGTCTCTGACCTGCAGCAGTTCTTAGCGGATCTTCACTTTAATCGGAAGAAGAAACCTAGCTTGTCCTACTTTTTCCGCTTTCAAGAGTGATTTTGCATTTAAAAGCTAACGTTTAGCAAAGTCTTCGTGCTACATGTATAAAACTTCGTTTATATTGGATGTATCTTTAATCAGAACTTCAAACATGTATCATGATTCCAAGTCGAAGAGATTTAGCAAACAACGTACTGCAACAACGTGATTGCGTGAAGTTTCATGAGATCTAGGCATACTAAAAAAAAATATTTCTTAATTGACTCTATAGATCTATATATTCCAGTCCATGGTGTTATTCAAAGACTTGTAACGTGTATACAGTAAACAGAAGAATTCAATATTTTACACCTTTTCTCACAAAATCCGCCCATTTCAAATTCGAAAAAAATGAAAAAATGAAAGTTGCAGCAGCTAAATAGAATGTGCTTTACTCAATGCGACAAACCTTTGAGAAGAAATGTGCAAAATTTCAGGACTCGGAGGTAACAAATAACGTTATTATAATGATTTTACTGAAGGGCTCCATTTACATTTGTAATTTACGTGATGGCTCAGGTTCTGAATATAAACTTTTGTATTTGACTGTAATCTAAAGACAACTCTCCTATTTTATTTAGGATTGTCCTTTTAAAGTCTATCGTAAATAAAACCATTAATAATTGTTAAATACATATGATGATGACGGACATATAAGTCCTTAATTCAATCTGCTCCAAATTCATAATGAAAAAATATATTTGTTTGTTACGGCAATACCTTTATAAAGGATGCAACATCTCCTATGCAATTTATCTTCTAACTTCTGAACATTTTGAAGGAAATGCGAATTGAAAACAAGGGATGGACAAAGCTAGAAACGACCAAATAAACATCAACCATGTCAGAATACACATAACGTAAACTACATAAAGGAGTGATCAGGAACTTAATCGTCATGAAAAAATCTATAGACACATTATTTACCAATACAAATACATCTATTGGTTGTTTTGACTGTTGCAAATTACTCTGTGATTCAATTCATGAAGTTTCAGTTATTTTTACTGAGATGATGATATGTGTTACATATTGCATAGCTAACACAATATATCCTATGCAGTATCACTTGTCTGTTAGGCCAAACATAGCTTTAAATCCTATTTTTATGACCCACTTTACATTCTGTATATCTCCTTTCTCGCTTTCCCCCATATCATGTGAAAACAAGACTTGGAATAACTAATTCTAAGAACATGACAACGATGTAATTTACGTTATCAAAGACTTTTTACAAAAATGTATGCTAGAATCGTAAACAATGAATGTGTGTTATGAAAAAGATATTTATTGCATTCCATTCATATGTTAGCTTCTTTATCTACTGATCTTTGGTACAATTAAAGAAAACTGAAAGATAATTCATGTCGTTGGAAAAAAGTATAATTTACGTTACTGTTGAATTGATATTGAGGAAAATTCACTAAACATGGTGAAGTTTACATTTGATTTCAGTTTCAGATTTACCCTAGCAAAGATTTAAAACAAAACGATCAGTAAAATAAACGTCTACGACCCTTTTATAATTCCATAGGGAACGTAAATTACACAACGTAAATTACTTTTGTACTTATATTTAAGCATAACTTAAAGAAAATACCGAATACCTGAACGATGACTGTATTTAATTTGACTATAGAGTGTCGGCAATGATCGTAACACGTCATTTCTTTATCCTTTCTCCTATATTTTGAGAAAAAGCGATAACGTAAATTACATGCTTAAAACGAACCGCGCATTTTGACAAATAAACCATCTATACTGAAAAGTTAAGTAACCATCAGTGGCGGATTCAGCCGGGGGGGGGGGGGCACGGGGGCACGTGCCCCCCCCCCCCCCCCCCCCCCCCCCCGGCAGTGCCCAAAGAAGGGGCACTTATGACATGCTTTTAGAAACATTAAACTATAGGGGCACTTATGACATGCTTTTAGAAACATTAAACTATACTGTTTGCGTAATAAATCTATGAAACTAGTCAGAAATAGCCCAAAAACACCCCAGAAACCACCGATTTGAGTTAATTTTCCAAAATTTTCTCGGGGATAGATAGTTATGTCCATTGTCTGTACGTGGACGTACACACGTTTCGGGAACAATTAACCTACATTGAATCATGTTCATATCGAATTTTATTTCTCTGATGGATGAATCGGGAACTTTATATCCTATGCAAGGCATACTTAACACACATATTTCTAGACCAAATCTTCGATACAACCTCCTATAAAACTTACATTATTTAAACTCTAAATTTGAGGTCGTGATCAATCTTTTTAAAATGAACAATTGAAATTGTTTTGGCCAGATTTAAACCGGCTACCTCCAAGAATTTTGAAAAGATAAAAATGCATGTTTTTCTTTATTTTTAGAATCGAAGTTATCATGATTACATTTTTGGTTAAGCCCCTAGGTAAATCAAAAATATAATCATGATAGAACTGCCAAGAAATAATGAAACCTTTCAATCTGGACGATGCAGGGAATGGGGCACCCGTGATCTCTAGTTTGTCAAGGAAATTTATCATTTACAAGGTAATTTTTAGGGTCTGTATGGGGCCGAAATTCGGTAAAAAGAGGTACTTTTCCCCAATTTTAGACCTAAAAATTCCCAATTCAATCTTTTCTCCAAAACGAGAAATTCATTTCCAATTTACGTATCATTAACTGAAAGGAAAACGAAAGTAGAACAAACATGCTCTAGGAGGGATTCAAAATATAGACAATTGATATGATAAGGATATAATTTGTATGAATATATCTTTTTGTTGTTTGAAATTTCTTTCCCAATTTAGATTAAAATGTTCCAAAATTCCCAATTTCATCGGCCCAGGCCCCTAACATCAGGGGCTAGAAAAAAACCCCTGTAATTACTTATTTTCTTTAACTTTATACAAATATTTTAAAATAAATTTGCTTATGGTGTGACAGAAAAAAATAATCTTGCTCTTGCAAATATTCTGAATTTGAAGAATTAATACCATAAAATTTCACTAAAATTCTTAAAAATTTTCCAGCTCACTTCGCTCGCCGCAGTTTTCAATTTCATCTCTCTAGTCAATTTTTTTTTTTTTTGGTTGAAAAAAAAATGAATGTGGGGGTAAAACACGTATGCGGCGGGGCCTGAGAACCTTTTTTTTTCTTGGCCTTGGCTGAATATTTTTCCCTCTTAATTCAGATTTCTTTTTTATCTCATACTTCTACCGGTAAGACAGGGTTTTGATTTATTCTGATTTCTGAAGAATCAAGCACTCAATTTTTAGCTAGATATGCCACATTTCAACATGGCCTTTAAAATAAGTTGCAGTATACCTTTCCTTCTCTACATGTAATTTTTGAGGGGCAAGTGATTTTATTGATCGGGCAAGTAAATTTTACGTCATGAGTTGCCCGTGGCAAGTAGGTTTTGAAAAAAATTCTATACCCCTGGACTAAGAAAACAATAAGAAACAGAATAGGACACGAAAAATGAATCAGTAATATACCACATCAAGTCATTATCTTCCGCCCGCAGTGTTATTATCGGAAAATAATGACTTGTGCACTAACCAATCAGAATCGATGTTACATTCTCGTTATATAATATTACATCATAGATATTCCTTGTTGATAAAAAAAAAGTATTTATTTGAAAATATTTTTTAAGACTGTATTACTGATAAAACGAGACATGACATATCTTTTTCTAAGTTACTAATATTGTTGAAAATAAGAATTTATAATTGATTTATATTCATAAACTTTTACTGTTTGTTCATTTGTTATAGAAATGGACCAAATCACAGAGACAGAGGATTCCTCTATAACAGAAATTTCGATTAAAGTAAGTAAAAGAGCAGTAAAGTATAATTTTCTGTTGTTTTTTTTCCAAGAGTTGTAAGAGTTCCTACTTCACATGAATAATGAATGATTTATACATTATAGGCCATCAATGTACTGAACTCAATAGAAAAGATGAAAACTACCATTGGACAACATTCTGAAGATATATCATCTACAATAGTAAGCTTTATAAATATTTTTTTTTCTCTCAATAATTTGATTTTTCATAGCGTAGCAGAACAGTAGGTTAGACCTTAAGGAAATACTAGCTGCCTCATTAATCTGTTTATGTTCTATAAAACTGATATATTAAGGTGATGTCTTTATGTATAAAATCTATTAAGGACTTTCTTCAGTGATGATGAACAATGCTTCCATTATGACCCTGTACAGAAGTCAAATATTTATAAGCAAAAACAGAGAATTTTTTTAGATGATTATAATACTTTTGCTTCTAATGTTAGGAAGATAGATAATAATATCAAGGGCACTAATTGGAATTGTTAAAAGTCCTTGTAAGCAGAATAGAGGTCAACTTCATATATTTATTACTTGTGACAAGAGGAAGAATCCAACTAATTTCAATGTTGCAGATTGGAGAGGCATATTTAAAATCTTTGTTTTTAGCCTTGAAAGCCAATTTTTATGTGATTTTAATTGAAGATATTGGTTTATAGAAATTGGAATCATATTATCATTGCATAATAGTGGTATCTTTGATCAAACTTTCATAAAATGACCTCGACCGACTTTTTCCGCTTGAGTGATTTTGCCTTTAAAAGCCAATATTGAGCAAAGTATAAGTGATACATGTACCAAACTTGCACATTGGATGTATCTTTGATCAATCTTTCATAAAATGACCTTGACCTACTTTTTCCGCTTGAGTGATTTTGCTCTATAAAGCCAATATTGAGCAAAGTATAACTGCTACATGTACCAAACTTGCATATTAGATGTATCTTTGATCAAACTTTCATAAAATGACCTTGACCTACTTTTTCTGCTTGAGTGATTTTGCCTTTAAAAGCCAATATACATGTACTAAGAAATATGTTTGAATTGAATTTTGCTGCCACGAGGTGAGCTTCGTAATCTGTGATTACCTATGTTTCAGATTTATTTTTTTTGCTTTCGTTGCATATATTGAACTCAATTTTGGCATGTTAGTTTATCTCAATGTGATACAGATCAAGTTCGAGTTTTGTTTCGATTCACCTATTTTTACAAGAGTTATGGCCCTTGGATTTAGCAAATTTCAAGAAATTCTCAGTTTTCCGGACTTTTCTTCCAAGGTATTGCATATATTGAAATAATCTTTTAAATGTGAATACATTTAAGTGTTATACAGCTCAACTTTGAGTTTGGTTCCGATTGACCTATTTTTACAAGAGTTATGGCCCCTGGACATAGCAGATTTCATGAAATTTTCAGTTTTCTGGACTTTTCTCGGCTGTTGTTGTAGATATTGTAATAATTTTTTATATGTGGTTACATCTTAGTGTTATACAGATCAAGTTTAAGTTTGCTTATCATTGAGCTATTTTCACAAGAGTTATGGCCCTTGGACTTAGCACATTTCATGAAATTCTAAGTTTTGCGGACTTTTCTTCCATGGTATTGCAGATATTGAAATCATTTTTTGTATGTGAATATATCTCAGTGTGATACAAATCAAGTTCGTGTTTCAATTTGATTGACCCATTTTTACATGAGTTATGGCCCCTGAACTTAGCAAATTTCATGAACTTCTCAGTTTCCAGTCTTTCATGTTTGTTGTTGTAGATATTGAGCTGATTTTCCACACGCAGATACATTATAGTATGATAAAGAGTAAGTTGAAGATGGGTTTGATGTATTTATTCTTACAAAAGGTATGGCCTCATAGCAAATTTCATTAAATTTTCCTGTTTTGCAGACCCTTTTCTAATACACATATTGAACTTATTTTGATGTTGGATTCATCTTTTGGTGTAAGTAAAGGTCAAGGCAGTGTTGAAGGACATGGATTAATGCCGGTAGGGGACTTATATCGCTTGCGATTCAAAAATTTATTGAAAATGGTTTCATAACCATACTGGAGCTTGTATTGCACCTACATGTATGATCATGAAACTTGTTTCCCATGAATCCTTTTGATTTTGGGGTCCAAATATCAAAGGTCAAGGTCATTATCATAGGAAAATGGTTTCCAGACCATATTTGAGCATGTATTGCACCTGACCAGAAATGTATCTTAAGAATCAAACGAAGATGACCCCTATTGATTTTGGGGTCCAAAGGCCAAGGTCACAGGAATTCCATAATTGAAAATGGACAATATTTGAGTCAATATAATACCTAGTATGATTATGAAACTTGCCGCAAATGTTACCAATGAATCAAGGATAGCCCCTATTGCATTTTGGATGTTTCCCATCAATAAAAAATGACCCCTATTGATTTGTGGTCAAAGGCCAAGGTTATAGAAATATGATGATTGAAAAAGGTGTCTGGACCATATTAGAGCCTGTATTACACCTATTATCATGAAAGTTGCCAAAAATGTTTCCCATGAATCGAGGATTATTGAATTTGGAGTCAAAAGGTTAAAGGTCAAGGTCATAGGGCAATTCATGGATATTGTAAGTCTGCATATTCATGCTTACATTTAAGTTTGCAACTCAGCACTTCGTATCTTTGATGCATTTTAAGCTCATTCTACATACGAATCGTCATGCGGGAGAAATATGGCATTAGATTTAGGGCTAAAAACGGCCCTCATCTTATCTGCTCAATGATTTTGATTGGCTACTACTTTGATACTATACACCAGAACTTTCTCTAGTGACATAACTGCTCAAAACATGTTTGTGAAAAATTAAAGAGTATAGGGTTTACAGATGGATAATGAGTTAGTTAATTTTCTAGGAATGTTAGTAATGTTTTCAAATTTGCATCTTATTTTTTCAGAGTTCGTAAAGAACCATTGTGTCATTTTCCCAACAATCCAATTGGAGCGATGATTGTGTGGAATTAAAATTGCCAAAAATCAACATTATCATGGAATCTTTAAATGTCAGTCCCCAAAGGTCTCAGTTAAAAACCAACATGAAAGATGTCAAGCCATCTACCGTGAGATACTATAAACGCAAGGCAGAGGAATCCATCAATTTAAAGTTGTATCATAATAAATTATTGTGATTGTACATTTTTTGTTTTATCAAACTGGGTTTAGCAAGTATACAAGGTCAAGAAATGCATAAATTACAAATTTACCTTCCTTTATAGCCCATTTTTTTCTGGCTGATGAAATATTTTGCATAAAAATGTTCTTATACAAATGAAAGTCATATCATGAAATGTTATTGTGATTGTAAATCTTTTGCTATATCAAGCTGGGTTTAGCGAATATTGAAGGTCAAGATATGCAAAAAAAAAAAAAACCAGAGTTATCCCCCTTTTTTTAGTACAAATTTTTTGGCTGATGATATATTTCCACACAAATGTGTTTGAATCAAATAAAAGTCATATCATATATCTTATTTTGATTGTAAAGTTTTTGCTATATCAAGCTGGGTTCAGCAAATAATTAAGGTCAAGATATGCAAAAAATAGCAAAAAAACACAGTTAAAGAGTTGTCCCCCTTATCAGTCCAATTTTTCTGGCTGTTGAAATATTTTGCATAAAAATGTTAAAAGTCATATCATGATATTTTATTATGATTGCAAAGTTTTTGCTATATCAAGCTGGGTTCAGCAAATATTTAAGGTCAAAATTTGCAAGAAACAGCAATTAACACATTTAAAGAGTTATCCCCCTTTTTAGCACTATTTTTCTGGCTGATGAAATATTTTGCAAAAAAATGTTTTTGAATCAATTAAAAGTCATATCATGATATTTTATTATGATTGTAAAGTTTTTGCTATATCAAGCTAGGTTTAGCAAATATTAAAGGTCAAAATTTGCAAAAATAGCCAAAAATGCAATTAAAGAGTTATCCCCCTATTAAGCACTATTTTTTCTGGCTGATGATATATTTGCACAAAAATGTTTTTGAAGCAATTCAAAGTCATATCATGATTTTTTATTATGATTGTAAAGTTTTTGCTATATCAAGCTGGGTTTAGCAAATATTTAAGGTCAAAATTTGCAAAAAATAGCAAAAAACACATTTGATGAGTTATCCCCCTTTTTAGCACTATTTTTCTGGCTAATGAAATATTTTGCACAAAAATGTTTTTGAATCAGTTTAAAGTCATATCATGATATTTTATTATGATTGTGAAGTTTTTGCTGTATCAAGCTGGGTTTAGCAAATATTTAAGGTCAAAATTTGCAAAACAAACAGCAAAAACACATTTAAGGAGTTATCCCCCTTTTTAGCACTATTTTCCTGGCTGATGAAATATTTTGCACAAAAATATTTTTGAATCAATTAAAAATAATATTATGATATTTTATTATGATTGTAAAGTTTTTGCTATATCAAGCTCGGTTTAGCAAATATTTAAGGTCAAAATTTGCAAAAAATAGCAAAAAACACATTTAAAGAGTTATCCCCCTTTTAAGCACTATTTTTCTGGCTGATTAAATATTTTGCACAAAAATGTTTTTGAATCAATTAAAAGTCATATCCTGATATTTTACTATGATTGTAAAGTTTTTGCTATATAAAGCTGGGTTTAGCAAATATTTAAGGTCAAAATTTGCAAAAAAATAGCAATTTCATGCATTTTTGCTATTTATATGAGTACCACTCTTTTCCATAAGCTATATTTCAAATTACTTAACTCTTTGTTGATTTCATTATTATATATCTTGAAAATGTGAGTATCAAATTTAATGAATAAATAGTATAATTGGAATTTCTTCAATATGTTACTTGTTTTTGTTTATGCTCAAATGTTGCATTTTTCACATTTTTGCAGCTTATAAGGCTGGCAAAATAAGTTTGTCGTTACCATAGCAACCACGAGTAAAATTTGGTATAAACAAGTTTGAATTAATAATAAGTGCTTGGAAACCTAATACCATGCAAAGTTTCATCACATTCTATTGACCCCCATGTAGCACCTATTGCATGATTTTTACAGAGAAATGTACTTAACAAGCGCAAATCTAGAGTGGTTAGGGGGGTCAAGTCCTGCCTGGAATTTGCATAAAATGCCGATTTTTCCTAGTTTTACGAGAATTTATGGCTGGACACCCCTCCCTCCCATGGGCTGACCTCTCCGCCCTTTCAAAACTTCTCAGTCCTGATTTGCCCGTTTCTTTAGGAAATCCTGAACATTTTGACTTCTGCATGCCGTGCAAGAACAGTACAGCATCAGAAAATTTCGAAAATTTTCAAATATATTCTATATAAATAATAATTATTGTTACTGACACTGACTGAATCATGCGCGTCAAATCCCTTCTAAATTCAGTTCAAATACGCTTCAGATGCCACCAAATTGCTTCATTTTTTTCAAAATTTTCTCGGGGGAGGCCCCCCGAACCCCCACCAATGAGAGGGGGAAACCCCCTCCCATACCCTCCCCCACTCGGCCATTCGGGCCTCGTAATTGATTTCCATAAAAAGTGTATGTGCCCCCCCCCCCCCCCCGGCAATTGGGGTTCTAGATCCGCCCCTGACCATACACCAAAAGGAGTTCCCTTTTAGTTTTAATACTATTTTGAATAAACATTCAAAGAGATATAATGAAAGCTTTTGACAGTTATTATTATTTTTTGTCCGGCAAGTACTGTAATCATGGCAACGTAAATTACGTAAAACGAGCGACAATATGAAAAGCTGTAAAATATTTTACCTCTACTAATTTTCCCTATTTTAACCTTCAAATTTCAATTATCTTACATTTCTCCTTACATTTTGATCCATTTGATGTATTTTTCTCTCTACTTAAGGCATTTTACTATAGTTTAAAAGTTGTATACTGTTTGTGCGACAGGCAAAAAACAAGAAAAACGAGTGGTATATCGTGGCCTGTCATAAATTTCAAAGAATGAGGTCAAATAATTTTGTTGTTTTCTAATAGAAATGGGAATTTCCTTTAAGAAAACCGTCAATTTTGACTTAAAATCTGTTTAAAAATATCTCTAAAGTAATTGTCAAGCGACATGTTATTTTGATAGTGGGCGGATTTTGTGAGAAAAGGTGTTTAATACTTGCAAAGTCGGAATAAATTTGCCGGAGATATTTTAATATTTTGTTACCTATGGTCGTTTCCGGTGTTGATGTTCTCAAATTAGAAATTGTGTCAACAAGTTATTATTGACGTCAAATTGCTTCAGATTTCTGTAAGTTGTTGATAAGAATAAATTATAAGCATAATTAATTAAATAAGTCTACCATATTTGACTTCCTATATGTCCTGAAATGTAAAATGAGTGGCATATTCCATAAGACTAAAGGAGCTGTTAAGATAAGGCGTAAAATCAGCCCTGAAAAGTGGAATTTTGAAAATTGAAATTTCAAGAACCTTTTTTGGTAAAATGTATACTTATACGGCATCCCATCAGAATATGAAGTTATTTTTTATCTGTTTTGCATAATATTGCTAATTTTTAGGTCAAAACTTATCTTTTTCCCATAGAAATCAATAGAAAACGGAAAAGTTTTATTGAACATTGTTCCCCCCGGATATACAGAAAGCCACTTTTACTGGAGATGTGTATCCATGATACAAATTTTTTGGCAAAGTGGGGTTCTGTATCTCCGGGGGGAACACTACCCCAGAGACGAAAAACTAAATATGGAAAGGGGGGTGCATTTTATAAGAATCGATCTTTATAGCACATTTGACTATTTTTCCTCTTTAATCAATCAAACATTGTGTACTCGATATGATTGAATGAAAGATACAAGAATTAGAAACGAAATAAGCAAGAGTGATGTTCATTTCCCCGTCAATGTGTATTTCGCGCTAAAAGGCTTACATTGTAGCCATTGAATGAAGAATAAGACCGTATTTTAAGTTCCGGATTTCATTATATACCGATTAAAGGAGGTAGAACGTTCGAAATCTATTTCTGATACACAATGTAGACATATTTGATGTCTTTTAGCTTATATTTATCCATTTTAGATAAAATATTAAAAAATGTATACGTTTTTTGTCGATATAATCAGATTTTCTATCCGAGCACCCCTACCTCTTTCGACCTTAATTTTACAACCTTAAGAGTTCCTTAACATAATGTAAAACATGTAAAAGGTCTGCAAATACATTATATTTCAATAATGATTCATGTTTTTCTGTGTACGATTCGCCATACGGAAGAAATAAGTCACGGGATTCAGGGCTAAAGACGGCCCTTATCTTAACAGCTCCTTTCCCTATTTTGGTGTCACGTGGGCTAATCAGGTTGGGACTGTCCACAAGATATCGATGCTCTCACGTAAATGCGAGACCGTCCTTTAAAACAGTGTTAAATTTAGCTTCATAAATATCGCCCTACCCACACTTGTTTTTATTCGGTTATTGTTGTGTGTGCCCTCCCCACACACAACAACAACCGAATAAAAACAAGTGTGTGTAGGGCGATATTTATGAAGCTATGTTAAATTCAGTCACGCGAATACGTATTTGAGATGCTCTCATCATGCTTTTTTTCTTGTTATCGTTTAACTCCGTGTCTTCGCAATAAATCAAGTTAATAGACAACTAATACGTTCATTTCTAAAATTGTACGAAAATGGTGAAATATTCCTATTACATACGAGCATTTTCCGCGAAAACGACTTTATACCATATGTGGGTTAGAAATTGCAGTACTTGCAACGATGCATATTGTAAATGTGTTGATTTTTCATCAAATTTACCTGTTGTTTCTTACTTTTCCCTCTTATCCACCCTTAGAACTTTCATTTCACGTGACCTTGACTTTGATCTTGCAGCGGCCAAAACTAAAATGACCAACGAACTATGCCGAAGCTATATTTGTTACGGAGGCCCAAACCTACAATACTTCAACACCTAGATAAGAGCTCTTCTTTTTATAGAAGGACGAGTTATGTTTCGTGAAAATTAAATTCTTGAATTTAATGTGATTTTTACTCAAATTTTTATGAAATATTTACACTCGGTAATTTCCGTAAATTTACACCTGCATTTGCCATTCGAAAATTAAGTTTAACCATCAAAGAAAATATTTTCATTAATTAATTTCTTTCGAGAAACATTTAGATTTAATTGCCCTTATTGCGTACCGTAAATATAGGTAATTACATTTTGACAAGAGATTAACACCATGTGATTGATTAATATCGATCATTACAACTTCCGGTAAACATGTGGAGGGAGACATAAACAACTGAATTTTCGAACACCTAAGTATATTTGGGAAATAAAGCTTTATTTTTAGGGACATATTTCCTTTTTACAGCTGTACCCATGATTTTTTGAAGCCATTCTGTCACTTGGATCATTGTTTCCTTGAGATTGCCGATATAGAGGGGACAATTAAATGTCGGAAGTCGATTTTTCATGAAAAGACCATTCGGAATAATTGAAAAAGAATAAGCGAAAATGTCAAATTAAGGCCTAAATTGATAATCTCCCTAGTTCCAAACACTTGAGTCACGCAAAACCGTGACCATATTACAGTCGCTGGTTTAAAGGACAGTCGCGCATTTAGGTGATAGCATCGTTATCTTGTGGACAGTCCCAACCTGCTAATCAGCTAATACCAGTTCAATGAAAAAGGTGATTCAGTTTCTTTCGAGATTTTAACATTGTCAAATGTATACAGCCCTTTCACCTTCTGCAAAAAACCCCAATCTTCAACTGATCAACTTTCTGACGTGTAGTTAAAAAGTAATTTCCCTTGAGCGATAGAATTATAACTCTTGTTGTTTGACTTTGCTGTTAAATATTCATCCTTTTGGGAGTGCTGTCATGTTGCAGATGATTATTTCCACCTTTTTCATGTTTTTAACAACTTTCTTAGATTCTGATGGAGACAAAGAAAGACAACTCCTAGTATATTATACCAAGAACCATCATCACATGGAACTCCATACGTAACCAGCCATCCATTGACAGCTTCAGGCATGCACTACTCACCATCAGCATGCCTGGCATCATCAGCACTATGTAAACACCAGGGCTTTTATATTTTTTAATTGTAAATACTGGAAGTTTTATCTTTCAGCCTGCCATGCGCCAGAGTAATATCACTCAGTTTGAGTCAGCTCTGTGAAGAAAGAAGAAGAATGATTAAGAGGACATCTCACCTTCATCTTCATTTTGTAATACTTTTGGCATGCTATTTTAAAATATGTCTCATTTTTGATATTGTAATGTCTTGTAGGTGAATGAACAAGTAGGCTCCATTAGACTATAATAATTAAAGTACAGCACTGAATATCAGCCAACTTCTGTGGCTTACAGAACGATATCAGCTCTAAGAATGGCTTCATCAAATGGTAAGGCCATAGTAATTAAATGTTTTGTTTTACGTCCATGAATGGGTACCTTCTAGTAAAATTGCACAGAAAAATACACATGCAAACAAGGAATCGTGTATAATTCTTTTCACCAAAAGTATTTAGAAGTTTGTTAATTAATCAAAGTTACAATGTCATTAAATGATCTTCAATTATACTATAAAATGCCTATGTACCATCATCAATATCAGGCGTTCTTCTAGAAATGAAGTTGGAGTTTAGATATTTTTTCATCTTTGATCCTTTTCCCAATGCAGTTTCATTAATCATTATTGACTGTTTGTGTGTTTTCAAACTTGACATGAGGGTAACCTTTAAGAAAAAGTTATGCACATAAAACAAAATTATATTTAATTACTATAGCCTAAGGCAACTCAACTTGCACCATGTGTGTTTCATCAGCTTGGATTATTTCTTCCAATACAACTTCTATCCAGCTTGTGATCCACTCACTTCCCACACGCTGATGTAGGTTTAATCAGTATTGTTATTCAAAATCATGAAAGCAATTTATCCTACCAAAACTTATAAAATATCAATTATTTTTGTTTAAATTCTTTTAATTTAGCTGTGTATGTTTCAAAAAGGGATTTGAATATACCCCTTACGTATAAAGCTACTGTGAGTGCATGTACAGTGAGTAGTTTTACATACATATCATATCCATAATATTCCCCCTTATTTTGTAAATATTACGTCACTCTCATATGGTTTTAAAACACATCTTCCATACGCACCTTATTTTCTGTTGATCCTGTATGATATACTGCTGGTAGTTAAGATTTATCTTACATGAGGGGGTGGACAGGGTGAAAGGGAGGTGGGAGTAAGGGGGATGGTAGGAGGGAGAGAGGGGGAGGGAGGAGGGAGGGAAGGGAAAAAAAGGAAGGGAGGTGGGAGGAAGGGGGTGGGAGTAGGGAGAGAAGAGGGCAGGAGGAAGGGGGATGGGAGGAGGGAGAGAAGAGGGTGGGATTAAGGGGGATGGGAGGAGGGATGTAAGGGAATGGTGAAAAGGTGGGGAGGGAGGAGGGGGGAGAGAGGTATCCGCCCCTCTTACATGCACCCAGAGAGTATGCATTATGAAAAAGGGAAAGAACCTGTCAGAAGTATAACATGTACAAGTTTTACTTTTACACTTGAAATATGCTATATATCTACATATATTTATATAATATTGTCATAATTATATCCTTGATGAACACCAATAAGTATGTTAAAAACATTTGTATTTTTATAATATATTTAGGTGATGGAAACAACACTAAGACAGATGAAGATGCCAAAGAAAAAACAGAAAGTCAAGAGGTATGTAGGGTTTGCTTTCTTTATACAAATGTATGGTACTTAGTACTGTAAAATGTCAAAGTTTATTTGTGAGCGTCTTATTTTTACCATATTCGCAGGGTCCTTCAATTTGCGAAAATAAAACACTGCAAATATGTCCCAAAAAATGTGTAGTGTCTCAGATACATTAATACGATGTTAATTGTGAAAATTGAATGTCGCAAACCAGTCACCTTTAACTCCTGCTCACAAAATTAAGATGCCGTGAATAAAAGACGGTTTACTGTAATTATGTCATTTGTAAAGCATTAATTGTTTGCAGCTAATAAAGTGATAGCAACTGTTTGTTCTTGCAGTATAACCTGTAATTTGTGTATACAAATTAAGACTGCTCTTTTTATCTTTTTTAAGAATAAAATTTTTGGGCAAGAACTTCATAATCTCAGAGACATTTTGTTTTTGATTTAATTTAATATTATCTTCTGAACCCTGTGATATGTTATCGCAAGTATAAATATGAAACAAAATCAGCTAAATTGAATTTTCGTCTGTAGCAAACAGATATTGATCAGAAAAAGCAGGAAGACAACACGGAGAATAAGACACAGAATGCGGAAGGCTCAAATGATGAGGAAAAGAAAGATCCAGGTACACGTAAAGAATGATAAGTAAAACAAATGATACTTTATAATCTAAAATGGATAAATATTAACTAAAAGATATGAAATATATCTGCATTGTAAATCAGAAATACATTTCGAAAGTTATATCTCCTCTAATCGGTAAATAATGCAATCCGGAACTCAAAATACGGTCTTATTTTGTATGTAATGGCTAAAATAGAAGCTTTTTAGCGCGAAATACACATTAGCAGAGAAATCCACATCGCTCCTGCTTATTTCGTTTCTAATTGTTGTACATTTCATTCGATCGTATTTAGAACATATTTTTTGATGGATTAAGGAGGAAAAATAGTCAAATTTTCCATATTTAATGATCTTAAAGATCGATCCTTCAACAAATGCACCCCCCTTCCTTTTATTGTTTTTCGTCTCTGGGGTAGTGTTCCCCCCGGAGATACAGAACCCCACTTTTCCAGAAATTTTGTATCATGGAAATACACCTCCAGTTTAAGTGGCGTTCTGTATCTCCGGGGGGAACAATGTTCAAAAATACTTTTCCGTTTTCTATTGATTCCTATGGAAAAAGACAAGTTTTGACCAAAATATTAGCAATATTATGCATAATAGATCTAAAATAACTTCAGGTCTTGATGGGATACCGTATATGCATCAATTTCATGAACAATTTTTCTTAAAATTTCCATTTTCAAAATTCCACTTTTTAGGGCAGATTTTACGTCTTATCTTATCAGCTCCTTAGGGAGGGAATTTTTCGTAAATCAGTATTGTATAAATTAAAGCAGTAAAAGGGAAGGAATTTATGTAAATCATTATTGTATAAAAGCAGTAAAAGTGAAGGAATTTATGTAAATCATTATTGTATAAAAGCAGTAAAAGGGAAGGAATTTATGTAAATCATTATTGTATAAAAGCAGTAAAAGGGAAGGAATTTATGTAAATCAGTATTGTAATATAAAAGCAGTAAAAGGGAAGGAATTTATGTAAACTATAATATCTAGGGCCATTTTCTCTTTTGGCGTCAAATTTCACCATGACATCAATATTAAAACATAATTCAATTATGACACAACAATAAAAAAAGAGCATAAAGCTCTAACCTTGGACATTGTTCGTCATTTTGTCATCCATTATGAACATTGAACTATTTCTTATGAAAGTACACAGACTTCATTGTCTAACAAAAGGCCATCTTTCAATTTAATGGGCCTAATATTGGCACACTTATATATAATTTGCTCCTGGCCTCCCCTATCACTGTAAAAAGGAAAGTTTTACTCTTTATAAGGATAATTATGTCAAACAAATTAGATTGCTAAATTTAATTTATAATGTAAAGGAATAATTTTAGTTCCATTACCACAAATTCTGCCTACAGGTCTTTGATTTGTTTGCATGAAGATTTCTATAATTTCTTTTTTACTTGTTTCAAATACATGTATATGTATTAAAATTTTATGACTGAAGAATGGTATAAATTTTAAAAGTAAATGTAGAGAAAGCACTCTGATTATGCAATTTAATGAACAATTTGCATGCTCTTGTAGTTTCACTTGTACATATTTTCAGAGAGCAATTGGTTCCGAGAATTCCTAGCTCGTTCTCTTGGTCTGAGGCCTCCGCCAGACAAAGTCCTAGATACGGTAGATGTTGAAGGCATAATCAAACTAATCAAAGACGGAAAGGTTAAAAATATCATAACAATGGCAGGTGCCGGCATATCTACATGTAAGTACTTTGATACGGCCCCTCTTCAGATAAACCTTTTATGATATGGCCACATTTGGCATGGCTGTCTGTCCCCATTTTCATTTTGACTGGATTAACAGAATCAACTGCAGCTATCCCGCAAAGATCTTTATTTTAATCACATGCAATACCACAAAGGATCAGTCAAAGGTCAAAGTCACATATCTAGTAAGATCTAAGGTCAAGGTCGCAGACAGGGACACATTTATATTTTGCTGTTTTGCCAATTTTGTTAAAAATCTATCTTTTTCTTATTTTGATATTTAAGAACAAAGTGGATGGATTAAGTTTGTATAATTGCATAGAAAGAATGATGCAATATTTCAGAACATTTTTGTGAAATTCAATTTCTATTGTTTTGTTTTTAGCGGCAGGCATTCCTGATTTCCGCTCGCCTGGTACAGGACTCTACGACAACTTACAGAAATACAACCTACCCAACCCACAGGCTATATTCAGCTTGGATTATTTTCAGGTAAGCTTGTGGCTGGTAAATTTTAAATGAATATATTGTAAATACTTTATAAATTAACATAAATCTATTACATTACTTTTAATTTCAAACATATTAGTTTCTGCTCTGTATTTTCATACAGAGATCATAATTTACATTTATTATACTTAATGGAATTATTTATTTTAATGGAATAATTGATTGTACAAACTTAAACATGTTGTACTGTATTTCAGGAGAATCCAGAACCTTTCTTTATTCTTGCAAAAGAACTTTATCCAGGTGTATTTAAGGTAAAGAGTTTTACCTCCAACATATCTAATATTCACTCTGTCAATGGTAGATAAATGAAAACTTTACCCTAAGTTTACACTATGTTCCCGGCGACCACGGCAGTCACGGCGGCCAAAAACGTAGCACACCGTATGATTTTTGGCAGTTTTTATCTTGGTATTCAAGTTCTGTTAGGTCTCGTTACGTTTTCGCACGGTCTATCAAGGTATCCTTGACGAGCCATGGCTCCTGAATCCCGGAGACCTGACGGCGCACTACGTTTCAACCTACAGCGTGTTGCGGACGTTTGTACGTTTCCTCACGACCTGTCACGTTCTGATAAGGTCTGCCACGGTTTGTTACGATCCAATCAAGATGGCCACGTCTACCAAGTTCTGTCAAGGCCCACTACGATTAACGGTGACCGCCGGGAAAAGGAGACACAAAAAGCTGCATAAATGGGTTTGGTTTGTTATACTTCTTGTGTGAACGTGCGTACCGTGCCAGGCCGTAGTAGAACTTGAATTAAACCGTAACAAGCCGGGACGGACCATGACTGAACGTGACAAAACGGCTAACACATTCCTTAGCTCACCGTGAGAAACCGTGGCACACCTTGATAAAGCGTACATCTGCCCTAAAGCAGCCGCAGCTAAACGGGACATAAACGTGGCAGACCGTAACTCAACTTCACTAGGATCATAATTTGTCAAGTCATACTTTTGCTTCCCGTTACGCTACGGACACTGTCCCAAGTTTTGTTACGGTCTGTAACGTTCTGTCACGTTGCGTTGCGTTCGATCCGTTTTTCTACGGTTTCTAAAGTAGGCCATCTGCACCGTGGGCTGCCGTGACAAATGTTTTGAAAGTTTAAACATTTGCCCCGTCCGCCCCGGCAACCACGGCTAGTTACGTTTGTCGATCCCGTTCCCCTACGTTGTCTCACGGTCACCACGTTTCGTCCACGGTGGCTTGAAACGTGGCCTCCTTGGCCACCGGGAACATAGTGTAAACGGGGGGTTAAAAAATCCAAGGGCACATAACTCAAGAATTAGTATTTAGTTATCAGTATGTAAAGTGCATTGAATAAGAGGTTCATTAAGCAACTTGACCACTGGAGAGCAGACAGTTCAGAAATTTTGTATACTTACTCTAGTATATTTGTATACATGTATTTGCACAATTCTTTTAACTGAAAATTATACTAATGAAAGAATTTCATTTATTTGAAGCCAACTCCTTGCCACTATTTCCTGAAAATGCTTGAAGATAAAGGACTTTTATTGCGACATTTCACCCAGGTTAGTTCTTTCATGTACTTTATATGGCATCTCATAAAAAAATTTATAATGTAAAATGTAGCATTCCGAAAATTTTAACTTAAACAATTCTTTCCTTGCATATTTCAAGTGTGTGCGCTTCTGGAAACAGGGACTTGAGATACATGTAACTGCATGCATTATTCAGATTTTATTTATCTGTCTGTTCTTTACTTATCTGTTTGTCCATTATAAGACATAATTATGTTTTAAAACTTTTGATAAAAGCAAAGTTTTAGCAACTCTGTATAAATGTACCGGGTAATTTGATATAATATGACTTTCTTCAGAACATAGACACCCTTGAGGCTGTAGCCGGGCTAAGCCCAGAGAGAATGGTTGAAGCCCATGGGTCATTCAGGACGGGCCATTGTCTGAAATGTAAAAAGGAATTCACTCAAGAGTGGATGAAAGGTATAGGGAAAATTCCAAGAAAAGCAGTTGGTCTGTTTATGTATTTATAATTTTAGTGTAAGTCGTCAGAAGCTATTTCTCAGTAAAATGGAAAACTAGAAAAAAAAAGAATGACATTGTGAGAAATGATTTGAGTTTCACATTTTAGGTACAGTTACTACAACAAAATATTATAATTTTGTTCATACAGAATTGATGTCGATTTCAAAAACTAGTTCATGTATATCGTTTTGTACAAGAAATCATTTATTGACACTATTTTCATTGTAATGACATAAAGTTACATTTTATTTCATGTACAGTAATAATTTTTTATGCTATTTTTTTCATACATCATCACATGTTCATATGGTAAAGAATTTCAATCTTTTTAATGAATCCCTATACATATAAAAAGTATGTAATACATGTACATTGTACCACATACAACATTTGCTTGGCTTTTTCAGATGAAATTTTTGCTGACAGAGTGCCAAAATGTACATTGGCTGAATGTGAAGGGGTGGTTAAACCAGGTACGAATCAGTTGTTTATCTGTGATTATGAATATTAAAATTGGAAAAATGAAATTTACATTAAAAAATTTATTAACCTTCTATTTTTGAAAATTAGAAAACTCTCAAGAGTAAGATCTGATGACACACATGTATTGTGCTAAATATCATCACGATGTGCTTGTGCTTGTGCTCAGCGAGTGAGAAAAAAAATTAATACGTGTAGTGTTTTATTTTTATTGAGGAAAATTAGAATGTATTATTTTGTAATCTGGATCAATCTTCTAATGAAAAAAAATGAGGCCACTTGTATTTATAAAACTCTTGAAAATGAGAAAATACACATCGTAAAATTTTATATACTTTTAGATTATTGTCGGCAAATTGTACAAGAAATTCTGCTTCGCGGATTATTTAGTTTGTGCATTGGTTTTTGTCTATAAATCGACAAATTTTTTTCAGATATTGTATTCTTTGGAGAAGCTTTGCCAGAGCGGTTCAGAGAATGTGTTCAATCAGTAAGTATGATATCTCATTTATGATATGTGCTGTAGTTTTATGAATTAGATGTAGGCTAGCTATGTTTTGAGCTTACAATTTCATTAAAGTTATATGTTAATCAAACTTTACATGTACCTCATGAAAATAACAGACACTGTTTCAAATTGGCATATTTTTGGAAACATCAAAAATTGAGGGAAATGAAAACTGCATCGTGCCCGTAGCATAGCTCAATTAACCAAAGATAAAATAAATGTTACATCAATTATTACTTATCATTTCATTTCATTGTTTTTCAACGTTTATTTGAAACTTTGATATATTGTGTTGCTGAAGACCTTGCATTACGAAGATCTATAAGCGCATTCTTCCGTTTTCTGTAAATGCAGGTATCAACAAAATTTTTGGGCCAATCAGAATCTTTGTTTCTTGAAAACATCAATGGAAATTAAAAGATATTTATATAATCAGTAATCATTGAAAGGTATGAGTATCTTATTTTGACAGTTTGTCTGATTTCTACATTACAGGATTTCTCAGACTGTGATCTCCTCATTATCCTGGGAACATCCCTCATTGTACAGCCTTTTGCTTCATTAACAGCCAGGTTAGTCTATAAATAGACCATGTCCAGTGACTTTTATAAAAGATCTCTGAATGAAAAAGCTAACATCTTGTAGCAAATTTGGGGATGTTCTTTTAATGTTACATCACAGTCCATTACAACCTTTATAATTGTTTTTGTATGTACATGTATATTGCATGTATCATAATTCAATCGTCTACAATTAAGTTTTATCTGCTTGGATGTTCTGAAAGTCTTTAAGCTTGAGACAACTAGTCTACTATAAGGGGTCAAGTGTTTCAGCATTAGTGCAAAAGGATTTGAATCCCTCTTTCATATTGTTCTCTAGATAATCATATAATAGAATATTGTAATATTTACAAAATCTGCTTTTATACAGTAACTTATGTATGAATACGTCATGTATTTTCTTCCTAGATAGGATCCATGTTCATCAAATTTATATATTATATTGTAATACAGAGTGTCAGACAGCTGTCCTAGGCTCTACATTAATAAAGAGAAAACAGGCAGTAATCCTGTAAGTACTTTTAATACGTCTGTCTTTAGATGGATGTATCTATACAGTGTTGGCTGTCTGTCTGTCTGTCTGTCTGTCTGTTTGTCCATCCTTCTATCCCAATGTCCCTTTGGACAGGATACTGGCTAAACTGAAGTTTTTAGCTGTAAGATCTTCATACTTCTCACAAATGAGCACAATGGCATGAAAAGGAGCTACTTTATTGATTTTTAGTGTCAAAGGTCAAGGTCAGGGCCACTTGCACTTCAAGTTTCAAAGAAAACATTGTGAGCAAGATAAAGGAAAAAGGAGACTAAACTGTTAGCTCCAAGATCTTTAAACTCGCTACAAACTTTGGATCAACATGATTTTGAAGTCATAGGTCAAGGTCATTGTCACTTTATCTAGAAAAATCTTAGTGTAGCAGGGGGTAGGCATCAGACAAACAACAAACGACTTGGAATCAGTTTCTTAGTATATTCACATCAATTAGGCACTGTAACAAATATAATAAGGATCATAAGAACATGTACAAAACAGAGATGGAAATAAATATATAGAAATATCAAAAAGAGTTGTCTTTCTTAATTTTTACAAAGAATGAATATAATTCTATCAAAAATACCAAAAATACAGTATAACTCACAATGATAGAGTAAACAATTATTCTCACAATATTTCAGTATAAAAATGGAAATTAACACTACATGTACACAAGAAATACACATACCTAAATGTGGTTCAATGCCCCGTTTATGTGATCATAAATGGATCTATGGCATCTTCACACTCTACATCATACCTATAAAAATATATTACTCTTAAGAAAAATACGCTCTTTGGGACATACGATTATCTTAATGCAAACAAAGCACTTTGATCCGCAAAATGCAAATTCTCTGTTTTGACGATTATTTCATAAATATTCTACAAAAAGGTAACATACATATTGATAATAAAAAATACAATACTTACAGTTAGTGTGTGCATGTAATACATCAAAAATACAATCAAATGCTTTCTCAATATTTTGGCAACATCTACCCTTCTCAAAAGTATGGCTACAATGGGAATTTCTAATCCAATTAAATTCAAGATATGAAAAGCATGACCAATGAAATAAGTTTTTACTGAAATTTCAAAGAATGACCAATGGACAAAGATCAAATAAAAATAGACTCAAACGGAAGGAGATAACTCTAAGGCAAAAATAAGTAAAGCTGGGTAACTCTTACAATAAGGTAATTCTATGATACAATATACGTCAAAAATGACCCTATCACATACTTCCCCTCTATGTGAAATGACGTCCTCGTCATTTATAGAAAAATAAATATACATTTAATGATGATAACAATAATGCACACACTTAATCACAATAAACTGTAAGTATACAACACCATAAATTAAAAATCCTGAAATATGAAAATATCAAATATAATGTCTCAGTGTCTTACCTCAATAAGTGTTGTCAATCATGGACTCATAGTACTGTATTCTGACTAAAGCAAAATTCATACCTGTTCTGTGACAACTTTAATAATAGCTTTAGATACATCTGAATGGTCAATGGTAAGATTACGGTCAGATAAAAGAGATTTAAGATAGTCTGCTTTCTTCTTCCAGTCTGGTGTAGGTTCTTTTGCAATTTGTTGGTGCAACACATAATCATCATTCAGCCAAGACGGTGGTTTTCTTTCTCTGGTCGACCGTCTAGGATGTTGTTGTTCTGCACTCTCTGGTCTGTCTGTTGATCTGTCACCAGTATCTGTCTGTTGTTGTGCGTCTTCATCTGATACTCTGGGTGTCAATGAAGTGTCATCTTCAGTGTCAAGTATCGGTGTGGTATCTGGTGCAGTACTTCTCTGTGATGATGGTAAGTCCTCTGATGTTTCGTCACTTCTGTCTATATGTTCTGCAGATTGTTGTTGAGTTTGATCACTGGTAACAGTTGCGCCTCCATTGCTATTTGTAATGGTTTCTGCTGCCGTAACATGTATCAGCTCTTCGTCATCATCATCATCTGTTTCACTTGTACTGTCTCCGTGACCTTCTGTAACAGTGCATTTATCACTGCTCCGGGTCTTCATACGTCTAGGTGCAGGAGTTGGTCTGTCTGGGTTTGGCTGGTCATCAATGTCGTCAAGATGGTTAATTGGAAGAAGTAGGTTCCTGTGAAGTGTACGAGTTCTGTCATCGTTCTTTACTACATAGACTGGGATGTTAGGATCTGGTTGGCTCTCTACGTTATATGGTTTCTCTTCCCAACGGTCTGAAATCTTATGTTTCCCATCAAACGCTACGATCTTTACAAGGACTTTGTCACCGGGTCTTACAACTGCTCCTCTAGCTCTAACGTCGTAGTTTCTTTTCTGTCTTCCTTGTTGTTTTTGGATGGTATCTTGGGCTATCTTGTAGGATTGTTGCAACCTGTCTTTAAGGTGTTTGATGTGATCCTGTAATGTTTCTTCTTTTTCTTGGTGTGGATTGGGAATGATGAGATCTATTGGAAGTCGGGGTTCTCGGCCAAACATAAGATGGAATGGTGAATGTCCAGTGGTGTCTTGCTTAAAGGAATTATAGGCGTGTACAAGCGGTGCGACGTGTGACTTCCAGTCCTGTTTCTGATGGTTTTCAAGAGTCCCAAGCATCTGAAGAAGTGTACGGTTAAACCGTTCGCAAACACCGTTGCCCATTGCATGATATGGTGATGTTCGTGATTTCTGGATGTTCATGATCTTACATAACTCCTTAATGATGTTGGATTCAAATTGGGCTCCTTGGTCGCTATGTAATTTGGATGGTACGCCATAATGCACGATAAAGTTGTTAAAAAGAACATCAGCTGTTGTTTTCGCTGTTTGATTCTTAGTAGGGATGGCCTGTGCAAATCTGGTAAAGTGATCCGTTATGACAAGTATATTCTGGTATCCTCCTTTTGATTGCTCAAGGCTCAGATAGTCCAAACACACCATCTCCAAAGGTTGGTAAGTACGTATACTGGTAAGAGGTGCTCTTTCGTTGGTAGGTGTTTTACGTTTAAGACAACGTATACAGTTGCTCACATAGCGTTCGACGTCACTTGTCATCCCATACCAATAAAAACGATCACGGATTAATCCAATAGTCTTGTCTCTTCCTGGGTGTCCTAGTTCATGATGTAAGTAGTGTAATACTGTCTTGATGCATGATCTTGGTAAAACAATCTGGTACTTCTTTTCAGCATTGATGGTGATCACTCTGCATAAAATGTCATCAATCAAGGTAAGGTGTTCAAAGGTCTTCCACATGGATGCGTGAAAAGCAGGTTGGTATAACGGTAAGTATTTCTTTTCAGGTCTGTAACCATGCTTTACGTGCTGAATCCAATATCGCAGAACTGGATCTGATCGCTGTTCGTGCGCAATGTCAATCTCTGTGAATTCTTTCATGGACGGTAAGTATGGTGAAATGTTGGATGGATCAACGGATACAGTTTCAACAAGAGGAGGTGAGTAGTTTACGTTGCATATAGCCTTGATGGTCTCTGATGATATGGTTGCTTTGTCTTCACGGGGAATTCTTGACATCCCGTCTGCATCAGCATTCTTTGCTCCTGGTCGGTAAGTAATGTCAAAGTTGTAGTTGGACAGAGCTGCTACCCATCGCTGGCTGGTTGCGTCAAGTTTGGCAGATGATAACACGTAAGTAAGAGGGTTATTGTCCGTAACTGCAGTGAATGTTGCTCCATACAAGTAATCATGGAATTTTTCGCACACTGCCGATTTAAGCGCCAAAAACTCGAGTTTGTGAACTGGGTATTTCGCTCTTACTTAGGCTGCGGCTGGCGTAGGCTATAACTCTCTTCATGTTGTCCTGTTGCTGATAAAGTATGGCTCCCAAACTACTAGAAGAGGCGTCGGTGTGGAGTTCGAAAGGTATGGTATAATCAGGAAAGCCTAATATCGGATATGACGTAAGTTTCTGTTTCAATGTGTCAAATGCCTGTTGTTGGTCTTGGCCCCATATCCATTCATGTGATGCGGGTTTAGGTTTGGATCCTTTACGAGTCTTCTTCTTGGTGTCAGGTAGTAAGATGTTAAGTGGCTGAGCTATGGCTGAAAATCCTTCAATAAATCGTCTGTAGTATCCTACAAATCCTAGGAAGCATCTTACATCCTCAGGTGATGATGGTACTGGCCACTCAAGCACTTTGTTGATCTTATCAGGGTCTGGTTCGATACCATCTTCAGAAACGATGTTGCCGACATATTTCACTTTTCGCTTTAAGAACTCACATTTCTTCGGTGATAGTTTAAGGTTTACTTCTCGAAGACGTTGAAATATTCTCTCTAATCTGTCTAAATGTTCTTCAAATGTGGGGCTAAATATGATTAAGTCGTCTAGATAGATATAACAAATTTCAAGATGTAGTCCATCGAAGCATTGCTCCATCAAACGTTGATATGTCGCCGGCGCGTTGACTAATCCGAACGGCATGCGATGGTACTCATAAAAACCAAGTGGTCCTACAGTGAAGGCTGTTCTCTCTTTATGTTCTTCATGGAGTTCTATCTGGTGGTAGCCTGATTTCATGTCTAATATGGTGAAGTATTTGTTTCCTGATAATGCGTCTAAGATCTCTTCTGTTCTCGGTAGGGCATAGGCATCTTTCTTGGTTCGTAGATTCAGTTGGCGAAAGTCGACACACATTCTAAGCTCTCCATTTTTCTTTCGGCATAGTACGATGTTGTTGGCCCATGGTGACTTGGACTTTCGAATAATTCCACCATCTAGTAGGTCTTTGAGATGCTGTTTGACTTCAGCAAACATGGCAGGAGGTATCCGTCGTGGTCTTTGCTTAAAAGGTATCTCATCATATAACTCTATCTTATGTCTCACTAATGTTGTATGGCCAATGTCAGTCTCTGATGTTGAAAATATATCTCTGTAATGTTCTAAAAGCTGAAAAGCGCTCTTTGTCTCTTCTCTACTAAGTTCGTAGCCAATCTTCACTTTGTTCAATGGCTCTCGAAGTTCATCTTTAGCTTCATGGATCAAGGTGTTATCTTCTATCGTCACTGGCTGTAGCTCACATATAATGGCATTTGGTTGGACTTTCACGGTGCGGGTGGTTACATTCTCTATGGTGATGTCAACTAAATCTCTGGATGGATATTCGTAAGTAATTACAGATGGTACAATGTCTAAATCAGATGGTATGACGGAATTCCTGGTGGTAAGTATCATAGATGGTGTGCTGTGGTAAGGTAAGGCTTTGTCAATGTATCCTGAAACTGTGACGTTGGCATTGGGTGGAATGGTGATACATTGGGTCTCTGCTGACTTGAGGATTCCTAACCTATGGTTATTTCTGGTAAGTTCTTTTTCCATGACAGTCATTCCTCTGAATGCTAGAAACCATGGTGTGTATAATTTAGCATCTTGTAGAAAGCGATTTCCATGCTGTGATTTCATTGTATCCATAAGATGTTGGAGTATATTTGTCCCCAGTAGTACAGGTACTTGACTGTTGTAATTGCTGTTTGGTACTACTAAGAATGGAAAGTAAGTATTATCATCAACTGGAATTCCTTCACTGGTGATTGAAGCCTCAATAAATCCATAATAAGGTAAGTGTTGTCCATCTGCACATTCAATTTGAAGGATCTCTGTGAGTGGATACATGGTAAGATGGGAAAGGTTTTCCTTGTAAAAATTTTCACTAATGGTCGAAACAGTGGAACCAGTGTCTATCAAAGATTTAGTTTTTATCCCTTCTATGTACAAAGTAACCTCTGATGCACTTCCAACCATTTCTGTGTTTCTTGTCTTTCTTGAGGGGCGGCTATTTACAAAACCTATCGTCTGCCCCGCGACGACGGTCTGTTCCAGTTTAAACCTCGCCTGGAGTGGTCTAAAATAACTCTACAGCCACGGGCTAAATGACCTGGTTGTCTACATCGGAAACAAATTGGCTCTCCATCATCAGTCTGTGTTGGTAGCTGGAATTCTCTATAGTCTTGTTGATACCTGGACTGTGAGGAATAGAATTGTTGGTTGCCTCTCCCTTGGCCATAACCTCTACCTCTTGGTGCTCTATGGCTATCAGTCCTATTATAGTTGCCTCCTTGTTGGTATGATGTGTTGCCAAATGACTCTTGTTTCTTCTCCATGCTGTTAACTTTTGTCGTCAGTTGCTGTATCATACCCTTGATCTCACTCAGCTCATCGGATTTTGTTGGTTCTGATACTGCAGCCATGTTTGTCCGGACTTTCGTGACGTCATGCTCCTTCTCAATCAGTCTTATCTCACGTCTAAGTTCGTCAAAATCTTGGATGGCATCATACTTATAAGCTGTAATGTCGCGTAACCACTGGTGGAGTCCATTCCAGTATCGTGTACGCAGCTTACTGTTCTGCTCATCTTTAGATGCGACACCTTTCTTCACGGCTTTTCTGTAAATTTCTTCTAATCTACAGCTCCATGTCATGCTGTCCTCTGATTTACCTTGAGATGCACTGTAAAATTGTTGCATAATACTTTCTCCCCTTTCAATACTACCAAATATGCTTTCCATTTTCTCTAGTAGTGCTGTCACTGATGCTTCAGGTCCTAATCGCATGGCTACTTGGGCTGCATTTCCTTTTAATGAGTTGCGAATGGACTGTGCTATAATGGCATTCTGGTACTTTTCTCTCACTAGGCAATCTACTTCATATCGCCATTGGTCGTATGGTATGTCTTGTTTGCATCCATCGCCGTAAAAATATGACAGCTTAGGTCGATATTGTGACGTAGTTGTCGCACTTGATGTGGTACTAGTCGTTGGTTCGTCCTTGACCTTGACCTGAGATGTATCGTCCATCTGTTTCACATAGTCTTTCATCCACTGCTTGAAGTCATCTGGACTGTCCATCTTTGGTTTCACTTTGAGCTCCTTGAATACAGCTCCCAGTAACATAAGTTCGTCTTCAGGTATATCGGACATGGTGCAATGATTTTATTTCAAATTTGCAAACGTAAAGTCAATTTACTTCACAACATCAAGTATCATATAATGATAAATGGCAAGTCAATGTACGTTCAACGACTAATCAATAAAGTTCAATGGCAATATATTTATACACTGTAAGCAAAATATTTGACTAAAAAAGTGTATGATCACTGTCAAATCGAGTAAACTTGTATGATTATTTCTACGTACAACATCTACATAAAGTGAACATTGTAATTCTACGTTTGACTTTCAGTACTAAATAAAATAATGTATAAATAAAGTTAAGTTTTCAATATACTTCAAAATATTTCTTTTTCAATGAAATCTAAAGTAAATGATAAATTCGTCAGATAACGATGTAAACCTCTTTAAATAGTTTCAATTAAAGTACTGAAACTAAAAAAAATTGAAAATGATTACGTCAAAATGACATATTTCTCAAAAAGTGAAATTTTCAAAAATTCTGTCACATCTATACAAACTAAAGAGTGGTAACTCTAACGTAAATCTCAACTCTAGTTTCAAATCTAAGAAAAGTAACTCTGTCAGTGACAATGATAGACAAACTATATGCGTGTTCACTCAAGCGTGAAAATTTTTTAGGTAGCCGTTTAGTACAGTATGAACGTAAAATTAAATACAATACAATGAAATTGTAAAATAATGATGAATCAAGCAATTTCTCTTAAATATATGATTACAATATGAGGCAAAAGAAATGTCACTCATGAAGAATCACTAAAGTCGCTGGTACTGGTATAGTATGTGGCTCAAAGTCAAAGTGCGGCTAAGTCGATGAACAGCAAAACGTACGGAAATTGGACAGGTAAGTATCTACAACTCAGGTAAGTTTGTATGTAAGCTCAAAACAAAACATCAGCATCTGGGTTGCCATCGGAAAGTCAATCATCGTATGGACAAGTAAACCGGAAGTGATGGAATGTAAACAATAACTTACAGTACAAAGGTCGGTATCTGGAACGAATTCTAGGACGAATTCCACAAGAGGTCAATATCGAACACGCAGGTAAGTAATTAGTGTCAAAGTAATCACACAGATGAGTAACCACAGGAATGTTCTCGTATACGATCGTACACAATGGTCAGTCAACACAGGTAATGTACATAGCTCTCATGGGTCTGGATCCGCTGGAATCGTTCGTGGGCGCCATTTTTGTAGCAGGGGGTAGGCATCAGACAAACAACAAACGACTTGGAATCAGTTTCTTAGTATATTCACATCAATTAGGCACTGTAACAAATATAATAAGGATCATAAGAACATGTACAAAACAGAGATGGAAATAAATATATAGAAATATCAAAAGAGTTGTCTTTCTTAATTTTTACAAAGAATGAATATAATTCTATCAAAAATACCAAAAATACAGTATAACTCACAATGATAGAGTAAACAATTATTCTCACAATATTTCAGTATAAAAATGGAAATTAACACTACATGTACACAAGAAATACACATACCTAAATGTGGTTCAATGCCCCGTTTATGTGATCATAAATGGATCTATGGCATCTTCACACTCTACATCATACCTATAAAAATATATTACTCTTAAGAAAAATACGCTCTTTGGGACATACGATTATCTTAATGCAAACAAAGCACTTTGATCCGCAAAATGCAAATTCTCTGTTTTGACAATTATTTCATAAATATTCTACAAAAAGGTAACATACATATTGATAATAAAAAATACAATACTTACAGTTAGTGTGTGCATGTAATACATCAAAAATACAATCAAATGCTTTCTCAATATTTTGGCAACATCTACCCTTCTCAAAAGTATGGCTACAATGGGAATTTCTAATCCAATTAAATTCAAGATATGAAAAGCATGACCAATGAAATAAGTTTTTACTGAAATTTCAAAGAATGACCAATGGACAAAGATCAAATAAAAATAGACTCAAACGGAAGGAGATAACTCTAAGGCAAAAATAAGTAAAGCTGGGTAACTCTTACAATAAGGTAATTCTATGATACAATATACGTCAAAAATGACCCTATCACATTAGTAGGACTTAGACTAAACTCCATCTGCATCAGTGTTTAACTATAATTATGAAAAATCTTAGTAGGATTTAGACTAAACTACATCTGCATCAGTGTATAACTATAATTGATACAAGTACATACAGTCATGTAGATGGATATGGCTGATGAGCAGACCGAAACAAACAAATTTGATGGTACAGGACCTTAAAACCTCTGTGAATAACACCATGTTCATAGCATGTTTTGCTTTTAATTACAGAATGCTCATCCTATGTCCGTTTTGATGTTTGGAGGAGGATTTAGATTTGATGCTGATGATAATATAAGGTAAGTTATCAAACATAGGGTACAGCTTTTATAATCCACAGCAAAAGATGTACACAAAAATGCATCGGTACTAATAAATCTCCATCAGATCCCCAGATTCAGAAAAAAAATATAGAGGACTTTTTGAAAGTTTTTACCCACATGTTTGTGGTGACGCATTAATTTATTCATTTGTGGAGCGTTTGTCTATCCGTTTATCTGTTTGTCTGCAAAAACTTTAACCTTGGCTAAAACTTTTGAATGATATGTGATAGAGCTTTCACATTTTACATGTGTATTCCTTGGGACAAAGCCTTTCCATGCATACCAAAATTGGTGACCTTAAACTTGGAGATTAACCTAATTTTGAAAAAAATTAACCTTTGCTATATATTTTGAATGATAAGTGATCGGGCTTTCATATTTCACATGCGTATTCCTGTGACAAGTATCATGGATACCAAAATTTTTGACCTTGTGGCCTTGACCTTGGTCATAACTTTTGAATGGAACGTGATATGGTTTTCACATTTCACATGTGTATGCCTTGTAACAAGGCCTTTACATCGATATTAAAATTGTGACCTTGTGACCTTGAACATGGAGTTTGACCTGCTTTAGAAAAACTTCGACATGGGTCATTACTTTTTAACTGTAAGTGATAGGGCTATCATATTTTACATGTATATTCCTTGTGATAAGACCTTTCCATTAATACAAGAATTTTGACATTGAGGCTTAAATGACTTATGAAATACTTCTTACATTACAGCTGTTTTATTATCAAAGATGCCTGTAGGGGCATTCATGTTTCACAAAGGCATGTTTTTTTTTTTCTTGTTGTCTCCATCTGTATGTTTCCGTTTTCTCGTCTCATGTTTGTGTGTTCCGCTGTGAGCCCTACAATGTCGTCATGTTGGACATCTCGTCCTTACCTAATACACTGTTATGCTTTATGATTTCAGAGATATTTTCATGGAGAGTGGTTGTGATGAAGGCTGTATGAAACTGGCTGATGGGTTAGGATGGGGGGTAAGTTTTAGATTAAACATATTTCATTGATAATTACATCAAAGGGATTGGAAACAAGTTATCCAACTTAGTTGTATTCCTCTCCAGGGTGTAAGTAGCCCAATAAATTCTTTATATAAATCAAGGTCAATTACAGTGTTTGTGAACAAGGATCTTAGAATTACTCACACTTCTTATGTTGTCTGCAAAATAGAAGTGGTATGTTTTTATCTTCTTTAAAGAAATAAGACTTTTTTGTAGTGACACTATGTTAAGTAAATTCAAAAATAGACTACATTACATGTATCTACGATGTGGTACATTTTGAAGTTTCGTTCTTATTTCTGTTTTAGGAAGAACTGAGGACTTTAGTGAAAACAGAACATGAAAAAATTGACAGTGTAAAAACACCCGCCAAAATTTAGTTCATATGCTGCTGCAATATCATGGTTCAACACAGAAGAGACTAGAAAAGGAAAATCATTATGCATTGGTTACATGCAAAATATGCTCTGTTTAGAATAAGTTACCGGTATTGGAATCAGGAGTCTTTTAAGACTCATAATACAGCTACATTTCATGAAGCTCATTGGATATCATTAGTAAACAAAAAATAACAATTAAAGCACAAACACTCGTTTACACAAATTTTTAGCCCCTTGGCCTTTATCAAGTGTAAAAACGACAAGTATAAAAAAGAGTATGTGAAACCCATCCTTGCTCCTCTGGCGTTCGTTGCAAAAAATAACAGTCATAGTCAATGTAACAGAATTGTTTTTAATAAGATTTCAATATTTTTGTTCTGATACAAAATTTCTGACACAAAAATTCAAAAAAGTTTTCAAGTTTACGATTCTTATTATTTCAAATGCAGATAAGGGATTACATGTATCTCATTGGTCAATTATTCACTTCCAAGCCAAAATCTCATAACCTGTAACATGGTCCTTGTGGCTGTTAATTTTCTAGCCTTTATAAGCAAATCCATGAAATTTACAAAAAAAAAAAAACAATGTGGAAATCAATGTACATACTAGGAAGCCCCTATATTTATTTTCAATTCTTTATTTATTATTTGTTAAGTTAGTAATTTGTTGATACTATTTGTTATGTAAATGCACAGACCTGGAATTTTTTTCCAAAAGGGTCCAACTGTTCAGTTCAGGTAGGGGAAGGGGGAGGGGGTTGACAAATGAATTTGAGAAAAATCATACACATCAATTAGGAGGAAAAGGACATTTTGACAAATATCAGGAAGTTGGTGTAGTTATTAGCCCCCCCCCCCTCCCTTCCTCAAGTTCTGTGCATGAAAGTACAATATCATGTAAAATAACATGTATATATTGTGTACAAGTTTGTTATACTTTCTATATAAAGAACTTCCATTGCATTCATTATTATAATTTACCGGTATGCATGATATTTTCTGTGATGTTGTTATTGCAAAATGTTTATGTGTAAACTATGTATTTTTACATATTATTTGATTTGTTGTTCTTTTATAACTTTGATGTACATGTATATGGAAAGTCTAACATGATCGATTTTACAATTTATTTTAGAACTTAATGTACATGATCAAAATATTCATAGCAAGGGTAAAGTAGGAAATTTATTTTCTAGTATCAAATTGTACTTTTGCTAGTTTATGGTTTAGATACTCTATGGACTGGAAGGAAGGGCTATTTATTTTTTTCTGTCAGTCTTTCTGTCTTGTCACATCTGATTGGAAATATTAACATTAATTTAAATAGTTTATAACCTATAAAACTTTTTTTTTCAATTTTGTTTTATTTGTTGAATTATACATGGACACTATGGGTATAGAAATACAAACATATACACGTGAGAGTATCAAGGTCAATGTTCAATTTATTGAAAAAAATCAAGATAATACCTTTTATTTTCTGTATTTTTAAAAGTTGTATAACTGTGTATTTCGTATTAGAAGATCTTTAAACAATTTATGTATAGTCCTCGGATATTAGTACTCTTTGACCATGAATTTTAATATTATTTGATGTTTTTCATATATATCATCTTTAATTTATTAATTAATTAATATATTATTTAATTAATATTTTTTATATATATCACATAATTTCAACAAGGGCTTGACCATCAGAATTTTCTCATACTTTGAATATGATCGCACTCTATGTTACTCATTAATTTTAGATTTGTTGCCTTGACCTTTGACCTAATCTTCACATAAGCGGATTACAGCTGAAAGGGAAGGGGAGGGGGTGTTCAGGAAGGTGAGATGCAAGAGTCTAATTCATAAAAAAAATTGCAATATAAATGTTGTATACTAGAAATATGAAATCAATCTGGACATATACATATATGTATTTAACATGTTATTAACTTGTCAGTATTTGCATGTATGCCCTATTGAGATGCAATCTTGATAAACCATTTAATTTGGGTATTTTATAATGTATCAAAATATCCGAAAGCATTGACAGACACTTCAATATCAAACTAATATTTATTGTGTGTTTATATTTACACTTAATGTATGTAAGATTGTTGTTTTTTAATATGAGTTACACAGCATGGCAGTCAATTGAAATCAATTTTAATTCAAAGTGATTTAAGTGCAATACAATATTTTGGACACTTTTACCTTTTGTAAATATTCATTGCTAAACATTTTCAAAAGAAACTTAACTTCTTTTTTGCAAAAATACATGTAGCATATAGACCCTTTCACATTATCTGCGGTACTGAATTTGAAGGCCAGTTCCGGGGGACAAACAATAGATTGCGCATGCACCAGTGACGTAATTCAATTGTTCCAAGATGTTTTCCGCGGAACAAACGAAACATGATTCCGTGCTAAACGTCCTAGAACAATCAAATGACGTCACTGGTGCATGCGCAATCTATTCGTTGTCCCCCGGAACTGGCATTCAAATTTAGTACCGCAGATAATGTGAAAGGGTCTATTAAATGTATGTACATACATTATTTATATAATTTTTATTTGTTGGAAAATTGAAAAGGAAATAAAAACCATAATGAATTAGTCATGAATAAGATATGAGATTTTTTATTAAATTAACCAACTTGTAAAAAAAATCAAAATCATATGAAGTCCAGTAACAAAAATGTTGTAGTTTGAATAAAAAATTCAACACTAGAAAGAGTAAATAAATTTGTAAGAATTAAGGAAGTATTAACTTTTACACTCTTTCACATCAAAATACATATACAAGTTTTGGACAAAATTGGTCAGAAAATACATTTACTACAATCAATTTAACATGTATGCAGATGTATTTTGTATTCATATTATTGTATGATCTACTTCAAACAACTGGAGCTCTTTGAATGCAAACTGTTGTGATGATAATTATTGAAATTTTTATCGTCCATAAAACTAACAATGCTGTAGGCTAAACTCTTACTCTCAGATGATAAATTAAAATTATTGCAATAAATTTGCTTAGAAATTAATATTTCTCATTGTTGTGTATTCTGTAAAGGCTCAAGTGGATCCAACATTGGAACAGACACCTCAGATCCAGGAGGTTTGATGAAGCATCAGACTGCAGTATAGTTTTGATGCATGTCTATATGGTGCACAGTATTTGAACATTTTGTCACCAGAATTTTGCTCTCTGGATGCAGAGTGGGACACTTGTTCGCTTTTTTCTTTTTGACTATAGCTAAAATAATAGTTTTTAAAGGGCAGCTGTAAGAAGAGGTTAAGGGATGCGGACGCTCCCAAATCCCCCCCCCCCCCCCAAAAAAATGCGACCCCAACTATATTTACTGTGTTTTGTGGTTCCGACAGGTATATGTTGGATATACTGTTGGAAATGCAGTTATACCGTCGGGGCGTACGTTTATCCCCTAATTATACTTCCTTATTTGCATTAAACAACCATTACGGATGGTCAAGCATGATAATGAAAGTCAAGGTCACCTTCAAAGCCAAGGTCACACACAGAGGGCGACATATCGACGTACCTTAAATTGTAGCCTAGTGCTTCAAAAAGTTAATGTTGAGTGAGATTAGTTGACTGTCGCATTAATTTGCAGGCTGAGTTTTTATCAAATATGATTGTTAGAAAAAGTTGAATCATCAACTTTTGTAAGGTTGTTTATTATAAGTTTGCAATTTTAAAATTTGTTAAGCTCTGGTCAAAATCATAACATATCAGTTAGAGTTATCTAACTTACCCCAATGGAAAACATTAAAATTCGTAACGAAGCTGGTTTGTCCAATATGTCGTTTAAAAGATCCCCGCATTTACACCGAGATCTGAAGCTACATTTTAGAGTGAATCAACACCCAATCTCTGTCAAAAGATATAATGTACATGTAACGTCTACTAAAAGCGTCAAAATCATGCATAACCAATTTTACAGTAGTACTATGGTATTGCATGGTCCTCTTTTAGTTTGTGTGTCCGACCGTCTGTTCCAATATTATCGTTGCAGGCGGATATAAAGAGTAAACCTTATGCTGGTCAATTTCTAACAACGGATCATCATAGTACGACTATGAATTATCAATGTCAGAATTCAAGGTTGCAGCACAAGTAAAATCGTGTTTGGGTCCTAAATTATCTTCTTAACAAGCTTCTCATGAAAGGAACAATGTCGTGTAAAAGGAAGTTTGGCGAAGGTATACTCCAAAGATCAAGGTCACAACTGTTGAAAACAAACACAATCATGAAGAGCGTATAAATTATACTGTTTGCGGTACTCAATTAAAGTTGTAAGGTATGATGTACATTCTGTCCCCATTTCTCTTAGGACATTATACAGACTAAACCGTTTAAGGCTAGCCTTTGAAGCCTCTTGATATTCGAGGTCAAGGGTCAAGGTCAAAGCCGGCTGACTCTGATTGTAAAAACCATGTAGACAGGATTCTGACTGGGGCTTAAGCACTGGGATATTCAAACTAACAACAAAATTATCATGGCAAGAAGAGAACCTTTCAATTTTTAAGGTTGAATGTTAAGCTCAGTAAAATAATGCAGTCTACAGCCTGTATACATGTAACGTAGTCTACAGCCTGTATGTAACGTACACAACAGCCGGTATGTAACGTAGTCAACAGCCGGTATGTCATATGTCGTTTGTGACACTCATATTTGTCTTTCTTTTATTGGTAGATGTATTTAACTGAATCATTGATTTTCAAGATAGCAGATACTTCGGATATGTAAATTGAAGATGAAAAGAGTGGTCCTCAATTATTCGTACGTCAAGTTTCTTTAATGTTTGAATGTACTGTATATTAATAACAAATATGGACTTTAAAAACATATAAAAATACATTTATCTCTTTTACGGCGGAAAATATTTCAAATTTGGAGTCAAAAAGCTCGAAATAGATGTTTATGTTTATTGAACAATAAAGTACAGTCTTGCAATTATGTTTTTGAAAAGGGTCCGTCTGGGGTATGTAAAGGTGTGTCCACCTCATTCGTTCAGTTAGCTTATAACCCTCATTATTAAAAACAACGATTATTGAACGTATTAGAAAGGCAACCTCTTCTTTTGTGTTGCTAATGCTGATTGGTCGTTTTATCAAATTATCTGCGTGATGAATGTCGGTTTCACACAGCATGTACAATGCACGACCTCGTACCCTTAACGTGCGTCCAAAGAGAAAGCATTGTAAAATGTAAAAATTAACAAAAATTGAGTTTTCTGACAATTACCATCTCTCATCGGAAGGCTAATGAAGGGTAGTTTAGGGGCTGATTGTACCATCCAATATTACTGTGTACTCTTTGCTACCCAATAACACATTAATCTTAAGTTTGTGAAAGTTTCAATAAAAACTGAATTTGTCAGAAATTTCATTTTTAGAAAAGAAAAAATGTTTTTCAAAAGTAAAAGGGGAAAAGTTTAATAATTACATAGAGAAAATGGAGCTTCAGCTCTGTGGTCAGGGTTCAAGCCATTACACGTAGACACTAAATATGTATAAATATGCTTTAAAAGCCATTTAGTTGACATGCATGTTAAAAAGGAACCATCTCAATCATCTAATACCCTTAGACTACAGTTAATATCTTTTCAAATCGCGAAAGTTTGTCTTCGCGAATATAAAGAAACTTGAACTTGTTTGAAAATCGCGAAATGACATTTTTTTGCGAATTGTCTTATGTACCTCATACATTTTTAATTATAAACTTTACACACACCATATAGATAAAAGCCTCACTTCCATCTCCTTGATGTTTAGAATAAGTGGCGTAGCTACCATGTATGCTTTTTTGCTAAATCGTCCACTTTTATTTTTAAAAAATCAGAAATTGAACTACATTTTTATACTTTCCCTTACTTTGACACAATATTTTTGAATGAATATTTTTTGTGGAGCTCCCATATTCAAATCCCTGCTGGGCTCTTACAAGTGCACTTGCTTGGACTCACTTTGGGTTCCCAGACCCCTTAAAGGCCGACGGGGGACTATATAAGGGGACAGATAAATTATTTCATTTCCTCACTGACCGCTATAGGGTTAACATATCTAATTGTTGTCTGACTGGTCCGTTTTAATCTTTTTACTCCTATCAATTTTCTGTTAAAATGAAAAGTATCCACTTAATTTTGGTCCAGCTACGCCACTGAGAATTCTAAAAAAAAAAATATGAGTTATGGACGCTAATAAAACTTTAATTTGAATTCATTAACCAAATTAAGTGACAATGTCATGTTGTTTATTTGAGAATCATGATAGATGTATAAATTGTTTAATATTCACCTGCTGAAGATTGTCAAAGATAAAAAAAAGTTTTGTGCACAAGTGACAAATGAGCAGGTATGTGAAACGATGGAACAATTAGCATGCAAAGATCTAAATATCTTTCCAAGGGAAGGGGTTCAAATCTGACAAAAAAGGAGGGATAAGCTTTTTTCCCAGATCTTACCTGATGCATAAGATGATTAGCAAGACCAGGTAATGTGCCATTTTTTTTCTTTGGATCAAGCTAATGAAGCCTTATAAATACGAACTACAGTTGACTGAAAATAAGTTTCTAAGACAAGGAAACAATTTTGGCCTGTTTTCGATCTAGGATTGCAGTTAATTCAACATTGGTCAAAATACGTTTCTAAGTCAAGAAAACAATTTTGGTGTGTGTTCGGTGTATGACAGCTATGCAGTATACTGAAAATAGTCCAAAATATTTTGAGAAAAGAAAACAATTTCAGACTTTTTTATGTCCAAGACAGTAGTCCACTGAAAATAAGCCAAAAAATTCTCAGACAGATTTTGGACTAGTTGTTTCGGTCTAGGACAGCAAAAGAATGACTGAATAATAGACGAAAATAGTTCTGTGAAAGAAACATTTTGGTCCGTTTTTCATTTAGAACAGCAGTAGACCAATAGTTTTCGAAGACAAGGAAAGTATTTGACCTTTTTTGTAAATTTCAGAGACATAGCTGTTTTAAGTCTAGGACAACAGATGAAAGTCTTGAAACAAATAAACTGCCAGTTTAATCCTCTGCTTTTCCTTACTACAGACCTAAACTTTTCGTCTTTGAGATAACGAAAATCATGCACTCTTTAAAAGTCATATTTCAATTTTAATACAGACAATAAATTACAGATATACGTGATCTCGGCAATATTTCTTCATACCCCTTGTCACGGGGCAAACTTACGAAAAGAAACGTAATATGACTGTAAAAAGGTAATTATCTGATCATTATAATACCCGAGAAAGGGCATCCCGAAATTAGCCCGATACCCATCTCGTCAAAGGATTAAGGAGATTATCGAATTACACGAGTTTTTTAAAACGTATCTCATCACTGTCAAGATTCATCATTTCTATATTTGATAGTCATACTGATCTATATAAATGAGATTTTGGATGATCTGCATTTATAATGAGTATTCGAACAAAATTTTAATTGGAGTCAATCTCGATTACGATTTTATACCGAATCTTTTACATCAGATGCCTTATTTTTGCTTTAGTACTTGGCTAAGAAAGCTCTAAAGTCAAATTTTATGAGGTTCACAGATATAGAATCCTCCCGGGCCTCCTCATCAGATTTGTTTTATGTAAAGACAATCGTTTATGAAAAAAAATATAAATTCATGTTTCCACTTTCCTCATACATGAATTATTAACCAGAATTCTCGAGGGAAAAAGAAACAAAACAAACGCTCTGACCGTTATCCAACTTGCAACAAGGTCATAGGCGGCACGTCAGGCTTGCAATATTCAAGGTGAAGAAAAGCGGAATTGAAGTCGGACGCATGCGTAGGAAATTGACCGCTAACGATACCAACCTTGACAAAAAATGGTGTAAAAGGGCATAAATTTATTCGACTGCAAACATGAGCAAAAATGTGCTGGTCAGTATCGGAATTTGACTTTATTCTGTTTATCGAGATACATATGGCCAAGAATCGTCGAAAATGTTTAGATATTTGTATGTATAATTTTCTGCCCCAAAATCATTTACTGATGCCCCAACTCGATAAAAAGATCTTGATCTGTGCATTTTAAAATATTTCATTTTCTATAAATTTAAGACATCATTGACTGGATTTTGGACAGGTTTGAATCGCCTTGAATTATATGACATAAAAGACATAGTGCACATTTTTAAAAACAAATAAGGTGCAGCTATGTCCCCTTATTTGTGTCAGATATGGTCATGAATAACCACCGCCAGAACCTATACTGGGCGGACACTATATCCGCATTTTCAGATACAAAAATGATAACGGTAGATAACATATAAGTGCATGTAAATAAGCATAGCTTACATCAGACTGGTACATATTGAATGAAAACGGTTCGTTTAATTTTTAATGCATTTTTATTTGATAAATGTGTCATGGAGTCACCTCGTGCCAAAATTCAACCCACTTGTAAGTGCACTTTTATCTAAAAATGAAAAGTAGTTCAAGACCTTTACCGGTATATGATATATAATATAGATTATGCAGCCTCCAGATCTATTTGTATTTTATAACTTGCGTTGAACAAGGAACGTTGAAGGGGTATGATGAACCCTCCCCCCTTAGCAATGTAACGATAATGGCTTTCATTTTTGCACAGTTTGAATTATAGAACAATGATAGAAGGGATGCTGAAATTACACATGGGAATTCGCTGTTTCTGCGTCTGAACAAAATGGAACATTATGTACCCTGAGGTACATGTCAATGTCTATAACATGAATCAAGGCAAAGCCTTTTTGTGCGAGCGGAGAGAAAATAGATATGATTATATAAAATAAAAAAAGATTTTTCTTTTTATTTGACTATGATGGTTTATCTTATCTTACAAAACTTTCTATTTGATGATTGCCAAAAAAGGTAGTACATGTATAAGGCGAGTGGAAACACGGAAGCATTTGTAAAATTGATCATCTAGACCAGCAAATAAAAAATTTTAAGGGGGGGGGGGGCTTAAAAAAATATGGTTCTTTAAAAATATGGTTCTTTATAATTCATTTTTATTTTGTAAGAATAATGTTTAGGCTAGCTGAAAATAAATTACTCAAGAACAAAAGAAAAAACAAACATATTCCGACTTCTGACAGTACGAAACCACCCGAGACGAGAAAAGCAATCAGAGCGAAACGTCTCGTTTAAAACCGGAAATGTCGGATTTCCCGTGGTTACGCCGCCTTGTTGATGCTTTATCGTTACCTGATTTAGGAAAAATAATTTCAATAAATTTAACTTATAAACAAAAATTGAGTATAACATATACGTCTACTTGGAGTCGAAAAAAAATTTAAATGGCAATATCCAGCATCCCCGCAGCAACTCTGTCTGCGAGGGGACGAAAGTTTTTGAAAGCATAGTTAGTACATTCTCATTCTTTGATTCAGCATATTTTCTCAATAAGATATGTGTATACGCGTTACCATAAGGGCGAGCTTCGCTCGCTATGACAGGGTGCTTCTGTACCTAATTCTTGTTGGCTTACATTGAGGTCACGATGACCTAGCTCTATCATTAAATATTCCTAATGTACATGTAACCCTTACGGGCTTAGTATGAAATATGCATTTAAACCAATGCACATTCCAAACCATTTGGCATCTCTCTCTCTCTCTCTCTCTCTCTCTCTCTCTCTCTCTCTCTCTCTCTCTCTCTCTCTTCGTTCAATTCATGCAAAATTAGTATTCCAAAATACGAAGATAATGTATTCGCTTCAGTAATATAGATATGACTTAACTTCGGGGTATTTTCGAATAATGTCATAAAACACCAGTGCAAGTTTTTTTCACCTAATGACGACAGCTCTGTTGGCAAATCGGTTGTTAAAAATGAGGTAAATTAAAGGTGTCGGAAAGGGGAGAACTATCAATTGAGCAGTAACACTTTCACGGGACACCTTAATTTTCGTATTATTTTTCTCCTCTTGTTTCCGGGGTGTATACTCGATGGGTCTTTGACGCTGGAAATCGAGAAATGAAGGTTAATGAATGCAAAGTCGCTGAGACTTTATGGACCCTGACGGACGCAATGGTTTTCAATGGCAATAAGGCCTATCATATTGTAATTTTCCTCCTGTTTTAATGAGTTTGTAATATGACCACAGAAATATCTTAACGTTTTAGGATTCATTTAGTACAAAACTTCATATTTTTAGTTTCGGATCTGAAATGTAGCCATCTAAATGGAATAGGATTATATCGGTGGCGACCTCTAGGTAACGATGCTTCGCTAAAACGTTCTATCTAATCTGACTTTTTGGGTGATATCGTTACCAAGATCTACCCGAAGAAAGTATCAGATTTCGGTTCAATGTCACCTTCACCAGATCTTATAGTCTTAGTTTTCAATAAAACCCGATGACACTCTGCGTTATTATATAATGATTGACTTTGGAACCAGCCTGAATTATCTCTGTTATCAATTATACGATATTACGATGATGTTCGTGCCATCAACGTTTTTGTGTCTTAAAGTTTACTTCATGTTTCTTTTCTGAATGTTTCATCCTTAAAGGTCCTTTTTCCTTTCTTGTTCTGCCTAAAAGTTCCATATTGCTGAAAAAAGGTAAATTAAATGATAAAATCTTAATCTCTTTTCAACTTGTTGTTCTTATTTCAAAATCACCATTTTTATATGTACAAAGTATCTCAAAATGTAGAGATTTAAACTGAAATACTGTAAATTACAGACTTTTGAGTTATCTTAAATTTGTCTGCAGCAAAATAAAAAACAACAACAAACAAACAAAAAATAAATCAATAAATAAAAAAATAAAACAAAACAAAACAAAACAATCCCCCCCAAACAATCCATGACAGACAAATACCTTCCACGAACTAAATTCAGTACTGTACAATATAACATGAATGTTCGAAGACTAAATGTTTTGGTGGTTAAGAATACGGTAGCTCTCCAACAAGACCCCTTGACAGCGACCACTACAGAGAGTACACGCAAAACACCGAAACTAATAACGAACACAACGTAAAAGAATTCACAGCAATGGGCAACCAGAGACAGTATGACCAGGCGAGAACACTCGCACCAAGAAAACCCAGATGACGAAGGAACACACGAATCAAAAAAAGAAAAGGAGGTGATCTCAAATAGGACCATGTTGCAACACCTAAGGCAAAACACCGACACACCCGATACGCAACATCCAAGGCAAAACACTGACACACCCAATACGCAACACCCAAGGCAAAACACCGACACATCCAATACGCAACACCAAAGGCAAAACACCGACACACCCAATACGCAACACCCAAGGCAAAACACCGACACACCCAATACGCAACATCCAAGGCAACACACCGACACACCCGATACGCAACACCCAAGGCAAAACACCGACACACCCAATACTCAACATTCAATTCAAAACACCGACACACCCAATACTCAACATCCAATTCAAAACACGGACACACCCAATACTCAACATCCAATTCAAAACACCGACACACCCAATACGCAACACCCAAGGCAAAACACCGATAACCCAATACGCAAGATCGTATCTACAGCATGTCCGTCCTGATTTGCATTTAGTCACCTACTCCAACCATTGTTGGAAACTTGGGCACTTTTTCTGCCCAAGTTTCGAACAATAGTTGGAGTAGGTAACCAAATGCAAATCAGGACGGACGCACTGTAGTTACGATCTTGCGAAAATACAACAAGAGACACCAAAGGTATAAAGAAGAGCATACGTCAAAGACGTCATCAACACAGGAGCTCGATGGCATCAACCCTCAATGTCACCTGCCCCTTCCCATCTCTCTATAGTCAAAGTTGCCAACAACCCTCAATGACACCCGCTCCTTCCCATCTCTCTATAGTCAAAGCTATATATAAGGAAAGTAGGGGTGGATATTCTTTTTGATCGTTGGCATCGAGCTCCTGTGGTCATCAACACTGTAAACACAAAAGACTACAGCGATAGGAAATTAATAAATCAAACAAAAACACCATTGTGATACATAACACATAAGCAGAGGAAGATCAGTGTGCACCTAGAGCTGACAATTACATTAAAGGGCAAAAATAGTAAACTAGTGTCAGTTTGAGAGAATATGATTAAAGTATATTATGCATTCCCGTCATTCCTTCTCGTTGTTTGTACGTTTTCAAAACTCATTGATATTCTTTGTGGCGTATGGGGATGCACTGGCGGCCCCCTACAGGCATGTCATTTTCATTCCGACCCGTTCAAACACCTTTAGTCAATCTCTCCAATCAGAATAAACGTAGTAATTTACTCCTAATATTACGAAGGCCTTCACAAACAAGTCTTTCGTCACTTGAGATGAAAAAATACCTTTAAACGAGTTATTGATTCGCTTCATCTTCTCTTAAATTTATATAAATCGTAAGTATTCAAATTGCCATTGATTTGTTTACAATAAAACACGGAGATGCGTCGCCCGCTGCAGGTTTTTCTGTTTATTTTATCTAACAAATTACACAAAAACTTGAATGCAGCAGACAGTTTGAAATCGTATATTTTCTAAATGATCTAAGACTGCATTCACGGATCATAAACTACCTCTCTATTTACATCATTCATTCTTTAATTTAAAACAATTTAGTTCGGTATGTTGCGCTTTGATTTTTTACAGTCTGTCAAGTTATAAAATACAAGATGTATTGACAGCTAACTTAGTCTGGAGAAGATATATCATTCAAAAATTCTTTATGCGATTCAAGAATGATAAAACAGTGGAAGCACTTCGGAGTGTGATCCTTTTTGGGAGGCTAGGCGCCATAATTACAACCTAGGGATTGAACTTGTCAATTGCAAATATCCTACTTTTTTGAGAGGGGTAGTTTTATTGATGCATGAATACTGCAATTTTTTTCCTCTTCAGACGTAGTAAACTCAGTCACACTCTCTATAATTTGTGTTGTAGATCCACCAAAACAAAATTACAAAACGTGTAATGGAAATTAAAAGCAGATAAAACCCTTCAAGTGACAGTCCTTTCCAGTGATAACGATAACAAGATAGCTCCTTAACCTTGCACGACTCTCTGCGATAACAAGACAGCCTTGCACGGCTCTCTGCGATAACAAGACAGCCTTGCACGGCTCTCTTCGATAACTTATTTGACAAAAATCGCAATGTTTGGTACGGCAGCCGCACGATCACCATACGATTGTTCGAACTTCGCATTCAAGAACGTATGTCGTAGACAAAATCTCAACACGGACATTATCCTTGCGATCTCTTTGTGCACAATGTTTGGATGCCTTGCCGTTGTCGCAAGGCTGTCTTAAGACAGTCGCAACATGCGTTTGTCGTGTGACTATCGCAAGGCAGCTGTGTGGCAATGTTTTTGCTCTCCTTAACCATTTAAATATATTTGGCTTTTTATGTATAAACATGCGATGGGGCTTCTTGAAATGGCTCCAAATGTTTATTATAATAAGTAACTGCTATGCTAAAATTATGTTATTGATTTTTCCCTCGTCTCCATATATTATATAGTTGTTATGCGCAAGTTCTAGATTTCATGAAAACTAAATAACAAAATTATACGATATTTTTCTGTCTAAAATAAAAACATTCCTTTATTCCAAAATCGTATTAAGAAATGAAGTAAGCTCATGCTAGATTCGAATCAAGTTCAATTTGAGCATTTAGAAAAGTTTTAAGATAAATTTTCATATTGCCTTCAGTTTTTAGTTTTAAAGAGTGTACGCGAAAGCTGTTTACGCCGCGACACAAGTCTTCCCCTTAGATGATTTATCTTTTGAAAACATCGAATCGTTAGCCCTCTTTACTTCGATAATATTGTAGATAAACATTCAATATGATTTCATGGAGATATTGAAATAATTAGAAGCTTAATGAGCTAGAAACACGGAGGTTTTTAAATGAAAAACGTCAACATGTATCAAAACATGATTTACGACCAGTGCAATATGATCAACGGTTATGGGTGACCCATGTCTTCCTTTTCTACACACTTTATGTATTTAAATGTAATTATGCGCTTTAATTATTGTCCATGATCGATTAAGGGAGATCGGTCTCGCACACAATCTATTATGAAAATGTATGGGGAGGGTGCCCCAAATTTTTCTCGAGAGAAATGCTTGAATGAAAAACCTCCGAAATGTCCTTCGCGCCTTGTAAAGGTTAAAATTAGAATAAAGTACAAACAATTTCGATATGTTGTCTTCTAATAATTTCTAACCTCTTGAACCGAATATTATATACAGAGGCACTGTATAAAAGTACAGAGTCGTGTAATAAGCAGTGCCTTACGGAAACACCTGTAGTTCTAAGCACCTGTCTCTTTAGAAGAAAGAGCTGGTATCCTTGGCCATGACAATGCACCGGGTACCTGTTACTAAATCAGAGATCGTTCTTCTTCGATTGGAAATAGTAGCCATAAACTTTATAAATTATATGAATAATGTACAAAATCTTTATATTTTTGAAGATTTTGGGGACAAAATATATACACCAAAACGCTATCACTTCGTTACTCGTGCATCATGGTATCTTACGATGCCGTTGGTCCTAAAAAACACTCTACAAACATGACTGATTTTAACTTCAGCATCCCATAATGATTTTAAGCAAGATATCTAGGAAGGTTGTACGCATGTGATCTGGTTAACAACCCCGCGAATAATTCGCATATCAAAACTCTTGTTATTCATAATTGAGCTTTGTTTGGTTCGTAAGATCATGCTTTGTAGCTTTAATAGTTCCACGTTTTCCAGTTTTTTGGTATTTGGTTGCCTTGTAATGGACTTTCGAATGGGAGACCTGTTGCAAATATCTCCACCCACTATTAAATTAAATCATTATGACCAAATGAGGGATTTTGAGAGATTACTAATTATGTAAATAATCTCAGATGCAAGAGAGTCAACTTGGCGGAAATGTCATTCATGTAAGGATATGGAAGAAATCTCCACCAAGACTACCCATTCGGATCCCCTCACTCTTTAATCGTACCTTCTTCGTTAGAAAAGGTTGAGGGTGTTCCGAATGCAAAACTACCCTGCGCTGACAACATCGGAACACACCCACAGGATGTAACAAACAACCTCAACAAACAGCAGGGGAGAACATGACACACAAAACACCACCCACATCACACTGTCTAATAAACAATCAAAGTATACCAAAACATGTAACACCAATGACAATACATAAATTAAGGCATTACGGGTATAATACTCTTCTTCTGGTTATTTTAATAACAGAAAACTTAAATATCACGAAATTAGTCGAAGACATGACTTCGGCGGCAATGTTCGATACCATACGTTTTCATTGCGAGTTAAAAAATATCAAACATCTAGAAATATGTAAGATATGAGAATACATAATTTCTATCTTTTCGACGATTTTGTTATGATACCTCTTATACCTTATGGAAGACCAAGATACCATCAGCGCCGACTTCGGACAGTTATCCACTGTATAAAGCGATTGGTGTAGCAATCCGGATTACATGCGCATGACCTTCATGTAAGGGTTGCTTTTCGAAATGCAGAATGTTATGTTTCCATTTGGAGAGGGCGAAAGTGCCATTTAGGATTTGCTGTAGATTAGATCAATGCCACACCATGAGTAAAAGAATGCTCTGATTACTTTTAGATGTTTTTTTTTCTTCAATTCAGTCCAAGATATCAATTAAGGCATAAATAAAAAGGTGAACATTTTTACACGATTCGTTTCATACAAAGATTACTCCGGCTACTGATAAATGCAAATGTGAAACATTTCATGTTATTGCCAAGTTCTGGTACGATTGGGTTAATTTATTTTCTATTTAGCTCTTGTAAACAAACATATCATATTATGTAAGGTAGGTTCAACTTACAATTTATAGATCTATCTACCACGGAGGTGGAATTGCCACACCCTGTTTCATTTTGATAAATTACAATGCTTAGGTAAAGCATATTTAGGCCATAATAATGAAATATTTTGTTTTTCCTCCCGGTCATTTTCTGAAGGTCTCATCCCGACAGACAAATAAAATATTAAAAACTCTAGCAAACATATTTTCATATTTGTACAGTTGACAATTACATTCTAAAATACAGTTGCTAATTCGGCCAAAAACTGCACGTGTACACGCATGCATTATCACTTGAAACACCCGATAAGGGATTGGAAAACTTTAAGGAGAAAAGTTATACATTTGAATTCTAAGTCATTAAAACTTTCTCACCGGGTGGATTTACAAATTTACACTGTCTTAAATTTACTCTAAAAGGATTTGGCATAAACTGAGATGTATTTTTGAATTTTGACTGGATTAAAATAAATGTTCGACATGTGCGTGTTTCTTTTCTTTCTGAAAATGCTCTTAAAAGGTACCCACCAATGGACGTAAAACAGAAATATTATTTTTTTCTTACTATGGTCTAAGTCAATTTGATTTATAACAAGGAGTTGGAACCTTGTGTTAGCGTATTCACGAGGAGGCGAGAAGAATGACAGTTTATGTCAATTTACCAAAGTGTCCGGATTCGCAAAAGGTCGACAAAACGTTTAAAAATTCAAATATGAAAATTTTGCAAATCAACTAAAGATTACCGTCGATGAAAACACGATATTGACGCTAAAATAGCTGAGGATTAAATATTTTATAGACCCTGTCCATTAAAATGATATAATGTTACACATCTGAAATTTAAAACCGAATGAAATACATTTTGAATCGAGTAAGGATTTTTCTTTATGAAACAGGATGACACTGGGGTTAAATTTCAAATTTGGCCGCATCGGGCCTCTGGGAGGTATATCGTTAACCCATCCCAGGATGATGTGGGAATTTGTATCTATTTCTTCACTGTGTCATTTACCTTAAACTTACCTAGCATAAACATTCTAATTTTCTAGTAGATCTCCTATATGCATAGAAAAAGGCACGATAGAGTCCGGAAAAAAAGTTTATTATGAAGAAATTAGAATGTATTTTTGTAGAGTGCTATCTCATTTTAGAAAAGAGATTTATTTCAACCAATATCTTTGTCTTTATCTAGAGTTTATGCGAGACTCAGTACACTCGGATTATCTTCGCGAGCCAATGGTATTGATACACCGTATTTAAGGAGTACGGCGTATCAATACTATTGGCTCGCGAAGATGCCGATTTGTTAGAGGAATCGAGATTACTCCTATGGGATATGCTCCTGTGTGGGTTATCCATGGATAATCGGTCCGTATAAATTGGACAAGCCTGGCAAAATTTCATCTACAGACAGAAACAAACAAACAAACAAAAAGTTGATACCTTTGTAGTTTTAAGATCTTATAAAGTCCTTTTGTTAAATAATGTGGTAAGTTTGGAGTTCCTGAAAAATAGAGGGAAAACTTTTTTTTCATCTTCTTTTCTTGAAGAAAATGTTACCTACAGGGTAGAGCACTTCATAAAAGGCAATCATAGTGTCTCGCCTATATAAATATTCATTTCACCTGTAAATAATGTGTGTGTGCATGAATGATTGCAATTTTAATATTTATAAGAATAAAGCAATTTGTAAACCATATACCTCCTATGACATACTGACACATATATTCATTTAGTCGACAACCTATATTGTAAATATATCTATACAAAAATGTACGTGGGGATCTAATTTTTTCCCGGAGAGGGGACGGAATGGGGGCAATCCATATATATGCCCAAATGTTGGGGTCCAGCTGGTGAGTTGACCAAAAGTGTACATAAAGATTCTAGCTACGTGTAGGGTACGGTACAGGGGGAAGGTGTCCTGACCATCTTCTATCACTTCTTTGATCATGAATTACATGATACCAGTAATAGAAATTAAATTTGTTTTTTATTCGTTCCCTGAAACATTAAAAAATCGAATTAATTTAAATGTTCAACTCTTATAAATATTTCATAAGCCATTCATCAAACGCGTAAATTAATGGCCAGAATCACGCTGCTTGACCTATTTTGAGTTGGAGTGATCATATTTATTCTATACGTCCATGTAGGGCGTTACATAGTCTTCATCTATCTTAAAATGCTCACAATTTGAAATGAACAATTCTAAACTGTTTGAAATTGACACCCACCGATGCGAAAGATGTGAAGAGAGGGTATATTGTCTACATTTTAAAACATGGTATGTTTGAAACTGATTTAATTAGAACCCATGCCAGTTTTTGAGCCAGTGACATAGTTTTCAAATATTAATCTTCAGGCCAGTCTATTTCACTGAAAAGAGGTGTTTCATTTCTAATGAAATATTGTACGTAGTGAAATATAACTTGCATCAAATAATTATGTAACATGATTCATGTGATATTTGAATATGTTAAAAATGTAATACATATTAGCATGGCATTTCTTTTAAAGCGCCACCTACTACGCATTCCGTACTTGCACTGGACGAAAGCGCCACCTACAACACATTCCGCACTAACAGTGGACGAAAGCGCCACCTACAATGCATTCCGTACTTACACTGGACGAAAGCGCCACCTACAATGCATTCCGTACTTGCAGTGGACGAAAGCGCCACCTACAACGCATTCCGTACTTAACACTGAGCGAAAGCGCCACCTACAACGCATTCCGTACTTACAGTGGACGAAAGCACCATCTACAACGCATTCCGTATTTACAGTGGACGAAAGCGCCACCTACAACGCATTCCGTACTTAACACTGAACGAAAGCGCCACCTACAACGCATTCCGTACTTACAGTGGACGAAAGCGCCATCTACAATGCATTCCGTACTTACACTGGACGAAAGCACCACCTACAAGGCATTCCGTACTTACACTGGACGAACTCGCCACCTACAATGCATTCCGTACTTACACTGGACGAAAGCGCCACCTACAATGCATTCCGTACTTACCCTGGACGAACGCACAACCTACAACGCATTCCGTACTTACAATGGACGAAAGCGTCACCCACAATACATTCCATACTTACACTGGACGAAAGCGCCGCCTACAATGCTTTCCATACTTACACTGGACGAAGGAGATAAGATTAAGTTGCCCTTCGTGTTTCCACTATTTTATTGTCTCGGTCTGTTCGTTCCATTTTTTCTCGTGAGAAGTATCTGTGTTATTTATTTTTTCCTAGAATTTGTAAGCATTTTGATTGTGAATTTAGAATCTGATTTCGGGTTTTGTGTTTTATTTGAAAGTTTCATCATGTTCTTTCACTGATAGTATGGACAAACGAAAAAAAAAAGAAGAAGAAGAAGAAGAAGAAGAAGAAGAAGAAGAAGAAGAAGAAGAAGAAGAAGAAGAAGAAGTAGAGGAAAGCATTAGCAATAATTCAACTGATTCAATTAGCTCTGATTTGAGGAGAGATTTATACAAGTGCACAAACAAGTTTTTATTCCATCTATACCAATCCCAGACATCTTTAGTTTCTTTCAAATTCGAACAAGTACGAAATGGCGATGTTTAAAGATATTCTAATGAAAAACAGATAACATTCAAAATTGATATATTTGTTGAGGCACATCGTTTGGAAAAGGTATCTCGATGAATTGGTGTCATAATGTAATAATAAAAACTACTGAGGCGAAACTAAAATTCGCACCTTTAGGTGTTCGAAGATTTATACTTTGCGCGCCAAATCTGATAAATCAATCAAGCATTTCCTTTAACGATCGATATACCGGTAATATTGATACTTTAAACATACAAACCTACGCGTTCGTACATCGAAATTGAATGGAAGTTAATTTACAAAGTGCCTTCGATTAAAAATCTGTTAATTTGATAAGTTGATATATATGAGATCCACAATTATTTTATTGACTATAGTATAAGGCATGTAGAAACTTCATGTATGCTTATACGGACGGACAGACTCGCGTCAGTAAAATACGTCGCGATGATCGACGGACGTAAAATTAAAATTACTGAAAAACTCCCTCCTCGTTAGAAAATGTTCCAGATCGGTATTGATGGGACGGACGTGAAATGACACTTTTATAAACTTTGAAACTGTTAAAATTTTGTCAATGCCAGCTTTGAAAAAGGTCGATTTCCAAGTTCAAGGTTACTAGGTCAAAAGTCAAGGCCTCAAATTAAAGGTCTGGCTATTACATACATGTATCCACTTGTGAAATATCGAAGCTCCATACCATTGCATGCTTAATATATAGTCCCGAAATGATCCATTAAAGTTATGCAAAATTTCAGAATAGAATTAGTGCATTAAGTAGTATCATTCATATTATTTTTTTAATATTTGATGCTTTAACTGCAATTCTAAAAATATTCAGGTTATTCATTATTATAAATTAATTGTTTAAAAATTCAGAATTTGATAAATCTCGGTGACACTATGCTTGACATCTAGCAAATAAACTTTTCTTCTTTTTTTAAACTTATAATGAAAAGATATCTTAAGCATCGTTGTATGAAATAAGAAGATGCCCAGGAAGTTTCGTATACTCGTAAAACTTCATGTAATTTCAAACTTTCATTCATTAGGTTAAAAACTACGTAAAACGTTCGATGCGCGAAAAAAAATCTATGCTAAAAGTACCAATATTGGATCATTAAAGGAAATGCATGATTGATTCATCTGATTTGGCGCGCGAAAAATAAATCTTTTTAAAAACACCTAAAGATGCGAGTCTTAGATTCACCCCAGTAGTTTCTAGCATTCATCATTATGTTATGACACCAATTCATCTAGATACCTTTTTCTAAATGATGTGCCTCAACAAATATATCAATTTTGAATGTTATCTATTTTTTAAGAGGATATCTGTAAACATCGTTATGTCTTACTTGTTCAGATCTGAAAGAAATTTATAAAATGTTTTTGGATTTTAGAGACAGAGTGAAAAGGATTTTTTTGTGCACTACGTCTTATGCAAACTTTCTACAAATCGGAGCAAATTGAATCCACTGAAATCCACCAAGCGCTTTTTTTTTTTTTTTTGGTTTCCACCCATACTACATTTCATAACATACGGTATTTGATCATCAAATGATCAAATAGATTGCAATGAAGGTTTCATATCTGAAAAATATGTCCTATATACTAGTATTTCACATGGGTTTATTTCATGACCAGGCCTTTCATTTTGAGCATTGACTTCTGACCTAGTGACTTTGACATCCAGGTCTGATCTGCTTCACAAATACTTGAACCTTGGCTATATCGAACAATTTAAGTCCCGATTATTAAAACTGGAACTGTTTCCAAGGGGGAAGATTTTTCAGTAATGAAACGTACGTCCGTCCAACGATACGTATTTCATTGCGATGCCTGTCCGTTGGTAACGGTTCTTACTACGTATATTTACGCTTCGTTTCGACATACCTTATTTGGATATAGTTCAAAGTTAGTACAAACCGTCAGTATGGGAAGTTGGTAAGCATTGACCTTGAACAGAAGGTCACACCAAATCTTCAAGCATTTCCTTTTGGTAAGGGCGCATCGCAACTTTTGAGTTGCGCGTGTTTTTTCTCATTTTCTTGTTTGACATACTGTGGCCAATGAGCCAAACTCCCCTTGCTTTTTGGTAACAGTAAGGAAGAAATTGGGACGGACATCGGGCTTCCTTTTTGGCCCTACTTACTTTGTTACTATACTTTCATTAGGCCTGTAACATGAATCATGTGAAATATGAATATGTCTATCTTTGCAAATACCTACACTGTATTCTAGAATGCAAGTCTTGCCCTGGACTCCGAAGATTGTTCATTAGATAAATTGTGACAGTCCTTCGTGTTTCCATGGAGCTGTGTCATTGTCTTCGTCTGTTTGTCCTTCGTGTTTCCATGGAACTATGTCATTGCCTCCGTCCGTTTGTCCATTTTTTCTTTTCGCGTGAAAAAGTTCTGTTTTGTATTTTTCCAAAATTTGTAAGCCTTTCGATTGTGATTTTCGGATTTTGGAATCCGATTTCGGCTTTTAGGTTTAGTTTTGACCTTCTTCCCTGTTTGAATCAGATACTACGTACATGTATACTTGTGTAGTACATACTGACTTATTTAATCGTATCATACGAATAATTAGAAAAATGTGTACATTATGTATTTACAAGTTATACAATCGCTTATCCTTCCTTCATGAAAAATCAAAATTCAGTAGGAATTGGGATTTGAATATCTTTTGAAATTTTGATCTAGATAGTAAATGTTCGTGAATGACTGTATACGACAACAAACTTTCAATATACATCCATACCTATCAACTGTTTGACAGATTTTGATGGCACTTTGTCAGTATGGAATACTTGTTTATGCAAACTCACGCAGTCAATGATGCCTAATTTGTAAACGTCATTCAAAACAAAGGGAAAACTCGGCTATAAATGACTTTACCTCTTGTAAGATATATAGGTATTCGAATATTTGAATTTGTTTGCCATCTTTTTGCGACAGGAATGTTTTTCATTTACAAATCTCGTAGATCTACATGTGTATGTATATAAATATAATAACACGAAACATGGGTTAGGAGTCATAGCATTGCTTCGTTTTCATTCATAGTACCGAATGGGATTTTGGGATTGTAGCCTTGGTTGGGGTAGAAGGGAGGGGTCTGATAAAGTTGATTTCTCTACATTTTTAATTTCATAATTGTTTTAGTATAAAAAGTCATATTCTACGAAAAAGAATGCTATGCTCAAGTAACCCAGTTTCGTGCTCTACGAATACATTTTGGAACATTCTGATGAAAGCTGCCAGAAAATTACAAAAATGTTCTGAAAATTGTATTATTATGAAAGCGAAGACATATTTTTCATATATAATGAACCATATCATTTATCAACATGTTTATTACATTCGGGCAAAGTATTCCAAAAACATTTGAATGAATAAAATGCAGATTTATTCTTTCGAAATTTTATATATCAAAATTTACATTTGAATCGCATGCATCTAACTCAAACATTCTTCTGCGTTATGTAAAGAATAGCTAATAAACATCGCCGACCCTCTTGCAAGATAAGTAGGTGTGAAATTATATATTGCTTTGAGCAATTTGAAATTGTGAAATAGAAAATATTTCAAAAATGGGATACATAATATTTAGAAAATGAAAGTGGTCGACCAAAAACGTAAACAAATTTTATATGTTTATAGACCTTCCTTGTTTTGTTCCCACTCCCTTTTGCGGTTTATATTGTTGAATGAACCATCGTTATTATTGAAGCATGCACGCGAAATTCTCCTATTCTATCATTTTACCCATTCATTTATATACGAGGATTGTACTCTACCTTTTAAAGGGGCGGATCTAGAAAAAACATGGGGGGTCAAGATTGTCAGAAGCCCCCTTTTTTTTTAATTTGCCCAAAACAGTTATGTTTTCACTATATTTCGTATTAGTTTCTCAAAAATATTAGCTGGGTCTCCCGGATTTTTGTTTTCTAGATCCGCGAATGTTTAAATTCTATAATTCTTTAAGCTCTTCTTTTACGTGAAGTATGAAAAAAGTTATAATTGGGGCAAATTGCAGACATTGAGATTTTTTTCATTCACGACGCCAGACTTGTTTAGAAGACACGGATTTAACGTGTTTTTACTAAATATCTAAATTTTATATTAAAGAATCCTTTGCACAACCGAATTTAATGTGTGACAATTTAGTTCTAAAACTTTATGCGTAAGATAGCATTTGCAAAATTTTCCATTTTATAATTTACTGACAAAAACAAGACTTAGTCTTAGGGAGAAATGATAGATGAAATGAAACAGATCCCCTCCCTTCTTGGATATAATTCTATCTTTCGACGCAAACGGCTATTTGAACACCTCACTGTATGACAAGCGTGATGAAAATCATGATGGTGCATGGAAATTGGTTTGAAATTTTCTTCAAGAATTGAGTTGGAACCCTTCCGCATTCTGATTTCAGCTTCCCCTAAACTAACTTCCCTTTCATGAGTAGCAATACTCTGCCTTCTCCTGCTTATGGCGGTTTTGTTTCTCAGCTGATACGGTACGTCAGGGCATGTTTCAAATACAATATATATGAAGATTTCATCGTTAGAGCCAGACGGCTTGCTACCATGGCTGAAATTATCGTTGAGGAAGTTCTTCGGTCGCAACGGAGATATTATAAAATCGTATCAGATCCCCCTTTCCAGAATGATCAGTGACATTCTGGATTGCGATTGAATGGCTGTCATCATTTAAATTACCAAACAAGAAATCACCGGAATTTGACTGGTTTTCATGGAGCTGTTGCGACGGGTGTTGCACTTCGGTCTGTTATTCATTCCGAGGTTCGCAACACGTTCCAATGGAAATTCTAATGATTTTGCCTCGCCTTCTCGTCTTTGAGACTGAATACCTGGTAGGTAGTTCTTACATTATACATCAAAAGAAAGCAACAGAGATCAAATCATGGCAAATATTGGCAGATCTGAAGATTGAAGTTCCAACGTTGAAGTACCAAATTGAAGTTCCAGAATATTGAAGTTATATCATGGTTTTTGGAGTCTGACCTTGGGTATTGTATGACCTTCATTGGTATGTAGTTAATATTTTCAGTGACTTTTTTTCATGGCTTGAAAAAAAACCCGGATATTTGGGTAGAGTAGATGATCCACAATTCTGTGTCGGTTTGCTTCTTCAAACGCTGTGCCTGTTGTTTTGTATACCTATTTTCATGTTTCCATTTTAATAAACTTGGTAGAAAAGTTATGCATGGCATTGGCTCCAAAGTACAAAAAAAGAAATATCGTGCAAAATCATTAAATCTAGAGCTCTTTTGCTTAGAATTTGTCGGTTACCTTTTTGGACTCAGCGTCTATCTAGCGGTTTTTGACAGCATATATCACAATGATATGCATGTACATTTACTTTATTTGAGGAAAATGACGTAAATGTTAACATTATCACATTTAAGGTTCAAAACCCTTCTTAAATACATTTATAATTTTGAAAGCAATTAATAATTTTAAGGCTTAGGTTAGTGTAGAATACCAAGGTTTCAAGGTATTCTGCATGCTGAGAATCAAGTGATAGTAAACTTAAGGCTTTTAAAATATAGGCTATTTCCAAGAATATTCCGTATTTCATTTGCTATTTTCAAACACAAATAGTTTTAGGAACCACTATTTCACCTTATGTAAAGTTCTGAACATAACAAAGCATATTGAGATATAATAAAAGGCATTTTATTTGCATCAGAAATCTAATATACAACATAATCAAGCAGTATTGTTTCAAATACATCAAACGTAATAAACGAATGTGCATTGTTTCCAATTATTGAGAATTCAAAGCTCAAATTTGCATTTAATTACACAATACAGTGTATCATATTTTTTTAGTTTAAAAAGGCTTGGTGACTGCCAGTGGCTGGGTCCTATTACAACTGGTCCAACCGATTTTATGAGCATTCAGTTTGGTAAAATACAAATTACGTTTTGCATGATTTGTCATTTCTCTTTTATAGACTTCTCCCGTCACAGAGCAGTTGAACTACTTTGTAGCTTGCTGATGAGTTGCATTTAAGATTTATATCTATATTTTTCCCTCCTTTGACAACTTCAACAAAAAGTGTCTGTACTTTTCAGTTCAAAGGGATGGATATAGAAAACCGTAGTGGGAGGGTCGAGGTTGTCATACTCCCCCCTTCCCTTTTCAAATTCTGCCAAATTTCTTTTTCGTATCATTTTCTTAAAATATAAGTTGGATCCCCCGGATTTTTCCTTAATCCGAACATATAATAAACTTAGATAATTCTTTAAACTTTGGTTTGAGATGCAGTATGAAATAAAGGTATAATTGGGGGTAAAATACAGACATTGAGACTTTTTTCATTCAAGACGCCAGACTTGTTTAATTCGACATAGATTTAACATGTTTTTCCAAAATATTCTATATCAAAGAATCCTTTGCACGGACGAATCAATATTATTTTTGTAGGACTTCAATTTAAAGAAAAGGGAAGGATCTCCAGCGTGACCACCCTGCACTCACCAAACAAATCCACAAGAAAGTGACACATAAATGACATCAGACAAAACTTCTAAATTGCATGAAGACATTAGAATATTCACTAGAACAGCATACAGACGTACAGAAACATCAAACATTAAAAACAACACATAAAAGGAAGGATACTTAAGTATTAGAAAGTATAAGATAGTAAGCGGCGAGTGTTGCATGCAAGCAGGAGACGCTTACTCTTCCTGGGCACCTGGTCTCACTCCCATCAGTTCGCTTCTTTTCAAACGGTACAGGTTTTTGTTTGTTTACTTTAGTTCCTGCTTTTTTTCCTGATTTTGTATGCCTTCGGTTTCTGATTTTTGAATTATCGATTTTGTGCTGTATACAGGGATATGGAATTGAAAACAAATTTAAAGCAAAAAAAAGACACATTAACAATCCTTGTTTCTAAACAAAAGCTGTAACAGGAATACATTTTTATATTTTGACTTTTCCCCATCTTCAGTTTTTTTCTGGAAAATTATCTTCACTTTAAGTTTACTCCATAATATGACATATGCACAAGTTTCAGCAAACGCCTTTAGAGCACACACTGCCAATTTGGTTAAATTGTAAACCCGTTTCTTCTGACGCCGCAATTTCTTTGTCTTAAATTTATCGATATTTGAAAACATTCAATTTCTGAACGTGGAACTTTCAATTTATTTCACTTATTGTTTTACGCTAACAACAACGACAAGACAGTCTTTACATAGTCGGTTGAGTCAAATTTTGTTCAGTGAATCGTTTTAGTCAGTAGAGCAAGGGATTGAAAATTGTTAACTTTCTTTACTTCTTTACTATGTCTTTTACATGTCGACGTCTGTCTTTCTTATGGGTCTGCATTCCTCATTCTTTTGATTCCCTCTTACTACAATATATAATAAAGTTTTCGTGGAGCTGTTGCGACGGGTGTTGCACTTCGGTATGTTATTCATTCCAAGGTTCGCAACCGTTCCAATAAAAATTCTAATGATTTTGCCTCGCTTTCTCGACTTTGAGACTGAATAATTGATAAATACAACTGTACTTCTTACATTGTACATCAAATGAGAGCAACAGAGATCAAATAATGGCAAATATTTTGAAATTCTCCCTGGCAATTCCCAACTTGAAGTACAAAATTGCAATGTATACATCCCCAATGTCCTGTTTTAAATATGAAATTGAGGATGACATCACATACGAGTACATGTACATGTATGCATGGAATCACCTTTCTGTTACGGCTATCTAGAGCTATATTGACTCTGACTTTTTATGTACAGCTGAATTGACGGGTGTAGCTAGCTAACAGGACATATTTACTCTCTCCAGTCAATTGATCTTATTTGCATTGGAGATTCACTTTTGCTCTTTTGTGGAATGTTTTAATTGTTTATTCTCAATTCGTAGTTGCATTTTGTTGCTTCTTCAAACGCTTTGTCTACTGTTTCAGTTTGAATTTTTGGTTCCGTTTCAATACATGTATATATTCGGTACAAAAGTAATGACATTTACCGCAAAATGCAAAAATAAAAGAAAGATCATGCAAAATCATTAAATCTAGGGGTTTTTTTTTTCGCTAATATGTCGGTTACCTCTGTGGACTTAATGCCTTCTTGGCAGTTTTTGACACCATATAGATCATAATAATGGACATGTACTTTCCCTTTATGTTAGGAAAATGACATGCAATGTTAGCATTGTCATACTAAAGATCGTGAATCCGTGTTTTAATATACATTTATAATCTTGAACCAGATTGTTCGTTTAGGGCTAAGGTCAGTGAATCATATCAGTTTCAGAGCATTCTGCATTCTTAGAGTCAAATGAAGCGAAGGCCTTTAAAATATAGGCTATTTCCCAGAGTATTTTGTATTTCATTTGCTATTTTTAAACACAAACCGTTCTTTGAAACAATATTGTACCATAAAGTTTTGAGCAGAACAGAACAAAGCATATTGAGATATGAAGTCATTTTATTTGGATCAGACATGCAATATACAACATAATCAAAGTTAACAGTATTGCTCCAAATGCAACGAACAACATTGATTAAACGACGTAAAATTCCTATGAAATGGTGCATATCTCCAATTATTGATACTACAGAACTCAAATATGCATTGCACAAAGTTATGATTCTTGCGCTTAAAACAGGCTGGATGACTGCCAGTGGTTGGGTCATATTATCAATTGGTCACATCCTTTTTGTGAGCATTGGTGAAATGCAAATTTCGTTTTGCATTTTTTCGTCATTTCTATATAACTGAGTTCTCTCTTCACAGACAGTTGTACTACTAGTATATTGTACATTTTGAAGCTTGCCAATGTGTTGTATCTTACATTTCCTATAGTTTTCTCTCCTTGGTTAACTTAAGCAATGTAAGTGAAGTATACATGTACATTAATCGTGTTGGCAGATGCCTTTTGCGAGTAGTATTATTTTACCCCTGATACCTTAAAAATTACAAAATAAAACAAAACAAATAAACCATTCTTTTGAATGGCAAAAGAGAATGAGGTGCCCGGGGAGAGTAAGTATCTACTACTTGCAAGCGACATCCATCACTTAAAACCGTACAGAAAAAAAACCGGTGAATGTGAATTTGGTGTTTTAGATGGTGTAATTGAAATATATGTCAACATGGTGGACAACGAGATCTTAATATGTTTTGTATTATCACTGTATGGTCCTCATTATTTTTTGCAGAGGCAAAGTCAGAAGCTCCCAAAATACACAATCTTGAGAGGAAATACGATCATCTCTACAAAGTAAAAGTTTCAGACGGACAGACTGACAAAAACAGGTAGGGTAAATCAATACGGATGTAGTCATCGACATTATAAAATGATCACAAGAATTCTGTTTGCATGATACAATATCTATCGTGATCTGATAAAGGGAAATGCACAAGTTAGATGAACTCTATGTCCTTAAAAAGGTTGTTTTCTTTACATTAAATGTTTCTTTCGCTCCTTTCTTGTATGTATCTCTTTCACCTTTATATTAAGGTAATTGTAAGTATGGCTAATTACCATAACAATTACATGCCATCATAAAAACTAATCCGCGAAAGATAAGATTTATCTCTTTTTCCAAAAAAGAGTTCCCGCCATCAACAAAAAATCAATTTCGCCAAAATAAATTACACGATGGAACCGAATTACAATAATTATTTTTTCTCGTTTTCCACACCTGTTCCCGATTCATTTATGACACCTGTAAATTGATTTACCCAGGCAATACCTTGATATATCACATTATCCGGAAAACTTACACTTTCTGAATTGGTTTATTCTATATGTTGCGAGTGTCCAATATCCGATTATTGTCCTAAATGTTACACCATAATGCAAGTGCCGAATGACCTCTTCACATCCTTAAGTTTTGATTACTTCTTTTATACCTTTTCGCTCCGAGATATCTTCGTGTCTCGACGTCCTTTTTGGATTAGTTATACATCAGGGAGAAACCTAAGATCAGAGGCAGGAAAAGAGGGTGAGAGGTCAAACCAACAAATTTTCAACATTTGAAAACAAAAGTGCAAATTTTGAAAATTTTGACGGAAAGGCTGATTGCAGATAAAAAAGTTACTGCTTCTAGAGGTAGATTTTTATGATAATTGAAAAAATGACATTCTATTCTACATTTGAAAAGAATTCTAAAATAATTGAAAAGATCATAACTTAAGCGCACTATCAATTTTGAATGTTACTTTTAAATACGCATTATTGGTCTAAGTGCAAAATTAATTTAACCGTAAATTTTGCATATAGAGGTATCGTGTACTTTAAAATTACTTTTACAAAATGTTGTCACTCTCTTTGTATTTTCTTATCCGAATTCAAATAATAAGGGTGACAATCAAAACACACTCCTAACATTACGCAGTGTCAGGAAAAAATCTCCAAATCAGGATGGATTCTTTGTGTGGTGTGTACTTTAAGATGATATGAGTTACCACGCTAACAAGCTAATCTGACAGTCCACCCAAGCAATATAATCATCCCGTAAACATTGTATAATGATTACTAATAGTACCTATATACTAGAAATGACTCCATGACGGACCTGAGGGGATCTCCAACAGGACTCGGTTGACAGTCCATCCAAGCAATATAATCATCCCGTAAACATTGTATAATGATTACTAATAGTACCTATATACTAGAAATGACTCCATGACGGACCTGAGGGGATCTCCAACAGGACTCGGTTGACAGTCCATCCAAGCAATATAATCATCCCGTAAACATTGTATAATGATTACTAATAGTACCTATATACTAGAAATGACTCCATGACGGACCTGAGGGGATCTCCAACAGGACTCGGTTGACAGTCCATCCAAGCAATATAATCATCCCATGAACATTGTATAATGATTACTAATAGTACCTATATACTAGAAATGACTCCATGACGGACCTGAGGGGATCTCCAACAGGACTCGGTTGACAGTCCATCCAAGCAATATAATCATCCCATGAACATTGTATAATGATTACTAATAGTACCTATATACTAGAAATGACTCCATGACGGACATGAGGGGATCTCCAACAAGACTCGGGTGATGGTCCATCCAAGAAAGAAAATCATCGTACGAACATTGCATAATGACTACCAATACTACCAATATTATAGAAATGACTCCATGACGGACCTGATGGGATCTCCAACAAGACTCGGGTGATGGTCCATCCAAGAAAGAAAATCATCGTACGAACATTGCATAATGACTACCAATACTACCAATATTATAGAAATGACTCCATGACGGACCTGAGGGGATCTCCACTAGGACTCGGTTAACAGTCAATCCAAGCAATAAAATCATCCCACGAACATTGCATAATGACTACCAATACTACCTATATTATAGAAATGACTCCATGACGGACCTGAGGGGGTCTCCAACAGGACTCGGTTGATGGTCCATCCATGCAAGAAATTCATCCCACGAACATTCCATAATGACTACCAATACTATCTATATTATAGAAATGACTCCATGAAGGACCGGAGGGGGTCTCCAACAGGACTCGGTTGATGGTCCATTCAAGCAATAAAATCATCCCACGAACATTGCATAATGACTACTAATGCTACCTATATTATAGAAATGACTCCATGACGGACCGGAGGGGGTCTCCAACAGGACTCGGTTGATGGTCCATTCAAGCTATAAAATCATCCCACGAACATTGCATAATGACTATCAATACTACCTATATTATAGAAATGACTCCATGACGGACCTGAGGGGATCTCCAACAGGACTCGGTTGATGGTCCATTCAAGCAATAAAATCATCCCACGAACATTGCATAATGACTACTAATGCTACCTATATTATAGAAATGACTCCATGACGGACCTGAGGGGATCTCAAACAGGACTCTGTTGATGGTCCATTCAAGCAATAAAATCATCCCACGAACATTGCATAACGACTACCAATACTACCTATATTATAGAAATGACTCCATGACGGACCTGAGGGGATCTCCAACAGGACTCTGTTGATGTCCATTCAAGCAATAAAATCATCCCACGAACATTGCATAATAACTACCAATGCTACCTATATTATAGAAATGACTCCATGACGGACCAGAGGGGATCTCCAACAGGACTCGGTTGATGGTCCATCCAAGCAAGAAAATCATCCCATGAACATTGCATAATGATTACCAATACTACCTATATTATAGGAATGACTCCATGACGGACCTGAGGGGATCTCCAACAGGACTCGGTTGATGGTCCATCCAAGCAAGAAAATCATCCCATGAACATTGCATAATGACTACCAATACTACCTATATTATAGAAATGACTCCATGACGGACCTGAGGGGATCTCCAACAGGACTCGTTTGATTGTCCATCCAAGCAAGACAATCATCCCACGAACATTGCATAATGACTACCAAAACTACCTTTATTATAGAAATGACTCCATGACGGACCTGAGGGGATCTCCAACTAGACTCGTTTGATGGTCCATCCAAGCAAGACAATCATCCCACGAACAATGCATAACGACTACCAATACTACCTATATTATAGAAATGACTCCATGACGGACCTGAGGGGATCTCCAACAGGACTCGTTTGATGGTCAACCCAAGTAAGAAAATCATCCCACGAACATTGCATAATGACTACCAAGACTCTCTATATACTTCAAATGACTGACCAGACTATATATCACAAAGGAAAAGAGAAGATCTCCAACAGGACTCGGTTGACAGTCCATCCAAGAAATAAAGTCATCCAATGAACATTGCATAATAACTACCAAGAAACCTATATTGTAGAAAGGACTCCATGACGGCCCTGAATATATATCATAAAGAAAAAGAGGGGATCTCCAACAGGTCTCGGTTAGCAGTCCATCCAAACAATAAAATCATCCCAAGAACATTGCATAACGACTACCAAGACTACCTATATACTAGAAATGACTCCATGACGGACCTGAGGAGATCTCCAACAGGAATGACTCGGTTGCTGCATCCATAGCAAAAACACCAGTCGAAAGACCTAAAAGCGAAATTACATGGTGCACGAATACAAAAACACCAAAGACATCAAAACACCTAACACAAGAGACACCAAAAGGACAAGGAAGACCAATCACCAAACCGTTATAACACAAAATACTACACATACACCAACGAGATGGGACACCAATAGTGCGGCAACTTACGGAGTATTGAGAGTCTGACTAATGTCTTTATTAATGAGCTAGCTTCACCCAGCAGAGCGCAGGACATACTTCATTTACATAAACCCTACATGCTTTTCGTATAAATATGAACTGGCTTATGCCAATTGGAAATTCTTTTTGTTCATATGTACATTTTATTTGTATCATATACTAGTTTATATTAATCGGAACATCTGAGTTTCCATGTTTAAGGAGGTTTCGTTTGTAACCTAGATAACAACACAATTTTCTTCTTTGTCGTTCCTTGCGATAATGTACACAAACTTTAGTTTATTTCATGCTGTAAGCTGACCGTTAATAAATATCTGCATGCCGAAATTTTAAATCTACTTCCTGGTTTTGCCATTCCATGTAATTGTAAACTGTGATTTTTACATGTTCTAAGTATGAAACATTTAAATCATAAAGACTTGTGCAGTATATTAATAGAAATTATATCCTTTAAAGCCGCTTCAAATTTAATCTATACATAGAATTTTTTTATCAAGCATTCGATTATATCATCTCGTGAACATGTTGAAATCTTGTTTAACTTTCTTCATCTTATGTTTAACAAAAGCATCAAAGTCAATTCATAAAAAAGACAAACTAAAGATACATTTGAAAGTATACAAAAATGTATTCTCAAGCTGTATGTATAGTACACTGCATCTCCCAATCCCATGAATGGCGTGACAAAAATCATTATATTGGTACCAGAAAAAGGTAGAAAAACACATTAAATTACATGTCCCTTGGTAGTTGATCGTATTTCATACGGTGTCAACTTCAATGACACAATTGGTCATGACATATTTTCGTTTTTGCTCTCACTTCGGTTCTGTTTTTTTTTTTTTCAAATGTTCGAAATCTAAAATCCGATTTTAAGTAAGGCCATAGTGAGAAAATATTTCGTTATATGTACCTTAACGGGTGCGTGTACCATTTTGGGGAATTGTGCAGAAAAATACACAAACATCTCCAGGAAAAACTTTAAAATTCAATTTGAATCAATTGTCTTGTCCTTTTTGAATATCTTTAAGACCAGAATTTTAAATTCTAAATCCACTTCACCATATTAATTTTAACACTATCCAATTCACTTGGAATTATTTCCATTTTTTCTCCCTTTTCAATCCGTCATCGGAATTTTTCTAATTACGTACATTGCATATGTGTGTTTTTTTCCTTGCCTGATGGGAAGATGCCTCTAAAAAATGACCAGGACGTAAAACAAAATATTTAATTACTATGGCCTAATTTGAATTTAAAAATACGAGTACTTTCCCACCCTCTTTTTGGCTCCTTTGACCGATTAAGGGATCTCTTAAATTGTCCCATAGAGTAAGAGTCTGATGTAAACTCCTTAAGACCCATGACAGTATCCAACCATCCTTAGTTGTCTTAATTGCCAGGGTCTGTTTGATGTGAAATTGTTTTTCCTTTGAATGACCAGTGCTTCGCTCCCGTGACCGGAAAATGACCAGCGCCCGATACTCTAATTAAATACAAATTAAAGTAAATATTCGAATTCCTTGTGAAATGGTATACTTTAATTTGCCCGTAATAATGTGTTGCAACGAACAGTAAAATTCTTATCTGCATATTTGTTCGAACATTTTCCCGTTCGATTCCCTTTATACTGAACCCCACCTCTTGATCTTTTCTATTTCACACCTTTCAATGCAGTAAATTAAATGTAAAGTGATCATCTGCATGATAAACCGCTAAGAAAACTGTGGGTGGTATGCGATTGATGGAAGAGCGGTTGCACATTTTAGGTGAATAATTTGCATATTGTCATACATACTACAAAAATTATTACACAGGTGCATTCTTCTTGTTTTTGCACAAGTTGCAAAGACATTTGCGTGATAATCTTTGCATATTTATATGATGAAAGTAAGACTATTTACAAATTTTTTTTTCATATACACGTGTTGAGGAACACCTATTACACAAAATAACGTTGAACTCCTTTTCCATCGATATAATAATTTTCATAATTGCATGCCAAATGGGGTTCGACATTAATAGATGGAATTCAGTTTAATCCAAAAATTGAACTTTTTGAGAAGGTCGAATTTCAGGTACCAAAATAGTAAAGTTACGTAACAGGGGTTTCTGAGTAGATCATAAGTAGGGTGGCTTTTAAAATTCGAAAATAGCAAGGAACTGAGCTATAAAAAAAAGATGGCCCGAATATTCAAGACCTGACAGATACGAAAAAACAATTTAAGTATATGGAATTTCGGGTACCTGTAAAGTGCGAAACGAAACAAAAACGAAACGAAACGAAACGAAACAAATCGAAACGAAACGAAACAAATCGAAACGAAACGAAACAAATCGAAACGAAACGAAACAGATCGAAACGAAACGAAACAAAACGAAACGAAACAGATCGAAACGAAACGAAACAAATCGAAACGAAACGAAACAAAACATTAAACTTAAAGAAAATGAGAAAAAAAAGAAGAAAAATCGCCGAAAACGAATATTTCAAGACGAGATCTTATTGAAGGGTCAGGGGTTACCACTCTCCTCCTGCCGTCTCCCCCTCCCCGTGGGGGGAGAGGGTCTTGGGCGGTCAAGACAAATGTTTAAACTTAAAAGTGTAAATTGGTGCAATAGTGAAGTTATTTGGGATATTTCCTTTTTTAAACCTTGAAAAAAGAAATAGACCTGTTTAGATGAAAAAAAACTAAGGTGAGCGAAGCGAGCCTGAAGGATTTGAAAAATGAATTGAAAATTGCGGCGAGCGAAGCGATCGGGAAAAATTTTTAAGGTATATATACATGTAGATGAATTTCGTGGTAATTTTAAAATTGAGATTATGTACATGAACGCATAAGAGCAAGATTGTTTATATTAAAAGTAATTTCCTAATTTTTTTTGGGTTACTGTTACCCTCCCAATCATCTGTCCCTCCTCTCGCCCCCTTTCCTCTCCTCCCGCCCCCTTTCTCTCCCCTCCCTTTGTCCCCATACGGAGAAATAATGCCACTCTGACATCGCGTCATGGCTCGCAGCCAGATTTGAAATTACTATTGTCGTATATGGGCATCACTGTAACTAAGATTGTTAAACGGCTTCCGGGCATTGGATATGATACTCCGCTATTTTCTGGAGAAGTTGATGTAAAAAAACTTTATTTTCCGTTTTAAATTAGCGGTTCCCACATGAGATGAAAATTAGTAAGATTCTGTCCATAGGCTGTACGGTAATTTCATAGGAAGACAGCATGATTTGGCGAGTTTTGGCAACTTCAATGTCCGTTTTCTTAGGTTTCTAGTTTAATAATTCGTGTTCCGACATCGCGATTGAAAGTTTATAACAAATACATGAAGTCAGGTATCGTCGTTTTTTCGGATAACTGATTTTGGCGGTTCCCACATATTTTAAAAATTCCTTTTTTCTACATTCTAGTATAAAATCATTATGTTTTCTTATAGAATTGAAATTAGGTCATGAATCATCGTTACATAACAAATTGAAAATAGTATGAATAACAAAAATTAAATAAAACAAAGCTACTAACTGATTTAAAGAGAGTTTCGCCGAACTTCGTCACCTGACTGAGAGAAGTGGCATCGTTTCTCCACATGCTGTCCACCCCCTTCATTATTGCCTTCAACCGTTAGTTCTTGTGGCTGGAGGGTTTTTTTTTTAAAGAATCAAAGTTGACGATTAAAACATAATATGTACGGTATATAGCACAATTGCATTTTAAAGGAGAGTGAATGGGATGAATAACCTCGTCATAGACGGAAAAATATTATTTAGCAGCGAGGAGTCTAGCGCAGAGGAAATGGAACTGTTCCGTTATGTGTATTTGAAAATTTTATAAAAAAAAATGAGAGCAATTAAAAACTGGGGGGCACATTTCGTTTGAAAAAGGATAAGATTTTTTTTCCTGAAATGTGCCCCCACCCCGTTTTATGATCTCATTACGGTGTCATAGCGTGGTTTTCTATCCCCTCCCTTTTATTCCTCTTAAATGCATGAATGACATTTGGCATTTACTTTTGTTAATTGTCATTTTGACTCTTTTAAGAAACCCTCTCAGCACTAGTTATAAATGTAGAACTCTTGGATTAAGGCAATATTACATGCTGATCTTGTCTTGAAATATTCGTTTTCGGCGATTTTTCCTCTTTTTCTCATTTTCTTAAAGTTTTATGTTTTGTTTCGTTTCGTTTCGGTCTGTTTCGTTTCGTTTCGATCTGTTTCGTTTCGTTTCGATTTGTTTCGTTTCGTTTCGATTTGTTTCGTTTCGTTTCGATTTGTTTCGTTTCGTTTCGTTTCGTTTCGTTTTTGTTTCGTTTCGCACTTTACAGGGACCCTTGAATTTCAAAGTGTTCCCAATTTGAAAAGAAAAGTTGCAAGATATGTTGGTATATACTTTTAAACTTTCGTACATGGCTGCAGTGAACGGACATTGATTTTCGAGGATATCACTTCAGAGACCATGTGAGCGGAAGTGATTAGCAGACCATGTTGTTTGCTCTTTTTCTTTCAGGTTGTGTCCCCAATGCTCATGTTGTATACGTAGAATTGCGGTTTGTATTTTTCCCTCAGAGTCTGTATTTTCTAAATGAAGTGTTTGAGTATCAAACACAAGAAAATTAAAGTTTTTTTAAAGTAATCTTTAATTGCTTGATCAGTGGCACAATAGAAAACTTAACAAAGAAATCTTTAAGCGGCAAGTTATCTTCAAGCCATAATTGTCTATTTAAAAAGTACTGTGAGAAAGAAATCTAGAGATTGTCGGGCTTTTTTTTTTCTATTAGTACGCGGCTTTTGCCCTTTAGAATTGACCTTGAATTTCAACTAATCTTACTTAGGGTATTTGAGTATTGAAATGAACATTTAGCCTAATTATCTACTGTATACTATCATTTTCACTACGGATTTAAATCTCTTTAAACAGCGATCGCTTTGATAATAATTCAAACTCGGGACAAAGGGAAATATATCTTCCGGACAATGAGACGATTTATTTTGGAAATTGATTGATCGATTGAAGTTTCCGATAATAAAACCGGCGTCTCTGATTGTAGCATTCGGATCTCAGATAAAGGGCGGTTATCCACGGTCGAATGTCGAAGGATAAAGAATGAGAGAGATAGTATTGAATTAGTCCAAATTACAAATGTCATTTCTCCAATGGCTTTAGGATACTTACTAAATAATATTGACATTTTCACGTACGATTTGATCAGAAGTTTATGAACTTAAGAAAACAAATGTGATTTCTCTTTGATAAGAGTGCACCTATATGCGACTCGATTTTTCAATCGTACCTTCTTGTTCAATAGAGAGGAGCACCTACCCCCGCCGAGAAGATGCCATGCTTTACGAAATCTTGAAGGCTGAATGTCATATTTTATCATAATTTATGCACCCCTTCAACATTTATTGCTGTATTGCCCTTGATGAAACTAAATGCAAATGGAATGCGTTCAATCTGAAATAATGTTGATAGCTTGAACAATTTATAGAATTTACCAGTCGTACTTGCGTAGATTTGTTTTAGACTAAAAGTACGTTGTGAAATTGATTCGAATGAGACCAAGTTTGGTACTTTCAGTATGTTTGCAATTTCGAAGAAAAATAATCACAATTCCGTCTTATTTGGTAAACGGAACTTATTGTTTTCTTGTTATATTTTTGTTTCATCCTTCTTTATATCAAAACATTCTATGAATCCATTACATAATTCCAGCCAATGAAGTCGCAGTATGACAGTCACATGATGTCCTACTTCGACGCTGAAGTAAGTCACTAAATTTTCAAACGTCAATGATTATAAAGATACAGTAATGTTACAAAATGGGTCTCGACATGATAAATTCGAATTTCGGCCTCACTCCCCTCCCCCCCCCCCCCCCCAATTTACACGCCTACTTTGAGTAGGAAACTATATGACATGAGCGAATCCTATAACTAATATTAGTATAGTTTCTGCATGTAAGTATGATCTACAAGATAATAATCGTATGTTACAAACTGACCAACTGTGAGTATTGTGACGAGGCTTACTGAGACTGTCACACTGATCAATACCCAATGTCTTTGTGCTCTGCTGAAATGATATTTATTGACAGTGAGATGAACCTAATTTTGCTGTCTGTCTGTTCTTTTGAAAGCTGACTGGTGACAGAGAGGGTGAAACACCCGTAATCCAGATTAGCACACATTGGTCGGTTTTCTTACCGACACGAGCACAAACACTTCCAAAATCAGATCTGTTCACAAAGCGAAACATGTGAATCGTGTCTGTCTATCTGTTCGTTCGTAATTTGTCATTCTATTGTATTCCTTGATTTCAGACAACATTCACCCAATGCGAAGATCTGTACAACATTTCGCGTCTGCAAATTGTGCTTGTACATGTATTCATTGTTCTGAAATTGATCGATAAGGGCTCAGAACTCAAAAAATCAAATCTGGATGCACGTGGATAAACCCGAGGCAGCGACCCCTACCCTTTCTCTACCAGCGGACGCCCACATAGGGTTGTCACGATGGCGTCACGGTACGTTCGCCCTATTTTGTTTTTAGGCGTCGTACGGGGTGCACCGACTTGGTGGGTGCAAAACCTATCTGATCAAGTATACTTCATTTATTTCTTAAAATCAATGGAAATGTTGAAAAAAAAATCTTTTTCGAATTCTTCAAGCATTGTTCGATCTTATATAACTGTTGTTTACAATACCACTGCATTGTTGCACCAGAAAGCACTTCTCCGAGAGAATTCGATTCCCTAGATCGGCACGATAGAACGTTTATTTGACACTTCGAGCCTTGAAGGTGTCAGATATTTTTTGTTCATATTGATAGATTAAGAATTCAAATCTGCACATATGATCTCTTATATTGGATGTTTCGCACTATCTGAACCTATTTTAGATATAATATTAAAAAAGACCACAGTCGGGCTTAGTGACTTGTGTATACAGAGAGAGAGAGAGAGGGGGGGGGGGGGGGAATTTATATGTCATTGATTTCATGCAAACTTCCACCAGCAATTGTATCTGGTAATTTAAAGCAGTTTCAGGTGCGAATGCTGATAGGGTTTGATTTTAGAGGGCGCGGCAAAAATGCTAGTATCTTAAGATTGATATTGGAGTTTTGGGTTTTTATGAGATGTACAGATCAGTTCAGAATGACATAATTATCCTTTTTGGAAAAGGGGAACATTTTTTCTTAGTAGGTTAGGAGATGATAGTTGATTTCCATGGTTTTAAAGATAGCAAAAGCAACATGTACTGTTTTGAAATTTTCGCCCCTTTTCATCGTCCACTGAAATCTTTTTGAAAGGGGCCTTGACAAAGAGTTTCTTTTTTACACTAAAGACTTTTGACCGAGAACAGGCAAAGATCGTTTTTCTGTGTGTCAGTCTTGACACAAAATATCAAAAGAAAACGATTTTGGACTAGTCTCGTTCTATAAAGTCGTACAAAGTAAAAATTTGAGAAGAGCAACACATAGATCTATGATTTTTCCCACCTTGGTAGGACCCCACACCCACGCTGTCTTTGGCATATCTTTTGGCACCTGGACTCCTTCACTATGTTGACATCCTTATGAATTTTACATAGAATTTACATGTCCTTATTTGTATGGATTGTCATGGTGTCACGTTCCTTTAGAATCTGTTTTTGACATCTTTTACATCTGACATCTGACCGTCATGGAATATTTTATGATGAATTTCTGAAAGAAAATAATCAGCTGGTCATAAAAGGTCAAGCATACATGTATATTTCAGTCATTTTTCTTCTCTGAATTTGGTAAATTAATTCCTTCACTTCTTGGAACTGGTTACGTTTTCCAAGAATATTGGAAACCATTTTTATATTTTTAGATTCCGTGCTACTCCCCTTGAGCGAGTTCGGGCGGACAACTATAGTTCTCTCCGGAAATAAAATTGACACGGCGGCTTGAAATTAACATGGGATTTTCCCGTAGACATTTTATTTTTTCATATTGCGGTTTGTAAGCAGCTAATTGGGTAAGTTGAAGTTAATTTCCAGTTACGACTAAAAAAGGAGGTCAATTCTCGGAAACAATAATTTATAGCAAAATTCTTCAGACGACAGAATAAATCGCCCAAACAGGGTGCTCTGGATTTAGTGAACAGGACAGTAAGATAAATTGAATGGAAAATTGGTCTCTGCGACCCAGACTTTATGCATCCACCATCTTGAACTAGACATCTAGCACTCACTCAGCGTAGTTAACTTGAGTTCAACTCTAAGGTCTACTACAGGTAGACTATCTAGTCTGTGTTCGACTGAAGTGACACCATAGTTGGCGCTCGAACTCGCTCCTTTTCTCGTCTCATGTGTGGATGCTCCGCTGTGATCAAGTGCCCATCCTTCCACTACTTTCCGCTCTCAATATGAACTTCAATTCTGAAACATTCATATTGTGCTCATGATTACGCATCGTCTATGTTCACGTGCAATTTGTCAGAATTAGACAAATGCATGCCTTTCAGACATCTGAAGAACATTTCTAAGAACGTGACGAAAAGTTGAAACTTTTTAACATTTTGTATTAACTTTACATTTCATTACGTTTCTCTGGTTTTCTATACAGAAGTCAAATCATACGCTTTTACTTGGACAAGTGTTGGTGAATAGTTCTATAAATATGTACTAATCACCTGCAAAAGGATCCGGATCCCTTTTAAAAATTGGTGTTCCTATGTTCCTTTCAAAAACGACACCAAACCGACGTGCATTCTTATGAATTTATTCCAATTCAACAGGAACGATGTCTCTGAAAAAGGACCATACACTAGGCTTTCTTGCTGTAGCTTAAGCGTTGTTTTATTTGCATCGTAATGTATTATGCAAGAGAATGTTCCGACTTATAAATACTTCACATACTTAATTTGAATCGATTAACTCGGCTACAGAAATGATTTATCAAATAATTAAGATCAAAGAAGAAAAATGGAGATCAATATTCAATAATCGGAGAAAGTGATTTTAAATGTAATTGATACGGTCCCATTTCATATAGGGTAACCTTGTAGGGCTTAATAAAATGAAACAGTATCATTCTTTAAACCACAAGACAATGAAGGTGGCGCCACTTCTAAAAACGCCACGAGACACGAGAGTATTTATTGTTCACTCATGGAAAATAGAATTCTAAAATTAAGATAAATGTATCGATTATTTAATGCTTTCATAAGGTCATTTACTGTTGAAAAATCACGACGACAATTTGTCCCTTCAAAGAGAAATCAAAGAGTATCTCCAAAGATAGATGTATATTAAATATCCTTTTCAGTACCATGGTTTAAACAGTTAATGACCGAAGAGAAGTCGAGTGTTAAAACTTTTAACGACAATGTTTTTAAAAGTATAATAGTACGAAATGTCAATATTTTACTGTCTGTTTACTACGTAAATAACTTTTCTAAGATTATAACTTATTATCACTTGTTCTGCTTGACCTCATTGTTGTTTGAAATAATCTGTGAGGAACTTTACGAGAGCTAATTAGTATTCATAAAATTAACTTCAAAGAGTAATTACTGGGAATAAAACAGGCATGACCGTCTAAATTCATAATTTCGTAACTCTTTTTAGTACGTTTTATTTGTGATGACATCCTGTTTACTTGAGCAAAGATTTTAATGGGTTTCTTTTAAGTTTTGTTAAGAGATAACAGTTTCATCAAAATTGTAGCATTCAATGCTTACATACTTTCATTGATTTTTAACATTTTGTGCTCAGTGATTTCTCAAGAATGTTTTCAATATTCATTTCTGTGTACATCAACCAAAGCGTGTGTACTCAAGAAATGTGTAACATAAGGTATAATTATTCTAAATTCGTCACTGCGAATTTTTTGGACGATGCAATGAAGATATAAAGCATAAAGGTATTGGCCGTGTTAGCGAAGTGGTAGCGCGCTCGCATCTCACCTCTAAGGTCCCGAGTTCGGATCCCAGATTCGGCGAAGGGTCTTATGTGGGAGGGTAGGTGGTCCCCCACCCAGGCCTTTGCAGGGGGTTTTTCTCTGGGTACTCCCGTTTCCTCCTGCTTCTTGGATCCCCTCACGCCAACATCTGAGCCAACGTGAGACATTAATATAAGTTGTGTAACTTGTTTGTTAAACGTTGTAAAATAGATAAAGTTATTTTTTTAAGATATAAATCACTAGCACATCTCATTGACCACTATGTTGAAGATATTTGAGGTAAGAACCATCTGAAAACACAAATTTGATCATCGCCGATTTTGTTTTTTTTTTCTCGGAAGAAGTGACGGGTGTTTCTAGCATGCAGGAGATACTTACTCTCCCCTAGCACCCGATTTCATTGAATGGAAAGGGGGGGGGGGGACGTCTTCTACCCTTCAGAGTGTTTAAGTTGTTCACTAGTTTGGTTTTGTATTTTTCATTGCTTGTATGCCTATATAATATGAATTTTGTTCTGATTTTGGTATTTGTGTTGAACTTTAATAATCATCTTTGATGCAATTTGAATTGAAGTGGCGGATGTTACATGCAAGCAGGAGATGCTCACTCTTCCTGGACAAAATGATCTCACTCCTTCGCTGCGAGTTCACTTCTCTGCATATGGTAATTTGTTTTTATTTCTGTTCCTTTGCCTTAGTTCTGGTTTTATCCTAGTTTTGTATATGCCCTTGGTTAGATTATTTTCCGATTAAAGGTTTTGTACTTCTTAATAGGGAACACGATATGCTTTTTTTTCCATATTTGTCAATTGTAGCAAATTCTAATATGACTTGATTCTTTTTCCCTATTAAGACAACAGACGCGAGTCGGGCTCTATTCTCCAATATAGGCCCTCTAGCGATAGGCCACGCCTACCCATTCTGAAAGCAGATAAACCGGCAGGAACTGGTTTTTACCAAGAATCGATGGTCATCATTAGAATAGAAATAAAAAATGACAAGCCGGGCTCTATTGTCTCATAATGCCCTCGCGTCCTCAGCCAATCATATTTATCACCTCGCCGCTGACGCGGCTCGGTAATAAATGTGATTGGCTGAGGACGTTCGGGCATTATGAGACAATAGAGCCCGGCTTGTCATTTATTATTTCTTAAATAAAGATAGCACTTGTTGTACAATCACCCAATAGTTAATCTTCGCATGAAAAGGTTTTGATTCGCTTACACTCAACTCAACTGGACGTTTTAGGACACTTCATGATCTTCCGTGGAAAGTTTGAAGTGAAGTCCACTGCTGATGTTCAGTCAAAAGTTGGATTGGGAAGAAAATTGCGGGACAGCAACAAGAGTGGAAATGCAAGGTTAAAGTGCTGTGGAGATCACTTAGATAATTGGCCTTATATATGAATTTGAAGACGTGTAATATTTGTACCACTTTTAAGTGTCACTGCTGGTGGACCAGGAGTCCCCGAGGGCACATGTCAACCCGATCAACTTTGGTTGAGCTCAGAGCTCAGAGTATCGGTCGACTCCTCGGGTGATAATATACAAGGGCTCTACAGCCGGCAGAACGCCCTGTGTTGCTAGGGCCCCTGCGTCATGTTGTCTTGTTTGCATGGTCATCTTACAGTGAGAAGGTTATTTTACACGAAGTGTGCTTTCTTCGAGACCTCTTGGTAACCGGGAAAATAAGAGGGTTGTGCGCATGTAATCGGGACAACCACGCCATTTGCTACTGGCATAGCAGAAGGCCGTCCTAAGTCGTCAGTGGGTCTCGTTGGTTTATGGATGGTCTTTTGTGTTTGATGTTTTTCTGTGTTGTTTTAAGTGTCCCTGGTCCCTTTTGTGTCTCTTGGTGTGTATGTCAACTCTTTGTTCTTGCGTGGGTTGTTTTGCTGTAACCGGTCGTTGATAGAGATCCTCTCCTTCTTTCGTACTTCTGTCCTTTTTTAATACACAGTAACATGACGATTAATAAGTGCATCATTCGGATGGCTAAATTTTCAAATTATATGCAAGATTTTCAGCAAGAAAAAAATTGGTGGTAAACTCAAAATGCCACAGACGAAGACCAACTCTTGTTGCAATGAACATAAATGTGACAGAATATGACGTCTTGTTATTCGGATGTTTTGATAATACAAATGTATTCGGTACTAGGCCAATCTCGGCAATTCAAAACTTTTCAAATGTTCAAAATCAGCTGATCTGACAACTTGATGGAGCTCAAGTGGAGAGCGTGTTGTAAGCAAGTAGGTGATGCTGACTCTGCTGAGAACCTTATGAGATTCAGATTGTTAGGAGCCAATATTTTGCTCCAAGAGAGTATCAGTGAATGTAAGTCACACACAAACTCGAAATCTGGGCCCGGCACCTTAACTAAGAATTGACTCTCCCCGGACACCTGGTCTCACTTCGGAATGTTGTTCATTCCGTGGGAATTCTCACGATTTGGCCTTTACCTTGAGACTGAATAACTGTTATGTTCTTCTTTGATGTTTATTATTAAGTCTAAATTTCAATTTTCTCTTGTCTCATTATTGTATAAGTGATGACTTGATTCTCATAGTTTGTCTATTTTCAGAGTAGAATATAATGGATGAACTCAATATTTCAAATTTCCAGTATTCAGGCTAGGCCCAGATTCCATAAATCACAATCAAAAGGCTTATACGTCCTTGAAAAAAAACAAAACAGAACTTTCTCAAGGAAAAGAAAAATCGGACAAACAGACGGAGACAGGATCACAGCTCTATAGAAACACGAAGGACAAACAGACGGAGACAAGATAACATATCCATAAAAACACGAAGAACAAACAGACGGAGACAAGACCACAGCTCCAAAGAAATACGAAGGACAAACAAATCACAACTCCATAGAAACACGAAGGACAATCAATGAACAATCTACAGAGTCCAGATGCAAGTACAAAATGTCCTCCTGTAGGTGTCGCATTTCATCTGTCTCTTCAAAGCATTCAAAATTTTCTGGTACTAAAATTCTTGAAATTTCTAAAACGTGGGTCCTGTAGCATCATATCCCACCCATCCTGCTACATCTTTCGGTAGATCGTTTGACATAATAATTTTCACCCTCTTTGGCCATATAACATTGTTTAGATTAAGGATCACTGACGAGGGTTGAGTACCCGAAACGTGCATGTCTGGTCCATGCTGCAAATTTATCCGTTTATAAATGATGCTATTGAATTTGAAGACGTCTAACATTTTTACTCTCTGTTTTTTATAATATTGTATGCCTTGGATATTTCTGAAGGTCAATGAAAAGGAATACAGAATCACGAAGGTGATAGAAGGGATACATGACAATTATTCTACATGAACTCTATGTATTTCGTGTCTGAATTTTTGAATTAACAAATTGTCATATATTAATTATAATTATTTTCAAATCTAAATTTTTGATTGCCATTACATTTTTAACATTTAGGTCATGCAAACTATCAAAATATCAAGTTTTAATAACTTTAAGAGATTTTGATAATGATGTTTAGTCGTCATGATAGGGGGTCCTGTAAAGTAACCTGGACATTTGTAGTTTATTCGCTGATTAACTACAGTATGTTCAAAGGTCAAAGCTGAATTGAACGTGTAAAAGTAAAATTATAAAATTCATGAAAATAATGATTGAAAAATGTATTCTCATGTCATCTTATTAGACAATAATTATGGTCATCTTAGCATAAAAGCATGCTTTTGGCATCATCTTAAACAAATTGATATAAACAATAGTTGAAACTTATTTAGATCTCAAATTGATAATCCGTTCCAAAGTGACAGAATATATCAAAATAAGGTTTAAGATATACTAAGACGCTAATTGTTTCGACAGAGGTAAGATTTCTGGCTTATCTTCTTTTATTTCATCGAAATGTAAAACTCGGGTATGCTCATGTACACACTGCTGTACGTCTGCGCACGTAATCCAGGATAACCATACCTTCTATTTCCGTGGCAGATGGCCGTCCTAAGTCGGCACCGGTTGCCCATCGGTCTCGTTGGTTTATGTGTAGTCCTTTGTGTTTGATGTTTCTGTGTTGTGCGTTGACGTTCCTTGTCCCTTGCGCGTCTCTTTTTGTGCTTGTCTGCTTTGTGTTTTTGCATTGGGTGTTTTGGGGTTTTGCTGTGGGTGCTACAACCTTATGTTGTTGGAGATCCCCTCCTTTGTTTGATGTATATATTGAAATATATAATCTATCGTAATAATTTAGTGCATCATATGCGCGTTTCAACAAACAATGTATCATCAGTGATGTTCGATATCGAAAGAGAGAAAATCCAAAAAAGTGAATTTATGAAGAAGTTTTTAACATGACATACATTGTTTAGACTAAGGATCACTGACGAGGGTTTAGTACCCGAAACGTGAATGTCTGGTCCATGCTGAAAATTTATCAGGTTTTAAATGATGCTATTGAATTTAAAGACGTTTAACATTTGAACTTATTGGTGAGTGTCACTGCTGGTGGACCAAGAGTCCCCGAGGGCACATGTAGCCAAGTTCGATCAACTTCAGTTGATCGTCTGTCTCTTCAACGCATTTAGAAATTTTCTGTCACAAAATTTCTTGAAATTTCTAAAACGTGGGTCCTTGGCATCATATCCCACCCATTCTGTTACGTCTTTTGGTACATTTTTGGACATAATTTTCATACTTTTTGGCCATATTACATTGTTTAGACTAAGGATCACTGACGAGGGTTTAGTACCCGAAACGTGCATGTCTGGTCCATGCTGAAAATTTATCAGGTTTTAAATGATGCTATTGAATTTAAAGACGTTTAACATACATGTTATTTTCGTTCAGCAATGCAAGTTCTCGTTCTTTTTAAATATTTCGATCAAATAAATGGTTGTAGTGGATCGGGTTCTGAGAGATTCGCGTGAATATAAAGATAAGAGAAAAACCTATCAGTTATTCAGCCTCAAAGTCGAGAAGGGAAGACAAAATCATCAGTATTTCCATTGGAACAGTTGCGAACCTCGGAATGAATAACATTCCAATGTTAGACCAGGTGCTAGGGGAGAGTAAGTGTCTCCTGTTTGCATGCAACATCCGTTGGAACAGCTCCATGAAAACTTGTCGAATCTTGTCTTGTCAACTTGTCAAAAATTGAACATAACCGACCGCAACCATTCAGTTGGTCGGACTTAGACTTGCATTACAGGACTAAAATAATGAGTGCCTTCTGTGAGATATGACGGTGTACATGTATATGAGCATACTCAAGTACTATATCTCGATGAATAAAAAAAGATACAGGGACAAATTTTACATCTATCGAAACACATAACGTGCGTAGTATTTCTTGAGTCTTATCCTTGATCCCCTGTGCTGCTAGTCGTTTCCCGAGCAACATTGTTGTAACTTGCTATGACCTAGGGAACCTTCGTCGATTTGACTATCAATAAGCAAGAATGAATACAAGAACACATCAAATGAGGCTAAAAAAGACACCAATTATATAAACATCGAGGAGTTGAAATGACATAACAATTGCACATCATATAAGATAAAACTTGCATTTTGACATTCATGATTTCTCGGAAGAAATGTACTTAAAAATTCTCAAAAGGTCAGAGAGTTCGCGGCTTCATTAAAATCATCACCACACGGAACGACAAATGTTTCATAAATTAATGTCTGTTCTCAAGTTGTAAACAAGATGATGGGTCGCAGAAGTATGGGGATCATCAAAAAGATTAATGTCTTTAAACATGTTAAAAAGAACGAAGCAGACGGCTGATGTACATTTCAAGAGAATTTATATATGACAAGCGGAGATCTAGAGAGAGGGTCGGGGATAAGGACCCTCAAAACACACACAATCCTGGTTATCTCATTTTTCAATATATTTTTTTTTAATCAATAGGCTGGGACCCCTCCCCCATTATGGGTCGGAATGTCAGTGGACCCCCTGGAAAAATTCTAGTTCCATCCATGTGTTAACAGTAGCGATGTTTGTGAACTTGAAGAGAATGTACTCTTCTAGTAAAGATACGTGTGGTTTTAAAACATATGAAGTACTCATCTAATTGTTTTTTAATGCATTTCGAAGCGCTTTATTGACGAACTAACCACAGACGTGCGCTCGTAACAATCCTCCTTGGAACAAGGCGACACAAATATTGCCATTGTAATTTTCATCATTTATTGTTTTATTAGCGCATTTTTGAATGACGGAGTTTTACAACCATGATGAAAAATATATAAAACGGCGATGAAAAAATAATAAGACGTAGCGGGCCGGATTTCTTGGGTAATCAAAACCGTGCAAAGTGAAATTTTATGGACAATTGTGTCAAGAAAATTTATGCGGGGTTATTGTTAGGAAAAGATTGACTGCATATCAAATATTTATTAAGCAGACTTTAGACACCAAACTTCATTTTCTTCATGGTTCCTCGGTGTATTTGTATATACATTTTCCATTAAAATTAATTACAGAAGCTTAGTTTTATTAGGATATTACGGTTTCTAGTACATCCAAGGTTGTAAGATAAAATGATGGTTGAATAACTACATGTACTAATATTTGCACTTTAACATTTTCAAAGTTCGGATGTTCAACGTCTTAAAATTCATTATCATCATTTTCGAGCAAATAAATTTACAGCATGGACCAAACATGCACGTTTCGGGTATTCAACTCTCGTCAGTTATCCTCAATCTAAACAATGTAATATGCCCAAGATCTGTTAAAATTATGTCCTAAATATACTAAAAGAAGTAACAAGATGGCTGGGATATGATGCTACAGGACCCAGATGTACATATACCATCTAGCTCAACTCTTGATAGATTACTATAGGTATATCTGGAACCACCATATACATTCAACATCCTACCTACTCGGATACTATACTTGTATTAGATATTTCATATTTGAAAATAATTAGTACGGCGCGTTTTAACGCGACGCTTACAATGCATTCTTCAATGCCTTCCGCACTTGCACTTGAGATGGCTTATTAGATAAGTTGTCCTTTGTGTTTCTATTGGGCTTGAGTCGTTGTCTCCGTCCGTTTGTCCTATTCTCTTTTCGCGTGAGGAAGGTCTGTTTTATATTTTATTTTTTTCCAAAATACGTAAGCCTTTCTCTTGTGATATTTGGAATCTGGTTTCGGCTTCCGTGTTTGACTGAGGATATCAAACGAAGTGTTCTAACTATATACTGCCGGAGAGAAGCCTTGTGGACAAAAATTCCAGACACGGCTAATCCTCATCGGTGGCATAACCATATTTATCACATGATACACCCGTTTTATATACAGTTTCATAAAGCCATTTCATAAATAAATGATATGTAATAAAAAATGGGTTCTGTAGCATCATATCCCACCCATCCTGCTACGTCTTTCGGTACACTTTTTCAACATAGTAACTTTCATACTTTTTTGGCCTATTACATTGTTTAGATTTAGGATCACTGATGAGGGTTATGTACCCGAAACGTGCATGTCTGGTCCACGTTGCCAATTTATCTGTTCTTAAATGATGCTATTCAATTTGAAGACGTTACCATGTTAACACTTTACATATCGCCCTGCTTGAATGCGATTGGTCAAGTTTGGAACCTAATCACATAAACCTTGACAAATGTGACCTTTCAAATATCGGTCAACTGTTAAATTCAGACCCGGAGTCAATATCAATGATTAAAATTGTTGTTGTTGAATAAATTCTTGCATTAAAATACTATTCAAAGTTGCAATACTTTTCTATTACGCACAGAATATCTGTACGATGGGGACACTACTTCTCATGGCGTAGCAGACGACTTCTAGATCACGGCGAGATTCGCCTCTGTAGTTCTCGGAAAAGTTGATTTCACGTTAGAAATACACATTTTTAGGCAATATCATGTGATATAAAGAATCTCAAATGAATTTTCATTTTATACGATGTATTATGAAACGAGTTGTGAGTTTTATATTCCCGAGCCTTTTTGAGATCCTATATATATGATTCTATATCGGTATGTGATGATGCATTTTGGAAATTGAATGGGTACATTGAATTTCATAGCATAGCAAAAGCAACACAAATTGAAAGGTCCCTCGTGAGTTAAAGACGATCCTGACGATAATCTCTACAGCACTCACAATAAAGAACAACATTGAGCATCGACATACCACTAGCAAGCTTAAGATGGGACCAGGTACCCGGAAGGAGTTTAAAAGCATCCCCTGTTTGGCTAGCCATACCCGCCGTCGATGTTCACGCATGAAAATGAAAACAGTATCTAAAATGCATGCACTGTCTGAAGTTTAGAGCTATGGCGGGAAAATATTCAAAACACTTATTGTAACATCTTGAATCAGTGAATGAAAGT